>CM053582.1:348957960-348992743 GCA_028627135.1 Pseudochirops cupreus | reverse complement strand
GAGGCTGGGAACTCTTCCTATTTACTTCCGGCTGACTGGATAGCGCGGACTCCAAGACCGAGGCCCAAGACAGCGATCCGGATCCAGGCCGCTCAACGCGAGAGCACTGGCCTGAGAACAATCGCTCAGTCCCCCTGCTGCCTGCAGGCCGCGGGTGGGAAGCTACAACGCCAAGGCGGGTGCAAAACCTCTGCCTTTCACTTTTCTGCTCTGGAGGCCTTTCGCCGGACTGCTTATCTCCCCCTTTCGCAATTCCCACTCACAGCTGCTGCTAATCCTCTCACCTGAGAGGGTTCTCCACTCCTCCCATCCAGCTGCCCCCCGGGGAATAGCCGTGGCTTCAGGCCAGGCTGGTTTCGGTTGGCAGTGCTGATGTGGTTCCTCGAAGCCGAGCTGACTTTAGTGGGAAGTATCTTTGTGTGCGTTTCGGAGTTCTGGGATTGGTTTAGAGTCCTATTTTATGGGTATTTTGGGGTGGCTATGTGAGAGCTGTGATATGTTGCTGCTGCTACGCCGCCATCTTGTCTCCGCCCCCCCAACTAATTTTCTTGTAATATTTTGATAAATGTATTTCAATATAATTGGTTTACCTTATAATCCTATGTATTTTATGTTTTGAAAAACAATTCAGGGTAGCTAGGTGGTGCAGTGAATAGATGACTGGCCCTGGAGTCAGGAGGACCTGAGTTCAAATCCAGCCTCAGACATTTAACACTTTCTAGCCGTGTGACCTTGGGCAAGTCACTTAACCCCAATTGCCCTGCCCTCCCCCTCCAAAAAGCAAAAAAAAGGGGAAAAAAGGAAAAAAAGAAAAAGAAAAACATAATTCTGAGAAGGGCTCTATAGGCTGAAGGAAGGAAGGAAAGAAGGTAGGAAGGATGGGTTAAATCGGTGGTTCTCAACCTTCCTAATGCCACGACCCTTTAATACAGTTCCTCATGTTATGGTGACCCCCAACCATAAAATTATTTTCGTTGCTACTTCATAACTGTAATTTTGCTACTGTTATGAATCTATCTGATATGCAGTATGTTTTCGTTGTTACAAATTGTTACAAGGTTGAGAACTGCTGGATTAAGTGTTTACATTGCACTAGGCACAGTGCTAAGCTGTGTATCAATATTATCCCATTTGGGGTCCATGACACAAAATGGGTTAAGAATCCCTGCTCTGCCCCTGGCTGATTTCCCCCATAGTAGAACTCCGCTGTGTTCCCAGGTAGGTACAAATAAAAAGGGTTAAAGAGATCATTATTCCAAACCTCCTCCCCTGTCAGCCCACTCGCTGCACCCAACATTCCATCAACTACTACTGAGGCTGTCCCTGCTTCTGCCTGGAAGGTCCACTTTCTTCACCTTTGCCTTAGAATCTCTCATTCCCTTTAAAGCTCAGCTCCAAAACCAGGTAAGGCCTCTCCTGACCAACCCCTAGCTATTGGTTCCGTTTGCCACCCAAATGAATGTGGACTTGCTTTATATATTTTTGTACATATTGTCTCCCTGTCCAGAGTGGAAGCTTGAGGTCAGAGGCTCTTGTTTTTGTCTTTGTAACCCTAATAATGTCTAGAAGAGGGAACTAGTAGGACTTAGAAGGCTCTGAATAATTACCCTCTCATTTGTATCCCCATTTCCCTACTTGTACAGCCACCACCCTAGACTTCAGGCCCATAACACCCCCTTTGGAGGATTTCAGTTGCTTCCTCATTGGGCTACCTACTCCAGTATGTCTCTTACACAACTTTCAAAGTGATTTTTATTGTTTTGTTCTTCCTTCTCGAAGGGGATCAATGGCATTAGGAAGGTGATGTCTTGACTTGAAAGTGAATTGGATTTAAGTGAGGGAGGGCTGTGCAAAGTCACCAGCCTCCTGAGTCCAGTGACTGGATGAGACAGGACAACAGGAGATGGCCCCACATGTAGTAGGAGACCTTGGCCTTTTTAAGTTAAAGTCTTTCTCAGGTCTCAATTTGTCTGAGGTAACACCCATTCAGTGATTAAATGTTCTTTTACCTATTTTTTTTTTAAAGCAGTCTGAGAGAGGAGGACCCTCAAACTGAAATGGCTGTTTCTGAGCCATTAAAACCCAAACAGTGACCAAGTGAGACTTGGGTTGGGCCCTATTGTTGGCTCATCAGTGAGAGCCACAGTGATTTGGGTTTGAGGCATGGTCTAGTACTTCCATTTAAACCCCAATGGGCTTTATCAAAGTCTGGGTTTCCAATGCTGTATTTCAAGATTTTTCTATTGCATATCACCATACTACACATATTCAATAAACTCTGATATCTTGCCTTATCACTTTAGAATCAAATGTAAACTACTCTGTCAATTAAAACCTTTCATGATCTGATTCAAGGCTACCTTTCTAGTCTTATCACCTATTACTCCCACAAACCCACTAGATTGCCTGGCCTCATTCATCCATACATTATTCATGACATTCAATGCACATGGCATTCCATTTCTGCCTCCATGTCTTTGTATGGTTTCCTATGTCTGGAATATACTCTTTTCTCTTAGAGACCCTAGTTTCCTTTAAGGCTTGCTCGAAATGTTACCTTCGCCATGAATTATTAAGAAAAGTGGGTAATTTCATTAAGGACAAGTTAGCAAATAACAATCTGATAACTATTGAGGAGAAACTTTTCTTCTAATACTATAATGTATTGTAATAGAATTGGATTCCTTTGTAATCCGATGCATTTGTTTTGAAAAACATAATTCTGAAAAGGGGTCTGTAGGCTTCTGGAAAAAAAGGAGGAAGGATTAAGTCTTTACTATGTATCAGGCTGTGCTGATATAATATTTATAAATATTATAAATTATAAATTATAAATATTATATCTCACTTCAACATGAAGCCTTTTCTAATCCTCCCAGGTGTTAATACTTCTAACTTAATTAACTTACTAACTACAGTGGTACCTTGACATACAAGTGCACCAACTTACAAGATTTCCAAGATCCAAGTTGTCACTTAGTTTTTTGCTTTGAATAGTGAGCCAAAATTTGAGGTATGAGCCACCGCTAGTTGGCGCAGCCAACGCCACAACCCAGCGCCCACCCAGCATCCCGAGCCTCACTCATTCAGTCCACATGTTTACCTTGCTAGTGAAGAAAATTAAGTTAAGCGAAAGTTGAAAAGATTGTAGCAATTAAGTTCAGGGATAAAGTGTAGCATTAAGAGTGTAGCAAATAAGTGAACCAAAGAGCAGGAAACAAAACTCCTATCCCCCTCCATCTCTCTCCTCCACCCTCCTCCTACTCCTGTATTTTCTGTTAGCTGAAGTCATCTGATATCCAAGGTAAATATACACTTTATAAAACCAGTTTATTTCTTTACATCCTCTTTTATTATGTTTTTATACAATATTTGTTATTTATAAATACTTTTCACAATATACACTTTATAAAACCAGTTTATTTCTTTACATTCTCTTTTATTATGTTTTTATACAATATTTGTTATTTATAAATACTTTTTCTTATTTAAAAACACATAACAAAAAATATTGGGGTGGCATTTTGGGGGCTGGAATGGATTAATGGCATTTCAGCTAATTTCAGTGGGGAAAATTGATTTGATATATGAGCAAATTGAGTTATGAGCTCAGTAACGGAATGATTTAACTCATAAGTCAAGGTACCACTGTACTAAGTACTTACTTAGTACTCCCTCCTTCCCCTCATTGTTATTCAGTCTGTCCATCTTTTTTAGAGCCCATTTGGGATTTTCTTGGCACAGATACTGGTGGGGTTTGCCATTTCTTTCTGCAGCTCATTTTACAGATGAGGAAATTGAGGCAAATAGAGTTAAGTGACTTGCCCAGAATCCTACAACTAATAAGTATCTGAGGCCAGATTTGACCTCAAGAAGAGGAGTCTTCCTGACTCTAGATCTCTATCCAAATTCTGTCCACTTTGCCACCTAATTACCTACCCTCTCACTCCCATCTGTCTATGTAAATGCTGTCTCCTCTGGCTAGACTAGAAACTAGACTAGGCAGGGGCTACTTCACTTTTGCCTCTGTAGCCTCAGTTCTTAATAGAGAGGAGATATAAGGGGGGAAATGGTGGCCAGGACAGGGAATTCTGGTCTGAGGAAGCCACAGAGATGTGGCTGTGAGTCACAGGGACTGTAAATGAAGCTATAGGGCAGGTGATTGTCATAGCCTTGCGAGCAGCATGGTAGTATCAATTTGATTACTGTCCTCAGAGTTAATAATTTACCTGGAGTTTTGGAGATGGTGCTAGGGCGGATAACAAGGTCCCCTGGTAAGTACTGCTTTCCTGGTGGTGGCCAAAAGGAATGGCAAGCATTGCCTAAGGTGAGATACAAAATGATGAGTTTATATTCACCGGCCAGATGGGACAGCCCAGCTGTGGGACGAACTCCTTTGGAGGTGGGAGGGTGGGTGGGTGAGCAGTATGCACCTGGAGGTTTCTTTTGGGAGCTTTCCTGACCCAGGCAGGGAGAAGGGGGTCAGTGGCAGGGCAGATGAAGAGATGCTTTACTTCCTGAAATCAGCATATAATCTTTAGCATTATTTCTTCTTTCTCTTCTTCTTCCTCTCCTTCCTCCTCCTCCTCTTCTTCACTCCTCTTACTAATGAGGACAGAGTAACAAAAAGTGGTCTAAAATGGACAAGGGAAATTGCAGAATTATAGAGATCTTAACACTTAACTTTGTTCTTTCATGAAAACTTACAGATTAAGAGCTTAATCTTCTTTAGTCAGGAGGCTGTCAGCAGTGGATGGAGTGGAATTGGAAACAGGAAGACCAGAATTCAAATTCTGCCTCAGACCGTTACTAGCTGTGTGACCCTGGGCAAATGACTTAACCTTTCTCTGCTTCAGTTTAAGCTTTATACTTAAAACTACACTAAGACTTTATAAAACACTTTATAAATCTTAAAGAACTTTATGATTGCAGCTATTATTATTAGTGGTAGTAGTCATTGTCATACCCCTGCCTTCTTGTTTGAAACTCAAATTCTAGATTTGATCCTTTGAGGTAGCCTGTTCATTCCTGTTTGGCCTGGAATTTGGAAGACTTCTAGGATTGAGGTAGCTTAAATTCAATTTTTGGTTCATTTAAAAAACATTAAGTTCCTCCCTGCAGAGTACTATTAGCCCAAGAGTCCATGACCTCATGGAACATGTAGCCTAGTGGGAAGAAAAGACAAAAACACATGATAACTGCATTAGGTATAGAATAGAATGTTACAACAGGTATAAATGGGAAGGCTTGTGGACTTTAAAAAAAATTTATGGAGGAGGTGACATTTGAATTACACTTCAGAGGGTGGGTCAAGACTTAATATCTCACATTATATGACAAGAGAAGCTCAAAATAGGTATATAATTTAGACGCAGTGGATGATATCATAAGTAAATTAGGGGAACATGGAGAAATTACCTTTCAGATCTATGGGTAAGGGAAGAATTCATCAAATGAGAGAGAAGATTACAGGAGATAAAATGGATAATTTCTATTACATTAAACGAAAAGGTTTTTGCACAAACAAACCAATGCAGTCAAAAATCAAAAGAAAACGGGAAATTGACACAATATATATTATTTATCATATGGGTTTTCTTGAAATGAAAATTTATTGTTACATATTTTGAATCTACTCTTATGTTCTGCTATGCAAATGACACGCTCTTTCCCCCTTTGTATTTAAATTCCAATATTTAAGTTTATGATATGTTTTAGTTTCTTTTAATAAAAAATTTTCAAAAGAAGATGGGAAACTGGGGAAAAATTTTTCTATCAAGCTTCTGGGATAAAAGTCTCATTTCTCTAATATAGGGAACTACTCAAATTTATAAAAATAAGAGCCATTCCCCAGTTGATAAAATTACAAATTCTGGAAAGGATGTGGAAAAATAGGAACCCTGTGATGTACTGTTAGTGGAGCTGTGAGCTGGTCTAACCATTCTGGAGAACAAATTGGAACCATGCCTAAAAGGCTGTAAATCTACGCACACCCTTGGCCCAGCAGTACTACTACCAGGTCTGTTATCCAAAAAGGGGAAAGAAAAAAAAAAGGATTCACATATGCAAGAGTATTCATAGCAGCTTGTTTTGTGATGGCAAAGAATTGGAAACTGAAGGGATGCCAAACAATTGTGGAATGATGATATATGATTGTGATGGAATACTATTGTGCCATAAAAATGACAAAGGGAATGGTTTCAAAAAAACCTGGGGATACTTTTATGAGCCATTGCAAAATGCAGTGAGCAGAACTAGGAGTATGTTGTACACAGTAACAGCAGTACTGTAATAATGAACGACTTAGCTGCTCTGATCAAGGCAATGATCTATGATAATTCCCCAGTCTAGGGAGCCAAGTTCAGGGGACTCTGCTGTGCCGTGGCAGAGCTGCTGAGATGGTGTTAGAGGAGCTTTGCCGACCTGCAGCAGGGCTAAGAAGGAAATGTTAGGTGAAAAATAGATACTTGAAAGAGTTACTTACCCAGAGGTTGATGATCATGAATGAGACAGGGCTCTGAGGATGGTAAACAGAGCCAATTTTATTCAGCTAAGAGTCCAGTATATATAGTCATCATAAGCTACTATCTTTGGGCTTACACCGTTGCCCTAGTTCCCATTCACCTTATACATGATTGGCATGTACTCTATCCTGGTTATCAGGGTGTGAGTACCAGGCAGGATGTTCCAAACCTCCCTAACCTCCCTAGAACTGGATGGTGGGAGCCCAAGGCTTCTAGTCAATACTATGTTGCAACAGTATGGTATTTCCCCCTGAGAACACTGCAAGCATCCTTGTTCCCAGGCCGGGAGTGCATCCTACACTTCTCAAGATGCTTATTCCTTTCTGGGGAGGAGAACCGATCCGGGCCTGGTAGCAGGGTCTTCAGCTGAGAGAGCTTATTGAGCCATCAGGGTCAGAGCCCCACTGGCCTGTGGTCCCCAACACAAAGGAACCAAGATGAAAAGTGTTCTACTCCAGAGAGAATTGATAGACTCTGAATGCAAATTGAAGCATATCTTTTTTCACTTTGTAAATTTTTCTTGCTTCCCCCCCCTCCTTATTTTGTATGACTTTGCACTCTTATTTTGTATGACTTCATTTGTATAATGGGTGTCCTATTTCTTGCTTTCTCCCTGGGTAGGGGAACAGTATAGAGGGATGAAGAGAATTTGGAAGTGAAAATAAAAATTAAAAAATTAATTAAAAAAAAAGCCAGGATGAGTGGGAAATCTATTGGTACAGAAGAGAAGGGGGGACATTCCAGTCATCTGTTAGATACAAGAGAGAAGAATGAGAGATAACACTAAGGTTTTCCTGTTTGGAAGACTGAGTCAATGGTGAACAAAAACAGTGAAGTCTGCAGGAGAAGTAGATTTAGGGGGAGGGTAGGTATTATAGTGTTGCTTGGAGGTGACGATGGGATGTCAAATATAGACTGTCCGGAGATTAGGTTTGGCAGGTCTTTTCTAGAATCTGCTTCCTGCCTCACTTCTGAGGGTAGAGATCCCTTTTTCCCCTAGCCTTCATTTCATGGTGGTCTTGTACTGGATATTCAAGACACTGGACATTCTCTTTCACCTCTCATCCTTTCTCCCTGATTATGTTTTCTTGAAGCAAATTCACTACCTGGGTATAAATAGTTCTCCTTTAACTGGTGTTGGACTTTTGTTTTTGTCCTCCCTTGGAATTTGGGCCTCCTTCTGGGGAACTGTGTAGTTGGGGGACCATGAGGCCTAGGCTGCTGTGTAACCCCTTTCTGAGCCTAGCCTTTCCTTATTCCATCGGGATCCCACTGGCCTCATTTCCTTTTCCTTTTTGAAATGCATCAAACTTACAACTTACCGGCAGAGTTGGAATAACAGATATGTTCTTGGACCAGTGAACATTTTGTACCTTTTTCTGGCCCAGTTGCTTGCTGTCTGCCTTTTTACTATGTTTCTAACTGCATGATTCATTGTTCAAGTCCCTTCCTCAAGGACATTTTAGTTAATGAGGCATTCTTTGTTTTGATGTTCTCACTGCTCTTTCAGAAGGTGATTATCATGCTTCGTCATAGGTCCTCTAGAATTGGGGCTGGTTCTTATCTTGATCAGAGTTCATAAGTCCTTCAGAGCTTACTACATAAATTATTCTTCTGCTTCTGCTTATTTCATTTCTCACTAGTTCAAGTCTTCTAAAGTGTTTTCTGAAACTGAGAATATATTTTTCAAGTGCTTTACAAACCATAAAAGTGCTAAGAAATGTTAACCATATGCTCTTATTGTGTCATGTGGATGGCCAGTTGGGGTTCGGGGATGGAAGAACTAGAATCATACATTGTTAGTAATGGGAAGAATTTGGCAGTTCCTCCAGTTCAGCCCCTCTCATTTTATAGATGATGTTGAGGTGTAGAGTAGTCTGACCTAGATTTTGATCACAGAGATAGTGACAGAGCTAAGACTCTGATTCCCAAGCTCAATGGTCTTTCTACTACCTCACCAGAAACTCGATGCTCTTCTCATTATACTATACTGAGTATATTGTCTCAAATATTATGTAATTACAATTTTAAAATTTTAATGATTTTTTTTCAATTAACTGCTTATTTTCTTCCCCATTAGCCGCCCGGTAGGATGAAAATGCATAGTCAAGCAGTCCCATATTGGACATATTCAAAATGTATGTCTTTTTCTGTACCTTAAGTCCATCATCTGCCATTGGATGGGTAGCATGTTCCATTTTCAGTCTTCTGGAATCATAGTTTGTCATGGCACTGATCAGCTTCTCAAGATTTTCACATTATTTTTCCTCATAATGTTGTTATTGTCTAAATCGTTCTGGTTGGCTGCATTGGTTCATATCGGTCTTCCCACTTCTCTCCGAAACTGTCCATTTCATCATTTCTTATGGCACAGTAATATGCATTACATTTGTATACCATCATTTGTTTAACTATTTCCCAATAGAGGAGTCCATTTCCTCTTTCTTTAATCTCTTTGAGATATAGACTTAGAGGTAGTATTTCTGGGTCTAATTAGAGTTTTAAAATCCTATTCCATAATGATATCATCATGTTTTAATAGAGCTTAAATTAAAACTATTAGAGGATCATAGAGTTTTAGAATACAAAGGAGTCTTATTCTCTCTTCTAGTTTTCTTCCCCAATAAGAGAAGCAAAAATTGTTTTTTTTTTCCCTAGTGTTCCCATTTTTAGATATGAGAATTTAATCTCTAGGGCACATTGTTAGCTTGCAAACTAGACTTGATACCTGTGTATGTTATTTAGGAGGAGCCAGCAAACTTATTTTCAAGTCAGATCTCACATGGGGAGAAGTACAGAGAGAGAATCCTAAAGTTCAGAAAGGCCTTTACCACCCAGAAGACTGTAAGGCTTTACAACGGGTTGCCATCCTAATTCCACATCGGAATAGAGAGAAGCACTTATTGTACCTGCTGAAACATCTCCATCCATTCTTGCAGAGGCAGCAATTGGAATATGGCATCTATGTCATTCATCAGGTAAGTGGTTACTGGAATTGGTCCCCTTGATCCTACAAATCTGCTTTGTAAGTTTCTACTTGATTACATGGTCGTCTCTCTAATTTTTCTTGGGTAAAATTGCTATTTTTTTTTAAATCCCTGAAAGAGGGAAAAGAAAATTTTTGTCCCTTGGCATGTGAATTCTATTTGGCCAAACTCAGGTAAATTTTGTTGCCTCTTAAATGAGCTTGCTAAGGAAAGCTATTTTTTTTCTTTTTAGTGTTTGGAGTGCTCTCATTAATTACCTTCCTGAAGTATTGCAGTAGTCCTTAATTGGTCTTTCCACTTTCTATATCAGCATCATCCAACTCATCTTCCATATGGTTACAAGAAAGATCTGGTCGTGCCCTTCCTCTGCTCAAAAACTTCAGTGATTCCTTATTGCCTACCAAGCAAAGTTAAAGCTGAAAGTTTAATTAAATTCTTTCCCTAATATTCATCAGAATATTTATTGCATACCACATACGCAGATTTTTTTTCATAAACAAGAGTGATTATTGTATGAGGAAGGACTAGAAAGAAGCAATTATTTGATGGAATCATGTGCTAGTGCCTTTTGTTGTACTGTGGCTTGGAAGTACTAAACAAGAGGTCCTCACCATTTTGCATTTTGCCTTTCAGTAATTAATTAAAATAGATCTTCTGTTGACTTTTCATTGCCATCAGTCATACATTTAACTTTGTTGGTTCACCAGAGTATCATCTAGTTGTGAAAGATTTCACATTTTTCTATAGTATAATGAATTTGTATACCAAGACTTACGTATTAATGTAAAGTATTTAAAAAGTCACAAAATTTTAGGTATTTTTATATATTACTAACAAAAAGTGGGGGTGGAGATTAAGAAATACTATTTATAATAATGAAAAAATATATCATGTGATATATATACTTAATAGCTATGTGACTTTTTGTTGTTTGAAAAAGGAAGAGATTGGATTACGTGATCTCTAAAGTCCTTACAGTAAAGAAATCTATTCCTTTAAGGAAAGCTAATCAATTATAACTTCTCCGTAAAACTTAGAAAAAATAATTATTCTGCATTTAAACACCCAAAGGAAAAAAAATTAGCATTTCCATATACACTGTAGAACAGGAAAAGATGATTACATATGAATCCAGCCATCTGTTACACAGAGCTTGCCTTTTTAAAAAAAAGAAATTATTTTGAATTCCAAATTTTTTCTCTCCTTCCAGCCCCTCTCCTGCAACTGGAGAAGGCAAGCAAAATGGCACTCATTATAATGTGAAGTCATGTAAAACATTTCCATATTAAACATGTTTTTTTTTTTAAAAAGCAAGAAAAATAAGGTAAAAAAGTATGCTTCAGCCTGTACTCAGAGTTCGTCTATTCTTTATCTGGAAGGGGATAACATTTTTCATCATGAATCCTTTGGAGAGTAGCCAAGTTTTTCGCGATTGATCATTGTTACAGTGTTTCTATTACGGTGTACAATATTCTCCTGTTTCTGCTCACTTCCCTTTGCATCAGTTGACATGTATCTTTCCCAGGTTTTCTGAAACTATCCCCCTCATAATTTCTTATAGCATAATAATATTCCATCACAATCATATACCATAACTTGTTCAGTCATTTCCCAATTGATGGGCATCCTCTTAATTTCCAGTTCTTTGCCACACAAAAAGAATTAGTATGAATATTTTTGCACATATAGGTTCTTTTCCCTTTTCTTTGATCTCTTTGAGATACAGACCTAATAGAGGTATTGCTGACTCAAAGAGTATGCATGGTTTTCAAGTCCTTTGGCTAAAGTTCCAAATTGTTCTCTAGAATGGTTGAACCAATTCACAGTCCTATCATGTCTGCTTGCCATAAAAAAACAGTATGTAGTAAATCTAGCATGTTACTTTAAAAGCTATCATGCTTGTCTTTGTCCCGAAAAACATTTAAAAAATCATCCCAGAAAAGTAATTAAAAACCTAAGAAGCCAAGCAAACTTATTAATACTTCAGTCATTGTAATAGCTAAGATATTAGTTATAGACCAGATGATACAAAATAGCAGTGTTCTGTGTTTTAGTTTAGTGTCTTTTTTGTGAAATTATAAATAGAATCCCAACAAACACAAATAAAATAAGGCACAATATCTCAGAAAAACAGTTTTAGCAAAATAATTACAATGACTCATATTCTCTTGTCTCCTTTTGACCCTTTTACTCTGGCACATTTGTAGGCATTTCTAATTTGCTTTGCGATGCTTTGTATGCATTTCCCCTCATTTCTTTGTATTCTTATTTGCCATTTGTGTAATAGTATTCTACCATGTTGCTGTATCACAATTTATTTGGCTCTTCATAGACGGAGAGGATGCTTCCAGTTTTTTTCTTAATTACAAATGAAATGTCTAGGGATATTTTTCTGCAAAGATCTTTTTTTCCATTTACTAATGTCTCAAGGATAGAGTCCTAGAATCACAATGATATGACTGACTTGATCTTTTTGTTGCCTCTTATTAGATTGTTCTACAAAAAGATTGCTCCAATTTACAATTGCAACGCTATATATATAGTCAATGCCTGTTGCCTAAAAGTCTCTGCAATATTCAATAACACAGTTTCAAATTATTTTAGATGATTTGGTAGGTGTAAGGCTGTATCCCAAAGTTGTTTAAATTTGTACTTTTAGGATTTATTTAAAATGCTTGAATGGTTTTCATGGAATTATTAGCAATTTATATATCCTTCAAAATTGCCTGTTAATATTTTTCAGTCATTGCATTTGGAGAGCAGTTATTACTCACAAATTTATATTAGGTTCATCACCGTTACCAAAAGATTTCTTCCCTCTCTTTCATACCCCTTTCTACAAAATCTTTTTATATTTACATAATCAAGCCCATCTATTTTATCTTCAGTAATACCTTACATTTTTTCAATAGAGTCACGATTTTTCTTCCTTCCAATTAAATCTTTGGAATGTTTGGATCTTTATTCTGGTTGAAATTTATTGTTACATATGTTGTAAGGAATATATCCAAAATCAATTTTTCCATGACACTAAGATCCATTTTCCCAACAATTTTTAATGATTCGTTTCTCCAGTATTTTGTAATCTTGAGTTTATCAAACACCGGCCTATAAATGTTTGGTTCTATTTCTACATTCTCTCATTTTGTCCTTGGAGCTTTTTTTTCCTTTTTATCAAAACCATCTGCTACTGGATGAGGGCTCCTTTAAAACACACTTGAAATTTGGCATTCTTCTCCATCAATTTTATTCATAATTCCTCTTTATTTTTGGATCTGCATTGCTAGAGGGAGTTTTCCCTGGGAAGGGAGGGAAGAAAGAAGGAAGGAAGGAAAGATTTACTAAGTTCCAGTCACAATGCTTATTGTTTTTGTCCTTAATTTTTTTTCCCAAAGAGGACCCTGGCAGCAGGGAGATGATGACATGACTTGCAGTTGACTTTGATTTGAGTGAGGGAGGGCTGTGCAGGGTCACCAACCTCACTTTCTCCTCCAGAGCCATCTGAGTTAAGTGGTCAGATATGGATCAGGACAACTAGAGATGGCTCAGGATGCAGTGGGAGACCCTATCCCTTTTAGGCTAAGGTCTTTTCAGGTTCTCACTTTGAGTGAGGCAACACCCAATCACTGAATAGGCCCCTTTAAGAAGTGAGTTAAAGGAAGGCCCTTTTAATAATAAAAAAATTAAATTGGGAGGGGAAGACCCTCACAGTTGCTCCTCAAAAGAGAAACAGTTATTACTGACATTCACTCTGAGGCAGGAGGGCCCAAAATTGAGCCATTAAGTGGTGCTTGGGTATTGTGGTCCAATTTACCTTCGTTTGGAGAGGAGAGGGACAGGACAAGCTTAGTTACCCAACTGGCTGGGTCCCCATTCAGGCAGCTCAGACTACTCACAGGTTGTGTTTGTCTTTCATTTTCGAGGAGGACCGTGACATCAGGGAAATGATGACACACTTGTAGTTGACTTTGATTTGAGGGAGGGAGGGATGGCTGTGCAAGCCTCACTTTCTTCTCTAGAGCCATCTGAGTCCAGTGGCCAGATATTCATCAGGATGACTAGAGATGGCCCAGGATGCAATGGGAGACCCTGGCACTTTTGGGCTAAGGCCTAAGTGCCTTACAAACCTCACAAGTCTCAGAAGTAGGTTGATAACAGCCGCTTAATTTCCTAACCTAAGGGCCAGCCTTAGGTTGTGTTCTCAGGAGGGAATGAAGAGACCCGAGACTAGAGAAAGGTACAACTTGTAGTTTATTCCAATATGGCCAGAGTGCAGAAAAAAAGCTGGCTCCTAATGTACCTTAAAGTAAATGTGATTTCCTCATACACAGGGAGTGTGAAGCAATGGAGGGGGGCCAAACTAGTCATGTCAGCTGTTGCTCAACAAGTGAGCGGTCTCGTGGGAGATTTCCTTGTGAGCTAACAACTGGACCGTGGCCCTCAGCACTCCCTTATTTCACACAAGTACAGAGTGGCCTTGGAACCAAGAGGACCCAAGGCAGTTCCTGATATCCTGTGGGACAAGAAGTGCTTTGAACTCGCATTGTCCTGTACAGTAGACATGATTGTTATCATCACTTCACATAAGAGAAAACTGAGGCAGATAGGTTAAATGACCTGCCCAGGGTCACACAGCCACTAAGTGTTTAAGGTTGGATGGAACCCAGTTTCTTTTTTACTCCAGGCCCAGCACTCTATACGCCACGCCACCTGCTTCCCTGTGTCAGTGAAGTCAATGGGGACGCCATCGGACAGCTCCTAACTTGCACCCGCATTACTTCAGATGTTTTTCAGATTGCGTTGTTTTCTGGGCTTGTTCTTCTGTTTGCACTGCCCCTTTATGGATCCACCTGTCAGCTGTGTCTTTATTTCTATATTTATTCTGTGCCGTTACCTATTTTAATGAGCTTTGCCGCCATCTCCTCCCAAGACCTCCTTAGCCGAATTCTTTTCTTTTGTTGTCTCCGGGCATTTCATAGTTACATTCATTTCTTTTTTTTTTTTAACTTGTTCTCTTATCCCAACCCCCATTTTAATTTTTCCTCAGATTCCTTGAGTGCTTTTTCTAATATTTCTTGCATCATTTTTTATGCTTCTCTGTTTTAATATGCATTATTCTGATGCTTTTTCCTCTATTTCTCTTAAACTATAACAAAGATTTTTAAAATTAGATTTAATTTTTTTTCAATTAACAATCATTTATTTTCTCTCCTTCCTACCTCTCTTCTTCCCACTGGGAAAAAGAAAAGAAAAACACAATTCTTATAACAAATATACCTAGATAAGCAAAACAGATTCCCATATTGGCAACATGCAGCAATGTGTGCTTCATTCTGCATGTTTATTTCATTCCCTTTTTGGTCAGGTGGGTAGCATTCTTCATCAGTAGTTCTCTGGAATCATGACCGGTCATCAGGATGATCTGTTTCCTGTCCTTTTGGGAAGGTATCATGAGACATATGACTTGCTCCTGATTTCTCATTCTTCTTTCTTGCTGGAAGCCCCAAAGTTGTATTTTGTGTTACGTGTATTCTTCATTGTCCACTGATGCCCTTTGTTTAAACTAATTGTGACATGTGTTTATGCCCATTTTATAGATCTTGGGACATTCTTTTTCTTTTCTGACTATGGCAAGTTTGTTATTGTTATAACTTAGATTTTTAGACATTATTGCTCACAATTAGACTAACTTTAGAATTAAAGATGCAGAGCTAGAAGAACCCTTAATGGTCATCTAGTTCTTTGATTTTGATTTCTTGATAAGGTCTATAACCCCTAAATCTGACCTTGATGCTGTAAAAAATGCAATCTACTTTATGATCATCAGCTTCTTTGATTTTGATTTCTTGGTAAGGTCTATAACCCCTAAATCTGACCTTGATGCTGTAAAACATGCAATCTACTTTGTGATCATTGGCTTAGCTTTTAGGCACACAAAGTGGCTTAAGGGAGGTGCTGCCTCGATTTTTGTTATAGTCAGCTATTTAGTGAATATTTGGATCTAAAATGAAATGCAAAGTCCCGCTGGGCTGTCATGTGTTTATATTTGTCATGTTCAAGATGAATCATTTTTTTAATCTTGTTTTTTTCTCCCGTTTTAGTTAGTATTTCCTTTCCCCCTATTACATGTAAATGTGCTTCAACATCCATTTTTTAAATTGAGTTCCACGTTCTTTCCCTCCCTTCCCACCACCCTCATTGAGAAGGCAAACATATGGGTTATACATGTGTAGTCATGCAAGACATTATTCCGTATTAGTCGTGTTGTAAAAAAAAGACAGATCCCAATAAAAACTCCAGAAAAAGAAAGTTAAGAAAGTATGCTTTGGTCTGTGTTCAGACCGCGTCAGTCCTTCCTCTGGGGATGGGGAGCATTTTCACCTTCAGTCCTTCACCATTGTTTTAGATCGTTGTATTGCTGAGGAAAGCCAAGTCATTCACAGCTGATTGCCTTACAATGTTGCTGTTACTGGGCACAGTGTTCTGCTTCAACTCCTTTCATTTTGCATCAGTTCCTGTAAGTCTTTCCAGATCTTTCTCTGAGAATCTAGCTCCTTGTTGCTTACAGCATAATAGCATTCCGTCATAACCATGTATGATAAATTGTTCAACCATTCCCCAGCTGATGGATATCCCCTCCGTTTCCAATTCTTTGGCCCTGATTCAAAATTGCTCTGCATAATGGTTGAATCAGGTTATGACTCCATCAGATGCTTTGGTGCCTCAATTTTCCCACATCCCTTCACCATTTCTTATTCTCCTTTTCTGTCCTATTAGCCAACCTAATAGGCGTGAGGCGCTACATTAGACTTGTTTTAATTTGCATTTCTCCAGTCAATAGTGAGTTCATTTTTTTTCCTGTGGCTATAGATAGCTTTGACTGTTTCTTTTTTTTGATCATTTATCAATTGGGGAATGATCTTTGTTTTTATAAAACTGACTCATTTCTCTATATATTTGAGATGAGGTCTTTATCAGAGAAACTTGCTTCAAAAAGTTTTTCAGTTATGATTGCTAACTTATTTCCCTGCATCCTATTTCCTGCCCCACCCATTTATTCTATTTTTTCTCCTTCCACTCTGTTCTTCCTCAAAAGTGTTTTGCTTCTGACTACCCCCTCCCCCTTTTATGAGGACCCCTCCACCTTCTTAGCCCCTTCCCCTCCTACTTTCCTTAACCTCAATTTTTTAATTTCACTAAACATTATTGCTATTGAGTAAATGTTATGATTTAGGAAGGCTGGTACACAGTAGTAACTCCGTTGTAAATCTGGTAATCACCACCGCATTCCTTTTATTACCTCTAGGCTGGAAATGACAAATTTAACAGAGCCAGACTCCTGAATGTTGGCTACCTAGAATCCCTCAAGGAAGAAAATTGGGATTGTTTCATATTCCATGATGTGGACCTGGTGCCAGAGAATGACCGTAACCTTTACATGTGTGATGTTCATCCGAAACACCTGGTGGTTGGCAGAAACAACACCGGCTACAGGTGGGAGGAGTGGGGCTGTCAGTGATTCATTTTTATTACCTTATTATTGACCTCTTTCCTGATGCCCTTTAGTACTAATGTCTTCCCTCTGTGGATTGTCTCTAATTTGTCCTGTTTGTGTCTTGTGTGAACACAGTTGTTTTCATGTGGTCTCTCCCTTTAGACCAGTGGTTCTCAACCTGTGGGTCATGACCCCTTTGGGGGTTGAACGACCCTTTCACAGGGGTCACCTAAGACCATCAGAAAACATATATTTCCAATGGTCTTAGGAACTAAGACACCACTCCTCTATCTGTCTCCAGGCAGGTCCACCCACATGCAGACACACCCACATACTAGTATTAAAGGGTCGCAGCATTAGGAAGGTTGAGAACCACTGCTTTAGACTCTGAACTCCTTGAGAGCAGGGACTGTCTTTTGCCTTTCTTTGTATTCCTAGCACTTAGCACAGACTGACTGACCAAGGTCCCTTGGTGTAATATTTGGAACATAATACCTTCTGGTCAGAGAAGCTAGAAAGACTAACCTTTCAGTGGCTGGTGCCCAGCGACTCCTGATTAAACCCCATTGTGGGTTATGTTGACGTCTTTTACAACATTACACAGCAAAGGGTTTTGGAAGTGGAGAGGGTGAGTGCAGGTGAAACTGGAGGGACCAGAGAGATCGGTTAATTTAAGGAACAGGCAAATGGGAGACCGCCAAAACATGGCATGATTCACATTTAATAGCTTTTTAAAAGCTGGTTAAATTTAATCGAATTATAATTTTGTAGCTAACGGTTTATCAGAAGTCCTTAACTTGGGGTCTGTGGGCTCTTAACATAGATTTCAGAGGGTTTGTGACGTTGGATGGGAAAAACAAACAAATTACATCTTTATTTTACTACGCTCTAATGGAAATTTGTGTTTCTTTCAATGATCAAAAATCTTCTTCTGAGAAGAGTCCCCTAGTCTGTCACCAGACTGCCAGAGAGGTCCACAACACAGTGAAACACTACATTGGCAGCTAGGTGGCACAGTGGATAGAGCACCAGCCGTGGAGTCAGGAAGATCTGAGTTCAGAGTCTGCCTCAGACACTTACTAACTGTGTGAGCCTGGGCAAGTCATTTAATCCCGATTGCCTCCCCCCAAAACCTGAGGAATAAAACCAAGAGAACAAAACACTGCACTGAATGAGTATCACCCTCCGTTTCTCCTCTGAGCATGCTTGTGATCAGTCTTCAAAGTATAGGAAAGGACCAGATGATTAAAGACTTTGGAAAGCCGGGCCAATCTTTAGACCTACTTCTTGTCACCTTTTCTTGTCACAGATCTTTGTGGTGTTGTTGTTGTTGTTTCTGAGGGGGGAAGGCAAGGCAGTTGAGGGTAAGTGACTTGCCTAAGGTCACACAGCTAGTAAGTGTGTCAAGTGTCGGGAGCTAGATTTGAACTCAGATCCTCCTGACTCCAGAGCCAGTGCTCTATTCACCACAGCACCTAGCTGCCCCTTGTCACAGATCTTTTGGAATAATTCTTGGGTCTATCAATGGTGTATTTTGAGAATCTTGTTGAGAATTAAGGGGGAGTGGCAGGAAAAGGGATGCACATCTAGGTGGTGCAGCGGATAGAGCACTGAACTAAGAGTCAGGAGGACCTAAGTTTAAATCCAGACTAGCTGTATGACCCTGGGCAAGTCACTTACTTCTCCCCCCCCCTCCCAAAAGGAAGAATTAAAGGGGAAACTGCTTCCCATCTGGATAAGCACTTGGGACACTCAGCCTAAGTCCCTAAGAGAACCAATATGGTACCTGGATTCAGATCCTGCCTCCAACACACTTAGTAGCTCTGTGACCATAGTCACGTGCCTTAAACTTCCTAGGTCTCTGTTTCTTTATCTGTAAAATGAGGGGGTTGGACTCAGTGATCTTTCAAGTTTTCTTCTAGCTCTAAATCTAAAATCCTATAAGACAAGATAAGATAAATTAGGGAGGCAGTGTGGACCTAGGTTCGAATCCTGACTCTGATGTCCTGTGGGATCTCGAACAAGTTCTCTTAACCTCCCTGGACCCGTTTCCTCATGTAGAATAAAAGGGTTTTGGCTATCTGACTGCTAAGATCCTTTCCATCTTTCCATCTGATTTTTTAAGTGTACTGTTGGGAAGTGCTAAGTGAATTAGAGGCTTCCCTGGTGGCTCCCAGTCTGAGGGTGTAGCTGCCTCTGCCCACCTTGAGTCAGACCATGCACTGCCTATAAAACTGAGGGACATGATGAGCGTGGCTCTTTCTTTCTCCACCAACCCCGTGTCAGCTTCCCTGGAGGTCTAGTCACAACCTGGCTCTCCTAAGCCTTCACCCCAGAAAGAAAACTACAGGTCCCTTCCTTGCCCTGAACAATCTGGCTTTGGCGGCTCTTTTCAGCATCTCGGCCCCTTGTTATCGGGTCTCGTAAGGCACAGCATTTGTTAGACATCTGCATACAGATGCCTCCTGGTCTTTCTTGCCTGGGTTTGCAAATGTGAAATCCCTCAAACAGCTGCATTTCAGTCGTATGTCCGGCTAATTGTTTATTATCTCCTGCAGATGCCCATCTGCTTTATACACATAGAAATACGCAGCTTATTTACCACAAGTCATACACAGAACCAAACAATTACGTGGGACCCACTCCCACATACATATCCTCACAAGCAGCTGAAACACAGATACATACTTGGAGAAATGATGGATTGACTATCATTGGTTATCCTCCATAGGGTGACCAGCATCCATCCTTGTACAGAGCCAACACCTAGAGTAGTGGATTGCTAGGCCCTATCCTGGCATAGTTGGACTCTTGGTTCTTACTCTTCCAGCCTGGAATGGTTTTACAAGGCATCAGAACCCCTTAGGGATGAGAAGTCTGGACCAGGTATGCTGCCAAGGGGACGTTCAGCTTCCATATTGGGTAGGCGGGTGGGTGATGCTAAGGGGAATAAAAGGGAATTCATATTTTTGGACAGAAGCAGGGTATTTTTAAAAAAACTAACTCTCACTTTTTTTTAACTTGTTACGTTACCTCTGTGCCTCCTTCCTACCCCTCTGCTTCCCCACCCTCCTATCTCCTGCCCATGGGTCAGGGTGGGGAGGAATAAAAATGAAATCCTCCTTAGAAACATGCATAGTCAGACAAAATAAATTCTCACATGGTTTCATTCTGCCTCTTGGTAGCACGCTTTAGTGTCATTCCTTTGGAATCATGGATGGCCATTGCATTTCTTCTTTTAATTTCTGATGCAGTAAAAGTGCAAAGATGTCATCTAAGGTGTCATATGACCTGCACTGGTTAGTGGTGATATGGGGCTGAATTTTCATGGAAGTATGCTCCCTTTGTCTGTTTTATTTGCATTTATGTGTGAGAATAGCAGTCCCTAAGAGGCAACTAAGTCTAATAATCTATGATACAAATAGATATACAGATGCCTAGACATTCACGCATTCATTGATTCATACATCCATATACAAGCATGCAGAAGAGGGAACGAAAAGGTCTGATGGCTCCTGGTTTGGTGAATGAGGGAGAGAATAGACTAAAAGGGTAAGTAAAGAAAGTTGGGGGGGGGAGGAGACTAAGAAAATGGGTAGATAGTTGTCAGTTTAGCATGGAAACATTCACAGGATGTCAGTAAGGAAAGCACTGAATGTATACAGTGTTTATTGAACATAAGCTTGCTTTGTGTTCATTCTGTATTCCCTATGCTTTTTGTGATCTACAGACTGCGCTATAAGGGGTATTTCGGCGGCGTCTCTGCTCTGACAAGAGAACAGTTTTACCTGGTGAACGGATTCTCCAACAACTACTGGGGGTGGGGTGCGGAAGATGACGACCTCAGAATCAGGTGAATCCACAGAGAGCAGCCCTCTTTGGGGCGGAGTGTGGGGGTGCCGATGTTAGCACAGATGCCATATTACAGCTGGGTTCTAATGAGTGCAAATAATGAATCCCTAAAGTAGTCTGATATATTTCAAATCCACACTATGGGGGGGAGCGAACGGCAGCAGTCAGGTGGTGCAGTGGATAGAGCGTTAGCCCCGGAGTCAAGAGGACCTGAGTTCAAATCCAGCCTCAGACACTTACTAGCTGTGTGATCCTGGGAAAGTCACAACCTCAATTGCCTGCAAAAACAAAACAAAACAAATCTGTAGTATCTAAAGTTATAATTGTATAAAATGTGGCAATTGGTTCTAGCGTGATCAAAATAAACGAATTTGAATGATGTGGCTATGTCAGGGGATTTATTATTTACATTAATGAGGACCTAGGAAGAAATGAAAGCGTGGGCTCCATTTATGCTCACAGGTTTCATCATAAAGTGGGAACAAACTGCAAATGCCCTTGGATTGTGTTCTCTAAGTCTGTACCTAACACCAACAGCTTCATTTTAAAAAAATTACATTTTTCCAATTAAAAAAAATTCTTCTTCTTGCCTTTCCCCACTAGTACCTCCCCCCTCCCCCCTTTAGAAAGAAAAAGAAAAACAAAACCAAACCTTTGTGACAAATACACATAGTAAGGCAAAACCAATTTCCAAATTGACCATGTCTAAAAATGTGTATCTCATTCTTCCTGTTGAACCCATTACCTCTTTGTCAGGAAGTGGGCAGTGCTCTTCATTATTGGTTCTCTAGAATTATGGGATAGCCATTGTCTTGTTCAGTGATTGTTCTTGAGTCTTTCAAAGTTTTTCATTTTTATAATACCTGCAGCTTCCCATCGATTGAGAATTACCCTGTGGTCTAGGAAGGCATGCAGATATCTGTTTAGGGGTAACCTACCTGTGCCCTATCCAGGGTTAAGTCTACAAAATCACCGCCTGCAGGAGGAAGACCCATTAAGTGCTTAGAGAAGACCTCTCCCATGGGGCCTGAAACTAGTTGGGGAAGAGAATTCCATTCTCAGCTCTGTAACATGGGCTGCCGCAAAAGATTTTGGATACTGATGTGTAGTGGCTCAGGGATGTCAGATTAGAATAGGGAAGTGTTTATCTTCAGCTCTTGCATGTAAGATCCTTCAGTAATTCTCTTCACCAATTCAGTTTGATTCAGCCAAATTAAGGCAATGTGGTAGGGGCTGGGAATTCAAAGGAGAAAGAATATAGAATTATCATGGTGTAGTGGATAGGACATTGGACTTCGGGTCAGAAAGACCTGGGTTCAAATCCTGCTTTAGATATTTACTAGCTGTGTGATTCTAGACAACTTGCTTAACTTTTTTAGGCCTCAGTTTCTTCATCTGTAAAATGAGAGGGTAGACTCAGTGGCCTCTAAGGTCCCTTCCAGCTCTAAATCTATGATTCTATCAACACAGTCCCCACCATCAAGGGAATTTAAATTTCCTGGGGGTTATACAACATTTTAATTTTAATTTTTTAAATAATATTTTATTTTCCCCCAGTTATGTGTAAAAACAATTTTTAACATTTACCGGGGGTCATACAACATATTTTAATTTTTAAATAATATTTTATTTTCCCCCCCAATTATGTGTAAAAGCAATTTTTAACATTTATTTTTTTAAAGAATTGAGTTCCAAATTGAGTTCTCTCCCCTCTTCCTCCTCACCTTTCCACTCCCTGATATGTTAAACAGTTTGATATAGTTTGTACATGTGCAGTCATATAAAACATATTTTCATATTAGTCATGATATGAAAGAAAATATAGAGCAAAAAAAACTCACAAAAGTAAACCAAGAAAAAAATGAAGTGGAAAAATAGTATGCTTTGATCTGTGTTTGGACTGTTATCAATTCTTTCTCTAGAAATAGATAGCATTTTTAAACATCATGAGTCCTTTGGAATTGTTTTAGATCATTGTATTGCTGAGAATAGTTAAGTCATTCACAATTGACCATCGTACAATGTTGCTGTTACTATGTACAGTGTTCTCATGGTCCTTCTCACTTCACTTTGCATCAGTTCATTTAAGTCTTTCCAGGTTTTTCTGAACAAGTTGTTGTATATGATTGTAATGGAATACTATTATGCTATAAGAAATGACAACCAGGACGACTTCAGAAAAACATTTTTAAATAAGTGTGATACAAAGTAGAATCATGATGTAGTGGATAGGACACTGGAATTTGGGTCAGAAAGACCTGGGTTCTGAGGAGGGAGAGTTGGGAGACAGTAACACTGAGAGTAAAAGAAAAGAAAAGAAAATCCAAGAACCATTAAAAAAATAAAGGTAAGAGAGCAGAAGAAAGTCCAGAAAGGGATGTATGTAAATTCCTGGTTTCCTAAGCAACCTCCTTTTTATGTTCTTTTTTTGCTTAGGGAAATATTTATTGTTGTTATTTTGCAAGTTCATAATAATAAGGAAAAAAATTAAAGGCTAAATAGTGATAATGACAGTAGCCAACACCTACATTGTGCTGATTCTGTGCCAGGCCCTGTGCTAAGTGTTTCCCAATTATTATCTTACTTGATCCTCACAATAGCCCTGGGAGGGAGGTGCTGCTCTTGTCCCCATTTGACAGACGAAAGCTGAAGCCAGATTTGAACTCTGCTGTTCCTGACTCCAGGCTCAGTGTCTCTGTGTTCTATCCTCGGCGCCACGTGGCTGCCCTGAGAGAAAGAGCAAGGACCATTGCAGAGGCATCTTGGTATAGTGGAGAAGGTGCTAGACTTGGAGTCAGGAAGCCCTGAATTAAAATCCTGCCTCAGGCATTCAGTAGGTTTTTGTTTCAGGGCCAGTCTTTACCCTTTCTGTGCCTCAGTTTTATCATCTGTGAAATGGAGGGGCTAGACTCAATGACCTCCAAGTCCCTTCCAGCCGTCAATTTAGGATCTTCGGACCTTTGTTTTAGTCTTTCCAGAGCTTAGTGCTGTACTTTGGACATAGTAAGTGCTTGAAAAATGTTTGTTGGCTTGCTTGTTGAACTGGGCGTAGAGGAACCAAAGACAAGATGAAATTTTCAGGGAGGAAATGCCCTAGATTTGAAGTCAGAAAATTCTGTATTTGAACCCAGCTTTGCTACATAATACCCATGTGACATGGGCACATCCTTTGTGGGCATAGTGTAGTATAGTGATGTAGCCACGGGGCCTGAGATTTTATCTTAATTTAACTTTTCAAAGACCTTGCAGTCTCAGTAGAAGGTTTTGGACAAATATAATTAGTAGACCATAGGATCATAGATTTAGGGCTGGAAGGGAACTTAGAGGCACTATGTATAGTGCCCTCATTTTAAAGATTGGAGAAACTGAGTCACAAAGAGGTCAAATCAACAAGCCCCATTTCTGTCTTATCATTGAGCTCTGTGAAATTCCTGAAATTCCTCTTCAGTGTTGCCTTAGTGTTACATGGTGCTTTTCTTTTTGTAGGGTGGAGATACAAGGGATGAAAATATATCGGCCACCTCCTGCCATAGGCAAATACACAATGATCTTCCATACCAGAGATAAAGGCAATGAGGAGAACTCAGAAAGGTAAGCTCTGGGTTTATAGTCATAAAGAAATGAATGTTCTGGGGACAGCTAGGTGGCACAGTGGATGGAGCACCAACCCTGGAGTTGGGAGGACCTGAGTTCAAATCTGGCCTCAGACACTTAAAACTTACTAGTTGTGTGACCTTGGGCAAGTCACTTACCCCAATTGCCCTACCTTCCCCCCTCCAAAAAAAAGAAAGAAAGAAATGAATGTTCCAATGAATCCGCTAAATCAGGATTGTGTCTAAGGCAGTGAGAAAGACCCAGTACCTGGATAAGATCAGCTCTTCCAACCAGTAACAAGATCACAGTGAAAGCATCTACTTCTGTCTTCTCAGGGAGCCCCCTCTCCCCCCCTTTTCCCACTAAATTCTGTCTTTCCCAGCAGTTTATCAAGTACCTACTAAGTACCAGGCCTTGCACTAAGAGCTGGGGGTACAAAAAAAGGCAAAAGATAGGTCCTTTTCTCAAGGAGACAATGTGCAAACACCTATGTACAGACAGACGAGATTTATACCGGATAAAATTGGGGTGGTCTCAGAGGGGAGGCCCTAAGATTAAAAAGAACTGGGAAAGGCTTTTTTTTTAAGAAGGTAGGATTTTAGTTGGGACTTAAACGAAGCCAAGAAGCAGAGATGATGAGGAAGAGGGTACCAGGTATGGGGGACAGCCAGTGAAAGTGCTCAGAGTTGAGATACCAGTAAACCAAGATTCTGAAATGCGCTGTTGCTTGGATTTTTTATTTCAGGACCATCATGTGTTTTGTACCAGTGGTGGGAAGCCTCCAGCCTTGAGGCCACATGTGGCCCTCCAGGTCCTTGGGTGCAAGTCCAAGTTTTACAAAGCAAATTCTTTTCTCGAGGGGATTTATTCTGTGAAGTTTGGATTCAGTCAAACGGTTACGCTTGAGGACCTGGAGGAACACGCGGGGCCTGGAGGATGCAGCCTAAATTTTTCATTTCAGGACCGTTATGTGTTTTGTGATCTGGATAGAGATTAGGAGTAGGGACTGGGCCTGTGACTTCATCTATATGGGGAACTCGTAAGTAAGAAAACCGTCTTTGACAATTACCGATTGGTACCTTTAGCTCAGCTTATAGCCTTGGAGAGTTACTTTGAAAACCAAGGGGTTCAGCGACTCGCCCAGCGTCACACTACCAATCAGTGTCAGTGGTGGGACTTGAACCCAGTTCTCTCCTGTCCTTTTATCCCATTATGTTGACGGGAGTAAAGGTCGCTATATGGAAACATGATTCTGTATAACCTTATCTTTTTCACTGGTTTTTTTATCCTTAGGATGAAGCTCTTAAAGCAGGTGTCACGAGTCTGGCAAACAGATGGACTGAACTCTTGTTCCTATAACCTAATGTCTGTGAAACACAATCCTTTATATATCAACATCACAGTGGATTTCCATGTGGCTTCATAAACCTGCATTATTCTACTGAGGTTTTTTTTTTGTGGGGGCGGGGGGAAAGATAGAATCTCCAGTTGCAGTAGTTATCGAAATGTCTAGAAACTTTGAGCTAGATGTCCCTCCCAATCCCAGCCCTTCTTGCCTCTGTCACCAATCAGTGGACAGGATGAAGAATGGGCTGCCGACTGTGACTAGTTTGAATTTTTCCTTCCTGTATTTGTGAGAAGCATTGCTGATGATGTGAAGGGAATAAGGAGGGAACAGGAACATTTTCTTATAGATGAGCTTAAGCAAGAAAGAAAAGGACCCTTTGTGGCACAGAACAAGAGCTGTCTAGGAGTATTTGTTGAAAGTGAATTGTCTAGAGTTGGAAAAAATGACAGCTTAAGAGATCTGAAGGTGTGGGCTGCAGGAAACAGCACTGCCAGATTGTCAGAGGGGTCAAGGCTGCTCTTGGGAACAACAGAAAAGTAGAAAGATAGATGAGTGTCACTAAATGAAGCTGACTGACTTGGAGACCCTGAGGGGAAGGGCGTCAGATGGAAGAGTAGAGTACAGATGAGGTCATCACCGGATTAGAAATGAGTAGCTGAGCAAAGGTACAGGACAGAATAATTGAGGAAGAGGGGGCATTGGGAAAATGGGGTGTAGTTCTTCCATTCATATTTTCTACCTCATGTAACTAGCTTCCTCTTCTGCCTGTCTGGGGTGTGGGTAGGTCAAATTAGGTAGTTCTTCAAATAGGATGAGAATTGGGGAAACCTTCTTAGATGAGAAAGTCTTTTTTTTTTAAACTACCTCTTCATTTCCTTCTTCTATCTCCCTTTCATCCAAACTTCATCACCACTTTATCTGAATCTTCCTACTGTTTTGCCCAAAATCACTGTTACCATCCAGATCACTTTCCCTTCCCTTTACTTCATTAGCTCAGGGTTCTGGACTTCCGGTTATTCCTGTCTTGATTTTGTGGGGATTTTTTCTCCCCAATTTTGTTCTGTAATTGCTTGGCTCTGTGCATTTTCCCAGGCCTTCTCCGTGGATTCCATACACATCTCCATTTATTGAAATCATTCTCCATCTAGGGCTTAGTTCAGGTGCGACCTCTTCTAAGAAACATTCTGCTTCTACCCACCAGCTTAAAGTCATTTCTCCCATTTCTAGAACGCCTTGCCTCTTCTCTTTTGCTCTTTTCCCATTCTAAGAGCTCCAGATTGAGTTGTAGAACCTTGGTTTCTTCCGGATGTGTCACTAAACTTCTGGACCACATCTTTTTCATTTCAATGAGAGGAGCCCAATTAAATTTCAGTGTCTCCCTCA
This sequence comes from Pseudochirops cupreus, assembly GCA_028627135.1. Taxonomy (NCBI): domain Eukaryota; kingdom Metazoa; phylum Chordata; class Mammalia; order Diprotodontia; family Pseudocheiridae; genus Pseudochirops; species Pseudochirops cupreus. The sequence continues at coordinate 348,965,560 of CM053582.1, read as the reverse complement.
GCTCTAAATCTTAGCATTCTACCTGGTATCAAATTCATGTGTGTGTCTCTTGTCCCTGCTGTTAGACTATAAGCCTCTGAAGGGCAGGGATCGTGACACTTTTCATTGAGTTGAATTAAATCGATTCATCTGTTTTTAAAATTGTTTCTCATCCTCACTCTGAGTCAATTCTCTGGCTTCTTCTTCACCTGCCGCTTGCTCACTAGGGTCCTGGGCTACAGATAGTTCCATGGAACTTGGAGGGATTCCCACCTCCCCATGTCAGCTGGGGAACTGAGTTGTTGCATTGGTCTAACCAGAGGGGCTGCTGTGGCTGCTCTTGTTCCCCAGCTTTAAATCGAGCGGCCACAGCACTTGTTTGGGAGCGTTCTGATCCACCACCGATAACGCGAGGTAACACATTGCCTACTAATCTTTCTAGATATTTTTGAATAAAAACTTTTTTTACGTGTAGTTTTTGAATCAACAGTCATCTTGTTATGACCACCAAGTATGCCCAAAGTGACTTTTGGGTCAATAGCTTAATATTTTAAAAGATCTGTGCTTTTGTCGGTTATTATCCACTGATGCAGATCATAACCCTTCCATACTTTTGTGTGGGTCTTAGTGAGTTTCCTGTATCAAAAAAAAAAGCCATCACCTAGAGGTTAACACTCTGGTGATAGGCCCCCCTCCAACATAAAACCAGACTGGTGCTTAACCTTGGACAGCAAACAGCAAAGTTCATTCACTGCTGGACCTTTTTTGGAGAGTTTAGGTAAAGCAGGGCAGTTGGGATTAAGTGACTTACTCAAGGTCACATGGCTAGTAAGCGTTAAGTGTCTGAGGCTGGGTTTGAATCGGGTCCTCCTGACTCCAGGACTCTATGCACTGCACCACCTAGCTGCCCCATTGCTGGACTTTCTTATAAAGCTTTTACAGTGTGGAGCTTGACAGGAGTTGCCAGAGCTTGGGCTCTGGTTCTTCTAGGGCTATTTTGAAATCTCACTGCAGTAACAGAAAACAAGGAAGTTGCTCACTTGATCTGTGTCCATCTCAGTGGTGTGTCTAAAGAATCATATTCTGCTGATTGAATGCCTATGTCCTTTGGGTGAAACATTCTCTGAAACTCATGCACTGTTTTCTTGCTAAAATCTCCAGGGCTATTAGCAAGCTTTATGCTTTAGAGAGTCAGATAGCAAAATCCCTTGGTTGAGAGAGATTATTTTTCATCTTTCTTCTTTCTCTTCTATTCACAGCTTCCTATTTCTATCCTAAATTCACTTTGGCTATTGTGGAATCGTCACCTCATCACCACTGCTGAGCATTTTTCTCTGATGACCCTTTGCCAGCATCTGGTTCATCTGTCTGGATGCTTTGAGGGATATTCAAGGCTAACATTTCCATGCCTGGCTTTTTCAATACCTCTGATGGCATTGGATTCACTTTCCTGTTCCTCTGTTCCATTTTTTTCTCTGTTAATCACCCTTTTGGTGAGGGAAGTTAGTAAGTAGAAATGGGAAGATATTTCTGACTTCCATGTGGCATAAATATTCCATTTGAAATAGTCCTATTGAAAAGCATTGGGGATTCAATTATGTACATAACATTATTCAATTCTTATAAATTAAATCACTTAAATCACAATGAAGCCAAGGACATCAGGGGTATGACTGATCCCCAGAAATATTAGTGTCCCCTCCAAACCATCAACTTTGCTCTCTGCCTGGCCCACAACTATAATCCAGGAAAACAAGCCCTATGGACAAGGGGAGCAATGCCATCCTCTCCCACTAATCGTGCACCAGCTGCCACCATCAGGGCAAACAAGCCAACTTCGCCAAACAGATGAGAGGCACCATGTTTCAGGTGGACTAAACCACCACCACCTCCGCTTGGATTTTGGTGGAGATAACCCAAGATCCAGAGTCCAAAGTCTGGGAAATTGCAGGGCCCCAGGCCTACTTCCAGCCTGGCTGTAATAGACTCAGGAAGAAGCTTTGGCAGGAATGTTGCCATCATAGCCAATATTTCTAGAACTCCCCTTAATTCCTGTCACTCACTGGTCCCTAGTGAGTTATCTGCCACATGTGTAGATTTCTCCCCTTCCTTTTTAGCCCTGCTTTTTTTCCCCTGGACCCTAGCTAGGCAGGTTTCCTATTGTCCTTAAAAAAAAAAAAAGTGTTAATTGTCTATTTGGGGGTGGGGAGGGACAGGAGACTTTAGTTTATCTAAGACACATTCAGGTGCCCTGAACTTCTACAAGGCATTAAAATATCCACACAACCAACCTACTAGGATCTCCAGAGGTGGCTTTGCCATAGCATCCTGCCTGAAGGGTTTTTAATATGCACCACCCGGTACTTCAGGCATCCGTGCATCGTCAGCTTTTTGCCTCAGACCCCCATTTGGTGTAAGCGGTTACCCATTTCTTCCCACAAAGACTGCACGATGGTTTTCAAAATGCCACACAAAGCAAGAAACCTTAGCTTTCACACCATGCCAGTGCTGGTAACTGGCAGCAGCAGAATCCCAGTGGAGGTGTTGATATTGATTTAGATTATGATGAAAAATGAAATAATGAGCTTAATTAAAAAATGAAATAATGAGTCTTTGTGCTTATTTGGGTATTGGTGGGAGGCTTTAGGGAACAATCCCAAATAATGAAAGGATGCTATCTACCTGTCCTCTGTCTTCCCTGTGCTCAGGAAGTGAGCAGGGAAGAAAATGTGAAGGTAAAGGCAGAAGCCTGTTTTGTAGCATGAAACCTCCAGAAATTGGGGAAGTTAAATTTGAAGACATCAGGAGTTTGGAGGCAGCCATAGAGTCATGGTTAGAGACCTGGGAGCTAGGAAGATTGGTGGTTTACTTCAGCCTCGGATCCATCGTGGCCATGTGACTCTGGACCTCTCAGTGCGCCAGGTCAGTAGTGACACACTGGGATAGAAATGGGAGCTACTAAAGTGTACCTACGGACCCCTTTGGGCTGTGTATTGACTCAGAAAATCACATCCACATATATTATGTATACATAGATGTATTTTATCAACACATTAAAATTAGATAGCAACTACATTTTATTCTGCACTCAGGAGTGTTGTGGGACATATGTTAGCATTGGTAGAGAGAAAATCCTCACCTGGGAGTGTCCTCTACTAATGAAGTCACAGCTCTAGGCTCTGTTCCCAGGAGCTCAGTATAACCATGAGTTAATTGTACTGAGCCTGCAAACAACCTCGTGGTTTTGTCCAACCTACTACAGAGTGGTCACTCTGAAAAACTCAGGGCGGTGTTACCACATGTCTGCTAATATTTGCGAGGCAGTAAAATGTTGACATATCTTGTGTCAACCATTAGGCCAGATGTAGGGAATAAAAATCACCATATTTGTGTATGAATTTTATGGGGTCAAGACACTAGAAAAACAAAAGGTACACTGAAAAGAGTAAGTTAACTAGAGCTGTATAGTGTAAAGCATACTGATGATGTATAGATTGTATCTAAATTTGATTGATGTTGGGCATTGATCCATGGTATAGACTACCTTTTGAGGAGGGTACAGGGTATCACAGTGATTCTTGGCGAGGTTTGGTTCCTGTGAAGAGGAAACACCTCCAGACTAGGTTCCATGTTAACCACAAGCAGCAAGCCCTGGGGTTAGTTGGTTTGAGAGGCTGCCTCAGCCCCAGCCACCAGAACTTTTACACTTGGGATTGGCGAGGGGAGTTGGGCAGTTAAGCCTGGGAAGATAGAGGGAACCTCTGTTGACCAGGAACACCAGACCCTGCTGTGCTGTGAAAAGTGGCAGGGGAGAGAAGGAACCAGGACACACCAGGTGAGTGCAGAAGCAGTGGAGCGGAAAGTCCCTGGCTGTGGGTACTTGCAGGATGCTGAAGGTTTGGCTTTCATTTCAGGCTAGATAAAAGATATGAATTTTAAAAGTTAAAAAAAGAAAAAAATAGTTAAAGGGAAGGGAAGGGTATGGAGGAGGGAAGGCTAGGAAAGGGGTAGGTATAAAAGGGAAGAGGATAGAAAGAAAGGAAAGTTTTAACAGTATAAAACTATTCTAAGAGTTTGGAACACCTTCTGTAAGTATATATGAAATAAGTATGAAAAGAATATACCTGACAAGAGGTCACTGCGTCCTTGGCTGAAGACTTCCAAAGAAGGAGAAAGCATTGCCTCTGGAGATAGGCCATTCAACTTTTGGACAGCTCTAATTTTTGGGAAGTTTTTCCTAACATTAAGTCTAAATTTATTGTCTTCTTGCCTCTGCCACTCATTGTTCCTGATCCTGCCCTCTGGGGTCAAAACCGATCAAATCAAGTCAATCCTCCTAAGTCAATCACAGCGCTTCAGAAGTCTGAAGATAGCCACGTCCCATCCACCTCCAATTTCTTCAACTGATATTCACATCATTTAGGTCTGACCATCCTGACTGTCCTCCAAATGCTCTCCAGCCTTAAAACTAAGTGCTGAGTATATGTAACCTATATCAAATTGCTTACTGTTTTAGGAAGAGGGGAGAGGAAGAAGAAAAATTTGGAACTCAAAATTTTGTAAAAGTGAATGTTAAAAATTGTCCTTACATATAATTGGAAAAAATATGATAAAGCAAACAAAAACCCAAAGTACCCAGAACTAAACAAAATGCTCCAGTTGAGATCTGATCAGGAAAACTATCCCTTCTTATTCCTTGAATCTGTGCTGCTTTTTTGACTGTCACACCATGAGTGACTCATATTGAGCTTACAGCCCACTAAAAAATTTATATCTTTTTCAGATAAACGGTTGTCTTAACTTTGTCTCTCCCATTTTGCATGGGTGAAGCTGATTTTTTTATATCCTGGGGCACAACTTTCCAGTTATTCTTACTGATTTTCATCTTAGATCCAGTCCATTATTCTAGCCTGTTAAGATCTTTTGGGATCCCGAGTGTTTTCTGTGTTATGGCTATTTCTCTAAGCTTCGTGACCTGGAGATTTGATGAGTGTGCCATATGTGACTGATAAAAATGTTAAGCAATACAGGGCCAACCAGAGATGCTCAGGGTATTCCGCTGGTGACCTCTTGTTGACAATGAACTTTTAACTAATTTTCTTTACTATTTTTTTCTGGTTCTGAATCCTCCTAATTGTCTATTATCATTTAGCCCAGTCTGGGGCAACTAGGTGGTGCTGTAGATAGACTGCTGACCCTGAAATCAGGAAGACTTAACTTTCTGAGTTCAATCTGGCCTCAGACACTTACTACCTGTGTGATCCTCAGTAAGTCACTTAACTCTGCCTCAGTTTCCTCAACTGTAAAATGAGATAGAGAAGGAAATGGTAAATGACTCCAGTATCTTTGCCAAGAAGACTCCAAATAGGGTCACCAAGAGTCAGGCATGGCTGAAATGACTGAACAACTAGTCCAGGCCAATCCATAATCTGAAGTTGGAAGGAAATTAGTAATTCTATGAAATAGAGGGGAGGAAGGAGCACATTTTTTTTTTTGGCAGAGATACTAAAGTGGTTTGCCATTTCCTTCTCCAGCTCACTCTTTTTAAGTTGAGGAACTGAGGCAAACAGGGTTAAGTGACTTGTCCAAGGTCCCACAGCTAGTAAGTGTCTGAGGCCAGGCTTGAACTCAAGAAGCTGAGTATTCCTGACTCCAGGTCTGGCACTCTATCCACTGTGCCACCTAACTGCCCCTTAGTCGTCCTTACTAAATTACTATCTACTACCTGCCTTTTAAATGTTGCTGTTTCCCAAGTTCACTGTCCTAGGCCCTCTTTTTTCTCAATACTCTATGTTCTTTTCTTTGGTGATCTCATCTCCTCTCCTGGGTGAGTCATCATTTGTGTGGATGGTTACAGCATCTGTTTATCCAGGCTTCATCTCTCTTGAACTACAGTCCCACGTCTCTAATTCCTTGGCTGAATGTCTCCACCTGAATGAGTGGTCTGTAAGGAAGGGGAGACGGTCAAGTATAATCCACTCCATCTAGGAGTTTGGTAGTGGAGAGGAGGAGAGATATAAGATAAATGCTTGAGGGGACAGTAGGGTCAAATGAACATGAAGGGACAGGGGTCAAGACCCTGAGCATATTTGTTAATAGGCAGGAGTTTGCAGATAAGGGAATGATCAGTAAGTGAGCTCTAGGAGATGAGAAGGGATAGGGATGAAGGATACAGGCAGAGATGGGTCCAAAAGATGTCCTTTTCTCAATTCATGCCTTAGCAAGAAGGACCTCTCATCTTCTGAGACTGAAGCAAAAGAGGAAGCATAGGTGAAAACAGAAGAGATTTGAGAGGTGGGGTACTCACTTTGCGTCTTCTGCCCTGCCTGGCTTCAACTCCAAGGAACAAGCTACCCCTCTCAGGATAAGCATATCACTTCTAAACTCGCTGCCATGCCATTGACTCAAGCCTTGATTGGTACCACTTCCCTCAGCCTCCTCTCTCCTCTGGAGGGCTAAAGGGTAGAGTAACAAACTTCTCCCAATGCCTTCTTTTATAGAGGGCATCACAACCCTGTGACTCAGTGTCTAATTAGAAATTAGCAAAAAGGGGGTGGAGTCAAGATGGTGGTGTAGAAGCAGGAAAACTCTGTGGCTCTTCCCATAACCACCTCAAATACCTATAAAATATGACTCTAAACAAATTTTAGAGCTCCAGAACCCACAGAGAAACAAATCTCCCACTGAAGGCAGCCTAGCAGGCAGATAGGAAGAGTTCATCATAACACACTGGGAGCCGAGCCCAGCCCTGTGTGAACCTGCTGTTTTAGCCCCAGGGTGGCTTGACCTGCCTGGCTGGAGCATTCGGGAGAGTGGATCACCAGCAGCTGTGGTGGTTTCCAGAATTATCAACTCATAAATAACAAAGACAAAGTAAAAGGTCAGTGGAACTCAGATGAATTTGGGGGGGATGGAGGAATGGGTATGGCCTTCTGCCCCCAGGGCCAGAAGCAGTGGAAGCAGTGGCCCTGCAGCTGCCTCTATGTGGCTGCTTCAGAGCTCCTGACCTGCAGATTGCAAGGGGGCCAAGTGACCATTCAGAGGCTAAGTGCTCTTGCCTTAACCTGCCTGGATCTGGATCACAGTCTTCGGTGGTGGTCCTGAGGTGTGTGACCAGTGAGTCAGAGCTGGTGGGGGCTGTAGAGATGGCGGCCTCCTAATAGCTCCAGCAGCTGCAAAAACCCCAGCAATTTGGGACAAAGCTCTCCCCTCTAAAAGCAGAGTTCTACTGAGCCCAAAAGTCAAGTAATTGACTGGCAACATGAGCAGGCAAAGGAAGCAAGGCAAGTACAGCAATACAACTTTAGATTCCTTTTTTGGGGACAAAAAGGATCAAAGCATGGAATGGGAAGAAGACAACACAGTCAGAACTCCTGCACCAAAAGCTTCCAAGAAAAATGTAAACTGCTTACAAGCATAGAGGAGCTTAAGAAGGATTTTGAAGACCAATTAAGAGAAGTAGAGGAAAAATTCAGAAGAGAAATGAGAATGATGCAAGAAAATCATGAAAAGAGAGTCAACAACCTGACTGAAGAAAATAACACCTTAAAAAATAGATTCATGCAAATGGCAAAAGAGGCCCAAAAAGCCAATGAGGAGAAGAATGCCTTAAAAAGTCGAA
>CM053582.1:348938692-348957460 GCA_028627135.1 Pseudochirops cupreus | reverse complement strand
TTGAGAGATGGGAGAGGAACATAATGAGAGGAGACAGGGAGAGACAGAATGGGGTTGAGAATCTCATATAGAAGAGGCAAGGGATAACTTACAATGGAAGGGAAGAACAGGAAGGCAAAAGGGAATTGGTCAACCTTACTCTCATTGAATTTGGCTTAGGGAGGGAATGACATAAAATCTAAACTGGGTATCTTGCCACACAGGACAGTAGGGGGGAAGGGCATGAAAGGGGAGAGGATGGAGGGTAGGACAGGTTAGGGGGGGAGGGTTGTTAGAAGCACATACTTTTGGAAAGGGACAGGGAAAAGTAGAGAATAGAACAAGTGGGGGGCAGGATAGGATGGAGGGAAATATATTTTTTGCCTTTTTTTTTGGAGGGCAATTGGGTTAAGTGACTTGCCCAAGGTCACATGGCTAGTAAGTGTTAAGTGTCTGAGGCCAGATTGGAACTCAGGTCCTCCTGACTCCAGGGCTGGTGCTCTATTCACTGCGCCACGTAACCACCCTGGATGGAGGGAAATATAGTCAGTCTTTCACAATATGTCCATTGTGGAGATGTTCTGCGTAACTACACATATACAGCCTGTATAGAAGTGCTTGTCTTTCCAGTGGGGGTGGGTAATGAGGGAGGAAGGGAAATAATCTAGAATTTAAAGTTTTAAAATCAAATGTTTAAAATATATATATATATATATACATATATATATATATATACACATATATATACATATATACACACACACACACATATATAATGTATATATTATGTATATATATAAAATTATTATTATTTACATCCAACTGGGAAATAAGATATACAGGCACTGAGGTAGGGAGATCCATCTTGCCCTACTGGAAAGTCAGAGGGGTGATGGGGGAGGACATAGGAGAGAACAGATTGGAGGAGGGGGTATACAGTGGGATCACTGTTTTGGGGTGGTAGGTAGGGGAAAGACGGGGAGAAAATTTGTGACTCAAATTCTTGTGGAAATGAATGATGTAAACCAGTGGTTCTCAACCTGTGGGTCACGACCCCTTTGGGGGTCGAACGGGGTTGCCTAGACCATCGGAAAACACATATTTCTGATGGTCTTGGGAACTGAGACACCGCTCCTCTGTCTCTAGGAGGGTCCGCCCACATGCAGATACACCCACATACAAGTATTAAAGGGTTGTGGCATTAGGAAGGTTGAGAACCACTGATGTAAATGAAAAATAAACAAAAGTTAATTTTAAAAAAGAATAAAAGAATCACTAATTCTATAGCAAATTAAAAAAAAAGAAGAAATCAGCAAAATGTGTGAAAGCCTTCCTACAAGCAAGTTTCCCTTAATGGGCTCCAGGTGAGGCCTATTAATGGGCAGAGAAGATCTTAAATCCCGTTAACATTACAGGTGGTTTGCCATTTCCTTCTCCAGTTCATTTTACAGGGGAAGAACTGAGGCAAACAAGGTGAAGTGACTTGCCCAGGGTCACACAGCTAGTGAGTATCTGAGGCTGGATTTGAACTCAAGTCTTCCTGATTCCAGGCCCAGCTCTCTATCCAGTGCTCCACCTGACTCCCCATTCCCAGTGACTGGCATCATTTTTTCATACAGTGTATCTACTGTTTGCTGAATTGAACTTTCTAATGCACTTTGCACTTAATATTTTCTATTAAATTTACCTATGCTTTTGTCATCCCTTAATAGAATACAAGTTCTATAAAGGTAGCAGCAAAAACGTCTAAGTTTTCTATCTCCTCCATCATCTAATTGTTGTAGTGGGAAAATGGCTGGATTTGGATTCACATGACCTGGTTTCAGTTAGCTTTTTTTTTTTTTTGCTTTTTGGAGGGGGGAAAGCAGGGCAATTGGGGTTAAATGACTTGCCCAAGGTCCCACAGCTAATAAGTGTTAAGTGTCTGAGGTCGGATTTGAATTCAGGGCCTCCTGACTCAAGGCTGGTGCTCTATTCACTGCACCACCTAGCCACCCCATTGGGGAGGTATTTAACTAGCCTGGGTCTCAAGTTCCTCATCTTCCAAATGAGGAAGATCAGACTAGAAGCCATAAAAAGTCCCTTTCACCTCTAAATCCATGATACTTCAATCCCATAGTTCTCAGAAAAAAGCAGGTGTTTATTAAATGTGTTGCATAAATGAATGATTAGAAAGAAAAGAAAAATGTAAATTTCTCAAGTCAATTTTATTAATAGAAATGTTTAGAAACAATTGCAACCCTTAGGAATCTCCCTCTGATACATGAAAATGAAACAAAAGAGAGATATTCTGACCACCCTCTACTCCCAAACTCCCACAAACTGCAGCCCATCACAAAATATGGATGAGCTCCATTCTTCTCTACTTCCATACTCCCCTCCCCTGTACTTGCTTGAAAACATACAAGACCAATACTTATTAGATGTACAAACCTGTTTCAGGCCTATAGAATCCCACGGAATTGACCCCTACAGCTTCAAAGCAAGAGGAGAACTGAAGCCACTGAACTGAGTGCATGTGATTTCTGTCTTTGTGGTTAACTAAGTCAAAGTAAGTAACTGCCCCAAGAAAGGCTACAGAGAGCAATGAAAGGAAAACCAAGGTCCACAGACACTGGACACGGAGGACCACGGAGACAGCACATTGCAGTAGGTCATCAATACCTTCTTTGCTCCTTCACCCCTCTCAGTATGTATGAGACCGTGCGCCTCCTGTCCTCCACCTTCTGGTGGATCTGATTCTTTGGAAAGGCACCAGGCAGCTACAATTAGTTGTACAACAAGACAGGCCAGGTCTGAAGTCAGGAGTGTCGGGAGTATCAGGAATCAGGGGCCTTTTCAGTGTCTGAAGATCCGAAAGAGAACAATGAGCAGGCGAGCTAACAATGGGAATGCTTATCCACATTGCTTCTGTGTGATCTATGGAAACGTTACAGTAAGAGAAGACAGTGAAGATATGCCCTAGTCACGAGAGCTATGGGATCCAGGAAAAAGAGAAGAGAACAGTCAGTGTGCTTCCTTGGCAGTGTCGGACCAGGCAGTCTGAGGAGTAGAAAATGCTTCCATCACTCGGGAACACAAAAGGAATGGTATCTGGAGAGCAACGAATAGGTCTATGCACCAACTCTGGAGAGACTTGGGAGGAGGAAGAAGTATGGTGTCACTCTGGCTTTCAGTAACCGATTCTACTCCAGTACAACATGGTGCCCAGGAGAACACAGAACTAGAAAAAAATTAAGAAGTCATTACATTGGAAGTACCTCTCATATTTAAGGGAGTATAACATTCAGGTTTATGTAGCCTTCAAATTTAAGAGGCATCCTCTCCTGTCCTACAAAACACTACTAGGACATCGGTATAGAATAGTTATTATTTATGAACTCCTGTTTAGTGGCCCAAATATCCCCACCCTAGAATCTTCTGACGTATCAGACAGCCCCTCCTACTCCCATTCTCATTTCTAAATCACTACCCTTAGGTCCATTTAATTACAAATGTAGTCCCAAACTGATGGATTCTCCCTTCACTGTGGATCACTTCCTAACTTAGGGCTCTTGCCATTGGTGTTTCAATTATCACCCTGAAGGACAGCCTCCCTTTCTTACTTTTTATTATGATAATATTGATATATACATATATACACACACATATTTGGTCTGGACCTGTGGTTTCATTGACATACAGAACTTTAGGTGAGGGAACTGTCTCTTTCAATGTAAATCGACAGCTGTTGTACAATTTATAGCCAGACAGTTGCACCGAGTCCTTGGGAAGTTAAGTGACTGGCCCGGGGTGACACAGTCAGTATACAGCAATGGCAGGACTCTGAACTCCCCCCTCTACCCACTGTCACACTTGCTCTCCGTACTAGTGATAAAAAGTACCAGTAAGGATGACGATGTTTGACATTTGCAAAATAGAGCTTGCAAAGCTGGTGGACTTTCCTATTCAAGTTTTAGCTGTGATTTACAGTTTCCAAAGTGTCCTGTTCATGTAACTGGGCTTTCCTAAGACCTTGTAATGGGTTTTAAGATCTTCCCTGCCCATTAATAGGCCTCCTGTGGAGCCCATTAAGGGAAGCCTGCTTAGGGGAGGCCTGCTTGTAGGAAGGCTTTCACACCTTTGCTAATTTCTCATTAGGCACTGAGTCTCCAGGGTTGTGATGCCTTCTGGCTCTGAGAAGTGTATATATACTCTGAGTTGGTATTTTGCTTTGGGGGTTTGCTTATAAGAAGGATCTTGTGATTCCCTGGTCAAGATTCTGAGTAGCCATATGTTCAGAGCTCCCCAACTGCTCAGAGGTAAAGGCTCTCTCAATCCATGGATGTATGTAAAGTGTATAGTTGATTCAGGCAGTCAGAGCCCTGTCTGTTGGTCTTTATTTCTCTGCTTGTATTTTCTGTTTGTATTTTTTCTGAAGTTCAGGGTGCTGACTTTTCCCCTGAACTAGTGAATGTAAATTAAAAAAGATTGTTGACCCCTTAAACAGTTATCTTTCCTAGTAAAGCAGATCTAAGAACCTGTGCTAGCAGCCATCCTGGGTATGCCAGTGTGGTTGCTGCTACAGACCTCCAGGAAGTGATTGTGGCCAAGCATTAGGGAGACTCAAAGGAAGGTAGGAATCACTGTGGGCTGCTATACTGACTCTCCTTATGGGGTCAGCCAGGAACTAGGGGAATCCAAGGACATAAGATTCAAAATTAACCCCCAGTCCTGAATTTTGTGTCCTTTACAGATGAGGAAACTAAGGCTCAGAGAGTTAAGTGATTAGTTGGTAGATGTAGGGTTTGCTCATTACAAGGACAGTTCTCTTACCACTGTGTTCCTCACTCTCCCAATTATGCATTCTGTATAAAACCACCATCTATAAAAGGGATATTTGAAAAAGGGACCTTTGGGAAAAGTAAAGCTGTCAGAGGGCAAAGGAAGGATACCAACCAACATTCAGCTCCATGGAATGGTTTCTTAAGACTAGAAATTAGAATATAGAGACTTAATGGCAACTTTTATGCTTCTGTCACCCTCTTGTCATTACAACTCACACCAGGAAATACTTACAGTCCAGCAGAGAATGGCAAATCCAAACCATGCAACGCCCCAGGCATGTCGGTTCATTGGTCCGGAGATCAGGTCATAGCAACCCTGGGGAAGGAGCCAGGAAGCAGTTAGTGTCACATCACACCCCTCTATCAGGAAGTGGAAGGAAAGGGATAATAAGGGATAGAGTGCGGCATCGTTGGACATAATAAGGCTATTCTTCCTTTGAGGCATTACGGTATAGTAGAAAGAGCACACTAGCTCTAGAGTGGGAATACAGGGGTTCAAATCCCACCTTGAATGTGTAACATTTGTAAGACCTTGGACAAGTCACTTAACCTACATGAGCTTCAGGTTCCTTATCCTGTAAAATGAGAGCGCTCAACTAGATGGTCTCTGAGGTCCCTCCCAGATCTTGATTTATTACCCATGTTCCACCAGACAACTCAGTATATTTTATTTTTTCATAATTGCATGTAAAAACAATTTTTAGCAATCATTTTTTAAAATTTTGAGTTCTAAATTCTCTCCCTCCCTCCCTGATCCCTCCCTAAGATAGTGAGCAATTTAATGTTATACACATGCAATCATGTGAAACATTTCCACGTTATTCATGTTGTGAAAGAAAACACAGACCAAAAAAAAATCTACAAACCAAAGCGAGAAAAAGAATGCTTCAATCTGCATTTCGACTCAGCCTAGAGGTGTATGGCATCTTTCATCATGAGTCCTTTGGAATCGTCTTGGATCACCATATCGCTGAGCACAGCAAAGTTATTCACAGTTGATCATCAGACAATATTCATCACTATATAAGATTGCTGTTACTATATACAATGTTCTTCTGGTTCTGCTGAATTCACTTTGCATTAGTTCAGACACCACAGTTTATTTAGCACTGCTTTGTTGAGGTGGGGGTACAATAATTCTTGTTGAACAGTTTGAAAATGGTGCATTTAAGTTCTTCTCTATTTAGTAGTCAGCGTATTTAATAAAAATGTTGTTATTCTGGCACTTACAGTATTTACATATGTAATAGGGGATTGGTCAATAATGGCCCAATTCTGGCAATATATACAAACAGCTCTTCTTGTTGCAAACTCACCTGGTGAGTTTGTGAGCCTGCTTCTAGGTGTGAGTGATCATGGTGTAATGGAGCCAGCTCAAACCAGCTTAGAACTGATTTTTAAGTTTTCAGAAGGAGTATTTATACCTCAGAATTACCAAGCCACAAATCAGATCTTTATTTATTGTTTTGTTTCCTTAATTGTCTAGACTTAAGAAAGTGATGGATAAAATGTTAAATAACACAGGTTCAATTAAAAAGTGTGTCCTGGGTAAATTTTTTCCCTGAGAACTGGTTGTTAAACATTTACCAGCACAACCATGGGCCCTACCCACCATTTCAGAGCTTAGTAGGTATTCTGTGACCATTTCCTGTTCGTGTGCTGAGCTGTGAAGCAAAACCTTTTTATTCGTGGATTAGCCCAAATTGAGTGTGCATACAAAAGGTCTAAGTGAGTTCTCTTTTTCTGTTTGGTAATCGGTATGTAAGATGGAAGGGGGTTAGGAGTGAGGGGGGAATGTTTAAAATGCCTGGTGAGGAGAGAAGTCTTTTGTATCTCCAGGGCTTACCACGGTGCCTGAAACACAGTAGGCACTTAATAAATGTTTATTCATTGACTGATTAGCTGGCTGTGCAGCCTAGAACACATGGTTCCCTTGGTTTCCTGTCCTCTTGTTTCATTCTTCTTATTCTTAGGTGAATAAAGATTGGATATGGAAGGACTGGGCTGCATCCACATGAGCTGGAAGAGGACCAGCAATGGAACTTCACACCCATGTTTGCCAACAGCTGGACCTGGTGAGGGACAGGGCCCCAAGGAACAGCTTGTGGGATCCAGTCCAGCAGGAGATCAGCCTGGCATTCTGGATGCCACATCCTGTAGCAAGGGAATGAGAGACTCATTCGGCAGCAATGTTGTGTCCAGAAGGGAAGTTGGTGAGCCAAATGGTCAGCAGTAACCACTTAAATCTGAGCCTGTTCTCCTCCATGGACTAAGGTGGTAAAGGAGAGAGTATGCCCTGGTTTGTTTCTGTTTGTTTGGTTTTGTTGTTTTTTTTTGAAGGGGGAAAGAAACATGCTTGTACTTTTGTGCACAGTTCCTTTGTAAAAGCGGTATCTGGCCTCAGACACTCCTTGGGAAAGTCACAACCCCAACTGCCCTTGCAAAAAGCAAAAAAAAAAAAGTTAATTGGTGTTAATTACTTATGAATGATCTTGAGGTGATACTAGCCAGTCCTGGTGAATAATATTGGAGAAATGATCAGTAGCAATCGATATGGGGTAGGGCAGAGAACAGGCTGGAATTGGGGCTCAAGCTGTCAGCGTGGCAAGAATCTACCATTTGGTGCAGAACCCACAAGGGAAAGATGTAACTAGTCATGCTCTGTGGACCTGGCTTGCCACTACAAGTGAGAATAAGGACCCCCAGAATTCATATGGGCTCTGTGTATAGTAACTTTAGTTGACTACTCCTACAAGGTAGATTATTGTTACTAAAACTGGTCACCTGCCTCAAAAGCAAAAACAGAAAAACAACCCACCTACGACATATTAGTGATTCTAAGGAGCATCACAGATTTTGGAAAAGGGCATTAATTAGTCCAGAACAAGTTTACCGCCACCTGTGTGATGACAGACACACCTGTAATAACCATTAGCCAAGAGAACTATGTGAGGATTATCCTAACTCGCTCAGTGCCATCAATCAGTCCCACAAAAGTACACAGTGAGGAGAAAATGACATCATAGGGTGGAGTTAGTTTCTTAAGAACAAAGTTAGAAACAGACAATTTGACATTACATTGGTGCTGGGTTTTTTAAATCATTGTAAAATGTGGTTATAATTCACCATAGGACAACAACAACCAGTTGTTTAAGCTTTAAGTTTCATGTTTGAGCCCTACAGTAACTATAAAAGGCATTACTACATATGTTAGCTTCCTACTTTACGGATGAGGAAACGGAGGCTCAGAGAGGTTAAGTTACTTGCCCATGAACACACTGTTGTAAGTGTCAAGCACTGATGAGATTCAAACCTAGATCTTCCTAATCCCCCTACTCAAGGATGACATGCAAATTCATGAAGCATTCCATATTTCTTATTTGAGGCAATTGGGTGGCTCACTGCACAAAGTACTGAGCATGGAGTCAGGAAGACTTGTGTTTAAATCTGGCCTTGGACACTTACTAGCTGTGTGACCCTGGGTAAGTCACTTAACCTTTGTTTGCCCATTTCCTCAACTGTAAATTGGGAATAGCAATTATCTTACAGGGTTGTTGTGAGGACCAAATGAGATAATACTCGTAAAGTTCTTAGCATTCTTCCTGGCACGTAGCAGGCACCATGTAAATGCTCATTCCCTCCCCCTTCCCTGACTCCTAGTCTAACTACTAAATCCATGATTCCAGGCTACTTAGCGGTATACTCTTTTTACCTTTCCTGTGTTCTCATGCCTTACTCCTTCCTGCCCCCTATGGTCCAACTTCACTGGCCAGCTTGCAGTTCCTCAAACACGGCCCTCCATCTTCCATCTCTGTGCCTTCCTCTGACTGACATCAGTGACAAGAATACTGTGCTTGCTCAGCTCTGCTTCTGAATTTCTCTGGCTTACTTTAAGACTCAACTCCAAGCCCACCTTCTCCAGCTGCTGAAGCCCTCCTCTTTCAGATTTCCTTCCCTCTACTCTATGTACATTCTATGTTGTCTTTCTCGCTACAACGCGAGTTCCTTGAGAAGCCTGAGCCGTGTCCTGGCCTTTCTTTGGATTCTCAAAACTTGGCACAGTGCCTGGCATCTAGTAAACACTTAAGAAATGTTTATTGAGGGGTGGCTAGGTGGTGCAGTGAATAGAGCACTGGCCCTGGAGTCAGGAGGACCTGAGTTCAAATCTGGCCTCAGACACTTAACACAAAACTAGCCATGTGACCTTGGGCAAGTCACTTAACCCCAACTGCCCCCCCCCCCCAAAAAAAGAAAGAAAAGAAAAAAAAGAAATATTTACTGACTTACCTACCTACTGTAGAACATCACTGACATTACTGCAAAACGAAGCTGGCCACAGTGATCTGTGGGGGGGACGATCTCTTCTTGGCTAAGTTGAAAGGCCTTTCCTCAGGCCTCGGTTTCCTTGCCCTCTCTGAAGGTCTGCGCAGCAAGGGTTCTCCTCCTACTTGTCTGACTGCTCCTTCTCACTCTCCTGGGCTAGATCTTTATCCTGGCTGCCCCCCAAGTCTGTGTCCTGGGTCCTCTTCTATCTTTTCTTTCTGTTATTTTGCTTCATAATCTAATAAGCTACCATTTCCATGCAGCTGATTTTCAGATCTTTTTATCTAGCCCTGTTCTCTCTCCTGACCTCCAGGACCGCATCTCCAGCTTCCTACTGAACATCTTGCACTGGATGTCCCACAGAGATCTCAAACGCAGCATGTCTGAAAGTGAACTCGTTACCCTTCCCCTCAAACCCTCCCCTTTCCCTAACTCCCTTATTACTGTCAAGGGCATCACCAGACTCCCAGTGTCCCAGCTTGCTACGTAGATCTCACCCTTGATTCCTCATTTTTTCTTCCTCTCTCTGTCCCTCCACAACCAATATGTTGCCCATTTTACTTCTGCACTATTTCCTGTACATGTCCCTTTCTCTTCTCTGACACTGCTACCATCCTGGTCCAGACCCTCATCACCTCACACCCAGAGCAGCAGGATGGCTTCCTAACTGATCTCCCTGCCTCAAGCCTCCTAACTCTACAGACTGATTTTACTCATCTATCAAAATGATATTCCTAAAGTTTAGCTATGATCATTTAGTTATTTTTATTATTATTTCCAAGATCAAATATAAGATCTTCTGTCCATAACTTGGCCCCATCCAACCTTTCCAGTCTTCTTGCACCTTACTCTCTTCCGCGCACACTGGCAGCCAGGGACACTGGGTTCCTCCCTGTTCCTTGTACCAGATGTTCTCCCTCCTGATTACAGGCCTCTTCACCCCCAGAGTGTTCTCCCTCCTTGTCTGTGCCTCCGGGCTCCCTTCCCACCTTGTGCATTCAGCACAGAGCAGGCACTTGATAAGAATGCTTGTCAGCTTTACTGTTGCCTAACTGAGATAGCAGATATTGAGAACTCTGTAAGCCTTAAAGTGTCCGATAGCAGTCATATGTATAGGTGCCTGTGTATACATACATATAAACCTGCTCGTGCTTATGTTACCTAAAGTTTAGTGTAATAGAATACCTTAATGCAAAACCAAGAGGTCATAAGTCATAGCAAATGGAAATGGGTCAAGAAAACCTGGTTACAGAGTTGTGCTATGGCTGAATTTTGCAAGTGCCTATGTAACATTAATATAAGAACTACTACACTGCACCACTGGAAGTCCTTAGTCTAGTGCTGTGCAGCCCCAAGAAGTGCGCTGTCCGAGGGCACACACGCCTGCCCCACCATCAAACTTAAAAGTGATTTTTTTTTGGAGGGCAATTGGGGTTAAGTGACTTGCCTAAGGTCACACAGCTAGTTTTTGTGTTAAGTGTCTGAGGCCAGATTTGAACTCAGGTCCTCCTGACTCCAGGGCTGGCGCTCTATTCACTGTGCCACCTAGCTGCCCCTAAACATGAGATTCTTGAAAAAAATCTCAGCTACTCATTCTTTGTTGCCATTTTGCCTTCTGTCTTTTGGTATTTATCCTAATCCTTTCCAAATGCATTCACAAGTCCTCCCAATGCCAACTCTTGCAGTGTTAAGGGTTCTGTAAGTCACCGTTGTCCATCCTTCGTTTCTGAAGAGGACCAATGAGATCACAAGGTGATGTGTTGGCTCGTGAATTGGATTTAAGTGAGGCTGAGCTGCACAAAGTCATCAGCTTCACTCTCTCTTCCTGAGTCACTGAAGTCCAGTGGCAGGACAAAAGTCAAGATGACTGGTGATGGGCCGGAATGCAGCAGATGACGTTGGCAGCTTCCTTTCTGACCAAACTAAGCACTCCACAGCACCTATTTCATCCACCTTCATGGCCTTTGAAACAACTTGTTCTCATCTGCCCATTCCCAGGGGGAATCTTCATATGCTTGGGGTAGACACTCCCTAGTATGTCTGAGGCCTGTTGGTTACTCTTGACCTGGTTGAGCCTGTCTGCCAAGATGGTTTACTAGGGTGTAGCTACTACAGCTTCTTGGAGCCACAGGTGAGGGGTGGCTGAGAGGTGGATGCCAAAGATGGATGAGTAGCCTTTAAAGGGCTCAGCAGCCCTCATGCTGGAGGTGCTGGTTCTCCTGAACACCCCTATATCTCTCCATAAGTTATTACTTACTGTTTGAAGTGGCCATTTTATTCGTCCTAAACTCACCCTACTCAAGTTTCAAAAGGTACCTGCCCATTATCCCTGCATTTGGGGGTTTAGGGAACAATGTTTCCATTAACCAGGCCTTTCCTGGCTTTATGGATCATCAGACCTGACCAGGGTTTAGCACAGGGTTTGGCACATAGTAGGCAGTGACCTGCTCTACCGTGGCTAAAAACTCTAAATACTTTTTGGTCTGTTCTTCTACAACAGGCCTCCTACTCCTACCTCATCACTATCACTTCAGTTTCACCTCTCTGGACCTCTTCTGTTTTGTTCACGCCTTCTGGAAGATACTGTGATCAGGTGTAATCTCATCAGCGTGGGTTCTCCCTCCAATGATGCAAACTGTAACATAATCATACTCACCCATCCAAGGAGGGGTCCTCTGTGTACTCCCACAGCTTTGCCAGGGACCCCACCTGACGTGCAGGGAGCCTTCTTCCCAGTCATTTTATACTGTGTGAACACCAGAGGAGCTCAAGAGCTGCCCCCTGATTCTCCCTTGCTCGTGCTGCCTGACCAGACCGTCGTTAAATTTCTCCGATGATACTCTCTGCACCCCAACTTCTGTGGGATTCCTCATTTGTATTCCTTGTTTGCTCATGCCCCCCAATGCACTTATTCACTGACTTTTGGGGGACCTCAAACTTTATTTCCTACAAGGATGGGAAGTGCTTTCTATTTTGTTTCTCATACTTTTCTTCCTGATGAGCAACACCTGTTGTCTTCCTCAGTACACAGCATGGACATTCTCCGTGAAGCATCTAGAATGACTCCCAAGGTCCTTACCTGGGTTACACCTAAGTGTGGAACCCATCATTTTCTGAATGTATTTTGGGTTATTTCTCCCTAAATGAGCTTGCACATTAATAACTTTGTGAACTATCATATCATCAATGTTCCTAAGAAATGCTCATCCAAAGGCAACCTCATCCCCTGCCGACATCACCGTGGAATTTTGAAAAGCACGTCAGATCACATTCAGAATATCTTACATTGATAGGCAGCAAAAACAGATGTGGCTTCAAATCCAGAGCATATGAATTACATCCCCTCCTCCGACACAGGAAGCCCCTGCCTCCCTCATTCATCCTCTCAATGCCCCAGGCAACTGTCAAAGGTCTCAAGTGGCTGGACAGTTGCTGCCCCGCGTGGGCAGAGGGGATTTCTTTCTCGGGGATGCTCTGGAACAATGAAATCACAGGCTCAGTCCCCATCTCTCCCCTCCCCACGTGTTGTGTGGCACTCAGGCAGAAGTTGACACTGGCCCAGCAGCACCCAGGCACGCACAACTGAGGGCACAGAAACGCGCCTTGGGCTGAGCCCTCTGAGCTCGCGTGCCGGTTCGCTCACGGCTGCCTAATACAGCCACCGTGTTTGCTTTTGCTTTGATGTTATTGTCATACTTCTCCTAATTCTGACTGCTTTCAACGGGCGTCCCCCACGCCAGAACTCTCTTCCTCTATGCCTTCGCCTCTTGGCTTTCTTTAAGTCCTGACTGAAGTCTTACTTTCCGCAAGAAGTCCTTCCTAGTCTCACTTAATCTTGCTGCTTCCCTTCTGGGTTTACCTCCGATTTACCCTGTGTACATGCTTTCTGTACGTGGCTGTTTGTTTGGTGTCTTCCCCATTAGATTGCCTACTCCCTGAGAACGGGCTTTTCTTTCCTTTCTTTATATCACGGCTGCTTAGCACAGTGCCTAAGGAATTAAGTCATTGAATGGGTGTTGCCTGAGATGAACTGAGACGTAGGAAAGGCCTTAATTTAAAAGGCCAAGGTCATCAACTGCACTCTAGGTCATTCCCACTCGTTTTGACTTTTGTCTTGCCACTGGACTCCCAGGACTCTGGAGGAGAGAGGGAGGTTGCTGATTTCTTCAAAGGTAGCTTTGCCTCACTTAAGTCCAGTTCACACTCAAGTCAAGTCAGCACCCTTGTGATGTCACTGGTCTTCTTTGAGAACTAGGGACCAACAGCAACAACAGCCTGGTGTGTGCTTAAAAACGCTGATGTTTGCTGTTCGTCCTTTCTCCAAGAAGACCATGACATCAGGGAAGCGATGCCGTGACATGCAAATGAACTGGATTTAAATGAGGGAGGGCCTCACTCTCTCCTCCAGAGCCATGTATGTCCAGTGGCCAGATACATAGATCAGGATGGTTGGAGATGACCCTACTTAAAAAATGCTGGTTGACTGCTAGAAGAGGGAAATGGTCTAGACTGAGAGTTTGAGGGCTGAGCACCATCTGGTGGGCAACAGGGATATTGCAACCTCCAGGAAAGTTCATTTCAGTGACTCTGCGGGTGCTCGCTGACTGGTTCTGATGAAACCATTCGGATGGTTGTGGCTTGAGCAGAAGGTCAGCCAATTAGGAAAAAATGATATTTGCACTGACCTGCTGGTGAACGAGCTAAGTGATCGTCTGTTTTCTGTGGAAAGCAGGACATGAGCTAGGTGTGGGTGATCACTCTTCCACCGCTGTCACATACATTTGTCTTTCAAATTCTTAAGAAGTTAACTAATGATTTTCCTGCTTACAACTTCTCTTCATAAAGACAGACATCCGTGATCATCATGAAGCAAAGTCTGAGCCTCTTCATCATCCTGATTACCCTCCTCTGTACACTGTTCTCCCTAGAGTGCACATCATTCTACCAGGTATTTAGAGAAAAGGGGACTTCTTACCTTGCTGTGATAATAACCAGACACGCCAAGTTTACAAGCATCAAGATTGAGTGGCTTATAGAGACTGTCCATGACGCAGCACTGATGAGGCCAGGGGTAGTCGGCATCATTATTCTCATCTCGGAAGGCTGACTGGTACTTTTGCCAGTCTGATGGACCATTGACACCACAGCACTTTTCCTGTCCAAGGAAAATAAAGTCGGTATTTCCTTTCATCATCCCTGCTAAAGCAGTCATTGGGACAAATGAGATATTGAAGGGGGAGCAAAGATCAAATGTTACAACACAGCTTAAACCCACTCAGAGTTCTACCCTTAGAGCTTATTAGAGTCTCCATGTGGGAAAGAGAGGAAAAAGACATAAGATTTAATGATGCTGAAAAAGATATATCCTCTCGTCCTGGCAGAATGAGCCCACATCCATCCATCTATCCATCCATCCATCCTTCCTTCCTCCCTCCCTTCCTTCTTCCATCCTTCCTCCCTTCCTCCCTGACTGCCGACTTCAGAGGGCCAACAGTGTCTCTTTCCTTTGGTAGAGAGGTGGGGGGCTACAGATGCCAAATAAGGCATACTTGGTCAGATATGACCAGTGTGTGTGTTTTCACTTAGCTATATTACTTAGCTGTGTTACATTGGGCAGTTCTATGGGGTGGAGGTAGGGTGGGAAGGACTCATTGGGAAACAATATTTAAGAAAGGCATCAGTAAAATATTTGGGGCAGGTAGGTGATTCAGGTATCTGCTAGCTATGTGACCACAGGTAAGTCACTCTGTGCCTCAGTTTCCTCACCTATAAAAAGATGACAATAACAGCATCTCCACCCCTGAGGATGTGAGGAGACAATGAGATATTTGTAAAGTGCTTTGCAAACCTTAAAGTACTCGAGGTACTGTTGATCTTTAAAAATGATCTGTCAACACGTTGTTCCCTAGGAGCTATTTTTTCCAGCAATAAAGAGAGGCCGACGCTAAGCTACGTATGCTTTTTATATCATGAAAGGCGTGTAGTGGTGTAGTGGGTAGAACATGGGACTTGCATTCTTACAGACCTGGGTTAGAATCCTTCATGTGAGACTACGTCCCTGAGCAAATCACTTAAATTCTCAGAGCTCTGACAGAGTTCTGGACTTGGAGTCTGGAAGACCTGAGTTCAAATCTTGCCTCAGGTATTTGCTAGCTGTGTGACCATAGGAAAGTCACCCTATATCTCAGTCTCCTCACCTGTAAAGAAGGGATAACAATAGTACTTACACCATAGGTTGTTGTGGGGCTCAAATGAAATACTATATGTAAAATGCTTCCTATATCTTAAAGAGTGGTGGAAATGTCAGCCATTATTACAACCGAGATCAGAATGATAGTATATGATCACAGAACAGAGCTTTTCTTCTGTTGCAATGTACTTCTACTGAGCCATCTAACCATGATTTGGTCTGACCCCAACATGCCTAGAATCCTAGGGAAGTCAAAAAGCTCTTTGATTTTGCATCTTCAATGTTTAATGTCGTCAATCAATCAGATGGCAACTTGCAAATTAGCAGGCTTGTGATATAGTGGAAGAAAAACTAGAGCTGAAGCAGGAAGTATCGGGCTCCCTTCTAGTGACTTCCTAGCTGGGAGATCTTAGACGAAATGAAACAAGGTCTGTTTTCAAGGAGTTTACATTCTATTAAGGAGAGACTAGATATATACATATAAACATATATGAAATAGAAGGTAATTTGGAGGGAGGAGGGGCAAAAGCAGTTGGGGAGATTTATTCTGCAAAGTAGGAGGTGGTATTTTAGTTAAGATTTGAAGGAAACAAGGGCTTCTAAGAGGCAGAGAAGAGGCTGTACAAAGGCATGGAGACAAAAGATGTAATATCCTTTGCCAGGAGCAGCAAGAAGGCCATTTTGGCTACACTAAAGAGGAAAGGTACGTTGCAGCAAGGTTGTGAAAGACTTAAAACACCCAAGAGGCATCTGCCCTATAGCAGCAGTTCTCAACCTGTGGGTTATGTTCAATTTGTAACAATGAAAATACATCCTACATATCAGATATTTACATTACGATTCATAACAGGAGCAAAATTACAGTTATGAAGTAACAACAAAAATAATTTTATGGCTGAGGGGTCACCAAAACATGAGGAACTGTATTAAAGGGTCGCGGCATTAGGAAGGTTGAGAACCACTGATCTAGAGTCTTGGGGTCCTGCTTCTGATAAGTACTAACTATATGACATAGGCAAGGTAAAGCCTCTCTGAGCCCTCAGTTTTCTATGCTGTAAAATAGGGATAATTATGCCTGTAATACATATTATAGGTTTGTTGTGAGGCTCAAGGGAGATAACAAGTATGTAAAATGTTATAAAATATCTATTACAGTTATAGTTATTATTTAGAAACAATGAGTCATAATGGATAGATACTTGACTCAAAGTCAAAAACTGGGATTGAATCCTGTCTCAAACACTCCTAAGCTGCATAACTCTAGAAAAATCACATAACTGCTCTGTATCTCACTTTCTTTGTTGAGGTCAGACCAAAAGAATGGTTGGATTGCTCAGCAGCAATACATTTCAACAGCAGAAAACATTTTCCTTGTCTATAAGACAGGACATCAACATCTGGCTCACAGGGTTGTTATGAAGGTCAAGTGAGGTAACTTAGGAAAGTAGGTTAGGAACTTCATAGTTCCATATGAATATTAACTATTATTATTATTAGTGGTGACAAATTCAGGATGAGTAAGGTAGCAGCGAAAGGCATCTCAGGATATTCCAGCTTCTGGGAACAGGGAAAATCATCAGTTAATCAACAAGCACTTATTAAGGGCCTACTCTGTTCCAGGCCCCAAGCTAGATGACGGGAAACAAGAAAAAAAATAGAGCAGATCCATCTTGATTTCAATGGAAAAAGATCGATTGTTTTTATTGCTTCTGACAAGTACTGAAGTACCAGCAAGTACTTGAATGTGGGGAGAGGCAATTCAAATAAATTTAGAGGTTTAAAATTAGAAATACATTGAGCTATTTATAGTTATTTTTTTCTGGACTTTACTGCTTTTAGTGTAACCAAAACTTTGTAATATTTTTTCCCTGAAGGTTAATATCTAGTACAAATACGGCTGAAACAAAAAACATGCGGGTCCCAGAAGGATATTAAAATTTTTTTTTAAACAAAATTATAGCCAACTCTACTGGTACAGCTCTGATTATCCCACTTGTGGAGTTTTCAAAAGCTTCTATACTCCTCCCGCTTTTCAGAAAATTCATTTTTGTTCAGTAGCTCAGCCAAACAGTAGACATCTGCAGGGAAATGGAAACAAAATACTAAACACACCAATTTTCTGCCTTTTGCCAGTTCCATTGAAATATTTGGTGAGAAGAGTTGAAATTATACATGCTACTCAATTTATGGGATAAATATTTTCAAACACACATATAAGTCAAACACAAGTTTCTATCAAACAAATTCTTTTCCTGCTGACTTTCATAATAAACTTGGTGATAAGTTAACATGGAAATACATATACACTTATGTATATAATATTATGTATATGTGCATGTCTATATGCATATGTACATGTATTTGTACATAAGTATAAATGCATTACTTATATCTATTTAATTGCGTTGAGGTGAAAATCTGGAGGAAGGGTCAAGGCTTAAGCCTTAATAAGGTCAGACTCATCACTTGCAAGGTATATAAAATTCTTTTAGGTTTTGGGATCCTCTGAGTAAATCCTTGTGGTTCCAGTATCTTAGCTTTCCTTTTCCTTTCTCCCTCTGTCTAGGCACAGCATTTATGACAAATGTTAGAGGTGGGTTGCAATATCATACCTAACCAGAAGGTGACCCTGTCTTGTATATAATATACTCATGGGTGAAAAATACTTCAAGCAAGGATTTGGGGTCTATAAAACATGTTTTGTCCTGATTTATGTGTACAAATTAAATAGTCTGTCAAGTGTGTTTGCTTTTTTTTCCCCCTAAGGGAGATAACTGTAATGGTTCCCATTTTCAATGGTTCCATTTGTTCCAACGATTTTTGATGGGTATAATCTATAGATTTAAATTATCCATACTACTCTCAGACTACCAAGATTTAACTGAACAACTAAAACTTATGCAACTCTCAGGGAATTGGAAGACAAATGGGAAGTCGGGGATAGGGAAAAGAGCTAATGTGAAGTCCTGGTGATGATCAGTCTGTGCTACTTGAGCCTCCCATCTTTCCCACTGATTCCAGGTTGTGTAGGACAAAGTGTGGTCTCTCATTTGCTAAAGTATATAGAGCCTTTGGCCTCAGTGGCATAAGGAAAATAAATAAATAAGAAAACTGGCTCTAAGCTGTGATTAGTGAAACTTGTTGTTTGAGGTAAAGGGCATTTGGGACCATAACTAAATTTTGTTTGGAATTTGAATTTGGGTATAGTTGCCTGCATAAATCAGTGCCTGCATCTAATGCCACAAGCTACTCAGAGGGAATGTGATCCTATGCTGTTAAATGCTAGTGGAAGTCTACATCTGGTAAAAGCTGAAGGGACAATCCTAGCCTCAGCTGGGATGGGATCTCTCTGGCCAAACCCATGAAATTCCTTTGAAAAGGAATTTCACCTATTCCTGAGTCTAGCTGTGAGGTGGTACCGCTATTGCATGGATGGATATCTGTGACTTT
>CM053582.1:348895573-348938192 GCA_028627135.1 Pseudochirops cupreus | reverse complement strand
TTTGAAAGCTCTTATGTGACAATTTCTGGAGGTTTACAAAGTTTGCAATTAATTATTGCTAAATTGATGTAATGAGTTGTAAAGCAGAACAGTGTTTGCTGTTCCAATATGAATTTGTAGTTATTCCATGAACTAAGCAAAAGTTAACATTTGTAACTGAGTGTATATGTAAAAGATTCAATTTCTGAAGTATCTCTTTCTTACAATTAGAGGATACACAAGCTTTGTGAAACAAGGATGTATGTCTGCTATTCAGTTGTGAGGTTTAAGTCAGAAATCTCTTTTGTTTAAGGTCTACAGTTATGTTAGCGAAGAATATCTTATGAGGTACCTAGTCTATGTAGCATGTAGAAATATTAAGGACAGTTAAATAGTCTGAGTAATGGATTATACTAGCCCACGCTCACTCTACTTCTGGTCATTTTTCTCCTACTTTTTTAGGTTCTTGTTTGTTTACTCTCTTTCCTAGATTTGTATCTTCTAGGCTCAGCAACCCTCCACTTGCAGATGATGGCTCAGGCTGAATATCAACCACTGCCCGAAGTAATTACCCAACACCCTTTGGATCTGGTGTCTGCCAAGTTCCAGACATTGGCCGCAGCCCCCCCTGTCCCTTTGACTGATATGAGGTGGGGACAGCTCTATAACCTTTCTCGGCATGAAGCAGCTCAGGAAGCTGAGAACTTCGTCCTTTGTCCCCAAATGAATTTGTGTCTTATCTGTTAAGGGGGGGGAACGATAAGATCTGGGATGCTTTGTCTGTAACCTCAGTCTGTAAATCTCACTTGTGTTCGGGTACCTATGTATGTAACATCACTTTGTAATAAGCCTGTGCAATTAAGCTGTAAAAGTCACACTTTTCTTCAGCCATAGAGGCATTAACTCTGCCTCTCCCCTGCCCCCAGCTTAAAAGTCTTTTTCCTGAGCTACCAGCCTGCCTAGATAGATTTCCATGAACATACAGTCCAAGCATTAAATCAACAAATGCTTAGTTTAGAGACCTCCTTTGTCCTTAGTGGCCAGCTGCACCTAGAAACCTTGAACAACACTATCAAAGAGATGACTCCCTCCCAAGATGGGACCTCCTGAATCCCTAATCAGTCTAGCTTCCAGACTTGGCATCTCTTGAAACAACCAAACCTATCCTCCCAATAAGCCAAAGTGGACCTATGTCACTCATCTTTGACCAGAAGTTACCTAGTGACATGTCAAGGCAAAAACTACACCCTTCCCCTGATCTCCCTCAAATTTCTCCCAGTGAATTATGGGCAGTGTGCCTGCGCAGTTAATATAGAAAGTACATGTTCCTTTAAGCACAGTTCACTCCTAACCTCCTCCCAAATCCCTCCCAAACTCCACCCCCACTCACCTGGCTAGCATAATTAACCCTTCTGCCTTTGTCTGACGGCCTCCCCTCTCTGGATTTTTCAGTGGTTGGACTGCCCGCTTCTTGCGAGATTCTAATAAAGAGACCTTTCTCTACTTTCACCTTGAGATGTCTCCAAGTAATTGATTTAAGGATCTCTGTATCCCACACAAGGTCCAGTCAATGAAAGTGAAGAATCAACCAAGAACTCTCTTTCTGATGCCCACATCGTAATGGCAAATTAAGTCAATTCAACAAACACCAGGCATCTTAATACATGGCAGACCCAGGAAGTGCTAGATGAGTATGCCAGATGACAAGGGGGACACAGAAGTCCAGTGTTTACATATTTTCTAAAATGCAAGGAGTTTGGAAAAATCCACGTTTCCTTGTAAAGTAAATGGAAGAATATGAATTTTTGTCATGTAACATCTTGACACATTCTAGGCCATGCTTACTCAAACAAACCTTATATGGCTATCATCTCAGTAAATGACACCAAGATTTATAGATCTCTGTCCCAGGCACTGGGGTTCTGATACATGAATCTCGACTTTATTTGACCTAGAACCCAGACCACCACATACTGCCCAGGCATTTAAAAACCATACTCACTCCACTCTAGCCACTATCATCCCACCAGAAGTTGTATTCTGTTCCTGCGACCCTGGGCTCTGATAATGAACTTATCATTAATTAATTAATGGGTCTTATCATGCCCAGAACCAGATCATTTCCAGACCGATTCTCTTTGAGTAGCCTACCCTACCCTGACCTTTCCCCTGTTAGAATGTAAATTTCTTGTGGATGGACACCATCTTGCTAACTTGTATATGTATCCCCAGCATTTACTACAGTTACCTGGCACGGTAAGAGCTTAAAAAATGCTTTTTCATTTGGTCATCAATAGGCTTCCTCATCACAGTTTCATCTTTTAAGAAAATTTAAAGTTCAATGTCTGTAGTTAAACTTGAAAATGTTATGTTAGTCCAAAGGCTTTCTATAGTCAGGTACCACCCCACCTTTTCTTTAAATGTTGTTTTAAAATTCAGAAAAATCACCAAATAAAATTAACATACAGGAAAGAGAAAGAAGATTGCACATAAAACTATGAATTTTTTTTAAAATAAAGATTATCCTTTTTTTTCCCTTTTAAGAATATAAGAAAATTGGCACGCAACTTTCAAAGCTATCCTGCTTGTCCATGTTTCCTTCTGGCCATCCTTCTGTTCTCTTCTGTCCATTTAAAAATGTTCCAATGACCCTCTTTTCTTTTTCTTTTTTTGGGAGGGGGCATTGTTACTTTCTCAATTCACCATCTCAATTGAAAAAAAAGGAAAAACAAACCTTTGTAACAAAAATGCATAGCCAATCAAAACAGATTTCCTCATTGGCCATGTCCAAAAAATGTTATGTCCATCTGCTCTCTGACAGTCTCATTCTGAGAAAAAGCCTTCCTCTATGCCTATCAGTCATAGCCCCTCTAGTGACCTGTTCACACATGGAAAGGCCTTAGCTATATGCTGTCATATTCTCACCTGGAGCATGAGGCGGTCCCAGGTTTGGGTTACTCCTTTATTTTTCCATATGTCATCATTACTGGACTGACTTTTGTTTTGGTACCTTTCCAGCATCTGTCTCAGGAAGAGGTTGGTAGTGAACTATCAGGAGAAAAGATACAATAGGATTAGCCTGACAGTTTCCAGGCTAGGTAGAGGCTAGAAGTACTGAAATACATTTAAGCTAAGAGGTTCTCTATCATAGTGGGGAACAAAATTGTATTCAGTAAGTTCAGGTAGAGATTGCCTATGAGTCTACTTCTCGATGACAGGACCAGTATGAGAGTGCTACAGTGAAGCCAAAACAGAGGGTAATTTTAAATTTGTTTAGGCTGAGGAAGGAGAGGGAAGAAGGCAGAAGAGAAATTAGAATCATAACTAGCAAATATGTTATCAGGGGCAAACTGAGTTGAGTGGTGAACTCAGGGAGTGGTGGGGGCAGTAACAGATAATCCATCCCAATTGAATAGAGTCATGCTGAGGGGAGGAGGCAGGGCCCAAGCCCCAGAAAGTCTCCCTAGGAATAGATAATGATCTTTAGCCCCTTAATCTCCAACAAGAGGACGGAAGTAAGGAGAGGTGGCAGGTAAGGGGCACTGTCATGGGGAAGAGGAGTGCAGTGGTGATGGGATACTTGGAGATAGCAGCTCAGGGCTGGTCAAAGGCAGTAGGGGTAACCCTCCTGTGAGTTAGAGGATTGCCTTGGGGAGAAAGTGTGCCCCTTGAATGTCAGCATCCTAGGGAAAATCCCCTGTTTGCTCCCTTCCTGATTATGGCTGATAGGGAATGGAAATAGAGAATCGTGTGTCAAACTCAGATTGTATCAGAACAATCATTAAAAAGTATCCTCTCAGACTCCTCCAGTGGAGACCATACTTACAAAATCTCTTTGCACAGCTGCTGTGATACTGGATGCCATTTCAAAAGCATATACTATAAACATCAGAATAACATACTGAAAAAGAAGCAAAGTACAAAAGTTACTATGTATCACCTAAAGACACGTCTCTAATTATTTTTTTAAAAATGTGTATACTTATTAAAGTGTTTACTGAATACATTAAATATGAGGCTTTTTGCTAGGTTCTAATGAATCTGATTCTTCTTTTTGCATTAGGTGTTTAGAGGCCATTTAATCCAAACACTGTATTTAATAGATCACAGGATCACAGATTTAGAGCTGGAAGGCACCTTATAGAAGATGGGAGTACAATTGTTTTGTTTTACAAATGAGGAATATGTGACCCATAAGGACTAAGTGACTAGCCCAAGGCAACACAGATAACTAATAGATCAGCCAAGATTTGAAGTCATGTTTCCTGATGCCGTACGCAATGTTCTTTACACAGCACCACAAGGCTCGGCAGCTTTCTAACTGATTGCTTACATTTTCCCATCGCCCAGAAAAAGAGCCAAGGGGCTAACCCACTGTAGTGGCAGGCAGAAAAGTCAATCACTGACTGACTCTGTTTTATTTACAATAATACATAAAAGGAGGCAGAGGTTTTGTAGACTTGAAGAGAAACCAAAGTCATGGCATGAGTCCTAATCCCCAAGTACATCACAGTGTAGGGTCCCAAGAAGGAATTTTATAACACAGTAACACTGCACTAATCCAGAATAATTTGGGGGAGACCCTTTTCCGAATTCCTGAAAAATCCGAACTATAGAGAATTGGCATCGAGGTTAGCTAGTAATTCCCTGTATCAGAGAAAAAGGATCAGTAGGTTGCTGGTGAATGTTTAACAACTGGCTCTCTGAAAAAAATGTAAGCATGACACTTTGGAACTTAGTCTGAATAATTCACACTTTCTTCATTACCTTCTTAAGCCTAGAAATCAACAAATCAATCAAGCCCTAACTTATAGCATTTGCTGATTTCTGAGGTGTAAATGCTTACACTGAAACCTTAACAATGAACTGCAGCTATGAGTCGGCTCCATCACACTCCTACAAAGGAGGCAAACTGGACAGCAGACACACATGCTAACTAATTCACATCCTCCCACTCACAGTCATCCTTTCACAAAATTGGGTAGACCCCACATCCAGCTGGAGAATGTGGAATTGCCATGAAAGTTGGGCTTACTTATTCTGAATTAGGGCTTTTTGTTTACTTGCTCACTTGGATCCGTCTTGCAGATACTTTTCTATAAGCCTACAAGAGACAGGTTTGTATTGCGTGTGTGCGTGTGTGTGTGTGTACATATACAAACATAGTTTGGAGAGTAGAAGAAGGGGTTAGGAGAATACTTTTTTTCTTTCAAAATTAAATTTAAAATTTTTCAATAAACAAAAATCTATTTTTATCCCTCCCACATCTTCCCTTCATTAAAAAAAAGAAAAACAAAGCCCTTATAATAAATATTCATGATCTTTTTGGACACAGAAATCAGGGAAATTTGTTTTCTATGACTATACATAATGAGAATGGGTTGTTTTTCTTGCTTTTTCAGTGGCAGGAAAGGGGAAGGGGGAGAGAATTTGGAATTGAAAATAAAATTGAATTAAAAATTAATAAACATGTACAGTCCAGAAAACTTATGCCTTGGCCATATCCATCCATGTGCATGTGTACACACACATACACGCACACACACACACCCTGAGCTCCTCACCTCTCTGTCAGGAGGTTAGAGAGCAGGCTTCATGCTTATCTGCCTTCTGGAATCGGAAGAACAAATTTCTACAAGTGTTGGTAGCTCAACTCTCAGAACTGGATCATAGCTCTAGAACCATAAGATACCTCAGAGGCCATTCAGTCTGCACCCCAACCCCTTTCCACTTTACAGATGGGAAATTGAAGTGACTTGTCCAAGGTGACTTAGGTAGTAAGGGTCGGTGATGGGGTTTGCCTCTGTACTGTACTAAGCTGTTCCCAGGGACCCACTACATCTGCATGACCCTAACTAGGGGTCCTGAACAGATGGCTGGGTCAAAGCAGGAACAGATTCTCTTGCTGAATTTCGACTGACCCAGCAGGATAACAGCAGCTAGGGAATGTGGCCACTTCTGGCCACCCATGAGAAGTGAATATAATGGGGGAGCTACAGGGAAGAGCCCTATTTTTCTTGTATAATTCTGGGTGCTTGGGAAGAATGACAATCCAGATCTCCTCTCTGGGCTAAGCAGGTCTGTCCCGAGGCAAAACTGTGTCAAGTGCAGTTTGTCTTCCATGGTACCTCTCTTCTAACCCTATCTAGCCCTCCCCTTACTGTGCCCTCAGTACACTCCCCTCTCCCAAGTCTCAAGTGGACTACACTGCCTTCCAGACAAAAAGAAAGGTAACTGGCATGGTAATTTTCATAAGTATTAGTGTCTTAATGTGTTGTTGTTCAGTTGTTTCAGACTCTTTGTGACCCCACTTGGGATTTTCTTGGCAAAGATCCTGGAGTGGTTTGCCACTTCCTTCTCTGGCTCATTTTACAGACAAGGAACCTGAGACAGAGTTAAGTGACTTGCCCAGGGTCACATAGCTAGTGACTGTCTGAAGCTAGATTTGAACTCAGGTCTTCCTGACTCTAGGTCTACAACAAGTAGTTGCCCTAATGTGTTAGTTATCTTCTCCCAATGGCATCTATATTTTAGGAAGTTTTTAGAATAAAGCTAGGTTAGTCTGAAATAAAATCCTAAGTTTCATAGGAATGAATCTCGAATTGTTCAAAATGTGTAGCCTCTAAGTGGGAAATGACAAATATTGGGAGGAGGGAGAGAGAGACAAACTCTTCCATATGTAAAGGAATTGAAATTTTCTTGGAATAGAGGTTTATCTGTCCTCAGTCTTCTGTCTCTTCAGCCAGAAAAAGGACTACACATATTATAACTTGCCCAGGGTCACATAGCTAGTGACTGTCTGAGGTTAGATTTGAACTCAGGTCCTCCTGACTCCAGGGCCGGTGCTGTATTCACTGCACCACCTAGCCGCCCCTCCTCTTTGTACCCTGAAAGCATGTTGTATGTGGTCAAATGTAGCACCTCATCTATGTAAGTGTACAGCTAAGCTGTTCTGATTACACTGGTCCCCTTAGCTCCTTGGTGAGGGCTCAGTTGTACTCAATGACTACACACACACACACACACACACACACACACACACACACAATTTGTGTAGTATAGATCTTACCGCCAGAAGCATTTTTCTACTTGACTTCATGATGCCCACAATGCCAAGAACAGACAAGCAGAAGAGGCAGATGCCAACAAAGATGCCAATCCAGGCTGCCCCATAGATGTCGTCGTTGTTAGTAGCTTCTAGTAAAGGGTACAGGCTGTGTTGGTCCGATACAAAGAAGATGCATTCTGCTGTCAGTGCAATGCCACACACCTAAGGGGTGGAAAGTCAACAAGTCAAGTCAATAAGTATGTATTAAGGGCTCAATATGTGCCAGGCACTGTCCTAAGTCCTGAGGCTACAAAGAAAGGCAAAAACAGCTCTTCCCTGCAAGAAACCCACAGCCTGCTGGGGGTGACAACAAGCCAGCAGCTCTGTATGAACAAGATATGGGACAGAATAAAGTGGAGAATGTCTCAAAGGCAAGGCTCTAGCATCAAGGGGAGCGAGGAAGGGCCTTTTGTAGAAGGTGGGATTTTAGCTGAGACTTGAAGGAAGCCAAGGAAGCCAGAAGACTGAGACAAGGAAAGAGAACATCTTGGAAGTGGTGGACCGCTGGTGAAAAAGGCAAAGTAGGGAGATGGATAGTTGGCTGTTCAAGGAAGGTAAAAGAGGGCAGTATTGCTGGACCCCAGAGTTTGTGCAGGGGAGGGAGTAAGGTCTGTGTCTCATTCTGCATATTGAGTCCCTCAGTTTTTCATTGGGCGGTAAATAACATCCTTCATCACTGGTTCTCTAGAATCATGGTTGGTCATTGCGTTGACCACAGTTGTTAAGTCTTTCAAATATGTTTATTTTTAGAGTTGTTATTGAATAAATACTTACTCTGTTTCTGCTCTCTTCATTCTATGTCACTTCATACAAGTCTTCCTAGGTTTCTCTTCTAAAACCATTCCCTTCATTTCTTACAACACAATGGTATTCTATCACATGTATCATAAAGATCTTTTTTGACAAGCTGCCTTGGCTCTAAGATGTGCACACTCCTCTTCCTCTTGCCTGCTCTTGCTCCACCCCTTTCTAGAAACTTCCATTCCCCACCCTTTTACTGAACGTCCCCTGCCAAGATGGACCAGAAAGAGAGGCAGATGTTAACAGAGATGCCAATTCAGGCCATTCCACAGATGTCATCATTATCAGAACCGTGGCTGGTCACTGTGTTGATTGAGGGCTTAAGTCTTCTGAATTTGTTAATTTTTAGCGTTGCTATTAAACAACTGATTTCGCTCCCTTTCCTCTACATCAGTCTGTACATTTATTACACCTATCCTCTCCCTGCCTTAGGGATTTGAAATAAAGACAACAGCCAGAATTTATACAGTGTCCATCACATGCCAGGCACTGTGGTTGTTCGGTTGTTTCATCACATCTGACTCTTTGTGACCCCATTGGGGTTTTCTTGGCAGAGATACTGGAAGGGTTTGCCATTTCCTTCTCCAGCTCACTGTACAGATGAGGAAATTGAGGCAAACAGGGTTTGATGACTTGCCCAGGGTCACACAGCCACTAAGTGTCTGAGGTCAGATTTGAACTCAGGAAGAGAAGTCTTCTTGACTCCAGGCTTGGCTCTATTCACTGTGCCACCTAACTGCCTCCAGGCACTGTATTAAGTGCTTTACAAATATTATCCTTCTTTGACCCTTATGCCAACTCTGAGAGGTGTTTCCTCTTGTTTCCTCTATTTTAAAGTTGAGGAAACGGAGGCAAACAGAGGTTAAGTTACTTGCCTAGGGTCACACAGCTAATAAGGGTCTGAAGCTGGATTTGAACTCAATTCTTTCATATTTCAAGACCAGCATTCCATCAACTTTGAAACCAATCAAATGTTGCTGAGCAGAAACCTGCCTCTTCCCTGTGAAGCCAAGGGCCCTCACATGTACTGGTGAGCTGCTCTGGCATGAAGAAGATGAAGGAATCAGGTATCCTATGCATTAACTAGGAAGAGAACCTGGAGGGACACTGGTGGGCCAAGTCCATGGGCAGCAGTAAGTTGGTAAGACCACTTCTAACTCTCCCCTCCCCTTGCTGTGCCATGAGGGCAATCACGCCAGAGGTTTCTATTACCTATTACCTATTGTATGTTTGGCTGCCCTTGTCCCGAGTTCTTCTGTGCCTGGGTATTTTATCTGAAGCTTTGGACCTTTTCGCATATGAATTAACATCCACTTTTTAAAAAGAGCACATTCTTTTTTTTTTTATTATTGTTTATTAGCATTGGCTTCTTTGGCAAATTTTCCACTAAATCCTCCAATTGCTGGCCCACTCTGAGGCATACACACAGACTTAGAACTGGAAGGGACCACAGAGGTGTGGTGAGTGAAATTCCACAAAGTGTAGACTGAGGCATGTTTTCTCTGAATTATATGATGGCTTATTAGCAGATACTTATTAGCAGATACTACCTGTTGATAAAGCAGGTCTAATGACTCGCCTCCCTTTAGCCAAAGACAAAGAATTGAAAATGCAGTTCCTTTTTAAAAGCACAGAACAAAGAACAGAACAGAGTACATGAGGAAATCATACCATTGGTTATAGGGCTGGCAACAACATGGGGGTGAGAGATTCAGGTTTGGTTACATTAAGGAAAGGCGCTTACCCACACACATGAGAATAGGACTAGGGCCCCTCTCTGTCTTAGAGGAATGCTTTATGGATTTATGAGACCTAGCTGCATCCCACGGTTAATGATAATGGACCGGGAATAGTGGACTCACTGGTGTCTGGGTCTGAGATAAGACCACCTTTAATTGGGTGATAAAGGGCTAAGATCAGGCCAGATCAGCTTGTATGCTCTCGGGGATAGCATTCAAATGTCATGGAGTTTCTCCAGAGACGAAATGATGAGGGATAACAAGCTTCCTTGGCACAAAGAGATATATAGATGATGCAAAGATAACAGTTCCTTTAGAATTAGAGAGTTTTGTGAGAGTATTGACTTCTCAATTTAGCTCAGAGCTTTTCTTTTACTAAAATTGATCAATAAAGAGAGTACCCTTTGGCATCTACCTAACTGTGAGGAAGACTGAACTTCTGAACTCATGAGCTTCATTCAGAGATAAAGGAAAGTCTTAGGTTTGTTACACAGAATACAGAATACGGTTACAAAATAGAATCAATGAGAGTGAAATAAACTATAAAATACAGAATCAATAATTAATTTTCACAGAAGTTGGTCCTTCCATTTTACAGATGAGGAAATTGGGAGCCCAGGGAAGTTAAAGGATTTGCCAGGATCATCCAGATAGGGTCTGAGGTATGATCTGAACCTATGTCTTCCTTATTCCAAGCCCCTTAGTCTCTCTGCTACACACACTGCCCTTCTCTCTCATACACAAATAAGCCATTAAATGAGATTTCTGGAAAGAGAGAGCACTAACTCAGAGTTGAATCATGGAGAATTTGTTGTCAGCCTTCTCAGACAATTAGGTGGAACATTCCAGTTTTCTCTGGTGTCTGGGGCAGCCTCATTAGCAGCAGGGCAGAGGAAGAAGATACTCTTATAGGAAGAGGCGTTAGGGTTCAGCAGTGAAAGCCATTTTCAGCCTCCTTGGCATTTCTTCACCCCTTGCTGGGATGGGTCACTACTTCAGGGAGGGGAGAGAAAAGATTACTCACCCTTTTCCAACCACGAACTTTCAATGTATTATAGTGATTCGTGTAAGATTATTCCTTAACTGAGATCCTAGCTCAAATAGTTAAAAAAGGTTTTAAAATGAAGATAAAATGAAAGAAAGCTAATTATACCATTATTTCCCTTTGAACTTGGTATTCAACTTTGGGTCTAAGTGATTTATCTATCTCTCATTTGAGGAGCAAAACTTTCTGTATAATACTTGAAGGGAGGAAAGATTTTTTAAAAATTGATGCCTTTTATTTTTACATAATGTTGATTTTGAATATATGGCTGCGAGCTTATAAATGTTTAACAACTAGCTCTCAAAAAAATATTTTCAAGTTTGAACTGCATTATTAACATTTTCTCCACCACATTCTTAAATCTAGACAACCAACAAAACAATAAATTAAGCCCTAATTTGTAGCAGTTGCAGATTTCTCAGCT
This sequence comes from Pseudochirops cupreus, assembly GCA_028627135.1. Classification (NCBI taxonomy): domain Eukaryota; kingdom Metazoa; phylum Chordata; class Mammalia; order Diprotodontia; family Pseudocheiridae; genus Pseudochirops; species Pseudochirops cupreus. Next base: position 348,927,096 of record CM053582.1, on the reverse strand, counting down.
ATAAATGCTCACATTGAAAATTTAACAATCGGCTTGTATGAATATGAGCCAATTCCACACACCACTTTCTATAGATAATGTACTTTGTTGTTGATTTTGGGATCTCTTTCAGGAGGTGATTGGTGGATTCTTTCAATGACTATTTTACCATCTGGTTCTAGGATATCAGTTTTCTTGATAATTTTTTGAAAGATGCTGTCCAGCCTCTTTTTTTGATCATGGCCTTCAGGTAGCCCAATAATTCTTAAATTATCTCTCCTGGATCTATTTTCCAGGACAGTTGTTTTTCCAATGAAGTATTTTACATTTCATCTATTTTTTCATTCTTTTGATTTTGTTTGAATGAGTCTTGATGTTTCATAGAATCATTAGTTTTCACTTGCCCAGTTCTACTTTTTTTTGTTGTTTTTTTGGGGGGGGGAAAGGCAATAGGGATTAAGTGACTTGCCCAAGGTCACACGGCTAGTTTTTGTGTTAAGTGTCTGAGGCCGTATTTGAACTCAGGTCCTCCTGACTCCAGGGCCGGTGCTCTATTCACTGTGCCATCTAGCCGCCCCCCAGTTCCACTTTTTAAGGAATTATTTTCTTCAGTTAATTTTTGTACCTTCTTTTCCATTTGGCCAATTCTACTTTTTAAGGAGCTGTTTTCTTCAGTGGATTTTTTTCCCCATTTGGCCAATTGTATTTCTTAAGGAATTGTTTTCTTCAGGCAATTTTTGTCCTTCCTTTTCCAAGCTGTTGACTCTGTACTTTCTCTGTGAACAAAGATTTAAAAAGAAAAAAGGAGGGGAAACAACTAATACATATGCCCAGTCTGAACATATGCACTATTCCATGCCCATAATCTTTGCCCTCTTCAATGAAGAGAAGTTCATTTACGCTATCTCAGTTCCGTTAGGCCAGGCTTGGTTGCTACAGTGCCACAGCATTGAATTAGCTGTTTCCCTTTCTGTTTACACTATTGTAGTTATTGTGTATGTGGCTTTCCAGGTTTGACTGACTTCACTATGCATCAGTTCATTTAAGTCTTTTCATGTTTCAAAAAATTCTTCATATTCATCTTGTTTTACAGAACAGTACTAACCCACCACATTTATGTGCTACAATTTGCACGGTTATTTCCAAATGAATGACTACTTACTCTGTTTCCTGTTCTTTGCTACCTGCCTCCCTTTCCTCCAATAAAAAGGGCTATTATAAATATTTTGGTGTACATGGGACCTTTCTTTCTTGAAGTATACATACATATACATACATGTACACATACATACATGTGTGCATGTATATACATATACACAATGCACAACATGCACATGTATACATAAACATAGACATACACAAACATATGCATGTGTCCATAGGTATATATGTATATTGTGTATGTATGTATGTATGCATGTATATAGACATAAACATGTGTGCATGTATGTGTAGAAAATAACATGCCTGACAATGGGGTCTCTAGGTATAGGGTATGAACATTATAGTTACTTTTTTTAAAGCTTTATTCTTATATTATAATATTATATTACATTATAATTCCAAGTTTCTTAAATAATGTTTGGACAAATTCAGAGTTCTACCAACAGTGTACCTGTCTTCCTACAGTACTATCAACATTGACTATTTCCAGATTCTGGTATTTTTGCCAATTTGCTGGCTATAAAGTGAAGCCTCAGTTGTTTTGATTTGAATCTCTTATTTTTAATGCTTTGGACCAATCTTCCATATGGCTGTTAACAGTTTGCAGTGTCTTTGAGAATCATTCACGTATTTTAACTACTTATCCTTTGAGGAACAGCTATTGGTCTTATGTATTAGTATTCATTCCATATGTATCTTGGATAACAAAACTGTCTCAGAGATAATTGATGCAAAGGTTTTTTTTTCCCTCAATTGATATCTTTCCCTCCTGTCCTAGCAACATTGATTTTGTTAACTCAAATACTTTTAAGTTTCTGAAAAGTTCTTATTACTTACTCCAATAATCACATTTCCAAAAATCAATAGGCCTTGGAAGCAGCGCACAGAGGAGTCACCTTTGGCCATCCTTAGTATGTCCTACAAGCTGAAGACTCTGTGGAAGAAAATGCAATCTGATTATAGCAGGTGACTGATATAACTGTGATTGCATTAAAAATTGCAACATTCTCCCAGCACATTATTTAAGTGGCACAGTGGAACACTGGATCCAGAGTTAGGAAGACTTGAGTTCAAATTTGACCTCAAACACTTATTAGCTATGTGACGCTGGTAAAGTCATTTAACCACTGTTGTCCTCAGTTTTCTCATTTACAAAATGGGAGGAATAATAGCATTTACCTCCTGGGGTTGTTGTGAGGATAAAATGAGATATTTGTAAAGTGCTTTTAAACTTTATAATACTATAAATTATTAATAAATTACATTAATATAGAATTAATATTTCATATGCTTATATTTATAGGTTTGAATTATATGCAATATATTAACAAATTATTAACTACTACAATTATTATGATGTATAAAGGACTATACTTTCAATTCTTGGAATCATTTGGCAGAGGTTGCCCTTGTATTGACTGAATTTAAATGTAGATAGTTCAAATTCAACTTAAATGCTCGTTATAAAAGAAAAATAAGATTCAGATTTGTGACACTTGTTTCAGAGCACAAGTAGCTATCTAGCACATAGGGCAAATCCTCGGAATTTGAGGACAAACTTAGAAAATGTCGCCCTTGAACTGGAGCTAATAAGAATTACCGTAAAATTGAGGGAACTATACAAATGCAGAAGTAACTTATCCTGAGAGATTGTCTGTGAACAGCTATTGATGAGACAAAAGTCACTCCCAAATTCCCATCAAGGAGATATCAATTTAAATGTTAATTACTATCATTAATCTTCTTTTCTTGGGCTAGACCAGTGATTTTCATAGGAAGGAGTGTGTGGAAACTCCGTTCACTAATGCAGACAGCAACTAATCTGTAATTTATAGAATTTGAATATGGCCTGGGATATTGAGAAGTTTAGAGTATTTGCCCAGTGTCACATAGCCAGCTTGGGTCATTGTGGCAGGATTCACTCTAAGGTCTCCTTGCCTCCAACTATTAATAACTCACATTTACATTAAACTTTAAAGTTTTCAAAACATTTTCCCTAACAGTTCTATAAGGTAGGTAGCACAAACATTGTCCCCATTTTACAAATGAGTAATATAAGGCTCAGGGAGGTTGCCCATGGTCACATGGCTAGTAGGTGGTGGGGACTAGGATCCAAACCTGTATCTTTTGACTCCAAGACCGGCGTTCTGGTGGCCAGAGAATGCCTCTTTAGTTTATATAAAAACTGTAATCTTGTAAGTTGAAAGCTGTGACTGACAAACGAAAACCAAAGGGTGTGGCAGTCTCTACAGACCACTTGGAAAAAAAGAACTTGGAAAAAGAAACTATAAGAATTTGTCACTATTTAAACAATCAAGTCCAAGGGCTAGGGTACTCTGACCAGTTCTATCACATTTAGCAGTCAGGCATATTACAATGGTGGAGATGAAAACACCAGGCTCTTGGGGTTGATACTATCAAAGCACTGACATCATCTAGCTCTGTCTGATTTGATTCTTCTCACTAAGCAACTTTGCTAATATTGATTTGCTACTGGGAAGCAAATGCATGAACCAGTCAACATGAATATTCCAATTTATTTGGCACTTATGCTAGTTAGTATAAATTAATAAACTGGTACCCCAAATTATGGGGCAGCTAGGTGGCACAGTGGATAGAGTGCTGGGCTGAAGTCAGAGAGTCCTGATTTCAAATTCAGTCTCAGATACTAGCTGTTTAACTCAGGGAAAGTCACTTAACCCTGTTTGTCTCCATTTTCTCATCTATAAAATGAGCTGGAAAAGGAAATGGCAAACCACTCCAGTATCTTTGCCAAGAAAATCCCAAATAGGGTCATGAAGAGTTGGACATCACTGAACAATAAACCCCAATTTAGCAATTAGTCTCAGGAGTTTGATGAACATGATTCCGTTCCCTATAATCTCTTCACCCTGTGAATTGAGAATCAAATTCCTGAGCCTTCATAGTTGATTAGGAGACTCTAGAGTCAGGGTGATGCCACTCCCATACAAATAACTCCATGAAGCCCAGTCTAAGGAGTCAGCCTTTCTCTGTGCTCTGATCCTTCTGACTAAATTTCAAGAAGTACTGGTTCACCCTGCTACCTATATCTGAAATCACAGATTAAACAGCACCCACTTTCTCTAAAGTCTTGAATGAAAGGTAGCAAATGACATGTCCAGAAAGCCAATAGCAAATAGTTCCAACCTGGGTTCTTCACTAGCAGTGGCCTTAATCTCTCGAGGGAGGGTAGGTAGAGATCTTTGGAACATTTCCAGGCCTGATACAGGGAACTCCCAGAGAAGCTACTGTCTGATTCATGTTGTAATGCACAGGGATGCCCTTCTTCATCCTTGGTCATTCTAAGATAACTTCTGGAACAGGCGTTCTTAACCTGAGGTTCATGAATTCGGACATTTTGCTAACTCTATTACAATGTAATAATCATTAAACTTTCATTAAGTGTCTACCAGGTATTTGGAACTATGCTAAGTGCTGGGGATACAAAAAGAGGCAAAAGGCCGTCCTTGACCTCAGGGAGCTTACAACGTAATGGAGGAGACAACAGGCAAACAAATGTATACAAAATAAGCCGGATACAGGATAAATAGGGAATAATGAACAGAGGGAAGGCACTAGAATTAAGAGGGGTCAGGGAAGGCTTCCTATACAAGGTGGGATTTTAGTTAGACTTAAAGGAAGCCACAGAGGTCAGTATTCAGAGTGGAGGACAGAGAGTGTTGCATGCATGGGGAAGAGCCAGAGAAAATACCCAAAGACTGAGTAAGTTGTTCCTGGAATAGCTAGGAGGTCAATGTCACTGGATCAAAGAGAAGAGTATATGTTGGGGAGTAAGGTGTAAGAGGACTGAGAAGGTAGGAGAGGGTTAGGTTATTGTTGAGGTTTAAACCCAGGGATGCCAAAAACTGTTGTGGTGGAGGTTCTGCCCACCCAAAAACTGTTGGGGTTTCATGATGTGTTGTGGTGGAACCATCTCAAAGAATTCCCAGTCAGGCCACCTCTAATCCAAGTCTGGGCATTTATTGAGATTGATACCTTTCATGAATCAGGCTAAGTTCCAAGAGGAACCAGCAACTTCAGAGAAAGCAGGATAGATTTTTATAGGGTAAAGATACAATTACATAACAGAAATCATGTATATTAAAAAAGCAGGAGGAGTTTTTTAAGGGATTTAGGTAATGGAGGAGGGGTCCCATCTATGATTTGGTGGTTAAACATTCTGGTCATGCTGCCCTCCAATTGAATAGCTATTGTGGTCCTGTCTGGTCAAGACAGATAGTTAGGCATTGTGGTCCTGTCTTGGGCTAGATGGATGATGTGGTTGTGATTGAAAACAAGAACCCATCTGTTTCTGTGGGAATGCTTCTGGGGGCAGGGACTAGGTAGAGGCAGTAGCTAGGTTCCCATCACATGGACACGCCTGCTATTTCTGTGGGAACTGAGTTCAGGGACACACCTGTTGTTTCACTGAGCAATGAATATGAAGTCAGGACATTGGTGGTGGGGGGGTTGGTGGGTGAAGTGGGCCTGCTGTTCAGTGGGGCCAGGCCTATACTGAAGTTAGAATATTAGGGCTGGGGGCAGCTTTATTAAGATTCCATCAGTTATGAAGGACTTTGAGAAACAGAGCATTTTGTATTTGATCCTGGAAGCCATTGGAGTTTATCAAGTAGGAAAGTGGCATGACTGGGTCTTTGCTCTAAGAAGATCACTTTAATGACTGACTGGAGGATGGATTGTAGTGGGGGAAGACTTGAGGCAGGCAGATCCACCAGCAGACTATTACAACAGTCTGGGTATAAGGCGATGAGGGCCTCACCAAGGTCGGGGCAGAGTCAGAAGACAGACAGAGGTGTATTCAGGAGAAATGGTAAAGGTGAAATTGAAAGGCCTCGGAAACAGCTTGGATAAGGGGGTGACAGAGAGTGAGGAGTCCAGGATGAATACTAGGTCTTGAGCCTGAGGAACTAGAAGGATGGTGCTGCCCTCTACAGTAATAGGGGAGGCCAGAGAAGGGGAGAGAATTTTAGGGGAAAAGATGAGTCCCATTTTAGACATAATGAGTTTAAGATGTCTACTGGACATCCAGTTCCAAATGTTGGAAAGGCATTTGGAGATTGAAGTTTGAAGGTCAGGAGAAGTTTGGGGCAGGATAGTTAGATTTGAGAATCATCAGCTTAGAGATGGTAATTAAATCTATGGGAGCTGATGAGATGGCCAAGTGAAATAGTATAGAGGGAGAAGAGAAGGGGGCTCAGGACAGAACCCTGAGAGAGACCTACTATTCAAGGGTATGATCTGGAAAAGGATCCAACAAAGGAGACAGAGAAGGAGTAGTCAAATAGGTAGGAGGAGAACCAGGAGAGAGAAATGTTCTAAAAACCTAGAGGAAAAAGAGTATTAAGATGGAGAGAATGATCAACATTGTCCAAGGCTGCAGAGAGGTCAAGGAGAAAGGAGATTGAGAAAAGATCGTTGGATTTGGCAGCTAATAGATCATTAGTCACTCTAGACAGAGCAGTTTTGGTGGTTTGATAATGTTAGCAGCTGTGTTATAATCCTATGCATTTTATTTTGTGCATTTGAAAACTTTACTCTGAGAAGGTGGTCTACAGGTTTCATCAGACTCCCGAAGGAGTACAAAGACAGATCCTTTGTCCTCGGAGATGGACTTTTGACCAGATTTTATGTCTGAAGGGAACTGCAGACTGTTAAACTGGTAATTCCTGCTCTAATTCCTGCCCAGCAAACACTCCTCTGGGAAAGTGGTAACACAAGTTTAGTAAATGCTTACCCTTGAAGGAGCAAGAGAAGAAAAGTCATCTGTATTGTCCAGTGTTTTTCTGTGAGAGTATTTGTTTATTCAAATATTTAACAATCCTTTGCTGACTCAATTACATGAAAGTACTGTGGTAGGTGCTGGTGGGGGATACAAAGATGTCTTAAGATACATTCCCTGTGATCCAGGAATTTATGATCTCTCAGGGAAGATAAGACATTTATACAGACAACCCAGTGACCTAGCAGTAAAAGTGCTGTAGGAGTTCAGAGAGCATACAGGGCACTTGGAGCTTGCTGACTAGCTGTTCATGATATGGTGGAAAAGTGTTCTGGATTTGGAGTCAGGAGACCCAGGTTCAAATTCCATGACTACCACTTATTAACTATGTGACCTTGTCACTTAATCTCTCTAGGGCCTGTTTCCTTCCTCTGTAAAACAAAGGGTTTGGACTGGATGGCCTTGATACCAGCTCCCTACCCTTCTTCCCTCCCTCTCCCTCATTCAAATCTATGATTCTAAGTATTGTGTTTGACTTGAGCCTTAGAAGATTTAATAAGATTTTGATAGGTGGAGAGGTGACTGGGGAAGGCATTTCAGGTGAAAGAAATAATATAAAGAGAGGCACAAGGATGGCAAAACATAAGGCATATTGAAAGGCAGGCCAGTGCAGTAGAGTGCTGAACGCAGAATGAGGCCAGACCTGAGTTCAAATTCTGCCCTCGCATATTTGATTTACATTATCAAGGGCAAGTCCGACCCTTAGTTACTCCCTTTAAAAAGTGGGGATAATATTTGAACTTGAACTATTGCGAGGATCAAATCAAACAATGTATACTGCACATAAAGCGCTTTGTTAAGCTTAAAGTGGAATTTAAACGTCAGTTATTATCATTTAGGAAACAGATCAGATGGTGAAATTGGTCGTTCTGTGGAAGATTAAAGGAAGCCTGGCACACCTGACTTTGTCAAGCCTGCCTTAAATTTCAGATTTCGGAATCATCAATGCTATCTAATCTAACAACTCTCAAAACTCTCTTCTGTAGTTTCTAGTCTTTAAATGCCCCGAAGTGATTTCTGGGTGGACAGGCCTGGTGTCAGGAGGACTCCTCTTCCCGAGTTCAAATCTGGCCTCAGACACTTACTAGCTGTGTGACCCTGGGCAAGTCACTTAACCTTGTTTGCCTCCGTTTTCTCATCTGTAAAAGGAGATGGAGAAGGAAATGGAGAACCAGTGTCGGAAACCCCCAAACAGGCTCAGGAAGAGTTGAACATGACAGAAGAACAACAACAATGATCGCCACTTTTATCCGTCTGCTTCACCTCGCAGTCTCTGGATCTCTGTTAAAAGGCTTTTTAAGGGTATTCTTAGCATTCACAAAAATACCATAATTATTTCAGAATACTAGAGGCACTAAATCTTCTGACTGATATCTTTTATTTTTACATCACCTTTATTTTCTAATCTATCCCTCCCTATTCCCCTTTGTAGAAAGTCATCTTTTGTAACAAAGAATAAAAAAGGTAAAAGAAATTTTAGGAAAATTAACCCACATATCAACTGTCTGATCGGCTATGCAATACTTCACACTCATGGTTCTTCACCTCTGCAAAGAAAGGAGGAGATGCATTTGCTCTGTCCTTTAGAGGTATTCTGTAATAACATTAATACTGTAGCACCTTGCACTTAAAGGTGCCTGCCCAGGAGCTGAATGAGTTAATGCACCCATTATAGAGGGAGTACCTGACTCATCCAGTAGAACCTGTCTCTTGGTTAAGTTCATTATCAGCATCTACAAGACATTCTTCCTGACCAGGGAGGGGATTACCATCTACCTGACTAGGGAGAGATTACTACAGTGGACATGTAAGGAGGAAAGGTCATGTTACACTCGGAGAGAACAAATCTCTCACGATTTATTGAGTATCTGCCCATAAGACATCAAATTGTTGTCATGGGTAGATTAGGGCTTCAGAACATAGAGAAGGCAGATCCTGCTTTCTAAGAGTTTACAATTGGAGTGGGAAAAACAGCACACAGCAGAAATGCAAGTGGCAAAATAATGAGTAATAAAGGAAAAAATTGGGTGGACAGAGAAAAAATGCTAAGGAGGGGAGAGATACAGACAGGAGTCCCACAGGATGGGTGGGCATGAAATCTGTCCATTGGAGGGTACATCTACGCAGATCAGAGATGCATTTGAGTCCTAACAGCCAGGCCCTCTCTGTCTTTACTATGCATTTCCCAATCCCCTTTTGGTTCCTCTACCATTGAAAACTCCTGTTTTGATAACCACTCAGTGATTTAGAAACCATTTTAATGCACTGCTACATTTTTTAACAAAACAAAGTACTACTCTCAGTACAATAAGTTTAAAGGATTAATGATTTTTTTATATTTAACAGATATCAGAAAAAGTAAAGATAGTTCCCTTGCATTCTTACCCTTTTTGGTAATGAGACTAGGTAACATTGCATATGTTCAGATAAAACTAGACTGAAGCATTTAATAAAAGCGAGGTTATACAAATACATTTTCTACTCTCTTCTTCTATGTCTTATTTTCATAGCCTGGAAAAGTAGTAGTAGTAGTAGTAGTAGTAGTAGTAGTAGTAGTAGTAGTAGTAGTAGTAGTAGTAGTAGTAGAAGTAGTAGTAGTAGTAGTAGTAGTAGAGTAGTAGTAGTAGTAGAGTAGTAGTAGTAGTAGTAGTAGTAGAAGAAGAAGAAAATGATGATGGTGATGATGATGATGATGGCAGCTAACATTTAAATAAACCTTAAAGTTTGCAAGTGCTTTATCTCATTTGAGCTTCATTATAACTCCTTAAAAAAGGTACTACAAGTATTGTTATTATTCCTATTATATAGATAGAACTGAGACTCAGGTTAAGTGTCTCTTGACTATGTTACACAGCCAGTAAATATCACAGGTAGGTTCATAGGATATGGACTTAGAGCTGGAAGAGCTCATTTAATTCCACTCCATTCTACAGAAGAGGAACTCTTACCTAGAGATGTTAAATGATTTGCCCAAGGTCATAGAAGTAGTATGAAAAGCAGCAGCTACATGGCAGTAGAAAAGCAGTTCTTGAACCCAGGCATTAGACCCAGATCATCTTGATTTTCAGCTTAGTGTTTTGTCCGCTCCACCAAATTCCTTCTAGTGATAATTAAGAGAAGTCCTATGGAATAATGAAGACAGTGCTGACCTTGGAATCAGGAAGACTGGGATTCAAGTGAGTCCTACCTCAGACACATACTGCCAGTGTCACCTTGAATAAATAATTTAATCTCTCAGTGCTTCAGGCTACTCTCTAAGACTCTAAATTGCTAGGGAGAGGCCCATCTGCAGTTGGAAAGGGAGTTTCCTCATCTGGGATTCCCTTCACCAATGAAATAACAGGTTTGTTCCCTCCCCTTTCCACCCCCAATAATAATTTGTAACATTTTAAAAGGCATATTATTGTAAATCTTTCATAGCTCCTTCCTGGGATTTTGACTAGAATCTAGATTTGGTTGGTTTTCAGGGGACGAAAATGCATCTCCTAAAAAGCTGCATATTCAAATGACTCCGGACCCAAGAACAACACAGAGGGGGCAGTCCAGGTGTAGGAAATGTCATGGGTGCTTTACACACATCCTCCTTAACCATGGGGCTGTAAGGATACAGCTTTTGGTAGTTTTATGCCCTTAGACGGGACTGAGTCTCTGGCTTGTGTCCTGTGACTTCCCAGTTACTTTGGAGGTTGAGGAAATGTGAGATGGAGAAGAGATCCTCAGTTATGATTTCCCTAGATTTCTGATCCCATCTCTAAAGATGATGGAAAAAACAAAACAAAACCCAGCCTTCCCTACATACAGCTCCAGTTGGGCTGCGGGTGGGGTCAGAGGCAGGTACAAAGCAGCACTGCTTTATGGGAGGACCCGCTCAGTAGCATTCCAGCCACATTCCTAAAAACTTACTGTCCTGCATTTCAGTGCCAGCATAGAGTTCACGTCCGCACACCTTTCAAATCTTCTCCTCAAGTTTAGAAGTAGCAATGAGAACTACATCCCTTTGCTCCAGGGAATGCTTCTTATTTTAAGGAGTTAAAAAGTGAAAGAAGAACTTTGTCTTATTCATGCCTCCTCCTTCCTGGCAGGTGTCAGTCTGGAACTGCATCCTGAGGCACCCTTTTCTTGTGAGACACTCCAAAGAGCTAAGAGAGCCCTTTAAATGCCTTGAGAAAATGAGCCCAGCTAGAGGATCCCATGACCACTATAGCTTGCATTAATTTATCTATGTGCATCTTTTTTCTCCCCTAGGAAATGAAGGCGGAAAGATCTGGATGGTGCCTAACACACTACCAACATAGTTGGTGCTTAATAAATGCTGAATTGATTGAAAAGCAGATAACATTACGGAAATGAAGTATGTTTCTCTAGGTCTTTCTTGGAAAAGAACTTAAGGGAAGATGCCATCCCCAAAGAGTTTTTTGAAGCATGAGGTTGTAAGTAAAAAGATTAAAAAATGGCAAAGGCATACATTTCTAGAGTTAATCAACCAATGAGAGTCAGTGTGACGTAGGGATAGAGAGCTGTCCTTGGAGTCAGGGAGATGTGGCTGGAGTCCCATCTTGACCACATCCTGCCTGGGTGACACAACTTTTCTGTGCCTCAGAGAACTCTCCAATATCCTCAGTTGTGGAGAAGCTGCTAATCTTTATTGGTTAAGAAAGCTCCTTAGCTGGACTCCTGGGAGTTCCCTAACCACTGAAATCACAGTCAGGGAAAAATAATGTCAATTAGCCAGATGTAAATCCCTGAACCCAGATGTCATCAACCCAAGGAGTCTAAAGAAATTCAGTCCAATTGATAACTGACCACAACACATAATGAACAGCCACTATACTGATATGATTATCCATAAGAAGGAGCTAAGAGTAGACAGTCTTTGTTCAAGACTAGAAAGTTTCACTTTGATACCAGGCAAATCTTTAGGGGCAGCTAGGTGGCACAGCAGATAGAGAGCTGAATCTGGAGTTAAGAAGACCTGAGTTCAAATCTGGCCTCAAACACTTACTAGCTGTGTGGTCCTGGGCAAGTCACTTAACCCTGTTTGCCTCAGTTTCCTCATCTGTAAAATGAACTGGAGAAGGAACTGGCAAACCACTGCCAGGAAAACCCCAAACAGGGTCACGAAGAGTCAAACACAACTGAGAAAAAACTGAACATTAATAAATGCTTGATTGATTGAAAAGCATTGAAGCATTCCCCGAGCCGTGAGGGTAGGGAATAAAGGTAGGGAGACGCACCAGAGGGTACCCAACACAGAGGTATCTTGTTCCATGGAGTTGAAGCGGAGTGAGACCCAAAGGCCAGTTTCAGCCCTCGATAAAGGAAGGCACTGGGAGGAGTTTGATACTCTATCCTCTAGCCCTCCAATCAGAAGGAAAAGGAGGCTGAGGGAGATGGCGTCAGGCAAGACTTGAGTTAGCAGCATGGAGATGAGATTAGCAGTGATTATTTCATTTTATTGCTCACAGCAGGGAGGGACATCTCCTCCTGAGAAGCGTTCATCCTTTTGACTCTCCCTTAACAAACATCTTTGGGATGGCCAAAGTCACTAGGAGCTAATCAGGAGTCCCCAGTGTCATCCCGGCAAAGCTCATGTCCCTTAGCAAGAAGTCAGAGAGTATGTCCAGCTCCCTGGCAGTTCCCCTGACCATTCCTGTTAAAACCTGTTAAAACCTGTTAAAACTCCCAAAGTCTTGACAAGTGGCCCCATCCCTTCTCTTTGAAGTTTTAACTTGGAGAGGATTCTTAGCTGCAGAATGCTTTCTTTACCCAGTCCACTGATACTGAAACTACCAAAAGAATCAATTTCTTTGCCACTTGCTTCTATTAAAATGCAAATGTCCTCAGGAGAGGGTAACCTTATCAGTCCTTTTTTGCCTCATTGTGAATGAATTTTATTGGAAGGATTCAAATTTTATCTGCTACTAACTGTGATTTGCAGGTGGTCCCTCCACCTCCTTGGGCTCCAGTTTCCTAGCCTGTTTAAAAAAAGGGTAGGGAGGGATAGGCCAGCAGTTAGAAGCAGATGAGGTGATGATAATCAGTGGGGACTCAGACAGTCGATAAACATTTGTTAAATGCTTGCTCCGTGCCAGGCACAGTGCTAAATTCACAACTGAATGGAGGAGACAGCAAGCATATAAATCTGTTCAAGTGAGCTACACAATGGCTAATCAGCAAAAATTAAGAGAGAGAAGGCACTAGAATTAAGAGGGATTGGGAAAGGCTTCCTAAAAAAGATGTGATTTTAGCTGAAACTTAAAGGAATTCAGGAAAAAGGCAATGATGCTCAAATTTTAATTTGCTTCCTGTTTTTTTCTGCTAAGGAAAGTAACCTTTAGACCAGAACCAGAAAGAACAAAACAAAAATGGTTAATTGAGATTAATACCCAAGATAAGTAAGAGAACAGAGAAACCCAAGCTGCTCCCGATGTATTCAGATCATCTGGTCAAACCAATTAGACCTTGCCTGCTAAAACACTTGGCAGATGTGATTGCTGAGACGTCAACAATGACAATGACCTTTGAAAGATGATGGAATCCAGGCGTGGCTCTGTGCACACTTACAATTCCAGCCGGCTAGAAGGCTGAGCCTAGGGAGGTAGGTGCCTGCTTGAGCTCAGGAGTTCTAAGCTGCAGTAGGGATAAGCAAATAGGATCTCTATACTAAATCCAGTCACAATACAGTGAACCCCTGGGAACAGGGGGCCATCAAGTTTCCTAGCAGGCAGGCTGCAAGTAGGGCTTGTCAAAGCTTCCATGCCAGTGGGATCAGTAATGGGTCAGGCCTGTAAATGCCCACTTAATTTCCAACATAGGAGAGATACAGAGACTTACTCTTGAAAAAAAGGAAATAAGAGACAGAGAGGAAGGATGGGAAATAAAGAGAAAGAAAGAAAAAGATAATAGGAAACTGGAAAGATACTGAAGGATTGGAAAAGGACACATATCCTGATTTCTAAAAGAGAGAAGAAAATGGAATCAGCAAACCATAGGCCCGTGAGCTTGACTTTGGTTATTTTTAAAATTCTAGAATGTTGGGGCATCGAGGTGGTACAGTGAACAGAGCACCGGCCCTGGAGTCTGGAGGACCTGAGTTCAAATCCACCTCAGACACTTAACACTTACTAGCCATGTGACCTTGGGCAAGTGGCTTAACCCCAATTGCCCTCCAAAAAAAAAAAAAAGCAAAAAAAAATGGAAGCAAAAAAATTCTAGACTGTATTACTAGAGACAAAACCTTTAAAAGAAGAAGTGGTGACCATGGTGATTATGAAGACTATGGCTTCACTGGGAACAGGTTGTGCCAGACTAAATAATTTTTTGACAGGGTTCCTAGGCCAGGAAAATGGGGTAGATACAGTTCATCTAATTTTTTTTTCATTAAAAAAATATTTACCGAGCACCTACTATCTGCAATACTATACATTACTTCGAATAGTAAAATCTCAGAGCTGGAGGGAACATAAAGGACATCTCCTCTGCAGTACACTGACAACTGCTTGCCTCGATTTTAAGCAAGATAGCAAAATATGGACTAAATGATAATATCACCAGCTGATTTCAGAACTGGTTGAATGACCAGACTCAAAACATGATCAGTCATCGATGGTTCTGGGTCAACTTAGCAAGAGGTCTCTGGTGGAGGGATCTGTGTTCAGCTCTGTGCTGTTTAACGCTGTTTTTTTTTAATTAATTGGATGAAGGCATAGCCGGCATGGTTATAAATTTGCAGATAACCCAGAGAGCTGACACACTGGATGACAGTATGGATTCAAAAATATATTGATTAGGTTAGTAACATTATACTGAACCTAGAAAAACGAAATTGGATATGAAGAATACAGAGAATCATGGGAACTGATGCAGAGGAATAAGCAGTACCGGGAAAAAGATACATACGATGAGCACAACAATGTAACTGAAAAGAGTAACAATGGCTATAACAACAAAACCCGATGAAATTTTAATGACCAGTCTGGCCCCTCAAAGACAGAAGAGAAATGTGTCTTCCTCCCTTCTTTACAGAGGTGGGGGACTATTGGTGTGGAACACTGCATATAATGTTAGACTTTGTTGATATGTTGGTTAATTTTGCTGAAATACTTTTTTCTCTTTTTAAATTCTTTATTGCAAGGAATGACTCTGGGGAGGGGAGGAATTTTTGGAATTCCTATTTGGAAACAAGGGAGATATCAAAAGATAATAAATACCAATTGACCAGATCTCTCACAGTGGTTTATAAGTTATTTCAGAATAACATTATGAATCTGGAGTAAATAACATGATAATCCTATAACCTAATTAAACTTATAAAAGAGGCTGAAAGGAGAAAAAAACCTGCAGAATAGGGTCATAAAAAGTTGACAAGTGACTGTGAAATGGGACAGCAAGCTCCCAAATCAAAACCAATTTTCTCTGGGAAAATGTCCTGAATTTCTACAGAGTAGCTCACTTCAGAACAGATTTTACAGAGAACAGGTGGCATGGATACTCCTGGTTTGGAAAGGTTCTTTTCCATCCCTTTGAAACATTTCTCTTTCCAGTCTAGTATCATTAAAATTTGCCCAACCTGGTCAATACACAAGGAATTCATTCTTAAATCTTCAATCCACAATGAGTACTCCAAGCTATATTTCTCAACCTTTTCTATTCTTGTGTTCAGTCTATCTTTTAAAAACTTATCCAAGCCCAAGGTGTTGACTTTTCTAGGTGCACTGAATGAGGCTAAAAGAATTACTCACTAAACAAGTTAATTTTGGGAGTAGAAGAAATAGGTGAGACTCACCCACCTAGCATGAGATCATTTTTCTGGTTCATTACTCTTTTTCCTCACCTAGTTCTGTTGTGCCAGAGAACACACAAACCGCACCTTCAGTTTCTAGTTCAGGTTAGAGAGGCAAACCCAAAAAGAAAAGGGTAGGAAAGAATCATCTATAATATGATATTCTTCCCCTTTCAGGCTTGATACTCACAGAGAAATAGTGATGTTCAGATGTTTGTATAGCTGTGGGGTGTGAATCCTAAACCAAGGTGTGTCTTAGAATTCACCCATTCACTCATTCCAGGAGCTATTTTTCCAAGCAATGGGGTTAGATCTTCATATCCAAGTGAGGTACTTGGGAATGGGAATCACCTAAGGTGGTGAGACAGCATTTTGGCTACAGAGCACTATTAGGCTCATCACTAGCCTACCTGGCACTAATAATGATAATAATAATAATAATACTAGTAACTAGCTTTTATATAGTGTCTACTATGTGCCTGGGACTGTGCTAGTATCCCTGCTCTATATTTATTTCATGACGAGGAAACAGTGTTATTGGGGTTGATAGGGACTCCATAGATAGCTTTGAACTAAGTGAAGTTTCAGAGCTCCTAGAATTCAATTATATTAGGGTTGGTTTAGTCCAATTACCCTCAAAAAGGGGCTATTTGCCAAGGGGACTAACAAAAAGAAGTTGGGCAAGCAGAATAGAAAGCTGATTTTTAAAGAAATTAAATGGCTTCTATGGTCTATTTCATTTCCAAAAGGGTTTAATTCTAAGGAGCCTACCCTATGTGAATTAGGAAAAAATAATTTGTTGGTTGGAATTTTTTTATTTATGTTTATTTACTAATTTATTCTTAGCAGTCAGCAACATAACAAATACCTAAAAATTCATCCATTTATGTCCATAAAGTTTTATTCAACAAATATTCTTTCATATGAATTGAATATCATCTTCCGTGATGTATGATGCATCTGAATGTCTGTATCCCTTGGCAGTTCAAGACAAAAACCACTTTTCATTTTAAAGAAGGTAATTAAGGATTATCAGAAAGGGAGAGACTTAAATATTTTTTTTGTCATCCTAAAGATGCTAAAACTATGCATGGGATCTATTAGAGATCATGGAAAATCAACTAATTGGCAAAGAGTGAAAGTAAGTTTTATAAAGAAAAAAAAAGTCACATACCCAATTGATAAAGTGACTTGCTCATCAGCAGTATTTCAAAGAGGATACATTTAAGACAGATTATTTATTTCATTTTGTAAAATGAAAATTCTTTTTTTGCATATGTGAGAAAATAGAGTCAAGGTAAAACTGAGATCCATGTTTCGTTTAAGCAGATCTCTGAACCCACTCAGTAGGGCACTAGGACATCAGAATTTCTCTTGAAAGACTTGGACCCTGAAATCAAGAGAGTTGAATAATGACCCTGGAGGAAGACCACTACTTTCCCATGTAGCAAGGTGATGGTGGTGATTTTAAAAATAACATCTTTTAAAAAGCAAATACTCAGTTCAGGCTAACGGGAGACAAGTCTATCCTTAACCACACAATAATACCCTTATAAATCCTTTAATCCATTAACTCAGCACCACTAAGAAACGGTTCATGCAAGAAGAATCCTCTCTCCTTCTAGCTTTTTCACTGGAAAATAATAATTTCATAGTGAATTTAGCCCTCTACTCACCAAGAATGCCTCTTGCCCTTTTCTTGCTCCGCTATGGGCCAGTTCACCTCTGGGGTTTATCTAGCCTGTAGCAATTCTTTCCAGTCCTGAGGCAAAGAGGAAGAGTGGGTTGTGATTGGTAGACTGCATCTCACATGGGCTGAACCTGTTTCTGCCTGAACTTGTTTCAAGAGAGGATGAAAGCAAAAGCAAACTTTTAACTAATAAATTTCTGACTGCAATGGAATGCTGTTATGCTGACAGTCCCAAATGCTTCCACATCGGCACATTCCTCCTTTTCTTCCTCTAGACCTCTTTCCGAAACAAGTTTTCTTCAGTACAATCACAGTTATTCTGCCTTTTTTTCTATTCCTGCAGCAGTTTTAGAATACTGCACGGTGCATTTTTGCTATAACCTGGGCTGACTGCGTGGAGCAGCAAGGTGGCACAGTAGACAGAGTGCTGGACCTGGAGTCTGGAAGACTCATCTTCCTGAGTTCAAATCCAGCCTCAGACACTTAACTAGCTGTGTGACCCTGGGCAAGTCACTTAGCCCTGTTTTCCTCAGTTTCCTCATCTGTAAAACGAGTTGGAAAAGAAAATGGCAAACCACTCTAGTATCTTTATAGAAAAAAATCCAAATGGAGTCAGAAAGATTCGGACAAGACTGAACAACAACAGGCTCACTGCGTGTCCATACATCCTTTACTCCTCTGAGTGATGATCTCTGGTTTATATTCTGTGGCTGAAATCGGCTGTGGTCAAAGGCATGAGCACCATTCAAGCCCATCTCTCTCTCAAGCAAATCCTGAGGAGAATTAGGAGGGTGACTCCTTCCCCCTCACAAAAGGGGGTTCTAAGAGCAGAGAGAGAATAGAGGTTAACATGGGGACAACAATCTAAGCTGTCTCCCAAAGGTGTCACTCAATATATACTTACTGGGCATCTATTACCTGTAAGTCCCTATGGGATCATTAACCTAAGACATGAGAATTCATTAGGTAGGGGACTAATATATGACATTGATGTGTTGATATATTCATTAGTTGGTGTAAAGTATGTCTTTATTCCCTACCCCATTATACTCCTTTGGATTTCTCCATTATGCCCCTTACTGACTAGGTGTCTTCCCTTTTCCTGTTCCCTTTATAGTTTCCTTTTGAGTGTTGTCTTTCTCCACTAAATTGTAAGCTCCTTGAGGGCAGGGACTATATTTCCTTTTTGTACTTGTATCCAAAGTACTTAATATAGTGCCTGGCACACTGTAAGTATTTCATAAATGTCTGCTTGCTGACTGATTAATTGTGCTAGATGCTGGGGGAGATATGATAAGGCATAAACCTTGCCCTCAAAGAGCTTATAGTCTAGAGGGCACAAGATATTTACACGATGATTGATCCACAGGGTTCCCTGATCAACCTGATAATTTTATAGGAAGATGCATCTCCCTACAGAGGGTATGGTTATACCCCATGACACCTCCTAGAGAAAATTAAGGACATTTCTCGGACCTTTGAGATCCAAGTGAATCTCAGCTGCTGGGAAAGATTTTATTGACTATGTCTAGAGTGAACCAAAGTCTTTCCCTTCTGTTACATCTGTAAAAGGGAATTGTCATTGCAAAGTAGGCCCTTTTTGGAAAGGTCCAGAGACAGACAGTTGGGCATAGGTCAGAAACCAGACCTAAGAGGAGACCTGGGTATTTCTTGGGAAGCACGGTGGAGAAAGTCTAGTCATAAACATGATTATCCCCTTGGAGTCACTGATAGAAGCTGTAATAGGATCACAGATATAATGTTAAAAGGTACTTCAGAAGCCTCCTATTCCAATTCCTTCATTTTTTAAAACTTTTTTTTTAAAGACTGTCTTGTCACCTTGCAGAGGCTAGAAGTACAGGTGCTACTACTAATGACTAATGACTGGCACAGGAGCTTTGACCTGCTCCATTTCTGACCTTGCCCAGTTCACCCTTTGTAACAGTAACCAATTTAGCAGATACTTAGCCCTTGGTAACTTAGGGCTAAGTAACTCTTGAGAGATGCAGAAAGTGAGAACTCTTGTCTCCTGTGTGAAGCAGAAGGTATGAACTCTGTCTCCTGTATGAACAGAGAGTGTGAACTCTGTCTCCTGTTGCTGACATGGCAGGAAGGGGGTAGCTGAGACAGGAGGCCAGTGTGTGTATATAAGAAGAGTTCTAGGGACAAAGAGAGAGAGAGAGAGAGAGAGAGAGAGAGAGAGAGAGAGAGAAAGAGAGAGAGAGAGACAGAATCAGGAATTTTCCTCCTGGTGGAGGGAGCAGGATTGTCCCAGCATCTGGGAGCTGGGCTTGCTGGACTGAGAACTGAGTTGGAGTTTTCTTGAGACCACAATCTTGAAGGCTGAAGTTGCTGCTGTCTGGAAGGCCGCCTGGAAGGCTGAGATTCCTTCTGGGTCCTAGGGCCAGCTGAGCTGCTGAAGGACTGAAGAAGCATGACCAGGATAAGATTTTGTTTGTTTGTGGCTTAGTTGATCCTTGAGTTCCCGGAAATAGAAGTGGTGAAGGGTTTGGGATGTGCTGGACCCTGTGAACCTCAGTGTGTACCAAGAACTGCCTGGAGGACTGGACGAGGACCTGGGAGCTGTCTGCTTCTGAATCCAGGTGACTGTTTGGTGGATTCAGTTAGGAGCTGGAACCATGGAAGGGCCAGGGAATCTGAGAGACCACCCCAAGTCAAGATGAAGAAAAGGCCTCTCCTTGGATATAGAATGCCTGATGAAACTGAAGTTTGCTGAACACTGAGGGGTGAAGGGTTTGTGTAATTTTCTAATGATTGTATTTAGTGACTGATTGCTAGATAAGCAACTGATTGAGTTAATCTATAATTGCCCCATCAGTGGAAGATTGATTATTGTATTGTGAATTGATTGAATGATTAAATAAGGAGGGTTTCCCCCCTTAGGGAAACCAGATGATCATTCTTTTGTTCCTTGTTCTAAATACTGTGGCCACAGTGAAAACTATGTGGCCATTCTAATGGTAAGCTGTTGTGAACAGCATATTGTGATTTTCTGTGATAAGATGTAATGTTGTGAATGTTATATTGTGATTTGTTGTGAATGTTTGCCTTGATTTGTAATGGAATAAACAGAGTGTTCACTATACTGTGTAATCAGAACCTTAAAAGCTATTCACAGTAGCATTCTTTTGGGAATCTGCCAATGCATGGCATTACACCCTTCTACGGGCAATCTGGAGCCCTCCAACTCCTGGGACCTCAACACACTAATGATGTACTTAGTGTGGACATCTGATCAGTATACTCCACTGCATCTCACTTTTCCCCAGCTTGAGACCCTGTAGTTTCAGCCTCCTCAGCAGCTATCATTACAAGTATGTATCACCATACCTGGTGTCCAACTCCTCATTTTTACAGATGAGGAAACTGAGGGCCAGGGAGGTGGCTTGGCCAAGGTCAAAGAGGTAGTGAACATCAGAGTCAAGATTTGAACCTGAGTCCTTTTCCAGTGTACCATAAGGAACATGCTCTCCTCACCCTTTCCAGCTCAAGAAGTTTCTGGGAGTAGCAATGGTAAGCAAGGTCTCTTGATCACATGGCCCCAGAAGAGTTTCTGAGCTTCAAATCCATGGTCCTAGCTATGGAAAAGCAGTGATGTAAACTCTCATTCCATGACATGGCAGCTGTGGAAGAGGAACCACATGGCCTAATAATGAGAGTTCCTTTTGAAGGGGTGTCATTAGTTATTATAATGAAGATCTAAGCAGTTAGGGAACCAGCCATGATAAAGCTGACAAAAAAAAAATCCACCTTGATTTTTTCATACTTACATGAGTTATGCAGATGGTACAGGTCTGATGGAAAAGGGGGTTGCCTCTCTAGCAACCCCAAGGTTATTCTCTTCCAAGGTGAGTTCAAACCAATAGGGCTAGAGTCATGTATGAGCTTCTGGGAAGAATAAGACTCATCAGAAAGCTAGGGGGGTGGCAAGGGGGATGTGTTTTTCTGGCAACTTCAAGTTCATTTCACTTTTGAAGAGGATTTAAACAATTACTTCTGTAAGCCTATAGGACTGTACAGGTCCACTGGGTTGTGGAATATGAGACTCACAGAAGAAAATCACTGTTGCCGCTGGCGTGGGATAGTGTGAGTCCTTTATGATATTCTGAATTTTCTATGTGGTGAAGTCAAGGCTGTCTCATATCTCATGTGCATCATAACCTGGAGAGCTTACATTGGAAATAAGGACTCTTACCTCAGATAAGACATCCAGACATTTTCTTTCTAAGAGCCCTGGACAAAACTCTGGGTAGGAACCAAGTGAAACAAAGGGATAGGATTTGGAGGCCCAAGACTGAATCTGATCTAATGTTAAGGACCTGGGTGCGAAGGGTGATGAACAACTGCAATCTCTTAGAATTTTATACTCCTTTATGCACTTCCTTTGTGGTGCTGGTAGGGGTGAGTCCAAACCTATGATTTCATTGGCAGAAGGAACTCCCAGTGAGGAAACTCTCTCTACTGATGCTAGTCAACAGCTCTTCTGTTATTTATCATCTTAAAGAGTTACCTAAGAGGTGAAATGATTTGTCCAGGGTCAGAGAGCCAGGAGGTGCCAGGAGCAGGAGTTCAGGCTGAGTCTCCGACTCTGCAGGAAGGTCTGTGGCCATTGCCAAGCTGTTTCTATGCATTTATCAGATTCTAATTTTTATTTCTACCACATCTATAGCATTTGTTCTCTCTCTACTCAAACAGTCACCACTTTAGATCAGACCCTGGCAACCTCTTGCCTAGATTATCATAACAGCTCACTATTTGATTTTCCTTACTCAGGTATACGTCCACATAAAGTGGAAGTGATTTTCCTTAAGCACAGATCTTACCATTTCACTTTGACTCAAGAAATTCCAGTAACTCCAGTTATCTCTTAAGACAAAATACAGACTTCTCTGTGTTTAGCTTTTAAAGCCCTTCATAATCTGACCCCACCCCATCTTCTTGACTTCCTTGTGCATTATTCCCTTTCTCATACTCTAAGATCAAGCCAAAGTAGCCCTACTCTCTGTTCCATACACAGGGGGGGTGTGCTGATAAATTTTTAACAACTGGTTCTCAGAAGAAAAAATGTATGCTGACACACTTTCAATTTTAATCTATGTTATCAATATTTTTTCTCCATCACTTTCCTAAGTCTAGACCAGAAGTATCGAATTCACAACCAGATGTGATCTGCACAATTCCCCAGTGCAAACCAGATTAAAATGTTATTGGGAAATGTTTAGCAAAATAAATAAAAATACACCACAACATAGATAATGTCAATTTGTGGTTTTCCAAGTCAATTTTTGTAGGCAGGGATTCATTTCTATCTAAGTTTGATACCACTCATCTAGACAATCAACAAAATTTGATTTCTACCATTTGTTGATTTCTAAAGTATAAAGGAAAGTTAACTCACCCCTGTCTCCCATCTCTGTTCCTTTGCTGTGGTTGTCTCCCATGCCTAGAATATACTTGGTCCTCACCCACACCTCATATGACCCCTCTGTTCCTTTAAAGTACAATTAAAGCATTGCCTTGTAGATGAAGAACTTCCCGCCAGTGCTCGCCACCCCCAGGTACCTTATATTTAGCTACCTAGTATTTTTTTGCATTAGTTTTGTACATAATGGGGACTGGCCAATGAGGGCACAGTCCTAGGAACATAAGCAGGGGTCTTGTTTCTTGTTTCCCACAATCTGTGATGATATGTAAAAGAGGCACCCAGTTCTGACTACCTTATCCCGTCTGATTACTGGGTAGTGAAGACAGGTCTTCTTTCGATTGTCTCCTGAAGCAGAATTCAACGTGCATACAAAAGGCACTAACTGGATGACTCATCTCTCTCTTCTGGTGGTATTCCAGGAAAGACTTGCTCAAAGTATCTGGTGGGGGAAGGGAGGCAGTGATAGTGCCAGGAGCCTACTCTCCCCTCCCAGGATGATATGCCTGAGGATGCATGGCCTCATTGTTGCTTCTGGCTCTGTTGTATTTATTTATTTCCTGGTTCTTAGGTGAAAGAAGATTGGAGATGGAATGACATGAGCTTTGAAAGGTCAGAAGAGCTAACTGAATTTTCCAAAAAGCCCAGAGGATTGCCCTGGAAGATTTAGTTTAGCAATGGCCTGATCCAGTAGCCAAGACACTATGTCCTGTAAACCAGGGAGTAATTCTATCCATCGACCATGCTCCATTCAGAAGAGAATTTGGTGGTACAAATGATAAAAACTGCTTTAAATTTGAGCCCATTCTCCCCAGGATCTAAGGTGGTAGAGGGGAAAATATGCCTCCAGTTTGGCGGGACCTGTTTGTAACTGCTATTTT
The DNA here is from genome assembly GCA_028627135.1 of Pseudochirops cupreus. NCBI lineage: Eukaryota > Metazoa > Chordata > Mammalia > Diprotodontia > Pseudocheiridae > Pseudochirops > Pseudochirops cupreus. Next base: position 348,903,336 of record CM053582.1, on the reverse strand, counting down.
TATATCTTTTTAGTCAATATATCTTTGCTAAAAGCTACTTAACATAAATGGGTTACATGATATTAAGGCATTAATCACTGGCAAATGATATTGGGGTAAACATATTAGAATGAGAACTTGGGCCAACTGACTTGGAGAAAATCCCATAATCTCTTTCAGTTAACCCTAGAATGATGAGGGGGAGATATGGCTGCCCTCTGGGAACCTGATCTGCGGGTGCATGAGTAAGTTCAGAGTATTGCTACATGTAGATTCTTATATACGTACTTCAAGTCTCCCTGCTCCTTCCTTCCCCTCCATTAGACCGTAACCTCTTAAGAATAAGGATTGTTTAATTCTTTGCATTTGTATTCCCAGTGTCTAGCACAGCACCTGGAACATGGTGTTTAATACATGTTTATTGGTCATATGGTTGGTTCAAAAATCCACAAACATTTATTAAGTTTCTGTTGTGTACGGATCAATGTGCTGGTGGAGTTATAAACACACAGTTTTTGTGTTTTTTTTTAACCCCTAAGGATTCTGTAAGGGGAATAAGAAATCTATGTAAATCATCCTAACACACAATATTCCCTGGTAAGTTCACTAGGGAGGTGCAGGACAATGCCATGTAAGGTCTGAGGGGGGTAAGTTATTACCAACTACTCAGGAAATCAATTTGGAATTAAGCTAAGAAACCATCTACGTTGCCCATACCCTGTGTCCTAGAGATCCCACTGCTAGGCATATAGGAGATCAATAGGAAAGAGAACGATTCCACAGACACCAATACACTCATAGCAGGACTTTTGTAGCAGCAAAGAGCTAGAAACAAAGGAGAGTAGCTAAGCAAATTGTGGGACATGAATGTAGTAGAATATTAGAACAAAACACAAATACATAATGAACACAGAGAAACATAGGAAAACATGTATATATAGTGGTGTGAAGTAAACAGAAAGAGGAAAACGATATGCATAATACTACAATATAAATGGAAGGAACAACAAAATAGTCAAAATTGTGATATTAAAATAGCCAAGCTTGGCCATGAAGAAGATATGAGGATGTACCTCCTTTCTTTCTTTGCAGAGGTGAGGGACTATGGGTCTACAATGAATGAAGGGATAAGTAAAGCACTTGTTAAACACTTGTGTGCAAAGCACGGTGTTGAACTCTAGGAATACAAACAGAAAAATAAGATGGTCCCTGCTCTCAAGGCATTCACATTTTAATGCAGAAGATCATACATATGGAAGACCCTAGCTGCAAGGCAGATGGAAAGATCCCATAACCCTAGGGTGCAGAGGCAAAGTAGATGTTCATGCAACTTCTCTAACGCCATTTCTAGTGATTAGTTTCTGAGGTCAAATCATTCAATGGTGCCAAAGACTCTGGCTGCAAAAATCTTTTCTGGGTCTCTAGTAGTTGCAACTGGAGTACCAGCAAGAGTGGTTCCCAGGCTACATATCTCCAAGTCTTGCTTCCAGGATGATGTTTGAAGGGACTAAGCTGGAAGGATAGCTATTCCCAAGGTTCTTGGGTTCAGGGAGCTGGGCTGTGTTCATCAGGATCTGATGGGGAGATGGTGGTCAAATGAGGGGTGGTGGTGGTTTGACTTGCCTGGCACATTCTACCTCCTATCTCTCCCTCAGAGTACCTAGTTGCTTTAGCTAGCCTGGCTTGCCTGCCCTGTGTGTGGTAGCTGATTAACAATCGATGGGGATGGCTGACCCCTTGCCAACATAAGGCAGTGTTTCCTCCAATGATGGTTATGTTTGGGATGAAAAATATCCTTCATCCTTAATTTAGTGAAACGAAATAAACACAGAGATCTCTTAGGATAAGAACAGGACTTTATTATCTTCCCTGGGTGAAGAGGGCAGTCTTCCCCATGACTCATCATGGAGAAGAGGTAAGTTACAAAAGATAGTGCTGGAATTTATAACCTAACTTAGTCAAGACCCCTCCCCGACTGTCTCCCCTCTCATTGGTGGAGAGGCATACTTCACCAAATACTTCCCCAACTGGGACAGCAAAGAAAGATAAGGGGAGGGTCCCACCAAGGCGGGAAAACAGACAAAGGAAGATAAAAGTGATTGACAGCAGCAATTTGAAAAGTTAACCACCCCAAACTGAGAAGTTTTCACTCATCCCATACAGTTATGAGGGTGGTCTGGGAGGTGCTGCTGCTCCCAGGGCTATTTGAGTATTGGTGGCAGTTGGTCAACAGTTATTGCTGATAGTGCCAAGGAAGGTGTCCCCCCCACCCCCCAACCCCACTCCAAAATTGTTTCTCTCTTCTTGCATATAGAGTCAAACTTGATTGATGTGCTGGTTAGTTTTGCTGGACTATTTTATTTTTTATTCTTTGATATAAGGAATGACCCTCCAGGAGTGGGAGGGAAGATACAATGGAGCTATTAGGTGACACAGAAACAAAACATATCAATAAAACATAAAAACTAAACTCCTGCAGAAAATGAAACACTATGGAATTTTAAAGTATGGCTCTTAAAACTAGAGTTATATAATTAGCAAAACTCAATATATTCTATGAAGTCAGGAGATGGGTATAGCAGAAAAAAACAGACTCTGGGGAGATATGGCTACTTCAAGGAAGTCTTTAAACAGTAACTAAGCTTTCTGGTTAAAAAGATAATTATTTTAAACAATTCACACTTTGTATATAGCAAGATAAAAACAATTGGTAACTACGTGTGATAACTCTCTCAATTCTATATTGGCTGAAATGTCATTAGGATTTGCTTCCCCCAGAAAATCAAAAGGAAAAAAGGAACAACAACAAAACCACACACAAAGGAATGGCAGATTAATTTATCTCCAAGTGGGGTCTTGTTTGATCAAAGGGAAGTCCAATTGAAAGTAACCTATATTTTTATTAATACATGATAGATGAACACTGAGTTTATTCAGTTCTGTTAAATTTAGATTAATAATAGAAATAATTCTATTCAACAACTTTTACTTGTGCTGCGTACGGGCCAACATCACGCTAAGTGCGAGTTGACAGAAAGACCAAAAAAATGAAATAGTCCTTGATCTAAGAAGGTTATGTTCTATATTTCTTATACAAATCAGAAAGTGTGGTTTCCTTTCTAATAGAATGACCGAAGGAAAGACAAACCTAACAATTTTAACATTAAATGAAAAAGAGTCAAAGGGTGGATTAAAAAGCAGAGTCCAATAACATTTTGCTTAAAAATTATTTTCAAACCAAAGAAGTATAAAGAGATTCAAAGCAAAAAACTGGTCTCAAATTGCCAACGCCCCTATCAAGTCAGAAAAAGGGGCAGGGGCATTGAGGATTTCAGACAAGGATGAATTTAGACCAGAAAGTATTAAAGAGCCAAGGACATCTTAGAGCTAAAAGGCGCTATACTAAATAAGAATTACATATTCTCACATCAAATAATTGTACAGCAAAATCCATACAGGAAAACCTCACAGGCTTACGATAAGAAAAAATGATACAGCTGGGTCCTGATTAGTGTGAACAATAAATCCCATTAAGCAGTTGCATTATTTGAATCTGTACTTTTTAAAGTTATAATTATATGTAGTATATGGTAATTGGTTATAGTTCAAGGAAATCCAATGGAAATTCAAGTAATACAACTACTTCATGAGATTCATTATTCATACTAATCAGGATATTGCTATAATAGTGTGACATTCTCACACTCCATATGTGATAAGATACATTTGTCAGAAATATATTTTTTAAGGTCATAATGGAGAAACAGAGCTTTAACTAGAGCTCTCAGAAATAGAGAAAACTCAATAAAAAAGCAAAAGAATGTTTTTTCAAACATTCATGGGTCTTAAGTTAAAATTAATTAGTGGCACAGTGAATAGAGCACTGGCCCTGGAGTCAGGAGGATCTGAGTTCAAATCCGGCCTCAGACACTTAACCCTTACTAGCCATGTGACCTTGGGCAAGCCACTTAACCCCAACTGCCCTGCTTTCCCCCCTCCAAAAAAAGCAAAAAAAAAAAAAAGTATGTGCCCCAGCACAAATGCACAAGGAAATATAGAAAAGGTGAGTCTCTGTACATTAAATTTAAATACCATAATTCAATAAAACCAAATAATAATGATGCAATAAATAAAAGGTATTGATTCATAAGAAAGCAAAAAAAGAGACTTGTTAGATGACTGAAATAGGAAAATTTTTTTAAATATCAAATTATATACAAACATCTACCCTGACACCTCATTGTAGCATAGCAGTGATCCTTGGTTTTCAACGCTATGAAAAAAGGAGTACAGGGTCTATCAGGTTTGCACGTGGTCCTGGAAACAGACTAAGTCTTTTTTTCCACTGCCCAGCCCAACTAAGTATGGTGGGACTCCTACAAAGTAGGTTGGTCCTTTAGCAATGAATTATTTTGACATGGGAACCCATAAAACATTTTAAGACAGACATCTAAAAGAGAAGACAATACCAAAAGCCTGGAAAAATCTTGGCTCTTATTACTGCTCCCCTGCCACTCCCCCCCCCTCCAAAAAAAGCAACTGAAAGAATATCAATAGTGATAGGCCCATATTCTTATTTTTCCATCTCTCAAAAATTTTTATAAGAATATTCTATACATACATTGAGAGCATCTTTGACAAAGGTTTGAGAGAGGAACCAGCAAGCTTTCTCCAATGATATTCCACAACAGACCACCTCCTTATAGTCACACAACTTACTGAAAGGTATAGTGAATACCGCTAGATACCAGTGTACTTACTGTTTCTTATCTGCAAGAAACCATTTGATTCAGAAGACCAAAATACCACCTTAAAGCTTCTTTTCTGAATAAGAGATTTCCAGTGCATTTGTCAAAATAATATATAGTTCCCTGAATGATTTAACAAGAGAAAATTGTTTAATAATTCCTTAAATATCAATATAAAATATACAAGGTACAAAACAGGATGTGCCAGACCAAGGTGTTTGCCACTACCATGGAGTACATCTAATGTAGAGTCTAAAGGGAAGAGGAATTCCCTTTATCTATCCTAGATGCTCTTATTTGCAGATCACATTGTGCTATCTTCATCAAATCCTGGAACACTTAAAAGCATACAAAATGAGACCTATACTCAACTAGGAGCTTAGCCTGGCTATCTTTGTAAGAAAAACTAGACAATAAAGAATATGTATTGTCCACACTACCAGTTGGATAGAATGCCTGTAGAGCTGGTACACACACACACACACACACACACACACACACACACACACACACACACACACACACACACACACACCCTCTTAACCCATGCACCCATGCAGGCTGGGCTAGTTTTTCCTAAAAAGGTATTGAGACCATTCTTGGGACTTGATTGGCTCAGGGCATTAAAGGCTCAGGCAACTGACATCATCATATTTGGGGAAATGTTTTATATCAATTATTCTAACTATACCACATAAGTATATTAGTAAAGACTTTTCTAAAAGCTAAACATGAAGGTGACATTGATACCAATTGATAATCAACAGGGAAAGCATGCCTATGGGTTATAATATTAGAAAGACTTCTCCACTCCTGCCCCAATTCTGGGTTATTTCCAGAACCTAGAGGAAGAGAAGTAGTAGCTGGGCTCTGAGGAACCACCCTGCTGGTCCAAACAGGGATTAGGATTATAGGGGTTAGCCACAGATTAAACACAACATAGACCATATATACACATGCATGCATGTATGTGTATACACACATATACATATATGTATGTGTGTATGTGTGCACACATAAATACACACATATCTTACTTTCCTGGTTCTTCTTGCTTCATTCTGCATCAGTCCAAATAAGTCTATGCTGCTCTGAATTCTTTATAGGATTACGGATTTAGAAATGGAAGGAATTTTAGAGGCCCTTTTGTTCAATCCCTTCATTTTATAGATGAGGAGACTGAAGCCCAGAGAGATTAAGTGGCTCGTCCAAAGCAACATGGGAAGGAACTGACAGTGTCAGTATTTGAATTCAATTTCCTAACTCCAAAACTATAACCCTTTCTCCTGCACCATCCTGCCTCCATATCCATTGTTTCTAACAGCACAGTAGTATTTTGTTCTTTGACAGCAGCTAGGTGGCACAGTGGATACAGTCCTGGGCTTGGAATGAGGAAGACTCATCTTTACGAGTTCAAATGTGGCCTCAGACACTTAGTAGCTGTTTGTTCATGGGCGGGTCACTTAACCCTGGGAACTAACGAAACCACAAAGTAAGGTAGCATAGAAGGAGAAGAAAAGAGGGCCCAAGACAGAGCCTTGGGAGACCTCTACAATCAATAGATACAACCTGGATAAAGAACCATCAAAGGATACTGAGGAGTGGTGAGACAGGTAGAAGAACCAGAAGAGATTAGTTTCACAGAAACCTTCCAAAAGTGGTGTCCAAAGGTTGAAGAGAGGTCAAGAATGAGAACTGAGAAAGGGCCATTAGATTTGGAAATTTAGAGATAACTGGCAACTTTGGAAAGAGCAGTTTCAGTTGACGAGGCAGGATTTCAGACTGAAGAGGAGAGTGAGAATGGAAGAAAAGGAACCTAGGGTTTTGTGGAGAAGGGTTGAATATATGGGATAATAGTTAGTGGGGATGGTTAGATGAAGTAAAGGGTTGTTGTTTTTTTAAGGATGAGAAAAAATGTGCACATTTGAGAGAGTAGAGATGGTTGTGGGGGCAATTTGCTAGAGAAGGGAGAGAACAGGATTCAAGATGCCTAAAAAGAGGATTGCCTTGGCATGGAGAAGGGCGATTTCCCAATGTGAGATGGGGTGAGCCATGGTCAAAATGGCTTACAGTAGTGTGGCAAAAAAGCTGACAGTAGTATGTATCTGAAGGGACTATAGGGACGGAGCCAAGATGGAGGTGTAGAAGCAGGAAAATTCTGCTGCTCCCCCACAACCACCTCAAATACTCATAAAATATGACTCTAAACAAATTCTAGGGCTCCAGGACTCACAAAATTACAGAAAAACACACTCCTTGCTGAAGGCAGCTCAGCAGGCAGGACAGGAAGGGCTCAATGCAGCACGCTGGGAGCTGAGCCCAGCCCAGCCTGAAACCACGGCTTGGCCTCAGGACGCCAGGACAAGCGGTGGCTGGAGCATGGATCACTGGCAGCTGTGGCGTTTTCCAGAATTATCAAGCCATAAAAAATAAGAATTAAGTGAAAGGTCAGTGGAACTCGGCTAAATTTGGGAGAGAAAAGCAGGTCCCGCCAAACTGCCTCCAGGGCAAGGAAGCAGCAGAAGCAGCGGCCCTGCAGCCACCTCCACGTGGCTGCTTCAGAAGCTCTCGGCCTGCAGATTGCAGTGGCGCCAAGCAATCATTCAGAGACTAAATGCTCTCGCCCTGAGCTGCCTGGATCCGGATGTGGTCTTGGGTGGTGGTCCCGGGTGCGTTTTCAGTAAGCCAAAGCTGGTGGGTGCTGCAGCGCCCTCCTAATAGCTCCAGCAGGTGTGAAAACCCCAGCGATTTGGGACAGAGCTTTCCCCTCTGGAAGCAGAGTTCTACTGAGAGCAAAAGCCAAGTAACTGACTGGTAACATGAGCAGGCAAAGGAAGCAAAGAGAACACAGCCATTCAACTTTAGATTCCTTTTTTGGGGACAAAAAGGATCAAAGCATGGAATGGGAGGGAGAAAACACAGTCAGAACTCCCACACCAAAAGCTTCCAAGAAAAATGTAGACTTGTTACAAGCCACAGCGCAGCTTAAGAAGGATTTTGAAAACCAAATAAGAGAAGTGGAGGAAAAATTGGGAA
>CM053582.1:348877769-348895073 GCA_028627135.1 Pseudochirops cupreus | reverse complement strand
TGAAAGCCATGATCAAAAAAAGAACCTAGGGGGTGGCTAAGTGGTGCAGTACCGGCCTTGGAGTCAGAAGGACCTGAGTTCAAATCCGGCCTCAGACACGTAACACAAAAACTAGCCCTGTGACCTTGGGCAAGTCACTTAACCTCAATTGTCCTCCAAAAAAAAGCAAAAATAAAAAATTTTTTAAAAAATTTAAAAAAAACAAAAACAAATAGTTAAAAAAATGAATGTTAAAAAAAAAAGAACCTAGAAAGCATCCTTCAAGAAATTCTCAAGGAAAATTGCCCTGATATTTTAGAACCAGAGGGCAAAATAGAACTTGAAAGAATTCACCAATCACCTCTTGAAAAAGATCCCAAAAAGAAAACTCCTAGGAATGTTATAACCAGGTTCCGGAGTTCCCAGACCAATGAGAAAATATTACAAGCTGCCGAGAAGAAACAATTTGAACACTGTGGAAACACAATTAGGATAACCCAGAATCTAGCAGCTTCTACATTAAGGGATTGAAGGGCCTGAAATGATATTCTGGAGATCAAAGGAGCTAGGATTAAAACCAAGAATCACCTACCCAGCAAAACTGAGTATAATGTTCCTGGGGAAAATATGGTCATTCAATGAGGTGGAGGACTTCCAAGCATTCTTGATGAAAAAACCAGAACTGAATAGAAAATTTGACACTCAAATACAAGAAGCACGAGAAGGTAAACATGGAAAAGAATTCATAAGGAATTTATCAAAGTTGAACTATTTATATGCCAACATGGAAAAATGATAATTGTAACTTATGAAATTTTTCTCAGTATGAGGATAGTTGAAGGGAATAATGTATATGTATATATATATACATTCACATATGTCTATATAGGAGGGTAGGAATACATATGTGAGTATGTGTATATATGTATACATAGACAGAGGGCACAGGATCAATCAAATAGGATGGGTTAATATTTTAAAAGGTGAAATTGAGAAGTAGGAGTGGGATAGTATGAGAGGAGACAGGGAGAGACAGAACGGGGTTAATCTTCTCATACAGAAGAGGCAAGGGATAACTGTTACAATGGAGGGGAAGAACAGGAAGGCAAAAGGGAATAGGTTAACGTTACTCCCATTGAATTTGGCTTAGGGAAGGAATGACACACTCTTAATTGGGTATCTTGGCCTACAGAAGAGTAGGGGGGAAGGGAATGAGAGGGGGGAGGATGGAGGAGAGGGCAGGTTGGGCAGGAAGATTGTTAGAAGCACATATTTCTGTAAAGGGACAGGGAAAAAGTAGAGAATAAAACAAGTGGGGGGTGGAATAGGAAGGAGAGAAATATAGTTAGTCTTACACAGTATGTCCATTGTGGAGATGTTCTGTGTAACTACACATGTTCAGCCTATATTAAATTGCTGGTCTTTCCAATGGGGGTGGGTGACAAGGGAGGAAGGGAAAGAATCTAGAATTTTAAGTTCTAAAACAAATGTTAAAAATTTATGTGTGTATATGCATATATATGTAATTATCATTATTATTATTATTTACATGCAACTGGGAAATAAGATATACAGGCACAGGGGTAGGGAGATCCATCTTGCTCTACTGGAAAGTCAGAGGGGTGATGGGGGAGGGGGTATACAGTGGGATTGCTGTTTTGCGGTCATGGGTGGGGGAAGGGAGTATACAGTGGGATTGTTGTTTTGGGGTGGTAGGTAGGGGAAAGACAGGGAGCAAATTCGTAACTCAAAAATCTCATGGAAATGAATGATGTAAACCAAAAATAAACAAAAGTTTAAAAAAATAAAAGCTTAAAAAAAAGAAAGAAGAAAAGGACCCATATATTAAAATATTTATAGTAGCTTTTTTCACATTAGCAAAAAACTGGAAACTAAGGGGGTGCCCACCTATTGGAGAATGACTAAACAAATTAAGGTAGATAAATATAATGGAATATTATTGCCCTATGAGAAATGATGTTTCCGAGAGTTTTGAAGACCTCTTTGAACTGACACAGAATGAAATCAGCAGAACTAGGAGAGTGATTTATACAATAACAACATTATAAAGAAAAATAACTTTGAAGGATTTTAGAATTCTGATCACCGCAATGATCTATGATGAGTCCAGGAGATTGAAGATAAATCCTGCTTCCTATCTCCTACCAGATAAATGATGGACTTAAAATTCTGAATGAGAGTTATGTTTTTGGATATGGTCAATATGAAAATATATTTTTCTGGAATATGAATATTTGTTATGAGGGGTTAATTTTTTTAATTGTTCAAATGGAATTGGAAGCAAAAGTGAGAGATATTAAATGTATGTAAAAATAAATAAAATAAAATTCTAATTCCAACAAAAAAATTTTTTTTAAGTGTATCACATATTGTAATGAGAATAGGAATTTGAAGATCTTCCCTGCTCCTTAATAGACCTAGGGGAGAGTTTGAAGACCTCCCCTGCTGTGAAGATAAACTCTGCCCTGATAGGCTGAATGTAGTCACATGGAGCCTGGGGTGGGAGAAGTTTGTTGAGGAGAAGCAGAGCCCACAGAGAAGCTGGTAGAGAGCCAGTCTGACAGCTGCAGACAGTTGGAGATGGAGGAGCTCATTAAAGAGATAGAGGGTTTTGTGAGTAAATATTGATTATGTATTGGCTTGTGGGAAGGCTAAAGGATGCTGTGGCTCTCAGCATTATTACGGCCTCTGAATATCTTTGGTACTTCAGCTTACTGGTTTGGGGATTTGGTTTTCTGGTGTCTAAATAAATCCTTCAACTTTATCCTCTGTCTGGTGAGTGTGACGTATTTTGTGATTGAACATCATGCGATAGTTATAGTCACGGTCTCTACTGTGATCATGGATACTGTAAATATTGCAATGGCACTGGAGAATCACATGTTAAACAGTTATAAGTACATCCCAGACATACCTGTGTACCACTGAAGATCCCAAACCTTCTATTAGTTGACATTCTTTGTGAAATCCTAAATACAAGTTTTTTAACACGTTTTGACCAGCATGATGCGTAACATAAGAATAATCTCCATATTTGCATCTAGTCACGCTGCATCACCACATTATATTGTGTATCTGTATTTATGTTACACTACAATCACATTATATCTTACCATATAAAATTCTAAAAAATATAAAGGATTTTTTCCTCTATATGACTGATATACAGGAGCAATCAAGAGGTCCCAGGAATACTGCCTCCAAATCATGTCTATAACATCTTCTATCTTCTCTTGAGCACCAACTATTATTTAAAATGTCAAAATAACTACATATTGTCTGGACTGTGTGTGTTTCCATCACATTTGATGTTGCCCCTGTAGAAACAAACACAAATAAGGAAAATTTTAAACCTGAAAAATTTTAAAATTTCAAATCCCTATAATGGAAAATAATACATTTCAAAATTCTGAATTTTGATATATCAAATTTTGGAATTTCAAATGCTTAAATTTAAAACAAAAACACAATTTCAATTACATTGTCAAAGTTCCTTTTTCTAATTTCCTTTTACAAAAGCCAAAATTCAAAATTTTAAATTAAAATTTCAAATTTCAAACTTTCAAATTTCATTTTCAGAATTTCACATTTCTAATGTTCAAACTTCAGGGCTTTGAATTTCAAATTTTAAAATTCAAAATTTCACATTACCAAAGTTTAATTTTCAAATTTTTAGAATTCAGAATTTCAAAATTACATATCACAAATTTTCAAAAATTTATATGTCAAAATTCTACATTAAAAATTTGAGATTCTGGATTTCAAAATTTTAAACCAGAGTACTTTCAAATATTCAAAAATCAACATTTCAAATTTCAAAATCCAAATTCCAAATTTTCAACTAGACAACAGTTCAATAAAAAGTAGCTTCAACCTAACTCTTAATGGGCAACTGGTGTACAAATCCAGTCTCTGACACTTGCTATGTACCCAGGAACTCTGCTTGCAGCCAAATATTAAGTTGTCAGGGTGAGCACTTGTACCTTGGAATTTGGCAAAAATTGCCCATCTGAAAAGACACATAGGTGGTACAGTGGAGAGGGTGCTGGACTTGCAGTCAGCAAGTCTCATTTCTGTGAGTTCAAATCTGGTCTCAGACACTTGACTAGCTTTGTGACCCTAGGCAAGTCATTTAACCCTGTTTGCCTCACTTTCCTCATCTGTACAAGGAGCTGAAGAAGGAAATGCCAAATCACTCCAGCATCTTTGCTGAGAAAACCTTAAATGGGGTCAGAGAGTCAGACATGACTGCAAAGTGACTTAACATATCAGGACTTGATTCAGTGTTAGGAAGTTTGTCTAGACATTAGAAAATGATGGAGAAAATGTTAATAATGCAGCTAAATCTTTAAAATGTGCTGTATTACCAAGTACCCTAGCACACCCACAATGGCCTGCTAGCACAGGTTCTTTGATCTGCTTTTAAAAGAAAGACTGCTCAAAAAGGGGTTAACAATCCTCCTTTTAATTACATTCACTAGTTCAGGGGAAGGGTGAGCACCCTGAACTTGGAGAAAATACAAGCAGAGAAATTAGTACAGAGATCAACAGACAGGACTTCAACTGTCTGAGTAAAGCAATATTGCTATACACTTACATACATCACCGGACTGAGGGTGCACTCGGCTACTCTGAGTCTCCACCAGGAAATCAAAAGAATCCTTCTCATGAGTGAACCTCCAAAGCAAAACACTAACCTCCCAGAATATATAACAAGGACTCTGCATCTGATCGGCTGACTGCTAAGGAGCTTGAAAATTCTAGGGCCCCAACACTTAATTGTAAACTCCCCATAGCCCAGAGCAGAGACTGATTAGCTCTGGGCCAGGGCTCTATGTGCCTATTAATACACAGAGAAGATCTTCAAACTCCCTTAACATTACACATATCAGGTATACTTATTTTTTTCTTGGAGAGTCCCACCACTGCATATCCTAAACCTTTTATTGACATTCTTTGTGAAATCCAAGATCCAAAAAAATGTTAATACCTGTTGGCCAGCCTGATCCTTTGACCTCTCAGAACTTACCTGGGCTCCTTCCTGGATGATAGCTGAAGAGCCCCTCACCAAAGCCTAGTCAGAGCTAGTGTTCCAATTGTACCCTCTTGGAGAATCCAAGGCTACCTTCATACTACCATGAGATACTGGAGGAATCCAACACAGGAATACTGGGACCATTAACACATCCTTTACTCCCAACACAATCTTGTTGTGCTTGTCAATGTCTTCCAACAGAGAGTTTCCCTAAAAGTGCCTTTATTATTCCCATTTTAGAGATGAGAGAATAAAGACTCTGGAAAGTTAGAGAATTATGAAAGCTGACATGGTCAGCTGACAACAGAGTTAGGACCAGAATGTGCATTTTGAGAGCGAACACCCAAAACCCTCACAGGGGCTGTCTGGACAACAATTACATGAAAAAAAAAGTAGCTGTAGCCTAAGCCTCATGGAAACTTAGATTCAGTTCAATAACAACCTAAATCTAGCAGCCCGAGTGTTAACTCAAATTGTAAAGGTCACCCAATATGCCCCCATTCTCAGCCCTCCTTTCCCTATTTGCTATCTGAAAGCAAGTCAATCAATGCTATATACCCTGAAGATAAAACCAGGGGACTGGGGGAGTAAGAAAACAGTAGCGAATTAAAAAGAGCCCCGGCTCAGGGCTCCAGTTCCACTGCTGCGTCCCCCGTCTCTGAGGCAGACTTAACTAGAACGTTTCTAACTCCGCACCTTCCGGCTCTTTGTCTGCAAGCCCAGAACGAACCGCCAGCCCTCTTCCCTTCTTCGGTGGTTATTTGTTAAGCTCAGTGGTTAGCCCCGCAGGGAGTTACTGCAATAGTTCTGAAAAAAAATGCATTTTTGCTCTCCTTTCCTCATACTCCTCGGACTCCGAGGTCCCTCACTCCTCATATTTCCTAACACCGGCCAAATAAACCGGACCCCGCTGGCCCTATCGAGGGCCCCTGCTTACAAGCACTAAGCCAACATGCTGACTGCGAGCGAAGCCAAGGCGGGCCACGAGGTCCGGGGGTAGAGACCCGCCGAGCCAGGGAGACCCGAATGCAAAGGCAGTCTCACACCCGCCAAGCGTGTGACCCAAAACACGTCCCTTTGACCTCTGGGCTGCCTGCTGCCCCGTCTGTAAAACAGCATCTCCTTCCCAGGGTTTAGCAAGGACGAACGAGACGCTTGTAAGGCGCTTTGGGAACCTCGGAAGTGCTGGATCAATGCTGGCGAGCTCATGTGTGAAGCGCTCGATGTCGGAGGCTGGCAGTCTACGTCTCTGCGGCCTCAACACTTCATAACCAACGTCTGTGGTGACTTCTGGGTCCCCTTGCAGATTACTTTATGTTCACAAGACAAACAGAAGGACGGTCCCAAAAAAAGGCAAGGCCAACGTAGCGAGCCTCGCTAAGCACCGCTGGCGCGGCGGGGCCTCGGGGCCGGCCGCACTTCTGCGCAGCTCGCTTCCTCGTGTCGGGCCTTCTACGGGCCTCCTGGGGCCGGGGGTCTCTGCAGGACAGCGGCACCCCGCACCGTGTAACTTCCGGCCTAGGAGCGGGAGAGGGTAGCCCGGGAGGGCGGGCCGCGCGTGGTCCAGAGGGGGGGAGGAGCCCTCTTCCCGGCAGCCCCAGGTCCGAGTCTGACAGGGCAACAAAGACCACGTGACGCAGAGGCGTGGACAACAGCTGCGGGCTCCGGGAGACAGACTAGGCCGGCTGCAGGCTGCATCAGAGAGGAGGCGTGACTTTGGGGGTCAACGCGGAAGATGGAGGAGCCATCAGCCACACAAGTAATGGATCAAATATCAGATACACCAGAAATCGACCAAATGGATCCTGAAGATACCTCGGAAACCGAAGAAGCCGACATCAATTTTGGCGACATTAATTTTGGTGACTTCACCTTTGGTGAGGAAGACTTAGGCAGCCTCAGCAACCAAGCCTCATCATACTCACCAAGTATACGGTCGAGCGTCGCCTCCCAAATACAGGGCCAGGTAAAAAGGGGGCGGAGACTTCCGGAGAGGATGGCCCCGCCCCCGTGCCTCCAGAAAGCTTCGGGGGAGGGGGAAGAATGTGGCCGAATGGAGCACAACGCACGTGACCCGCCCCCTCCAATCCTCTGCAGGAAGGGAGGCCGGAAGCTCTGGTTCCTGGTGGGGAGGGGCGGAGTCCTTCAAGCTAGTTTGGCGGGGTGTGAAGTGTTTTCTGGGAAAAAGAAACGGGGACGGAGATACCTTAAATTGTCTTTCTGGGCGTACAAGTTGTTGTTTTTTTTTTTTTGCTTTTTTGGAGGTGGGGAGGCAGGGTTATTGGGCTTAAGCAGTAAGTGTTGAGTGTCTGAGGTCGGATTTGAACTCAGGTCCTCCTGACTCCAGGGCCAGTGCGCTACTCACGGGGCCACCCAGCCGCCCTAGCCTACGACTCCTTTAAGAGTGGACAACTCCCTTCAGCCCCCTGAGCCTCATTTGATGGCCATTTTTCCTTGCGTTTTGAGACGAAATAATTATCCCAGGGTGCCCCTGGGCAGACTTGGAGGGGGAGCCGAGGGAGGTGAGAGATTATGTTTATTGGACCCTTTTCTACAGTAATTCACTGCTCTTTACAGCGTTGGAGAAGAGAAGCCGGGCGGCACGCTGGGTTTGAAATAGGGGGACCTGGGTTTGAATCCCGGCCGCAGTAAAGGAGCAAGGAAGTGTGTCAGCTTGGTGGGTGGCCCGAGTGGCCGCCAGGGGCAACCGTCAGGGGCCGCTCCGATTCTGGTAGTTCAGCCCTGTGCACACTCACACACACGCACACGCTCGCGCGCGCGCACACACACACTCTTTATCCACGCCTTCCCCACACACACACACCCCAAAAAGGTCTTCACCTAATTGGAAGTAAGTTGGGTGTCTCTGGGACATCTGCGTTTTCAGCCGCAGACATTTCCCGTTTCTGAGCGGCTCCTCATCCCAGGCTCCCTCGGGCGCCGTGTCCCAGCCCTTTCCACGTTCCCGGAATCCGCAGATCTGTCGAGCAGACCCTCTTACATTCACGTTGCAGATAGCCAGTCTCCCACAGTCTTTGCAAGACGTGACTTTGGGTGACACCGAAGCTTTGGCGTCGAGTGGCCGGCCGTCGTCGATCGCATCCGTGGCCTCTCAAGACCCCTTTGAGGTAGCTGAGAGATACTTGGAAAAGCACAACATCATGCAAGTGTTCCAGGTGAACCTCCCCGTGGGCTTCCTCAGCTGATTTCCGTGCTGACGCAGATAGAAAAGTTTGTACCTGGCCGGTTGTATAGAAAGGTCCTTAGACTTACTGGTGTTGGAGGTGCTGTGCTTCCTTTAGCTCCAAAGAGGAGCCTGCTATCAAGTCATGGTCTGGGACCATGTTTGGGCACATTAACATTACTAGGTAGTAAGTGATTGTGTTAAATGAGTGGGAAGTAGGCCGTCTAGATCACCTATGGGCTGAAAGACTGGGGAAGAGTGTGTAGGACTTAGTCTGTACTTTGAATTGTGAAAGATGCATAGGATTTAATTACTTAAAAATTGTAGAGGGAGGGAAGGGCATTCCAGACAGGGACAGTAGTACAGACAAATATATTGTCAGTTGAATGACCACGCCCACCCCATAATCTACATTCTTTTGGACTAAAAATGTGTTTCACAGGTTCCTTTTTTGTTGAAATAATAAAAATTGTTGACTTTAAGGGTGTGGGCCCATCTTTAATGGTGACATTCTTTAAGTAAAGTAGAATGACAAGGCTGGATTAGTATATTAGTATACTTTCTGTTAACGTTATTGTGTAACTTTTATTATGTATATGCAATGCCTTTTATTTGAGGTTAGCATGGTTTGGTAAAGACCACTGGAAAAATAATATGGAGTTATAGTAGTAGTGTCTGAAAGTGTTATCTGTAAAGTAAAGAATTTACTATCCCAATTGATATAAAATGTGAAAGGCTTTAGAACACAACCAATAAGAGAGAAAACTTAGAAATCTTTGAATTAGTTGAATTTTCACTCCTAGTGAGGGAAAAACCAAATGTACTCTTCTTTAAAGTAGAATTCTCTTAGAATAGTCTTCAAAGGAGCTCATCCCCAGTGTTCCTCAGTAGCTTAGTGAAGAAAGTCTCCCTTTATGTTCTGGCAGACCTCTGCTCTTTGGTTCTAAAGGGGAAGAGTCCTGTACTCATAAAGATATCTAAAAGTCTATGTGGAAAGTTTTAAATTTCTCAAAAGGTCCTACATAAATCCAAATTTTTGATCATTTTATCTAAAAGATGTCTCTTACATCATCCCCCAGAAGTAAATTATCATTTTCTTAGTTTGTGTGGTCCCTCCCACCAGCTTCCAGGTTCTAATAAGATAGATCCTTTCAGGGAAGAAGTTGGTGATTAGGGTTTGGGGATGAGAGAATATGATTTATTGTGTCATGAGAAAGACCAGGAAGTGCTCCAAGAAACCAAGCAGACCAGGGTACTGGCAACCAGAGCAATTAGAGGACAGATTCCCCCCAAAGAACCTCCCACTAGTCTCTGAAAGCTTGCATAAGGGGCTGCATTGAAAAGACTTTTTTTTAGGAAATATTTTCTCCCTCATCTCAGAAATTAGGAAGTATATATCCTTACTTAGGGGAAGCACATTCATTTTTAAAAATCTGTTTGGATGCTTGTGGTTTAGTAGAAGAGTGAAGTAACCAAACACACCCTTGACTACATGAGCTTAGTTCAGAACTCTAACATCAAGCTTTTATGCTCTCTCTCTCTTAGCGGCTCACTGAAAACTTAATATATGAACAGCCTGAAGACCCCTTGTATTTTTTGCTGTGGCAGGTATGAACTAGACCAAAAAGAAAATAGTACTTTATTTTTAGAGCCAGCTTCACATCAACCAAGGACCATAGAATCGAGTATTGTGAGTAGAGAAGAGAAGGGACAGATTTCATTAATGGAATGGAGAGAGTTTTTTAATTGAGGGTAAATGTATTCAGATGGAAGTGATAGAACTAGGAAGACTTAAAGAGGCAATGTCAAGTAAAATGAAAAAATTGGACAGACTATATGAAGCAAGTTTATTTGCTATCTCCAAACAAAGCACTAACCTAGCTTTAGTGTAGTATAGTGGAAAGAATAATGGATTAGGAATCAGGTAACCTACCAGGGTTGGGGAACCTTTGGCCTCGAAGTCCACTTTTGACCTTCTAGGTTAAGGTCCCTTAACCTAGAGGTCCCAGGTTCCCTATTTTGACCTAAGCTCTAGGCTCAGTTCTGTCACTGTTTAGTTTTGTGACTTTGACCAAGTCAGTTAACTTTTTTTGAGCTTGAGTTTCCTTAGCTGTAAAATAAAAAGATTTTAGTAAATAATTCTTTGGATAGAGGGTAGCCTTTCTGCAAAAAAGACAAGAATTCAGGCTTAGATGTTTTAAACTTGAGGTAACAGCAGAATATCCACGTGAAAATCCATGAAGTT
This sequence comes from Pseudochirops cupreus, assembly GCA_028627135.1. Lineage (NCBI taxonomy): Eukaryota > Metazoa > Chordata > Mammalia > Diprotodontia > Pseudocheiridae > Pseudochirops > Pseudochirops cupreus. Next base: position 348,884,609 of record CM053582.1, on the reverse strand, counting down.
AATAACTGGATCTCTTGAAAGAGATCAAACTTGAAGTAGAACTCCTAGGAAAGGAGTGTGGAGAGAGTGTTCAGCTTTGTTGTTCAGTCATTTCAAACTCTCCATGACCCCATTTGGGTTTTTCTTGGCAAAGATACTGGAGTGTTTTATCGTTTCCTTCTCCAACTCATTTTACAGATGAGGAAACTGAGGCAAACAAGGTTAAATGCCTTGCCCAGGGCCACACAGCTAGTAAGTATCTGAAGCCAAATTTGAACTTGAGAAAACTCACATCATTAATAATTAGCAAGAGCCAGGATTTGGCTCCAGACCCAACATGCTATAACACACTCTCTCAGAAGAGCTGGAACTTCTCAATAAGGTAGACAAAATACTTGTGGTAAAGAGAGCATTCAATGATATTCTTTATCTTTGACTTCATTCCTGACTTCAGGCCTGGCACGCTATCCATTGTGCTAAGTGCCCTCTGAGCTTTGGGTTATACCTACATTTAGAGCATGGGAATGGGACTTGGAGCCAGTAAAGAAAATGGAGAACAATATAAAATCATGAAAGCCAATAAGAGGAGAAAGACTCAAAAAATTCTCATGTACAGAAGCAAAGGTCCAGTGAAAAAAGCAAAGATGGGAAGGAAAAATAGGATTAGTGAAGACACAGAGATGTTTTGAGGTAAAAGTAAGAGAAGCAGTTAAGGACAACCTGGCAATATTTTCCTTAAAGTAAGAAGCGTGTGCACATGCGCGCATGCGTGTGTGTGTGTGTGTTTTGATCTTCTAGACACTAATTTGTCAACAAGAGCTGAATGTAGAAGATGTATCTAGAATAGCTTTGTATAACCTATTAATCTGTATGGAGGTTAGAAATTTATGGGCCCTGGATTGCTTTATACTTCTGCATAGTGATGGGGATCAACCTCTGCAGTAGGAACCGTGGAATCAGCAGTCCATGCCATCCTGAGTCACATGATCGAGGTTCAGTTTCCATGATTTAACCAACCTTTTACTCATAATCGGTATGCAAGAACATACCAAAGTGGCAGTAGTGGTTCTTAAGATCAGAATGAGCTTTTTCAGCCTATGGTTGTCAAAGATAATGCAGAGATCTTAGATCTGGTACTGGAACTGGTGCTAGAATGGACCCTTCAAAGAAAAGCTCTAGCTCTTCAGAGAGTTATGTAGACTGAGGCCCAGAAGGGTTAAGTAACTTGTTCAAGGTCACGTCATTAATAATGAGTAAAAGTCAGGATTTGACTCCAGACCCTCCTCCAGACCACACTCTCTCAGAAGAGCTGGAACTTCCCAATAGGGGAGACAAAAGCCTTGTGTGAAAGAGAGCCCTCAATTATATTATTGATCTCTTCATGTTCTATTTCCAACATTTTAGGAGATAGATACACCTGTGTACAGAAATAATCATTTCAGCAGCCATAATCCAGTGGCTAGTAGTGTGTTACATAGTAATTACGAGTAGAAAAAGAAAAAAGAAAGTTGTTTTATTTTCCTTTTTATTCTCAGATTCAGGACATAATCAGAGAGAGGAATCTAAGATAAAACCTGCAAATAAAGAACTTTTCCTCATTCTCAACCATCATCAGTCTCAGAGTCAAATTGACTTTTTTTTATCAGCACAAATTCTCCTCCTGGAAAATGAGTTTGGATAGCTAGCTACTGACAGTTATTCTGCCTCAATGGATCCTCAATTTTCATACTTGATTTGTAAAGGATGTCTTTGTAGAATGAATTATCTGGTTATACCATTATCTGAGGATATCCAGGACTCATTAGCACAAACTTTTCAGAACATACCTTTTTGTTCATGAGTTACCCCAGCCTACAAAAACCACATGGCCAGTCTACTGGTAAAGAGCTTGGCTAGTCCTCAGTCAGACGGAACACATCTGCCTCTGGAATGGAGCAGTACTTAAATTAGCCTTTCCACGCTGGCAGAACTGGCCAAAGTTTGTGCCCTGCAGTCACAGCCAGAAAAAAACAAGTTCACCTGGTGGTACTGGAGAATTTGAACAAGAATCACATAGAATGAAAATAATAAATAACATTTATGTAGTGCTTTCTACGCCCCAGGCACTGTATCCAGTACTCTACAATTCTTATCTCATTTGATCCTCATCTTAACCCCAGGAGAGGCAGGTGTGCTGTTGTGATTTGCCCAGGGTCACAGAGCTGTGACTGGGGCTGCATTTGAAATTCAGTCCTCCTGGCTCTAGGCCTGGTGCTCTGTCCACTGTGCTACCTAGCTGCCCCAGAGTTAAAGAGGCATGAGTGAGTTGCAGTTTCAACCACTGGAGGGCAAACTCACATCCCTGAGATCAGAGATCCATTCAACTTTTAATTACTGTTATTTACCTCCAAAAGATATATATAATAATAATTTACATATATACACATACATGCATGTGTATATATACATATGCACACTATAAACTTATATACATACATATATACGTGTGTACATATAAACATCCTCTTTAGTCAAGAGGAGTGCATATAAACATGTATGAACAATATGTAGGCATACATATATGTACATATAAACATACACACACATAAACATATATCCCAGAGAGGTTAAGAAAAGATCTATGCATGTACATGCACATGCACATGTCTCCTAACATATAGTACATGTGGAATTTTTTGGTGTGGACCTGTGATTTTATTGATGTAGGGAACTCCCATTATGGAAACTCCAATGATGCTGATCTTCAGCTAATCTTGAACTTAAGTCTTAGAGTGTTGCCTGGAGCCCTGAGACATTCATTAAGTGACTTTCCTAGTATTACCTAGCCACTATGTGCTAAAGGTAGGACTTTGAACCCAGAGCTTCCTGGCTCCGAGACTGGCCTTTCTGCCCACTATGCCACTTCTCCTCTTTGATATTCATACCAGCTAACGTTTATATAGTGCTTAAAGTTTTGCAGAGCCCTTAGCAAACATCATCTCGTTTGATCCTCACAACAACTGTGGGAGGAAGGTACTGTTATTATCCCCCTTTCACAGATGAGGGAACTGAGACATACAGTGACTTGCCCAAGATCATACAAGTAATAAGTGTGTGAGGCCAAATTTGAACTTGCATCTTCCTGACTCCAGATCCAGCATTCGATCCATTGTGCCACGTAGTGTGTTTGTGTTCTCTCTCGAGCTCTCTCTCTTTCTCTTTCTCTCTCTCTCCCCCTCCCCCCTGCCCCCGACCATATGTGCGTGTATATACATAAACACGTATTTTGGAACAGATTCGTGACTTGATAAGCTCGGGGAATTCCCCATGAGGAAATTCCCTTCAGTTAATGCAGGCTGACAGTTATTCTAGAGCATATATAGGCGCAGAGAATTGCCTGGAGCAGTTAAGTGACTTGCCCAATGTCATATAACTAGTGTACATCAAAGGCAGACTTTGGACCTAAGCCTTCTTGACTCAGGTCTGCTCTTTGTCTGCTAAGCCACACTCTGTGTGTCTGTGTGTGTATGTATATGTACTCTAAGTTCCTGATGACTTTGACTGGTTCCCAGGACAAGCCCAACAGCCTAGCATATTTCAGAGAGGTTAGCCACAGGTGATGAATTTTTTAGCCAAGAGGAGTATCCACACCATTGAAATCATGGATCCTTAAAGCATAAACATTATATATCTCCAGACTTCACAGTCCTATATATGAATATATATGTATGTATGATGTATGCCAAATATATCAGTCTCTTCTGTCTCCTAATGGAACAATGCTTTTTCCATATTTCTCTAGGCCTTCCAAGTATTTGTATAGTTTTCCTCTTTAGCTGTGCAGGCTGTGATGATCTCAGATCATGATTCCATCCATTGCTAGCAATCATAGCCTTTATTCCATCCAACACTCGCAATCTTAGCCTTCTAATTCTCAATACTGTAGCAAAAGGCCAACTCTGTACACACCTGTGGGAGAGGCAGTGTCACCTCATTATCTTTATCCCTTGAAGATCATGGTATCCTGTCTGTATGCAGTGTTGTAACCAGTCCAACTGGTATTTAAAGGCAAAAATGCTTCATTGGTATGAGATTGTGCGAGTATCTGTCCAGAAACCATGACTGATGATACTACTTCTGTGAGGTGAACCTTTTACTTAATTTCTCTTCTGAACTTTAAGCAGACTTGGTTCTCAGCACTTCAGGTAACACCCTGGCAATACAGTCCTTGAATGTGCCAATATAAATAGTAGAGTTAGATATTATGCTTCTTTTGGGTAAGGCACATAAACAACTTTTTAGTATCTAGGTTTTATTTTGAAATAATTATATTTATAGCATTTAAAAAGCTTATTTAATTCATGACCATTAAGTTGTTTAAAAGCTTGTAAGATCAGAGTTTGAGAATAGCAAAAAGGATTTTAGTGACTTTGACAGTCTAGTGAAAGCTATAGACCCCTTCTCTGAATTATGTTCTAACTGCATAAAATAAAATACATAGAATTACAAAGGAAACCAATTATCTTGAAATTCAAGTAGCAAAATGTCCAAAAGAAGTTTCTGAACTTCAGATCAAGAAGCTCTATCTAGACCAGCAGTTCTCAACCTGTGGGTTACAGCGTTCTATTTGTAACAATGAAAATACATCCTGCATAGCAGATATTTACATTACGATTCATAACAGTAGCAAAATTACAGTTATGAAGGAGCAACAAAAATAATGTTATGGTTGGGGGTCACCACAACATGAGGAGCTGTATTAAAGGGGCGCGGCATTAGGAAGGTTGAGAACCACTGCTCTAGACCATTCTATACCTAAAAAAGAATGTACCTAACAACGAATAAATATTCAATATAATGGAACATTCTTTAAAACAAATAAAAAAGTGTTTTGTGGATCCATGAGTCTTAAAAAATAAAGATATGTATTTCTAATGAAATTCAACATCAAGAAATAGAGAAATTCCATTTAAAATTATGTAGATATTATAAAATATTTGGAAATCTCCTGCCAAACAAACTCAGGAACTATAGGAACACAATTACAAAAACACTCTTCACACAAATAAAGACAGATCTAAATAACTGGAAAAATATCAGTTGATTGTGGCTAGGTGGAGTAATATAGTAAAAATGACAATTTTACGCAAATTAATTTACCTATTTAGTGCCATACCAGTCAGTCTGCCAAAAAAATATAGTGCTAGAAAAAATAGTAAAATTCATCTGGAAGAACAAAAGGTCCAGAACATCAAAGGAATTGATGAAAAGAAATGCTAGGGAACCTAGCCATACCAGATTTTAAACTGTGTTATGTAGTAGCAGTCATCAAAACTACTTGGTACTGATTTGCATTTCTCGAATCAATAGTGATTTAGAGCATTTTTTCATATGCTTATAGATATCTTTAATTTCCACCTCTGAAAATTACCTGTTCATATCCTTTGACCATTTATCAATTGGGGAATGACTTGTATTCTTATAGATTTGACTCAATTCTGTGTATATTTTAGAAATGAGGCCTTTATTAGAGACACTGGTTGTAAAAATTCTTTCCCAGTTTCCCACTTCCCTCTTAATCTTGGTTACATTGGCTTTGTTCGTACAGAAACTCCAGTCACATTGGCTAAGATGACAAAACAGGAAAATGACGAATGCTGGAGAGGATGTGGAAAAATTGGAACACTAATGCATCATTGGTGGAGTTGTGAACTGATTCAGCCATTCTGGAGAGCAATCTGAAATTATGCCCAAAGGGCTATAAATAATTGCATATCCTTTGACCCAGTAATACCACTTCTGGGGTTGTATCCCAAAAAGATCATAGAAGTGGGAGGAAGATCCATATGTACAAAAATATTTATCGCAGCTCTCTTTGTGGTAGCAAAAAACTGGAAATTAAGGGGATGCCCATCAATTGGGGAAGGGCTAAACAAGTTGTGGTATATTAATGTAATGGAATACTATTGTGCTATTAGAAATGGGAAGGAGATGGACTTCCTATTTACCAGGACAGGCTTATACAAACTGATGCTAAGTGAAAAGAGCAGAACCAGGAGAAATATGTATACAATCACAGACACATCGTATATGTGACAACCAACTTTGATAAACTGGACTCTTCTCAGCAATGCACAATTATAAGACATCTCTAAAAGTCTTAGGATGGAAGGAGATGTCTACATTCAGAGAAAGATCTAGAAAGAATAGAGTTTAAACGGAGACTGAAGCAAACTACGTGCTCCTGTTCTTTTCCATGTTTGATTTTGTTTCTTCTTTCCCATTGTTCCCTCCATTGGTTACAATCCTTCTTTACAACCAGACTAATGTCCAAGGTGAAAGTATTTGCAGATCCTATACTTGATTTCAAGCCACCATGGGGGAGGGGAAAAAATTTGAAACTCAAGAGATTGTGGAACTGAATCTTGTAAACTAAAAGTAAATAAACAACTCAATTTAAAAAAAACTACTTGGTGCTGGCTGAGGAATAAAGTAGTGGATCAGTGGAATAGATTAGGTACACAAGACACAGCAGTCAATGACTATAGTAATCTACTGTTTGATAAACCCAAAGACTCCAACTTCTGGGATAAGAACTCACTATTTGACAAAAACTTCTGGGAAAACTGGAAAATAGTATGGCAGAAACTGAGTATAGACCAATATCTTACACTGTATACCAAAATAAAGTCTAAATGGGTGCATGATCTAGATATAAAGACTGATACTGTAAGCAATCTGGGAGAGCACGGAATAGTTTACCTGTCAGATTTATGGAGTAGGGAAGAATTTATGTCCAAACGAGAGCTAGAGAGCATTATGAAATGCAAAATGGGTAACTTTGATTACATTAAGCTGAAAAGTTTTTGCACAAATAAAGTC
>CM053582.1:348841936-348877269 GCA_028627135.1 Pseudochirops cupreus | reverse complement strand
TATGGAGAGGTTCTGCGTAATTTCACATGTTCAGCCTGTATTTGATTGCCTGTCCTTCCAGTGGGGATGGGTGGTGAGGGAGGAGGAGAAAGAATCTGGAATCTGGAGTTCCATAATCAAATGTTATGAATGTGTATCTATCTATCTATCTATGCAATTATTATTATTGTTATTATTGACTACATCCAACTGTAACTCAAGATACACAGGCACTGCAGTTGGGAGATCCATCCTGCCCTACCAAAAAGTGACATAGGAGAGAATAGACTGGGGGAGGGAGGACACACTGGGATGGCTGTTTTGGGGTGGTGGGTGGGGGAAAGACGGGGAGAAAATATGGAACTCAAAATCTTGTGGAAATGAATGATGCAAACTATAATAAAATTTTAAAAAAAGTTAAAAAAAAAGATTTTAGACCATGGGAGACTACCTATTTTTTCTAGAAACTCTGAAATTCATCCCCAGATCTAGGCTGTCTATCATATTATGTCATCAGACTTTCATGCTTTCTCATGAATTCCACGATTGAGTTGGTTCCCATCAGCAAGTACTTCTTATTACTCAAAATTAGGAACAGATTAGCATCTCTACTTATTGCTTTCTCTACCTTCTAAAGAATGAAATTACTCTTAAGGCAACTCAAGAATTTATCAGTTGCTTTGCTCATAGCAGAGAAAGATAATGCCAGCAGATATCTGCGTTCATGAAGTCCACCATACCTGCTTTATCATAGGTCCATTCCAAGTTTTTAATTTTTCTCAAACACTTCATCTATTTCCTCCTTATGTTTAGATGGTTCATGGTATAGTTTCCATTGCTTCTGTTTCTTCTTCTGTTCATGGATTTGCTCAAATGAATATGTCTAAACATAATGGTGTTAACTCCAGTATCACTTTTCATCTATTTGATTCCTTTTTATTTTATCTCGAAAAATAAATCTTATTTGTGTCTTTCATGTTTACATCAGTTATTTCCTAATACACCTCTCCATCTGCCACCCCACCTCTCCTAGACCCAAATCCTCTCTTCTAATGAAGAAAAACGAGTTAAACAAAACAGCCAATATGATGACTGCATCTGACAGTATTTACAATGTTTTGTCTCTGTCATCCTCTCATTTTTGCCAGGAGGAGGGAAGTGTGTTTTATTATCTATTCTCTAAGGACCAAGGTTAATCATTACAATTAGGGTTTGGCTTTTTCATTATTTACATTATTTTGTATATTGTTCCCCTGGTTCTGCTTACTTCACTCTGTGTCAGATTTTACAAATCTCCTCTGTTTGTTTCCCTGTTCTTTTTAAATAAGGTATACCTGTCCATACCAGAGCTAGAGAAGGCCAGCATGCCCAGTTCTCTTTATAAAGGAAGCACAGGTTGATGTTGTCACAATAAATTGTCTTCACCAAGACCCATTCTGTACTTTTTATTATTATCTTGGCTACTGACAAATGGATGTATATACTATTTTTTCCTAACCCGATTTGTTCTATTTTTAGTTGTTTCTCTCAATGTGTCACCTGTTTTGACCCTAATGTTTTGCCTGTTTTTAATTCCTGTTCCTGCCCATTCTCTGAACTTTAGCATTCTAAAATTCCCTCCCTGTCACACAATTCTGACTTCTGTCAAAATCTTTTGAACATACCCTGTTTTCCAGAGCTAAGGCCCAGCAAGCAGGCTGGGTCCTGAACTTGGCATAACAATAATTCTTGGGCTCTAGAATCACCACATCCTTAGGCAAAGTGTATTGCTTGGATCAAAACTAGTTCAGTGAGGGCTTTATCTCACCCTATTGCCCAGGGTCATCTACCACGTGTTCATAATCCCTGTTCCTTGTACTGTACTCCTCTTCCCATTACAGAACTCTGGTTCTGTATCCCACAAGGTTGGTCATCACCCCTAAAACTTGAGACAGTGATTATTCCAATAGGACACAAGAATGCCTGTGTTGTCCCGAGAAATACCAACCATAAGAACTTGTAACTTGACACCTAAAAATGATTATGTCATGGTGCAGCCCACTTGTGGTTTTTGTCAATGTAAGACCTGCCTTTGGTCCAGCATATAAAACCCTACTTCTTAGGAAGCATGATCTTCCTCACTCTGAAATTAATTAAACTTCTATTTGTGTCCTAACATACCTATCTCTTGCCTACTGTGTTTCAGCTCTGGCCACCTACAGGTTAGAGGCCTATTTGGATCCAGTTGATACTTCTCATTAGCTGTGAGACTGTAAGCAAGTCCTTTAACCTCTTAGAGTCTCAGTTTCCTCACCTGAAAAATAGAGATGATAATGCTTGTACTCTATCAGGGTGTTGTGAGGAAAGTGCTTTGAAATCTCAGTTAAGTGTTATAGAAATGCTAATTCTTTGTAACAATGAAATATACATGCATATGCATATGTACATACACACATAAACACACACATATATACATATATGTCCTTATCTATCTATCTATCTATCTCTCTACCCCCTCCCACTCCCACACACACACACACATATCCCTGGACAATCCCATCCCTATCCTATTAATGAGTCAATTATTAGTAATAGTATCAATAAGGTCAAAATTTTTCAATATTAGTGATGTCTTGCTGAGAGTCTGTGTGACCTCAGAGTCAGAATGATGGAGGTTTGAGTCCAGTCACTGACACCTACTGATCTGTGACTCTGGGAAGTTTAACACCAATGATGGCAGCACACCAGACGACTGTTGCTGTGAATAATTTTAAGGGTCTAATTGCATAGTATAATGAACTCTCTATTCAGAACTAAACATTGTTCAGTAAAGTAAAGCGTAACATTCATAGCAACATCCTTAAGCAAAACATAACATTTTATACACACACACACATACATACATATGTATATATATATATATATCTCATAACACTCAGTATATCATATGGCACATAGCATAAATCATTGCATTCAGTAGCATTCCCCAAAATACTTCTACAATCAGGGGGTCCTATGCTAGGGTCTTCCCTAGTACAACACACTACACAGTATATATCATTGCATTCCTAAAATCAGGGGGTCCCAGGCTAGGGTCTTCCCTAGCATGATTCATCCTTAAGAGGTAGCAGGAAATATCACACCATCCACCCCTAGGTCACTGTAAGAATTATCTCCTTAATCAAAACCAAGTTTCCATGTAAAATCCTCTTTCATCTTAACTCAAGGTTGACTTCCAACTCCCATGACTCTTCCTCTGTGGGCTGACCCTTCCTGACTCCTAGATTCCCAAGTAGGCAGCTCTCTGCTCCTGCTCCATGTCTCAACTCATGGGGACTGCACCACTCTAAGTTCTCTCTGCTCCTGCCCAATAGCAGGCTCCAGGGACTTCTGCCTCTGGGAAAACAAAGCTTAACAGAACAACAACAATACTTACACCACTAGCATTGTCATCTCAATTCACCTCCAAAATCCAGAGACTGTAATAACAGCTCAGTTCACTTTAACAGTTCTCAAAAGGGGCTCAAGCTAAGCCTCCCTCCCATGGGCAGGTCTCTGCCCCACAGCTCTATTCGCTTTCAAAGTTCAGGGGCTCCCTCAACAAGTCTCTGCCATCAGAGGCTCCTCTCCACTCTCAGAGGTCTCAGACATCTCCTCCCAGCTTTTAGAGCTTTCATCTCACTCTCAAAGGTCTCCTTCCAGCTCTCAGAGGTCTCCTCTCTGCTCATGCTGCTTCTCTCTCTGAGCACTGTGTCACTCTCCCAAAGCTGGCTCCCTTAATGCCTGCTTTCTCAACACCGGCTTTTCTCATATACAGTTCTAGAAAGCATCTGATTTGCTAAAACAGTACCCACGTCTGATTGACTAGAACTGACATACCGGTCTCTGGTTGGCTACATTTCAGTACACATGTCTGATTGGCTAAAACTCAATACCCGTATCTGATTGGCTAAAACTCAATGCATATACAAGTCTCTGATTGACTAGAATTCAGTCCAGCAAAAAATCCCACTTTATTTGCCTGCAGCAGGTCACTTAACTTCTTAGTGCCCCATTCAGTTAGTCAAAAGCATTGATTAAGCACCTAAAACATGCTAGGCATTGTGTTAAGGGCTCAGACTACAAAGAAATGAAAACAGAAAAACTAGTGCCTGCTCTTGAGGACATCACAGTCTAATGGAGGGGACAACTAGGTACAAACAAGACATATGCAGAATAAATTGAGATAATTAACATAAGGAAGTCACTAGCATCAATAATGAATAGGAAAAGTTTCTTGTAGAAGGTGGGATTTTAGCTGAGACTTTAGAGGAAGTCAGGAAAGCCAGAAGATAGAGATGGTGAGGAAGAGAGTTTGAGGCATGGGGGAAATAGCCAGTGAAAATGTATGGAGTCTGGAATTGAAGAGTCATAGGCAAGGAACATTAAGGAGGCTAGTGTCCCTGGTTTGATGGATATGTGCGTGTAGGAGGGAGGTGTGAGAAACTGGGAAGGCAGGAGGGGGCCAAGTTATGAAGGGTTTGATCTTGAAAGTGAGCCACTAGATTTGATTGAATAAGAGGGTGACATGGTTAGACTGTATTTTAGGATGACCACTTAGGCCCTAAGTTGAGGATGCACTGGGGTGGCAAAAGCTTTAAGGCAGATAGACCAACCAGGCAGGTTATTGCAACAGTGTAGATATGAGGTGATGAGAGCCTGTACCAGGCTGGTGGCTGGCTGGTTGGTTGGTTGGTTGTTGTCCTTTGTTCTTGAAGTGGACCAAAATGACATCACTATGCTAGAGTCAAGTTTTAGTGTATCCAACTGTGGCCGATCAGATGAACATGAGCTTGGAAGGTTCTACCACAGGTTGGGCACAGATAATCCATGTGAACATTTGGGATGGATTCTCTAAATTTGCACATTTGTGTTTCTTTTGAGCTATTTCAATTCTGCTTTGCTCATAGAGCACAGCACCTTCTCTGATGTGGGCATGCCATGCTGAGTGGTCCTGTGCCAGTGTCTCCCATGTCACACAATCAATTCTAAAATTCTTAAGAGACCTTGAGAGTGTCTTTTTATTACTTCTTTTGATCACCATGTGAATGCTTACCCTTTGTGAGTTCTCCATAAAATAGTCTTTTAGGCAAGTGTATGTTTTGCATTCACACAACATGGCCAGCCCATTGTAGTTGTGCTCTCTGCAATAGAGTTTGAATGCTTGTCAGTTTAGTTTGAGAAAGGACCTCAATGTCTGGTATTTTATCCTGCCAGGTGATTTTCAGAATCTTCCTGAGATAGTTCAAATGGAAGTGATTCAGTTTCCTGGCATGGTGCTGGTAGATTGACCAGGTTTCACAGGTATATGATAAGGTGAGCACAGCAGCTCTGTAGACTTTCAGTTTGGTAGTCAGTTTAATACCTCTTCTCTCATATACTTTCCTTGGGAGCCTCCCAAACACTAAGCTAGCCCTGGCAGTGCATGCATCAGCCTCATTATCAATGTGTACATCACTGGAAAGTACACTACCAAGGTAAGGGAACTTATCCATAGCATTCAAAACTTCTCCATTTGCTGTAACCAATGGTTTCACATGTGGATGGTGTGGTGGTGGCCGATGGAGCACCTGTGTTTTCTTGGTGTTAATTGTTAGGCCAAAATTAGCATGAGCAGCAGAGAATCGATCCATACTTTGTTGCATCTCAGCTTCAGAGGATGCATTGAGTCAATCATCTGTAAACAGGAAATCATGCACAAACATTCCCTCCACTTTGGTCTTGACTTGCAGCCTTTTCAAGTTGAAGAATTTACTATCAGTGCAGTAGCTGACCTTGATGCTGTGTTCATCCTTATTGAAGTCATTTGACAACATGACTGAAAACATGCTGAAAAGCATGGGAGCAAGCACACAGCTATGTTTCACTCCATTGGTGACTTGGAAAGCATGAAAGCATTGTCCATTATCCAGAACCTGGGTGAGAATACCATCATGAAATTGATGTACAACGCTGATGAACTTCTCCAGGCAACCAAATTTTGACATAATTTTCCATAAGCTCTCACAACTGATGGTATCAAAGGCCTTTGTAAGATCTACAAACATTGTGTACAGACCTCTGTTCTGCTCCTGGCATTTCTCCTAGAGTTGTCGGGTGGCAAACACCATATCAACTGTTCTGTAGCCCTTTCTGTAGCCACACTGGCTCTCAGGCAGATGACCATCTCCCAGGTGAAAGATCAGCTTGTTAAGGAGGACTCTGACAAGAATCTTGCCAGCAATGACTGAGAGAGACCCCCCCCTTCCCCTGTGATTGTCACAGGACAATTTATTTCCTTTACCTTTATAGAGATGGGTAATGGAGGCATCCTTGAACTCCTGGGGGATAACCTCTTGTCATTATAACCTGGAAAATTTCAGTCAACTTTTGTATGAGCAGTGGGCCCCCTATCTTGTAAAATCTCAGCTGGAATAAAATCAGCACCAGGTGCTTTGCTACGCTAAAGGAGCCTAATGGCATTAAAAAAAAAACAAACCAAACCTCTTCAGTTGGAACTTCAGTGAGGGAGGTATTGACTTCAACCTGAGGTAAATAGCCAGGGGCCTCAGCATTGATTCTGTTGGGAACACTATGGAAGTGTTCAGTCCATCTCTCTAAGATCATGTCCTTATCACTAATCAATGTGTCTCCATCAGCACTGAGTAGTTAAGATGCACCTGAGCTTTGAGAGCATGATAACAGTGCTTTGGATTGTCACTATCATCATAAAACTGAATTTCATCTGCCTTCTCACTGAGCCAAAAGTCATGCAACTCTCTAAGCTTTGCTTGTACCTTACTTTTGATGGCACTAAATACTACCTTCTTAGAGATGGATGAACTGCTGGTAAATGATGAACTCTTTACCTGCTGGTAAATCCTGTGGACTTCTCGTTTTTCATTTAGCAGCTTCTGAATTTCCCCAACATATTCATCAAACCAGTCCTGATGTTTGCAAGTGTTTTGACCCAGATGAGCAATTGCAGTGCTATACACCAAATCTCTGAAAGCTCTCCACTCCTTTTCTGCTCCACCGTTACCAACTGTGCTGATTCAACTTTCCCTCCAAATTAGCAACAAATTGTTACTGCTCATAGAAGCACTCTAATCTGTTGACAATTTTTCTGGTAGTCATTTTGCCTTGGGGCTGACAGTTTTGTCAAATGTGAATATTTAGTTTGGAGAGGATAAGTCTGTGATCAGTCCAGCACTCTGTGACATTCGTTGCCTTTGTCGCTCTCACATCACCGTCTATTAAATGCAGTGGCATTTTGCTGCGAGGGTGCATCCATGAAGTTTTACTGCATTTAGGTAAACAAGAAGACAAATATTGGTGATGAGAAAGTCATGGGATGCACAAGTTTTCAGTAGTAAGTGACCACTGCTGTTGCTGTTTCCAATTCCATTTTTCCCTAGGATTCCCTGCCAAGTCTGGTAGCCTGAGCCTATTGCAGCATTAAAGCCACCCAGAATTATAAGCTTTGTCCTCCTTTGGCACATTGATGATAAGGGTCTCCAGGTCTTCATAACATTTTTCTTTGATCTCATCAGGGTTCTTCATGGTGAGAACATAGGCACCGATGATGGTGGCATGACATTTTCCTACAAGTGGAAATTGTGTCGTCATGAGCCTCTCGTTCACTCCTTTTGATAGGCACACAAACTTGTTGACTAGATTAGTTTTGATTGCAAAACCTACACCAGCTTCAAGGTGCTCCCCTTCACTGCTGCCATTCCAGGATAATGTGTATCCAGCTCCAACTTCAGTAAGCTGGCCTTCATTTGCCAGCCTTATTTCACTCAGGGCTGCTGTTTGGATGTGATACCTGTTGAGTTCTCTTGCAACAAGAGCTGTTCATCTTTCAGGTTCACTGGATTTTGTGTTGTCTATAAGTATGTGCACATTCCATGTGCTGATGGTGAGTGAAATCATCTTAGCAGATATTTTGTACAATTTTTTGGTGTTTTGACCACAGAGTGGGGTTCCCCATCTGCCACAGTAATCAGACCAGGGTTGGGTAAGCAGACAATTTTTAGGGTACCTTTTCTAGCCCCTTCCTCACACCAGGAGGTAAGCAGTGTGATCCTTAAAAAGCTGCTCAGACACAGAGGGGACTGCTGAATCCCACTGCTGCTTCCAGTAAGAAGATGACCGATCCTATGCCCTGGGTCATTTGTGTGCAAGATTTTGACTACAGCTCCCAGTGTATCCGCACCTGCTGCTTTGTCACTTGCCTGTCGCCACAGTACTTTGAGATAGGTAATAATGGTAAAATGGTATGGGTGATATATTTTAATTCGTGTATAATTTGGATTTAAGTGAGGCAGAGTTACATGAAGTCATCACCCTCACTCCAGGGTCATCACAGTCCAGTGGCAGAACAGACATCTGGTGATGGGGCAAGTTGCAGTGGATGACCTTGGTGTGTTTGATTTCTAACTAAGCTCTAAGCATTCCATAGCATCTGCTTCACCTGCCTTTATGGCCATTGGAACAGATTGTTCTCATCCTCCCATTCCACCAGGGAAGTCTTCACATGTTTGGAGTAGACACCCCTTCCAACTCACCAGTGGGTTTGAGACTGCCCTGTTAGCCTCAACTTGGTTTAACCTGTGTGCCAAAATGGTTTACTGGAGTGTGGCTGCTGCACATCAGCTTCTTGGAGCCACAGGTGAGAGTTCGTTGGAACAGGTGGATACCAAAGGTAGAAAGCAGCCCTGAAAAGGGCTCAGAAGCCCTCACACCAGAGGTTCTAGTCTTCCCTGAACACAGGGAAGCCCCAGAGTGGTGGCAGTATCAGAGGAAAGAAGAGGGTGCGGAATATACAAGGTGTCCTAGAAGTCTTAGTCCCAAAACTTTGAGTCACTCTGTATGAGAAATGCTGTGAAAGTAGAACAAACAAAAATTAGAACAGATTGGGTATGGTGGGGGATTGGGAATAACAGAGTTGAGGGTGACACCAAGGTTGTGAGAATGGATGACTGGGAGGATAGAGGTGGCCTCAACAGTACTAGAGAAGTTAGGAAATCTGAGGGCTTGAACGAAAAGTGAGGAGTTGAGTTTTGGAGATATGATTTTGGGATATGTAGTTACAGATGTCCAGTAGGCAGTTGGAGATGCAAATTTGGAGGTTGGAAGAGAAGTTAGTAACTTGTTAGTAAATTGTTTATGAGAGATACACAAATCCCTGCAATTTATAGTCTCTGGGGATGGGTTGGAGTATCTTTACAAAATATAACCTGGGCTACCTTTTCTAGTACTACGTGATCCATTTCTCATGTCCCCAACCTAAGAGGAGGAGTCATTGGACTTCTTACTCCTTCCTCACAGATGCTTGCATACCTCAGCAACAAGCCTTCCTTTAAAATTGACTACATTTATCTTTAACCACTAGTTGGTGGCAACAAACATTCACTAGAGAATGCCATGCTCACTGGGCAGAAATGCTGAATAAGTGCTTTGCACTCCCTCTTTACAAGACTCTATCCCTTAGCTCTGCCTGTCTCCAAGGGACAGTGTTGGCTTGTTGCCAAGAGGTGTGGGGATTTGTGAATCTACCCAATCAAAATTTGCTGTCACAAAATTCCACCTCCTTTTGAAATGCCTGTATTTCATTTAGCTCTAGTGTAATGGAGTTGGTTCTCCACAGAAACAGACATACATTCCTGAATGATGCATACTGTTGGTTTTTTCTCAGCATAACATTAGTAAGCAAATTATTAGCACAAAGAATAAATAAGAACAGCAAGAACAAAATGCATCGTAAAGCAACAGACACCTACTAAATGGCCATGAGCTAACTCTTCTCCAGACATAGGGTCAGTCTGGATCCAAACAGGGCATGAACAGTTTAAATTAGTTTAATTCTCCATTGCTGAGATCCTGTGAATCAGTAAAGGAGGGAATAACAACACAGCTTTCATGGGATGCTTGACTTAACATTTCCAGTGAGACTGGTCACCAGAAGCACAGGAGGAAATTCTGGAGGAACTCTGGCCCTGGGACTTAAGAATATGGGACTTGGGACTCAGAACAGTTGGAGTTTCTTCTGGCTTTGTCTGTGTGATTGATGGTCATCTCAGCTGATTGATGAGGAAGGTAAATGAACTCAGCAGGAAGCCTTGGCAAGAAGCTTTTCACAGTTGAGATACCACCACCTTTCCAGATTTATATTACTGCCCTCTGTGTGCTTTGTATTTCATTTCAGCTAAACTGACTTACTAGATGTAGCCTAAAATTGGCATTACATCTTGTGGTTTCATTCCTTTGAACAGGATATCTCCAGTCCTGGAATTCGTTCCTTCATTACATGAAATGCATTTCCTCCTTACCACCATCTTTTTTTTTTTTAAAGACCATCAGGGTTAAGTGACTTGACCAGGGACAAATCTAGTGTCAAGATCTGAGACTGGATTTGAACTCAGGTCCTTCTGATTCTAGGGCTGCTCTATCCACCACCATCTTTTATAATACCTAGCGTTCTATAAGGCTCCAATCACCTCCCTACCTGCCAAGTTGTTAGCATTCTCTCCATTATCAATTAATCTTGTGTTACTTATCTGTGTTTTCACTGTGTCTTTCCAGAAGAATGTAAGCTCCCTGAGGCTGTTTCATTTTTGTATTTATGTAGGCTCCTGGCATTGTGCTTTACACATAGCAGGATTTCTATCAATGCTCGTGGACTTGTACAAGGGAGACATTAAGATAGTATACATACTTCATGGTGCTGAAAGAAACAGAAGCAACTTTATATGCAAAAGAATATTTTTAGCGTCTAATAAAGTGAGAGAAATAGCTAAGCACTTTTTTCTACCATGAAAGGCAATGAAGGAAAGGATTCAAAATCTTAACGATTCAGGATTAATGGAAAAGGTACTAAATTATTTTAGGTGCTTAGTCTTTATTAATTTCAGTTATTTTAATAGAGGGTTATATTTTTATGAAAAAAGGAAAGATAAGGAAAATTCAGTTATCTCTATCTCATTTAGACACATTTAGGATATAAATCTGGTAGTTCAGACCCTGTGACCCAGGCACCTACTTCACTTGCTGGCATTCGGCTCTAATTTCAGCCTCAGCCATTTTGATAGGTACATAAAACTTTAGGAGGTTGAATCTGTAATCATAAAGACTGATGACTTGAATTCTTGCATATCTAAAGCTTTAATATTTAAGTTCAAAGAACTTGGTCAAATAACCCCCCACGACCACCCTTTCCATAAGCTTTTGTTGCCCTTTAGAAGTTGTGTATCTATAATGCACTATTCACGACTTATTCAAATGGCTCATTATGGCACAGAAGAGACAGAAGTATTGGATTTAGGATCAGAAGATCTGGTTTCTAGTGCATCCACACTTTGCCATGTATTACCTGTATGGACAAATCACTTCACCTCTTAACCTTAGTTTCCTCATTTATAAAAATGAAAACATGAGAGAAGATAATCTCTAAGGGTTCTTTCACCTCTAAATCTATGATCCCATGCCTGTCTTTTTCATTCAGTTGTTTTTCAGTCATGTCCAACTTTTCATGATCCCATTTGGGGTTTTCTTGGCAAAGATACTGGAGTGGTTTGCCATTTCCTTCTCATTTTGCAGATAAGGAAATTGAGGCAAACAGGGTTAAGTGAGTCAGTCACATAGCTAATCTGAGGCCAGATTGGAACTCGGGAAGAGGAATCTTTTTGACTTCAGGCCTGGCACTCTATCCACTGTGCCAACTAGCTGCTTTATATCTGTAGCCTATAAGTGTGAAATCATTTTTCATGGCTCTCTTGTTGTATCCTTGTAACATGCCTGATCAAATGATGCGGCACTTTACACCATGATGCCTCCACTCTCACCATCAACCCCATTTCCACCTTCCCTTCTCACACCCCACCTCCAACTCCCAGAATCTTGGACTATACCCCTGGCATGCAAGGCACTGACAGGTAAGCTTTTGCTTTATCTTGCTACCTTCTTCTCCCTCCCCTCCCCCTCTCCCTGTTTCTGGGGCCTAATTACCTTCCTCCATTAGAATATAATTTTCATGAAGGCAGGGATTGTCTTGCTTGATTGAATTTGTACACCTAGAACTTAACACATAATAAACACTTAGTAAATGTTCTCTCCGTCTCTGTCTGTCTCTGTCTCTGTCTCTCTGTTTCTGTCTCTGTCTGTCTCTCTGTTTCTGTCTCTGTCTCTGTCTCAATAGTTGTGGTTGTTACTCTACATCTCTTTCTATCTCTCTCCTTTAATTAATGTATCTTCAATTCCAGGCTGCTACATTACAAGTAGAGAATGGACCAGGGAGTTCACATCATTAAATTTGTCCAGGGATCATGGTGATATGTACCTCCAAACCTGCTTGTTAACTACCAGAGAATGAGTCTTTTGTGGCACACCAGTGAGCACAATTTAGAATTATTTGTGCTATTCCTATTTTAATTTAATATTTGACAAATGAAAAAAAGAGCACCATCTGTTATGTTGTTCTGAATTCTAAAGCTACAATTTTATTTTCAAGCAAGCCCTGTTGACTGGTGGGGTGGGGTGATTGGTTCTGAAGGATCCTGACCAGTATCTTATCACCATTATAAACAACAATTCACATTTACCATGTAAACAATAACTCTTAATTTATAAATTGAACTTTTTCACAGTGCTATGAGACAGGCAGTCCACATGTTATTTGTTCTACGTTATAGACAAAGACACTTAAGGCTCAGAAACGTGATTTGAACAAGGTCAGATTTGCACAAGGTGATTTATTACACAACTAATACACTTCAGAACTGTCATTCATCCAGGCTTTCTGACTCCAAACTTTCTACTGTACCATGCTCACATGCTACTGTCATGTTAAAAAAAGCTCACTTTTTTAAAAATTAAATTTTATGTTTATTTTTAGTTTACAACATTCATTTCCACAAGATTTTGAGTACAAATTTTCTTCCTATCTTTCTCCTACCCACCACCCCAAAACAGCGATCCTACTGAATACCCCCTCCCCCAATCTGCTGTTTCCTATATCCTCCCCCATCCTCCCTCCAACTTTCTGGTAGGGCAGGAGGGATCTCCATACCCCAGTATTTGTACATCTTATTTCCCAGTTGGATGTAAAATAATAATAATAATAATAATATTTTCAAAAACATTTGATTTTACAACTGTGAATTCCAGATTCTTTCCCTTCTTCCCTCGTCAACCACCCTTACTGGGAAGATAAGCAATTCAATATAGGTTGTACATGTGTAGTTACGCAAAACATTTCCATAGTGGACATATTGTGAAAGATTGGCTGTATTTCCCTCCATCCTATCCTATCCCCCACTTCTTCTATTTTCTCCTTTGACCCTATCCCTTTTCAAAAATGTGTGCTTCTAACTACCCTCCTCCCCAATCTGCCCTCCCTTCTATCATCCCTCCTCTTATCTCCTTCCCCCCTACTTTCCTGTAGGGTAAGATACCCAATTTAGTGTGTGTGTTATTCCCTCCTTAAGCTAAATTCAATGAGAGTAAGACAGACCCATTCCCTTTTGCTTTCCTGTTCTTCCCCTCCTTTGTGACAGTTTTCACTTGATTCTTTTATATGAGATAATTTACCCTGATTTGTCTCTCCTTATCTCCTCTCATTATATTCTCTCACCTCTTAATTTTATTTTTAAAATATCTTCCCTTACCTGTACACATATATACACATGCCCACATATGTATTCTATATACACATATACTCTTATATAGACATATATATGTATGTATACATTTATATTCCCTTCAATGATCCTCATACTGAGAAAAGTTTCGTAAGTTACAATTATCGTTTTTCCATGTATGCATGTAAATAGTTCAACTTTGATAAGTTCCTTATGATTTCTTTTCCCTGTTTACCTTTTGGTGCTTCTCTTGCTTCTTGTATTTGAATGTCAAATTTTCTATTCAACTCTGGCTTTTTCATCAAGAATGCTTGAAAGTCTTTTATTTCATTGAATGACCATATTTTCCCTGGAAACATTATACTCAGTTTTGCTAGGTAGGTAATTCTTGGTTTTAGTCCTAGCTCCTTTGACCTCCAGAGTATCATATTCCAAGCCCTTCAATCCCTTAATGTAGAAACTGCTAGAGCTTGTGTTAGCCTGATTGTGTTTCCACAATTATGAGGAGCCCTGCCATCCCATAGCAGGGCTGAGAAAGAATCACCTACCCAGAGGTTGTGAGAGGGTGCATAAAAAGAGATAGGACTCCTGGAAAATAGAGAGCTGATTTTATTACCCTGTGTACAAGCTTTTATAGGATGCTTCCTATTTGTTTTCCCCTGAGGACATTGCACATTTCTTTGTTTTCAGGCTGTGGGTGTATAGCATGCTTATCTTGAGGACGTAATCCTCATATCTGTGTTTGAGCTCCTTCCTGATGGGATGGGGAACCCATCCAGGCCTGGTAGCAGGCTCTTCAGCTGAGAGGGCTAATTCAGCCATCAGGGTCAGAGTCCCACTAGCTTGTGGTTCTCTACACACAATATTCAAATTGTTTCTTCTTGGCAGCTTGTAATATTTTCTCCTTGATCTAGGACTCCGGAACCTGGCTATAATATTCCTAGGAATTTTCTTTTCAGGATCTTTTTCAAGAGGCGATCAATGAATTCTTTCAAGTTCTATTTTGCCCTCTGGTTCTAAAATATCAGGACAATTTTCCTTTAGAATTTCTTGAAGGATGATTTCTAGGTTCTTTTTTTGATCATGGCTTTCAGGTAGTCCAATAATTTTAAAATTATTTCTCCTTTGATCTATTTTCCAGGTCAGTGGTTTTTTCAATGAGATATTTTACATTGTTTTCTATTTTTACATTTGTTTGGATCTGTTTAATAGTATCTTGATTTTCATAAAGTCATTTGCTTCCTTTTGTTCCAATCTAATTCTGAAGGAATTATTTTCTTCAGTGAGTTTTTGAAGTTCTGTTTCCATCTGGCAAATTTGACTTAAGGCATTAAGTTAAGAAAACTCAGTTAAGAAACTGAGGCAGACAAAGGCTTATTTACTTGTCTAGGGTCACACAACTAGTCAGTATTTGAGGCAGGATTCTCACTTAGGTCATCCTGACTCCAGGTCTAGTTTATGCAGTCTTAATTCACCATTTCTACAAAGCCTTCTCCAATAATTCCGGGAAGCACTGATCATTCCCCTTCCCAAATTTAATTACCTGAACAATACAGAAAATAGTATTCAGTTTTATACTTTATCATATACCGTAAAGCATTATTTAACTAATATTGTTTGGGAATGAGTCCACATACATTAGTTTTTCATAGACTCACCTTAAATTGCCAAAACTTTAATCTAGTCACTTTGAATGAACCTGTCTGTGTATTGAATAATACATTTCTTTAAATGTATTATTCCTCTGCCTTTGTAAACAGTGGGAAACTGAATAATTTTCTGATAAACTGTTAGGAAAATTGAATGGCAATTTGGAGAAAAATAAATTTAAGCCTATATCGCTCAGCATGTACTATAACAAATACCAATTAGAGATAAGAATTATATGTATATATGCATATACATATTTAAAGTTTAAAAAAATGAGGCAGTATGCTTGTCCCAAATATGAAGGGAAGAGAAATTATTAACTATCAAGGCAGTAGAGGAAGTTAGTAGGGATGATATTAATAGGTTTCATTGTGCCAGAAAAATTTATAATGAAAAACAATAAAACAAAAAGAAAAGCATCAGTTTGGGGGAAAATTTTTAATGACTCAGATTAAAGTTTGACATTGACAATTTACTGAGAACAATACAAATCTGTGAGACTGAGAAACAGTATTAACTGGCATAGTCAAACTGCCTGCCAGCATCCTTTACAAGCATTGTTAGAAGTATTCCCTCTGTGGACATGTACTTCTCTCACACATGTTCCAAGAGTTTCATGAACTTGTAATCTTTTAGCTTTGAAAAAAATTGACAGCTCATACTCTGATAGATCCTTCTTTGCAAATAGGAAAATTAAGCTTACAGAATAAATATGTGCATTGATCACATTAGGGAAAAAGAAAAGTATGTAAAACATTGTCCAGAATGGGAATGAACACAATTAGCATGCTTAATTTTTAAAATTGCTAACAAGAATCACCACACCCACATTCAGGCAGAGAAGACATATTCAGAAGGGGTCAAGGTTCATGAAAGGGAGAAAAAACAAACAGGTACAATGCTGGCTGAAACTTCAAGGATAGATGATCTCTTGGATGACAGGACAGAACGGAAACACTTTTCTAAGGATTTGTTGGACCTTTCTTGTTGGGGTAAATAGAAAAAGTGGGATGAGGATCTCTGAACTTGTCAGCCTTCAAAAAGAGTGAGAATGCTTAGAGAGAAAGTGGTTAAGTACGCACTTTTTTCTTAGAAAGTATGAGCCTTTCTTAGCCCACCTACATGCTGGTTTTTAAGGAGAGAGGAAAAGAGTCCCTGAACCCATTACTCTTCAAAATAAGAAGCTGCAAAGAAGTGAAGGAAGGCTAGAAGCAAAAGGAAAAACTAGCTCTCTTTAGTATCAGTCGGCACGCAGACACGTAAACATGCATATGTTAGTGGTGTTTGTTTTGACACAACAGACACTTCCCAGCAACTATCCAAACTCCAACTATATGTGAATGTTATAAAGCATAATATTGTTATGTCATATACAACTGTATGTCTTTCTGTATTGTGCTATATATATATATAAAACACCTATACTTTAATATCACAATCTATTATGTACTATATATACATATATGTTATATAATATGTATAAACACATAGAAATATATGCACATAGACGCATACATATTTAGTGATGCATTTTGTTTTGATATAACAGACATTTCCCAACAGATACCCAATATATATGTGTATATATTACATTTATATGTTATACATATATATGTATTTTTTTTCAGATTGCAGCACACATAGAACTCATTGGCACTTTTTATCTTCCCATAATAGGAATATATGAGAAGTGTTGTTTGTTTTATCATATTTTTCTGCTTCAGTTTGGCCTTGAGAGCATTTGTTTCTTTTCTGCATTCTTAACAAGTTAGAGAGCTGTACAAAAGGTCATTATAGAGTAGCGAGGTATATTTCTCAAGGACTAGAAGTGCTTTCTGTGGTGGGGAAGAGGGACGCCCTTGTGGTAACATTTTATGGTATATGTTCCGTCAAGTTGCTGTTTTGGAATTCCAGCCAACTTTACCTAATATTGCTGGATCAAGTTTCTTAATCCCAGTTTGATCCTGGGTAGAATTTGACCCTATAATTGTTCATTTTTGAGGTATGTCTTCATATTATCCAAGTACAAAAGTAGGACCTGTCTCAACTAAGTGGGAATTGTTGCCTCCTGATGGCAATTCAAAGGAAGAAACAATGGGGTCCTCAAAGAAGTCCTGCCCCAATAGGCTACTTCTCTGATCCTCAACTGTCATTGAGAACCATTACTGTGGCTTCTTTATAGTTTTCAAGAAAACTTCAATAAGCACCTTGTGAATACCAGTTTCCAATGGACAAGTGGTCAAACAATATGAACAAGTACTTAACAAAAGAGAAGATGTGAATATGAGAAAAATTAACGTTGTGCTGCACCATTTGCTATTGAATATTAATTTATAATACACCTGTTTCTGGCAGAATTCCCATCTTTTGTTGTTGAGTCGTGTCTGACTCTTCATGACCCCATTTGGGGTTTTCTTGGCAAAGATACAGGAGTGGTTTGCCATTTCCTTCTCATTTTACAGATGAAGAAACTGAGGCAAACAGGGTTAAGTGACTTGCTCAGAGTCACACAGCTAATAAGTGTCTAAGTCTGGTTTTGAACTCAGGAAGATGAGCTTCTTAGCTCCAGACCTTGTACTCTATTTACTGTACCACTTTTCCTTGTCTTTTAGCCTAAGAAAGAGGTATCTCCTAGCCCCAACTGGCTAAAGAATATAATTACTTTATTTAATTCTTTATATAAAGAATATAATTATTTTTATTTACTCCAGCATTAGCTAAAGTGGGGGGGGAATGGAACAGTGAGATGACTCATATCCTTGCCTCTCCTAATCAGAGTTTGGGATGATCTGGTTAAAAAAAGGGGGAGACCAAGCCAGTAAAAACTTGATTGAGATGCCATATGTTTTTCAAACCAAGATTGCTGGAGGCAGCTGTCCCTCATGGAACAACCTGGCATTCTTTGAGTATCAGAGAGGGGCAAGATCAGCCACACCTGAAGGCCAATCCATCCTCCAATCAGAATTGCCTTTGTCAAGCAGATCCCCGTTATGTACTGTCAGACGGGAGACAGCTGGATTTAGAGAGTCATGAGATACTCGGGATCTTTGGTCGCCTGGAGAGACAAGTGACCTCAATTCATTGGTTATTGATAACATAACTAATAATAAAAACCAATCACACCTGGAATTTTGTCTCTCAGAATTTCATCTGTCACAAAGAGCAAAATAAACAAATATGTCACCTTGCTGATAACTACAGAAATAGAAACGAAAGCACGTATAATACAGAGCCTCACACTTAGTTTAGTAAAAGTGAATAAAAATAATAAAAGCCAGTGTTGGCAACGCTATGAACTGATAGAATCACAGCAAGACATGTGTGTGCCTAAGCGAGATGTGAATCCCATTCTCTCCGTCTACTGGAGACTTCGAACCTTCACCACAACTAACACTCATGACCTGATATTGTAAAACAAACTCCAATATTCTATAGAGATCAGACTTTTCCAGCATTAAAATGTATATTTATAAAAATGTTGTTAAAAGGTGTTCTTTGAATCCTCGGCAGCTGCCTCTGCCTAGTTATAAGCTCACATACGCTTCTTTTTGCTTCTGCTCATTAGTTCTTCTTGAGAAAGCCAGCTTTCTGAGAAGGCATCAGCGGGTTTCAGTCTGCATCATTTGAGGGAGGACCCACACATCAGTGAACCCACAGATTATCAAAATGTCAACACAGATATGATCCTCACCTCTGCATAGTGTGACGAGTGAGAGCCGAAAAAACTGAGGAAACAAAGGTTTGAGTTTCCAAGCAGCTAGATTTATTAAACAGCGCATGCCAATGCATAACAGATTGGGACCAGGCTTCCTCAGGTTAGCACTGGGCCCCAAATATGTGGGGAGATTGAAAAAAAAACAATATAAACCAGTATACCAGATTGGGTTAATCTGATTCTAATTAGAGCAAAGGTTAGATGCTTTCCAAATTGGGAAGAGTAAAGTGAACAGGAGCAATTCCCTGACATCAGAAAAAAGAGGTATCCCACTCTTCTCTTTCCTCAGGTATCTGTATTCGATCAAAGGAACAAGGAAAAAGTAACTGATTGACCAATACAGGGCTAGTTTCCAGATAAGACATATGGTTTCCTTGAGGTAGAATTGTGAGAAAACTTGATCAATCTTCAGATCTGACTGAGTTTCTGGTCAGCATAACCCAGGTCCTTAGTTAAAGGTCTCTGTGCACCAGGTAGTAGTGGTCCAGCCAGGCAAGGTGAGGTTCAAATAATGTAATAATTTTTTTCTCACAATTCCCATAATTAAATGGAAAGGGCACGGAACTAGATCCAAAATTAAGTCACAAGATAGTCAGTATGGTTCACTCAGTTCCCACAGAACCACCATTGGAACACACACACACACACACACACACACACACACACACACACACACACACACACACGTGTGGATATACCAAAGCAGAAAGATTGGTCTATATTTGCTGCCTCTATGTCCTGATTGGTTTCTTCTCAAGCCTTTTCAGTTTGGCTTCTGAACAACTATTCTACTGAAATTCCTCTCTTCAACGTCATTAATGAGCTCCTTGTTACAAAATCCAGTGACCTTTCTTTAATTTTTATCCTCTCTGAAGCATTTGACATCACTGATAATATCTTTTTTAATATATTCCTTTTCATTGCCTTTCATGATACTCTGCTCTCAGGGTTTCTCTCCCATCTGTCTAACCATTTCTTTAACTTTGCTGGTTCCTGATTTTTCCTGTTCTTTTAATGTGAGTGTCCCCTAGAGTTATATCCTTGAGTCTCTTCCTCATCTCTCTTGGAAATCTCATTCATTCCCTTGACTTGAACTAAGATTTCTAGGCAGATAACTCTTACTTTTACATCGCCACCCTTGACTTTATGTCTTAGATGCAATCTTGCATCTACAGTCTGCCTGCTGAATATCTCCACCCGGGAGTTCTACTGGCACCTTCAACACATATTGTCTTCCTCTCCAAATCATCTGTAACCTCTTTCTTCCTAAGCTGTCTAATTCTGTTGGTGGCACCACCATATTTCCGATTCACCTAGGCACAAAAGCTTAAAGCCATTTTGACTCTGCCTCTGTTTTACTCTCTGGATCCAGTTAGTTGCCAAGTCCTATTAAGTTTCTCTCTCCAATAACTCTCCTTCTGGTTTCTTTCCATTATTTCTGCAACAAATTTACTTTAACACCTTATCGGCTTTAATCTATACTATTGAAATCACCTTTAATCTGCGTTTAGTCTATCTCCTCAGAGTAATCTTACTGAATGTGACTGGGCTGGTCACATCCCCGTTCTGTTCCAAAAATTTTAGTGGCTCCCATTACCTATCAAACACATTCTAAATCCTTTATCCTGGCATTCAAAGTCCTCCATAATTTGATATAAATCCATCTTTTGATTCTTATGTCATAACTTTCTATTGTATGTCCTACACACCAGTCAATTGGGACTGTTGACCACATTCATGTATCATCATCTTCAGTCTGCCATTGTTAATGCTTTCCCCCATTTCTGTAACAGACTCTCCTCTATACTTGTTCAAATCTCTCCCCTCAATGTCCTATCCTCATGCTTCTCTCTCAATAATTACTGATCTGATACTCTATGGTAGATTGTAAGTTATCTAAGGGAGAATCTGTATCTTATGTTGTATCTGTATCTCTGACACTTACTAGCTATGGAAAAGTCACTTAACTGTGTAGGGCATAAGTTTCTTCATCTGCTAAATGGAAATATTAATGGTACCTATATCACCATCATCATCATCATCATCGTCGTCACTAGCATTTATATAATACCTTAAGGCTGACAGAGCATTTTACATTTGTTATCTCTTTTAATTTAACTCTGCCTAGTGACGTTAAGAAGGTCAGGTGAAATGGTTTGTGTATAGCACTTTGTAAACATGAAAGCCCTATATACATGTCAGCTATTTGTTATTTCATTTTTGTACCCATGGTACTTAGAATGGCATTTTGCACATAGCTGTGATGAATAACTGTTTGTTGACTTGCAAACAAAATTATCTTTATTACCATGCTCCTCTGAGTAATCTATTTGTGGAGTCAACAGTGTCTCTTAGTAATAACATGGCTCAGGTGAACCAAGTCAAGTGACCAGGTCTGATCCCCAGCATCAGGATGTGCCTGCCACCAGAAAGGCAGTCCAATGGATAGAATCCTGGACAGAGATAGGGAGACGTGGGTTTGAATCCTGTTTCAGATATTTATTAGCTGTGTGACCTTGGGCAAACTACTTCAACTCTCTGAGTCTTAGTTTCCTCATCTGTAAAATGGGGCCAATAATAGCATCTATACCACAAGGATATTGTGAGGCTCAAATGAGATAATATGCATAAAGTGCTTTACAGCCTTAAAACTCGGGGCAGCTAGGTGGCACAGTGAATAGAGCACTGGCCTTGGAGTCAGGAGGACCTGAGTTCAAATGTGGCCTCAGACATTTAACACTTACTAGCCATGTGACCTTGGGCAAGTCACTTAACTCCAACTGCCCTGCCCTCCCCCCTCCAAAAAAAAAAGCAAAAAAAAAACCCCAACCTTAAAACTCCATATAAATAGTAGTGGATAGGTGTAATGCCATGCACAAGCAGCTTCCCAAAAGAATGCTACTGTGAATAGCTCTTAAGGTTCGGATTACACAGTATAGTGAACACTCCATTTGTTCCATTACAAATCAAGACAAACATTCACAACAAATCACAATATAATATTCACAACATTATATCTTATCACAGAAAATCACAATACAGTGTTCACAGACAGCTTAACATTAGAACGGCCACATAGTGGCCACAGTATTTAGAACAAAGAACAAAAGAATAATCATCTGGTTTCCCTAAGGGAGAAACCCTCCTTACATAATCAATCATTCCACAATACAGTAATCAGTCTTCCACTCATGGGGCAATTATAGATTAACTTAATCAGTCACTTATCTAGATTCACAATTACTAAACATCATTAATCACTAAGTACAGTCATTAGAAAATTACACAAACCCTCCACCCCTCAGTGTCTAGTAAACTTCAATTTTATCAGGCATTCTATATCCGAGGAGAGGCCTTTTCTTCATCTCGACTTCAGGTGACCTCTCAGATTCCCTGGATCCCCTTCCATGGTCCCAGCTCCTACCTGAATCCACCAAACAGTCACATGGATTCAGAAGCAGACAGCTCCCAGGTCCTTGTCCAGACCTCCAGGCAGTTCCTGGTACACACTGAAGTTGTTCACAGGGTCCACCACATCTCAAAACCTTCACCACTTCTGTTGCTGGGAACTCAAGGATCAACCAAGCCACAAACAAACAAAATCTTATCCTGGTCATGCTTCTTCGATCCTCCAGCAGCTCAGCTGGCCCTAGGACCCAGAAGGAATCTTGGCCTTCCAGGCAGCCTTCCAGGTGGCAGCAACTTCAGCCTTTACCAGATTCTGGTCTTATAGAAAACTTCAACTCAGTTCTCAGTCCAGCAGCCCAGCTTCCAGATGCTATGAAAATTCTGCTCCCTCCACCAGGAGCCACCAGGAGGAAAATTCTTGTCTGTTTGTCTGTCCTCTGGAGCTCTTCTTAAATACACACACACACACACACACACACACACACACACACACACATATTGACTTCCTGTCTCAGCCAACCTCTTCCTGTTATATCAGCAACAGGAGATAGAGTTCACACCTTCTGTGTGAACTAAGGGCTAAGTACCTGCTAAATTAATTATGTTACAATAGGAGAGCTGGTCTTGGAGACAGAAAGATCAAGTCTTAACTCAGCACATACTTGTGTGACCCTGGGGCAAGTCACTCAGATTTTCAGTGCTCTAGATAACTCTCAAGCTATAAATTGCAGAGAGAGCAGGTACATACATTGATAAAGGGAGTTTCCTCATTCAGGAATTCTCTACACCAGTGAAATTATGGTGTGTTCTCTATCCCTAGCCAGTGTATAGGCTACTGTCTTGACAAAGAGGAAGAAGTGACCAGCTGATGGGGATGTGTTTAGGCTATGTGACTCCTCTTGTTTCTCCTTTCCTGCTTTACACCTGTATATGTTCCACACCTGGTTGGTCTGTGTTTCAATGATTGACTCTTTTATTCTTGTTCGACTTCTATTGAACACTAGCAACTATGTCTAATTTCTTTTTCTTTTGGTTATATCTAATTTCAACAGGGAACAATGGCTTCGAGTTTCTGAATAGCTCAAAAGGTAGATAAATCAATAAATCAATGCTTGTTAACATGGATGGCACTACATGTTCTCGCTGCTACTTATACCATGGTATAGCAGGAAGAACATGGCAGTAGGAATCCATCCTAACCTGTCTTTAAAAGCAAGGTTGTGCCAAATGCCAATCATTTGTGTCAAGGAGCATGTTAGCAAAGTAATGCAAGCTATAACTTATCCAATGATCCAGGATCTGTCTCATGGATTAGGGACGGGGTGACGGGATGACAGTGAAATATCGCCATGGAATTTCACCTATTTCACTAGGTCTTTCTTAAGGCAAAGAGTTTTCTGCACACAAAATGCAGTATTGTAGGTACAGCCAAACAATGGTTTGTACCAAGGCAGGTTTCGCCAACAGTCCTGAGCAACTGCCCCTCTCTCCTTCAGGGATATAATTCCCAGAAGAATTCTAGCCCTCAGAGAAGCACTTAAACTAGGGTAAAAGCAACTGTCATCCTAGGTGTGGCCCATCCTCCTTTAAAGATGCAAATTAAGCATGGAATCTCAAATGTTGCTTCACATGGGAAAGATGCAATTAGCTGCTGTAATAATTGTGCTCTTTGGGTCTTGCTTTGTTTCACAGGGGCTTTAATTAAAGGCCTACTGATGTTGGAAAGTCACATTAATTATTCATCTCACAAACATTTACATAGAGTTCCCTATTCCCCTTCAATAAATTATCAACTTCACATCTCCATAATTTAATCAAAATTGCTAAAAATATACCATTTCAGGCCTCTGTCCCTCCTCTCTCAGGCTTTATCCCTGCAAAATTGTTTGTTAGTGGGAAAGACTTCCCACTGTGACTGAGAAAGAAAGAAGAAAAATCGGTCCCCTGACACTGTGTGGATGGTGTGGATATTTTTTCCCCCACTGTCACACTGGCTGGTAGAAAGCTGTGTTTTGCAAATGTCGATGATTCTTTGGAGAAGGGAGAGGGAGACTACAACACTGTGCTGTTATTAAAAGCCAACATGATGCTGGAGTGTATTAATAGAAACATGAAATGCAGGAATAAAGAAGCATTCCTCCCACTAGCCTTGGCACTTTGGTTTCAAGGCTTGAACCATTGAGCACAACTGAAACCAGGCACAGGTCAAGGGACAGAAGTTGCAGATAAAATACAGGGAGACAGGAATAAGTAAAGTCCAATAGTCAGATGTCCAGTCTTACATGCCATTTCATGTCATGTAAAGTAAGGCTTACGGAGAAGGCTGATGGAAACCAACCAGGAAGTCAGATGTAAAAACGGCAGTAGATTGGGAATCAGGAGCACAACAGAAAGTTAAGTCAATAAGCATTTATTTATTGACTACTGTGTGCTTGCCACTATTCTGGGGATACAAAGAAAAGGCAAAAACAGACCTTGCCCTCAAGGAGCCCACAGTCCAATGGGGGAGGAAACAAGCAAAATACTATGTATGAACAAGATACAGATAAGATCAGTTGGAGATAATTACAAGAAGGAAGCACTAGAATTAAGGGGAAAGGCTTTTTTGCAGAAGGTGGGGTTTTAGCTGAGACTTGAAGGAAGCCAGAGGCGTAGGGCAGGGAAGAGAAAGTTCCAGGCATGGGGGGCAGCTGCTAGAAATGCATGGAGTTGAGGGATGGAGTATCATGTACGAGGAACAGCAGCTGGATTATAGGATACATGATGGGGAATAAGGTACAAGAAGACTGGAAAGACAAGAAGGGAGCAGGTTATGACAGGCTGTAAAAGTCAAAGAGAGGACTTTAGTTTTGATTCTGGAGGAAATGGAGAGAAAGTGTGATGGACTCAGTATCAGAAGATATAGATTTTAGGGAGGGGCTTTACCTGCCTCCATGGTAACTCTCTCATCCCATCCCTTTTCCTCCACTCACATGACCACTACCCTTGTTCTGGTCCTCAAGTCACAATGGAGCTATTGTAATAGGCTTTTAATTGTTCTCTCTGCATCCAGACTCTTTCCCCTTTCCAATCCATCTTCTACACAGCTGCCAAATTAATCTCCCTAAAGGTCAAGTCTGACCTTTTAATGCCTCTCCTCAAAAATTTTCAGTGGCTCCTTATTGCCTATGAGAGAACTAAAGGGCTCCGTAATCTGGCTCTCAACTACCTCCCTTTCTGGACTTATTTCATATTATTTCCCTTCATGCTTGTTACATTCCAGTCAGACTAGTCTATTAGCTGGTGTCTAACAGGGCTAGAAAACTAAGTCAAGAGTATGAGCAATGATAATAAACTTTTATCATTAAGAATAATCTCCCATCTCCCTGCCTTTGCACTGGCTGTCCTTCATGCCTGGAGTGCCTGCACTAACCTTCCTTGCTTTTTGCCTTTTAGGATCTGTAGCTTCTTGTAAAGCTCAGTAAATATGCCACCTCCTGTGCTACTT
Organism: Pseudochirops cupreus; assembly: GCA_028627135.1. NCBI lineage: Eukaryota > Metazoa > Chordata > Mammalia > Diprotodontia > Pseudocheiridae > Pseudochirops > Pseudochirops cupreus. Next base: position 348,851,393 of record CM053582.1, on the reverse strand, counting down.
TCCTGATCCTCCCAGTTGTTGGTGTTCTCTCCACCCTTAAATTATCTTGCCTTTACTCATCTGTACACATGCCATCCCCAGCCCTTCCCACCCCCACCTGCAAATAGGAGGCAATTTCTCTGAGACTGGTGACTGCTTTGTTTTTGTCTTTGAATCCTGAGCTCTCAGCCCAGAACTTTGTAGGCCAACAGAAACTTAATAAATGTTTGTAGAATTGATTTGCGTTCTGGTTCTGATACTGCCTCACTATGACTAGGGGCAACTCACTTAAACTCACCTGTAAAATAGGGGTAATAATACTTGTCACAAGGTTATTATGTGAAGAATTAGAGTCATTATCCTTGTCACTAGCAACCACTGGGGTCCTGTTGTTCTATAGATCTAGCTGGAGGATGACAGCATGCTTATAACACAGTCTGTTCATCACCTCCCTAAAAGCCTGACTCATCTTCTTGACCTACCTGCCCATTAGAGTGAAATAACTCGTGATATTCCCTTAGTAGACTGTAAGCCCTTTGAGGGGAGGACTGTCTGTCTTTTATTTATTCGTATCCCCCATGCTCAGCACAGTTCCTGGCAGACAGGAAGTGCTTAATAAATGCTTATTGAATATTATTCATTTGAATAACCATCACTGGACACCATATTGCCTTTTGCCATAGCAAAGACCCCAGTATATTTCAGAGGGCTGCTGAGCGTCCATGAAATCCAGCATATCATTGGTTTTAGAAAGCTCTAGGATTTGTTCCTCCAGACTACATCCTAGGCTTCAGGGTAGCTTGAAGATTCTTGAGGCTATCTCTATATGAAGGGGTTAGGTTTAGAGTAAGGTAATTTGAGACCCATGTTTACTTCAGAAGCCTACTTTATGTATCCGAAGATAGAGAGCATTTGCATGCCTGCTGGACAGGCAAGGGATAGAGAATTCTCCCTTCCCAGACATGTTTCAGTCACATCTGATCCTTTGTGACCTGATTTGGGGTTTTCTTGGCAAAGGTATTGGAACTGTTTGACATTTCCTTCTCTTGCCCATTTTACAGATGGGAAAACTGAGTTAAACAGAGTTAAGTGACTTGCCCAGGGTCACATAGCTATAGTATGTGTCTGCGGTTAGATTTGAACTCAGGTCTTCCTAACTTCAGGCCTGACATTGTATCCACTTTGCCGCCTAGCTGCCAGTCCTTTTCAAATATCTCATTGTGATATGGAAGTATCTTTGTCAAATCCAGCCAACCAGGAAGGTATTTTGGAGCCCACAGACTGTGGCTACTCTCTCAGGACAAGCCCAGCTATGTTTAGAAACCCCCATCACCAGGAGGTCAGCCTGTAGGGGATGAATCCTTTGACCATGATGACTCATAAATCAGATAAAAACACAGAATGGCACTGGCTGGGTATAAGGTACTTTCACATCTGAGTGTCTTGAGAAGATCTCCATGGAGATTAGCGTTAGCCTAGACTGAGCCCAAGAGGCCGACTCCAACTCAAAAACTATGGGTCTGCCCCAGGCCTAAGCAGTTTTACCAGTTTTAGGAAGAATAGTTATTTAAGGGATATTGACAGTGGATTTTGGAAATTATCTTACAGAGCTCTGTCAGTGGAACTATGATTTTATCCACCCAGGTAGATTGACTTGGTTGATAAAGATCTCCAGCCTGCCCATGCCTACCCATGTTTTACCATCCTAAGAGTGTTTGGGCAGCAGGTTATCCCAGTAGTCTGTGGATAGCTAGCGAGCTTTTATTTATTTATTTTATTTTTGCTTTTTTTTTTTTTTTGGAGGGCAGTTGGGGTTAAGTGACTTGCCTAAGGTCACATGGCTAGGTTTTGTGTTAAGTGTCTGAGGCCGGATTTGGACTCAGGTCCTCCTGACTCCAGGGCCAGTGCTCTATTCACTGGGCCACCTCGCCACCCTGAGAGCTTTTATTTATAAAGGACTTTTGATGTATAATAACCCTTACAAAAAATCTGTGAGGCATAGAGTATAAGTATCCCCATTTTACTGAGACTCAAAGATTAAGTGACTTGCCCAGAGTCATTCAAGTCTTCTGATTCCAAGACCGTGGGATTCTTTCCACTCTACCACACTTTGTTTTTCGCCAGTCTATGCCTATTGGCAGGTGACAACTTTATTCAATTCCTTTCACAAACATTTATTAATCCTTTTCTATATGCAAGGAACCAGTATTCTCATTCTCATTCTCTCCCCCCCTCCTCTCTCTCTCTCTCTCTCTTTCTCTCTGTCTCTCTCTCTCTCTCTGTCTCTCTGTCTCTCTTCTTTCTCTCTCTCTCTCTCTGTCTCTGTCTCTGTCTCTTTGTCTCTGTCTCTGTCTCTCTCTCTCCTTTCTCTCTCTCTCTCTCTGTCTCTGTCTCTGTCTCTTTGTCTCTGTCTCTGTCTCTCTGTCTCTCTTCTTTCTCTCTGTCTCTCTCTGTCTCTCTGTCTCTGTCTCTGTCTCTGTCTTTCTCTCTTTCTCTCTGTCTCTCTGTCTCTGTGTGTGTGTGTGTGTGTCTCTCTCTCCCTCCCTCTCCACTTACACACACATGTATACAGAGCACTTCTATACTACTGACTGCAGGCTAAGCTCTTATGCTAGTTATAATTATGGGGCAATGGGCTATTAGCATGGGGAAGGTGTAGCTAGGTGGTGCAGTGGATAGAGTCCCATGCCTGGAGTCAGGAAGACTCATCTTCATGAGTTCAAATCTGGGCCTCAGACACTTAAACCAGTTTTGTGACCCTGGGCAAGTCATTTAACCCCAATTGCCTCATTTTCCTCATCTATAAAATGAGCTGGAGAAGGAAATGGCAAACCACTCCAGTATCTTTGCCAAGAAAACCCCGAATGAGGTCACGAAGAGTAGGACCAACAGAATAACGGCTGAACACAAGAATGGAAAAAAGGCTACATAACATGTAACGACATAGAGGGGAAGTTGGGAAGCAGAAAAAGAATGACAAGAATGATGAAAGGAGAGTAAATCCTGAAGGAAGAACACAAGGGATGGGGAGTAAGTGATTGAAGAGAAGTCTATGAGTAGTCTTTCCTTCCATAGGAAAACTATGAAGAAGGTAACACTGATGTATGGTAGAGTAGGAGACAGGTTGATATAGTGACTACACAGGACCATGTGGAAGGGCAGACATCAGAATGCAGGCGCATCAGTGGCCGACCATTTGGTCACTGTAAAGCAGCTGTTACTAAGCTAACTTCCTAGGAACAGAACTCTTTAAGGCACTATCAGAGGTAGGTCTGGTGCTGGTGATTGTCAGATCAACCCACTTAGTTCAGGAAAAGCCAGAGTGATTTGAGAGCCAGAGAAGCTCCTATCCTGGCCATTGTGGTCTTGGGGTTCTGTTATCCTCTCCTCCTACACACGAATGAATGCTCATCATTCCCTGAAATTTCCATCTGTAGGACTTGGAGCCCAGGGTTCTTCCCCAGCTTGTTTGTGTTGAGGGAAAGCAGGGGCTACTGGGATAACGGTCTATCTGGATTCCTTTGTCTTGTGGGAACAAGGTGGGAAGGGGGTCACAACTATTTAATCAATCATCTATTTAATCAGTCAACAGTCATTTATTAAACATTTACTATGACACTGAACTGGGTGCTAGCAATACAAAAATACAGTAAGGAGGAGTACCTACCCTCCCAGTCTAATGGAGGGGACGGCATGTATATAAATGGGTAGATACCATCTACATACAAAGTTGTTGTAAGGTTACCTTACTTAGGAAAGCTCTAGCAGCTGGGGATTGTATTGGTAATGGAATTTGGAGATGCCCCTGTATTGGCTTGGTTTTTGGGTTGAGTGTTGAAACATGTGGCCCTCTAAGTCCTGAAGTATGGCCCTTTGACTGAATCCAAACCTAACAGAACTATTCTGGATTCAGTCAAAGGGCAGCACTTGAGGACCTAGAGGGCCATACTCCTACTCCCGCTCTAGCCAGTCAATAGTTTTGCATACTGAACCTCTAGTCTGTTAGCTGCCCCTCCTAGTTTTATATCCTTGCAAACCTCTTAACTGTCACCCATCCTTTTATCTGAGTCAGTGATAAAATGTCAAAAAGCACAAGATCCTTGGGTCACTCCAGTGTAGACCTATCAAGTAGATTCAGTTCAATCCTTAATTTATCAAATTGTGTTATGTTTAGTTCACACATCTCCGTGTTTAATACAAGAACAGAATGAGATCTTTTATCAGGTGCAATGCTAAAATCAGTAAGCAGAATCTGCAGAGCTCCTCTGATCTACCAAGTTCAGTAACCCTGACAAGAAAGGAAACAGGTTAGGCTGTTATGACCTGCTCTTAATGAAGCCAATCTGACTTTTTGTAATCACCAATTTCTTTTCTAGATGCTCGCTAGGGTCATCTATTTGGAGTCAGAAGGGACCTTATAGGTGATCTAGGCTAAATGCCTAATTTTACAGATAAAGAAACTGAGGCCAAAAAAGTTAAGTAACTTATCGAAAGCCACACAGATAATAAAAGACAGAGGCAGCATCTGAATCCAGATTCTGTGACATCCAGGCCAGTGCTTTTTCCCCATATATCACATGGCCTGTTTTGATCTGTTCCAGATCAGTGAGGTGGTGCAGTGGGTACAGCACTGGGCTCAGAGTCAGGAAGATCTGAGTACAAATCCAGTCTCAGATACTTACTAGTTGTGGGATCCAGGGCAAGCTACTTAATCTCTGTCTGCCTCAATTTTCTCATCTATGAAATGGGGAAAATAGTAGCTCCTATCTGCCAAGGTTGTTGTGTGGGTCAAATGAGACTGTTGTGAAGTGCTTACATGGCACTTGGCAAATATTAAGGACTCAGTAAGTTGGTTTTTCTTCCACCCCTTAGACGATTCCCAGTCATCAAGTTCAAGTTCAAGTTCGCTGCCCTGTGGTTTTCAGTCTCTATTAATCAATCAGCAAGTATTGATTAAGTACCTCCTCTGTGCCAGGCACTATACTGGGCACTGGGGGCATAAAGACAAAAATGAGAGATCTCTGCCCCAAAGGAGTTTAAATATGGGGGACACAAAATGCACACATGAAAGTATAGACAAAACTGATCATTTTTCTCTTTCCATTATTTTGAAAACTGGGCCTTTTGCTCTCCTTTGGGCCTGCTTTAGGCCTGCCATTTTCCACTGTCTTTTTGCTGTAACAGTCAGGGGCTCAGCAGTCACATCAGCAATTAGCTGGGAAGGTAGCCTGACATGCATCTTGGAGCCGTGGGCTGCTAAGCCAGCAGAAGTCCATTCTTTCCATTGTCAATGGAAATTTTTAGCTGCGTGAGAGATTTATTATGACCTCCATCAGCAGGTTTATCATTAATCCATAGCTCTGCACTCACCCTGCCCACCAATCAGTTCCCTCGATCGTTTCTGTTTATTTACATTTTGAAAGTACAGTTACCAATAGATAGAGATGGACTTTCTAGAGGACGTTGGAGTTAAATTGAAAGAGCTTCTCGGAAGATGAGAAACACATTGTACCCTTGAATGTGGCTGTGTAAAATAGATTGAATAACATGGGGCCTGTTGTGAGTAGGCAGCTCTGCCCCATCTCTATGGGTTGCTGGGGAGTGGAATGAACAGGGCACCATCTGCTTTGGCACGATCAACTACCTTATCGTGAATTATTCTCAGAATCCTGTTTAATTGTCTCAAAATAGACAAAGTTATTTACCAGCACCCAGAGTACATGGGCCTCTCCTTCCAGAGACAACAAATGATGATCAGCTACTTGTATATCAGATAAATGCAGGAGAGCAGCACACTTTTGGATCTTTTGTTCTGTGGAGTTCACGTGTGATATATGGCTTTAAAGCCTAAAGCCACATTGATTCTAAGGGCTAATGATTAACCCTTTTTAAAAATAGTGGACTTTGAAGTTAGGCCAGACTCCTTATCCCCTCCATCCCCCAAACACCGGCTCGTTTTCCACTTCTGTGTTTTTCCTTATCTTGTCTCTTTACCTGAAATGACATCCTCATTATATTTCTCCTCATTCCTCTTATCAACCCAAATATAACATTTCCTCAAGGCCAGCTCAAGACCTATCTCATATTAGAAACTGTCTCCAAATAACCTCACCCTCGGAGCTGTCTCCCCTTTACAAAAATAACCAGGCTTTATATAGGTTTGAAAAAAACTTTTCTGAGCATTATTTCACTTAGTTCTCCTAACAGCCTTGTCAGATAGGTTCTGTAAAGTACAATAATAACACTAGATAAAATTTATATAGTGCTTTGAAGCTTGCGAAGAACTTTGCATACGTTATTTTGTTTTATCCTCACAACAACCCTGTGAAGTAGGTGAGGCAGGTGGCTTGTGCAGTGGAGAGAGTCTGGACCTGTTGGGAAGACCTGACTTCCAATGGTAGCTGTGAGTCTGGGCAAAGCATCCTGTCTGCTTCACTTTCCTCTTCTGTAAAATGAGAATAATAACAATAGCACCTGCCTCTCAGAGTTGTTGTGAGGATGAAATGAGATGATATTTGTAAAGAGCTTTGCAGACCTTAAAGAGCCATGTGAATGCTATCTATTATTATAACTATTATGGGACTGAGACTTAACTGTTTTGTCCAGGGTCCTAAAGGTAGTAAATGTCAGAGTCTTGATACGTCCCAGGTTTAGCTCTCTGGCCACTTTACTGTGTTATACTCCGGTCTTGATAGATCCCGAGTTTAGCTTTCTGGCCACTATACTGTGTTACTTCTTCCTCTAAACTCTGGTGATGGGGTTAAGGACACTCTAAAAACGGAATGAATGATCTTTCAGCTCTCATATTTGAGACAGTGGTCATAGGAGGGGGTAGACCAAGAACTCTGTAATGTTAAGAAGCTCGCAGGTGGTGGTTATTTTAATTTAATTAATTTAATTTTAATGTCAGCATCCATAGACAGGTTCATATCTCACTGGACTGGGAATCCATGAGATTTGGGTTGAGATCTGCCTTAAGTCTTTCACTACCTTTAGTGACTTTAGACAAGACACTTTCACTCTCAGGGATCTGGTTTGTTTGCGGCAGTTGAAATAAGGTTGGCAAAGGATAAGTGGGAACTCTAGTGACCTATTCTGATTTTCTAGAATTTTTTCTCTTTTTTCCCCCTAGAATTAAGGGGGATTGGGAAGGGTTTCTGTAGGTAGGATTTTGGCTTGGACTTGGAGGAAACCAGAGTGTCAAAAAGGGACAGAATTCCAGGAATGGTGGATAAAATACATAGAGTTGGGAGATTTCTTATTCAAAGAACAGTGAGGAGGCCAATGATGTGTGTGTGTGTGTGTGTGTGTGTGTGTGTGTGTGTGTGTGTGTGTAGTAAAGTATAAGAAGACTGGAAATATGGGAGGGATGGGAGGGTTGGTTTTGAAGTTTGAATGCTAGACAGAGAATTTTATATTTGATCCTGGAGGTGATGCTAAGCCAATGGCATTTATTGAATAGATAGGTAACATGGCCAGACCTGCACTTTAAGATCACTTTGACAATTGAATGTAGAATGGACTGGGGAGAGGCTTGTAGCTAGAAGACTAAGAAGTAGGCAATAGTCCAGACCTGAGGAGATGGCAACCTATACAAGGGTGATGACAAAGGAGAGAAGGAGGCATATGCAAGAGATGTTACAGAGGGAAAACTGACAGTATTTGGCAAGAGATTAGATGGGGGGAGGAGGTAAGAGAAAGTCAGGAGTCAAAGTTGATACCTAGTTTGTGGGCCTGGGTGACTGGGAGGATAGTGGCATCTTTAACAGTAATAGAAAATTTGGAAGAAGGGAGGGTTTTGGGGAAAAGATAAGTTTGGTTTTGGACATGTTGAGTTTTTAAAATGTCTGTAAGACATCCAGTTGGAAATGTCCAATAGGTAGCTGGAGATACAAGACTGGAGGGCAGCAGAGGGGTTAGAGTCAGGCAAAAAGATTTGAGAATCACTATATGTCTCAATCATGGGAGCTAATGAGATCACCAAATGAAGTAGTATAGAGAAAGAAAGAAGATGGCCCAGGACAGAGTCCTATGGAACACCAGTGATAAGATGTGATGGATGAAGATCCAGCAAAGGAGACAGAGAAGGAGTCAGATAGGTAGGAGGAGAACAAGAGAATTCTGTTGCAAAAACCTATGCCAGTGGTTCTCAACCTTCCTAATGCCACGACCCTTTAATACTTGTATGTGGGTGTATCTGCATGTGGGCGGACCAGCCTGGAGACCGATAGAGGAGTAGTGTCTCAGTTCCTAAACCATGGGAAATGTGTTTTCCCATGGTCTTAGGGGACCTCTGTGACCCCTGTGAAAGAGTCATTCAACCCCCAAAAGGGTCACGACCCACAGGTTGAGAACTGCTGACCTAGAGAGAAGAGAGGATCAAGGAGGGGAGACACTGATTGACAGGGTCAAAGACTGTAGAGAGGAGGAGAGGAGGATGAGGAGTGAGAAAAGGCCATTAGATTTAGCAAGAGATCATTGGTGGGGGCAGAGCCAAGATGGTGGTGTAGAAGCAGCGAGGTTTCGCAGCTCACACATAGCCACCTCAAATACCCATAAAATATGACTCTAAACAAATTTTAGGGCTCCAAAACTCACACAAAAATACAGAAAAACACATCTCCTGCTGAAGGCAGCATGCCGGGAGCTGAAACTAGCCCAGCCTGAAACCGCAGCTTGGTCCCCAGCCAGGACAAGCTGCAGCTGGAGCCTTCAGGAGAGTGGATCAGTGGCAGCTGTGGCAGTTTCCAGAATTATCAAGCCATAAGAAACAAGGACTAAGTAAAAGGTCAGTGGATCTCAGCTAAATTTGGGGGAGAAAAGCGGTCGGGCCAAACTGCCTCCAGGCAAGGAAGCGCAGAAGTGGCAGCCCTCCAGCTGCCTCCATGTGCCTGCTTCAGAGCTCCCGGCCTGCAGACTGCAGGGGGGCCAAGTGATTGTTCAGAGGCTAAGTGTTCTTGCATTGAGTGGCCTGGATCTGGATCATGGTCTCAGGTGGTGGTCCTGGAGTGCGTTTTTAGTGAGCCAAAGCTGGTGGGGGCTGTAGCCCCCTCCTAATATCTCCAACAGCTGCGAAAATCCCAGGGATTTGGGACAGAGCTTTCCCCTCTGGAAGCATAGTTCCATAGAGCTAAAAAAATCAAGTAATTCACTGGCAACATGAGCAGGCAAAGGAAGAAAAGTAAGAACAGCAACCAAATTCTAGAATCCTTTTTTGGGGACAAAAAGGATCAAATTATGGAACGGGAGGAAGACAACACAGTCAGAACTCCTGCACCAAAAGCTTCCAAGAAACATGAAGACTGCCTAAAAGCCATAGATCAGCTTAAAAAGGATTTTGAAAACCAAAGAAGAGAAGTGGAGGAAAAATTGGGAAGAGAAATGAGAATGATGCAAGAAAATCATGATAAGAGAGTCAACAACTTGACTGAAGAAAATAACACCTTAAAAAATAGATTAACTCAAATGGTAAAAGAGG
>CM053582.1:348783738-348841436 GCA_028627135.1 Pseudochirops cupreus | reverse complement strand
CATGCCAACATGGAAAAGTGATAATTGTAACTTATGAAACTTTTTTCAGTATGAGGACGGGTGAAGGGAATACAAATGTTTATATATATATGTATACCTACACATATGTAGGAGCGTTTATATATGCGTATGAACACATATCTGAGTATGTGTATATATGTGTACATAGAGGGCACAGGTTCAATTGAATAGGAAGGGACAATACTTTAAAAGGTGAAATTGTGAGGTGGGAGAGGATTAGAATGAGAGGAGACAGGGAGAGACATGAATGGGGTTAATCATCTCATATACAAGAGGCAAGGGATAATTGTTACAAGGGAGGGGAAGAACAGGAAGGCAAAAGGGAAAGGGTCAACATTACTCTCATTGAAATTGGCTTAGGGACGGAATGACATACACTCTAAACTGGGTATCTTTCCACACAGGAGAGTAGAGGGAAGGGGGATGAGAGGTGAGATGATGGAGGGGAGGGCAGGGTGGGAGAGAGGGTTGCTGGAAGTACACACTTCTGTAAAGGGACAGGGACAGGGTCAGGGTAGAGAATAGAACAAGGTGGGGGCAGGATAGGAAGGAGGGACATATAATCAGTTTCTCACAATATGTCCACTGTGGAGATGTTCTGCGTTATTACACATGTACAGCCTGTACTGAATTGAAATTACCCTTCCAGTAGGGGTAGGTGATGAGTGAGGAAGGGAAAGAATCTAGAATTTAAAGTTCTATAGTCAAATGTTAAAAATACATATGTACATATGTTATTATTATTATTAACTACATGCAACTGGGAATTAAGATATACAGGCACTGGGGTAGGGAGACCCATCCTGCCCTACCAGAAAGTCAGGGGGGCAATGGGAGAGGACATAGGAGAGAGCAGATTGGGGGAGGGGCTATACAGTGGGATTGCTGTTTTGGGGTCGTGGGTAGGGGAAAGATGGGGAGAAAATTTATAATTCAAAAACTCATGGAAATCAGTGATATAAACAAGAAAATAAATAAATTAATTTTAAAAAAAAGAGATCATTGGTAACTTTGGAGAGGACAATTTAGGTTGAATGATGAGATTGGAAGCCAGACTGTAGAGAGTTAAGAAGAGGAAGATAGGTAAGAGGAACAGAGAGAAGTATAGTTTGGTTGCATCATAGATCCTTAGGATTCACTGGCAAGGTGGATGGCAATGCACCTTCTCTAGTGGCATTTTTTATTAATGAAACCGTACCATTTCTGATGCTGAACCGTTTGCCAGTGCCAAGGACCTTGGTGGTGAGATCTTTCTTTTCTGGGCCTTCAGTAACTGTGGCTGCCACGGAGTTGGGGACTGCAACACCTGCAGAGGAATTTTCCAGGTGGCAGCTATAAAAGGATTGCTCCCCTGGATAACAGCTGCAGGGGTTGGACTGGAAGCAAAGCTGGTTGCCTGAGGAGTGATTACTCCTTGGAGATTATTTTTACCATGGTTGCTCTTCTAACAGGATCAACTCATTTCGCTTCTGAGGGAAGTCCAAAACCACAGAGGAGGTCTGGATGAATGCATAAACTCAGGGAATACAGGGTGGAGGAGGAAGAGAATTTTATTGATAATTTTTTTTCTACTTTGAGTCTTTTATGCATTTTATGTGAAATGGAAATAAATGCTGTCCTATTCTTGTTAGATGCATTGTTAATTTGAACGCTTGCACAGAGGCATGAATCCTTTCCCCCACATCTGTGAAGATTAGAGTTCACTGTTATAACTAGAAGTTTCCCAGGGACAGCTCTGGATGAGGGCAAAATAAGCCCAAAAAGAGAATGATTTTTGGGGACTTCCCCTAAGATTGATTGTGAGCCAGGTAAGCCTAGATTTCTGGATCATGAGGGTTGCTAAAGAAGCTATCCAAATTCTCTTCCTATTGGATCTGCATGATCCAAATAACTCACAGTAATAATTGTGATGAATGAAAAGTCTGAGAGACATAGTTTCTAGGTAATTAATAATTTATTAATTATGGCTAGCACATAAATAATAAAAGTATAATAAATAAAAAAAGAGAAACTTTAGGCAACACCGAATGCTTAAAAAGCCTTTGGAAAAGGGGATGTACCTGAGGATGGAAATCTACTCTGATTGGTTAACAATCAATGAGGGATGGAAGAGGAGGCGGGCTGAAAATCTTGAGCTCTTCCTGCTAAGGACAGGAAGGCTCAGTTGCCTCTAGCTATCTGGACAAAGGCATCTGTCTATACTCAGTCAAAGAACAAGGAACAATGGTGAGGTAAGAATTCCACCTAATTAACAGTCTTTTTGTAAGGTCTTCTAATTGAGTGGGGTCCCACTCAAGATTGAAAAGCATGTTTCCAGGATCTGGGCAGTCTTATCAGTCAGCAAAGTCCTTCTGAGATTGACTGAATAACCTATAGGGGGCTGGTTTCTGAACGAGGAAATGGAAAGGAGAAACCTTAATCCTAATTTAATAATTGGTTATTAATATGAGAGAAATAATCATTTCTCTCATAATGAAGGACAAAATTCAGGTTTTTTACTCCCTCATTTTATTGACTTTGTTCCTAAATGCTTTTCTTGCTGCGATGACACATATACAATCCTTTTCTCTTCAAGAGGTGTACATTCCCCAGGAAATCTCCCTTTCTTTTGCAGTGAGGCTGTATGCCAGGATTCTTTTCTCTTTCCAGGAAATGAGCAGTGCCCAGGAACTCTGCCTTCTTTCACTAGGAAGTTAGATTCCCAAACTCTAAAACTTAGGGTTGCTAGAGAGACAACCTCAAGGGTTATGTTACTTAGGGACTTTCCTTTCTTTCTGAGGAGGGCTTCAGGGTCCCAGTCTCTCTTCTCAGGCCATGTGAATGAGATAAATCAGTTGAGAATGGGTCAAAAGAGCATGTTCATACCCATCATAAGGGATATAATCAAAATCCCTAACTAAGACATCTACCTCCCTGTAACAGCATCAGGGTGATCAAGGACCAGCCCCCTTTCTCCCTAAAACCCCTTAAGCTCTGTGTATCCATTCAACTCAATTATAATAATGAGGATGACAGCTAGCATTATATAATGCCTACCATGTGCCACACGCTGTGCTAAGCACTTTTACAAATATTATGTCATTTGATCCTTACAACAACCCTAGGAGGTAGGTGTTATTATTGCCCCCATTTTACAGATGAGAAAACTGAGGCAGAATGACTTGCCCAGGATCACACAGATTTGAACCCAGGTCTTCTTGACTGTAGGCCCAGTTATCCACCGCTTCTATATGTCCCCTAAGTATGAATGTAAGCCCCTTGAAGTCAAGGACTGTTTTGTTTGTGTTTGTATCCCCAGCAGCTAGCATAGTGTGTTGCATATAGAAGACTTAACACATTTAATAAATGCTTGTTGAAATGAATAGAATAGAACTGGGAAAAACTGAAGAAGTAGGAGTGGATCAAGAAAATGGGAAGATGTTAGTATGTACTCATTAATGATTGCTTAAAAAGACTTCCTAGGACCCTGTACCCAAAGAATAACCACTCCCCAGATGCCCAACACTTAGTACACATAGAAGACACCTAATACGTGCTTTTTCTTTCATTCATTCATTCATTCTTTCATTCATTCATTCCACTACTCCATACTGCTTCTACAGTGGTGTTCTATTTGCTGAAGTTTTTATTCATCAATATTCTAGTGTGGAAAACAAGAAGATAGAAATTTCTATTATATGAGTTTGTAGAACCAGAGTTAGAGTAAATTCTTAGACTTCCTTATTCTATATTTGCAGGCAAGTCATAAAAATTAACAAATGGAAAAAAATCTGGTTAAGTTAGTCACCAAGAGGTAACGTGGGATGGCTATTTACCATATGCTCACTGTCTTTATCTCTTGAATATTCTAAGAGATGTAAATTAAGTTATTCCCCTAGGAAGTTCCCCATGCTAAGTAGGTCTCATCTTCTAAAAGATTTGAATATTCTCTTCCTCTCTCTATCATCCAATTTCCATTCTAAATTTTCCTTTTCTTATTTCTCATCATTTACCCTTATCAAATGTCAACATACCAATTTTAAAAAATCAATGTTATATCAGCTCATTGTAAACTGCTCCCACGACACTCACTCCTATTTCCTGTGTATGTTCTCAATTTAATTTTTCTGTTGTTTCATATACACTTAACGTTTTACATGCAATCTGCTTTTTAAACATTCTTTATTCTTTGTAGCACACAGTAGCCAGTCCCTAAATATTTGTTGCATCAAATTCGTTAGCAATATATATGAAATCAGTTTGAAAGACCTATTTAAGTTGTAGCGGAAAGCAACAGAAATGGTTGTTTGAAAACGGGCCTGAGATGTTTGCTATTACCTTAGGAGTTTGAATTTTCAAGGTTAGCATAGACAATAGATCATAGATCATAGAATGTTAGAGCTCAAAGGGCCTTAGCTCTAAAGTTCTGTGATCTATGATCTTGCTAGCCTTGAAAAATCAAACCTCTGAAGTGATATATGAGGCAGTTTATTTCATCCTAGACATCATGCCTGCATTTTGGGTGACCATCTCAGAATGATAGTTCCTAGGCTATGGCAACATGGTTCGTAGAGAAAAATCACCAATTCACATAGATAACTAAAGAATGGGTAATTCTTTACCAATGGTTGACTCACATACATTTATTTTTATATATATTTATATAGAAATACACACACAGTATATATTTACATATGTTAATATGATCAGGTTAATTTTTATAGAAAGTGAACGTGTGTGTATACATATATATGTTTATATATATGTTTTGGGGGGGAGGTTAGGTCCTTTAAGATGGGGCAATTGATTGATTAGCTCAAATGACCCCCACACTCACACTAGATGCTAAAAAATACTGGGGCTTATTTTACTCCACTAGCAAAGCCTTTGAAAACAGAGTCACTATCACATGACAATGAGACATCAGAGTAGGACTTTTGAAGGTCTCACATTTACATATCTGTAATTTTGTATAAATACTATAATTCTTTGTTAATATAATCAGGTTAATTTTATAGTAAGTAAAAGTATACATATACATATATGTTCACTTTCTATAAGATATATACATATATACACATATGTTCAATTTCTATTGATCATATTAACAAAAATTATAATATATACACAAAATTATACATACGTAAATGTGATGCCTTCATTAAGTCCTACTCTGATGTCTCATTGCAGTGTGGTAGCAACTGTGTTCTCGAAAGCTATGTTAGTGGAGTATAAACACTGGTAGTTTTTAGCATAGTAGTGTGAGTATGGGGGTCAATTGAGTCAATCACCCCATCCTTCTTAATGCACCTAACAAAATACTCTATCCCTAATACCTTTATCAAGTGAGAACTCATTGATCAGTCAATCAGAGACATTATGTTTTGTGGGTTATTGTATAAAGTAGCAAGCCATTTAAAAATTTAGCATTTGAATGTTTAGTGTTGTTCCAGATATCTTCATCTAGGTGGCACTTGCTAGCCATGCAAAGTCCCACAGAACTCTGTTGTGGGACCTCTTCTATCTGGGACTTAGAACTTCTCCTTAGACTACTTCACTTGGTGATCTAATCAGCTCTCAGAGATTTAATTATCCTCTTTATGCTTATGATTCTCAGATTTATTCCTCCAGCCCTCACTTCTCTGCTAACCTCCAGTCCAGTATCTCCAGCTGCCTAATAGACATCTCTAACTGGATATCTCACAGATATCTTAAACTCAACACGTCCAAAACTGAACTTCTCTTTTCCTCCAAATGCTCCCATCTCCCTAACTTCCCTATTACTATCAAGAGTACTTCTTGGAGAGATAAAGAAAGGAATTGGCAGGGTTTGTTATATCATATGCCAATTAGAAATATGATTTTATGAGATACTTGGGCTGCTTCAGGGTAAGTACCTGCAAAAAGATCATCAAGGAAATAATGGGAACTGATGCCTCATTACAGGTTGCAGAGTTCGAAGACTTAGAGAAATTCTATGAAGAGCTTGGTATAACTTTCCAAATAAAATCAAAATATGCTTTGATTCTTGGTGACTTCAGTGCAAATGTGGGGATCGATTAGTATAGTGAGAAACATATTGGAACATATGGGTGATTAATAAGTCATGAGAGAAGCCAGACTTATAGACCACACAAACCTTCTATCTTTAGATCCATGAATCCTTTCTTTGAGAAAAGAATAATTAGGTGCTAGATATAGTGAGCAATGAACTTAATTATATTTTAACAATCAGAAGACTTGATTAAGATGTGAAAGTGATTCCTGAATCAGTTTTTTATGTTTAGTCAGATCACTAACTTATCCAAGCAAAGATCAACAGCTATAAAGCAGAATCATGAGAAAAAAGATATGGCATGAAACTGAAAAAATTAAATCTTGACATAGTCATACAAGTTTTAAACAGTAAAATTGGGTGATAGATGGTAGAAAGAAAATCAGCACTGTTTATTATAGCTTTGTACTGAAGTTTAGTTCCTATAAATCAGCTGCCAAAACAAGGAGATCAAAAGAGTACTTTAGCAACTACTTGACTTAATTGTCAAGCAGGGAGATGGCTGCCTAAAGCAACAACAGTTTATACAAACTTGTTAATGAAGTCTGTCAATGAAGAGTTATGAAAGACTATGAGCAATGTCACCTCTTCAAGGATGGGGAAGCAGTAGAGGGGAAGCAAACACAAGCTTGGAAAAAGTTGATGAGAGACCCAGCTAAGCAAAATTATTTCAAGGATAAAAGATGAAAAACAACATATAGGAGAAAGATAGAAGACTGTGAAAAAATTTTTTTATTTTATTTTTAATAAGTTTTTTTGATTAACAACAATTTTCCCCCTCTCTCTATCACATCATCCATCTCTACCCCCTACTGGGAAAAGAAAAAAGAAAAACAAAACCCCTCAACTAATATACATCGTCAAGAAAAATAAATGCCTGCCTCGATCATTTCCCAAAACACGTCTCACTCTGCATATTTAGCCCATCATCTCTCTGTTAGGCTGTGTTATTGACCGTGGTTCTCAAGTCTCAAAATTGTTCATTTTTATACTGTTTTTGTTATTGCATATGTTTTCTCCTGATTCTGCTCACTTCTCTGTCAGTTCAAAGTGATGTTCAAGGGATCCTAACCGTTCCTACCACTTCCTCATCTGAGGAGCCTTCTATTAGTGTCTCTCAGTTACGCGAGGTCAGAAATCTCCCCATTCCTTTTCTTTCCTGTTGTGTCCATTTACCCCTCCCTCTCCTCTTTCCTTTTGAGATTGTTACAACACGGCAAAAATTCCTCCCCGCTCTTCCATCTTACTTGACTCCCTCTGTGACCCTGATGCTATTATGTCTCAGGGAAAGCTTATATTATTCCCCAAACCTCTCCATTAGAATGTGGGAATTTTATCATTATAAAATATTTTCCGATTGCTTGCTTGTCCTTAACCTTTTTAGGTTTCTCTTTGCCCCCATGTTTGTTTTTCAAAGTTTCTACTAAGTCTTTTCTACTGGTCTTTTCATTGGGAATACTTGAAATTCCTCTATTTCATTAAGGTTCTATTTTCTTCCTGTAGAATTATACCAAGTTTTTATGGGTAAGTTATTCTTTGCTACAAACCCATATCCTTTGCCTTCATATTCCAAATGCCCCCTTCTCTCCACTCTTTTATAGTGATTTCTGCTAAATCATCTGTGATCCTGATTGTGGTTCCTTGGTCTTTCTGGCCGCTTGCAGTATTTTTTTTTCTTTAATCTGGAAGCTCTGGATTTCACGTATAATGATCCTGGAAGTTTTCATTTTGGATTTTTTTTGGTTATTTTTTTAGGAGGCAACCAATAGATTTAAAAAAAAAATATCTTTGGTCATGACTTTCAGTGGTTCTCAAATGATCTTTCCTTGGTCTGTTTTCCAGGTCAGCTGTTTTTGCTATGAGATACCTTATATTTTCTTCTACTTTTTCATTCTTTTGACTTTGTTTTAATATTTCTTGTTGTCTCCTGGAGTCATTCTGTTTGACCCATCTTAATTTTCAGAGTTTTATTACTTTAGCGAGGCTTAGCTTGTGCTAAACTGTAATCCTTCTATTTCTCTCCTCCATAGCTTTCATTTCTTTTTCAATTATTTCATCTCTTGCTATGATTTAATTTTTGTTGTATTAAAATATTTTAAAGTATTGCTTCATTTTCCCCCAGGAATTATATTTGGTTGTATGGGCAAACTGTACTTTTATATGAGGCTTTGCTTTGAGGCATTCGGAGGTTATTCTCCATTTCTGGGTTTGTTTGGGTATTGCTTACACAATAACTTTTATCTTTTCATGTTTAGTTATTGTTTCAGAGATCTATTCTGGGCAATCTAGCACTGAGATTTTCTTGTAGGCCCCACTGAGACACCTTACACCTCTGGCCTGGGTCAGAGGTTCAATCTGAGACCAATTCTGAGCATCCCTGTGCTGCTGACCTAGCTCAGGGCTCTGGGCTCTGAGTCTGTTTTTGACCTCCGGGAGCACCTGTGCTGCTGGCTTGGGTCTGGAAGTTATAACGCTGGCTGAGCTCATAATTCTGGGCTGGACCCGTGATCCTGTCCCACAGTTCCTGTGGGGGTTACTTCCCTATAGGCTGAATTTGTGATCATGGACTGGAGACATGACTCACTGTAGTTCCTCCTTCAGTTTCCCCATCTCAGTTCAGAGCTGGTGGATTATTGTTGGAATAGTTGTGAGGGGAGCTGGGCTGAACTGCTTTCTTCTACTCTGTTATCTTTGGGGGTGGACTCTTCTTGCAGAGATGTTTATAACGAAGTGTCTTAACCTTTGGGGCCAGTAGAACCATCACGTTGCAACTTTAAAGTTAAATATTGAGTACGCGTATAGAAGAGATACAAATGGGAACAAACGCAGGAAAATGAGCCAGATCAGATAAAATATTACCTCAGAGGCGATATGTACTTGAGGCAACAAACTTGTGAGGGCTTTGAGAGACCAGTTCGTTCAGGAGTTTTTGAAGGATAGTGGGCGTCATTCGAACAAAGAAGTAGAGAAAGCCAATGATTAACTCGACAAGGTCTGCCAAGTGGGATCAACATAGGCCTCAATGCTGAGGAACCTCACTGTGAAAGCGGATAACAGGGCAGGATGGGAAAGAAAACATATTGAAAAGTATGATTGAGGATTAGGAAATGAAAGAGATCAAAGGCTGATGGGTCAGTCAAGATTCTCATACCTGTACATCGTGAATGTTTTCTTCAAAAAAGGGTCAGAAGGTGCTAGACACAGAATGCAACAAACATCAGGAAAAATGAAATTTGAGATGTTTCTTAAAAAAAAACAGATCACGTGACTAACAAGAGAGTAGAGTAGTTGTTTTCCTGGAAACTCCTCCCACCCAAAAAAGGCAAAATATAGAGTAACTGAAGATGAATCCATAAGACTGGAAACAGAGACACTGGGCAAAGCGAGAGTACGGGAAAGTTGGAGAATTTGCATTTTTAGACGTTCTACTCAGCACTGCCTCCTACACTCCTATTCTAAGTGAGTGTAAGCACCCTCATTGGCTTGGGCTTCAGGGTTTGGCTGCGGGGGTCCCTGCTGGGGTCCCCCCCCTCCCCCCCCACAGCAGTGACTCAGCCTGAATCTCCCCTCACTCCACCACAAGTGGTAGACGCTGATTTCTGCCCAGGAAAGGGAGAACAAATAGAGAAAAGGCAGAATCCATCAAAGGTAAAAAAACTCCAGGGGTGGGAAACCTGAGGAATGTGAAGTTTGGATTCAGTCAGAGGGCTGCAGTTGAGGACCTAGAGGTCCTCATGTGACCTCGAAGCCTAAAGGAGAGGGGACTGGTGGGTGGACTGGGGATACCTAGCTTCGGGGGCCTTTGCAGAAGCGGAAAGGGGAAAGAGCAAAGAATGTGGAGAAACTAGCGACAAGCGCCCTAAGAATTCAAAAGAAAAACCAGAAGAGCAAGGGAGAAAGTCTGGGTAAAAACCCAGCTCGCAAACAGAGAGGCTCATCGAAGCAGCAGGGAGAGCGAGTGAGAGAAAGCTTACACAGAACTTCTAGGCCACGCGGCGGCTCACAAGATGGACGGCTGGGCATTCTCTCGGGTCCTCGAAACCTTCCAGACCTGACGGGAGCAGAAACACCTGATCCAGGAATCGGGCTGGTCCTAGATGAGTTGGCCCCGGACTTTCCGGAGGCCGGTCCAAAGGGCCCGGTCCTGGTGCTCTCTGAAAACTGAAAATCAGAGCCTCCCTGGTATTCTGCGGTCCAGGGCTGCGCCGAGCTCTGGGATTCTGGCCAGAAGATGTTAACCGCCTTTCATTATTTTCATGCATTTTTAGGTACTGTTCTTTGGGTACTGGAATCAAGGACATGGTTATCTTCAAGGCCTAAAACTGACATCACAGTCTGGCATCTTAAAATTTAACAAAGCATTGCCTTCTTTGTTTCGTTACTCTATAAAAACCTTGCTCATGGTAGAAATAAACAGATTGCTTGACAATCACTCCTGGACCACGTTTACACATCGTACTTTCTTGGGCTAGTATGTCAGTTTAGAGCTGGCTTAAGAAACCACTCAAGTTATCTCTACACAAACCTCTTCAAAACAGGAATTATTCTCCAGAGTTAAAGCAATTTCAGCTATCTAGGAGAAAAGATGGGTATGATTGACATTTAGGAAGTGGAATAAAAGACACAATAAAGACGCATTTGCTTTATATCAACACCATGATCAGGGTCAGCAGAAAATAGGAAAGCAGAGAGCTGACTCAATATTATGGCACGGGACCAATCCAAGAGAATGGGACTGGGCTATTTCTTTATATTTCCATATTGGGCATATAGGGATGACATGTAGTGGAAGATTTGAGGATGAGGAAGATTGGTGAACTTATTGCCACTAAAAGGGGACTAGCCACGATTGTGGAGCTTTGTGGCAAATACATAGAAACCAATCTCTGTCTGTCTGTCTGTCTGTCTGTCTCTCTCTTTTGAGGCTGGGTCTCCCTCCCACTGCTGACCCAGCACAGAAGCTTTGACCTGCTCTGTTTCCAACCTGGGCAGGTTTGCCCCTCCTTAAGCTCACTACATTGGCACTGGATTTACTGGGAACACCCAATACGGGGTGTTTCAGTGGGGACATCTAATCAACTTTAGCCCTACCGCACCTCAGAACTCTGAAGCTCAAGGGATCCCACAGCCCCTCGTCCTCTCCAGAAGCCGGGATTGTGAGTGTGGTAGCCCAGCCTGCTCACGAACCATCTTCTGTCTATACGAAATCTTTCCTGAGCTTCTCCTCCCTCCAACTGTTCGTGTTCTCCTTCCTTTGTACCTACTTTGTACGGATTTGTTCTTACTCGCTTTATAGTCACACAACCTGTGTTTATACAGGCGCTTGTCTTTCAGAGTCTTTGGCATATAGTGGAAACTTAATAAAGACACTATTTTTGATTACATGAACGATTCAGTTGTTTTTGGAAAGTGAATAAGAGCTAGGCAAGTCCCCAGTTCTTAGGAAGAGAGTGGTTACATTAAGATTCCCTGGAGTTTCTGTTGCTTCTTGGAAGGCTTCCAAGGGAGCTGTGTGGATCCATCTTTCTCTTCTCTACCCCTCACCCTCCTCTTGTCTACTCTAGCTAGTCTTTGTCTCTCTCTACAGGTTGGGGATGGAGATCAGCCTTCTGGTGTTAAGCAAATCTGTGATGATTAAACTTTTCTAATACAGCTGATGGT
Organism: Pseudochirops cupreus; assembly: GCA_028627135.1. NCBI lineage: Eukaryota > Metazoa > Chordata > Mammalia > Diprotodontia > Pseudocheiridae > Pseudochirops > Pseudochirops cupreus. Next base: position 348,829,720 of record CM053582.1, on the reverse strand, counting down.
TCACCTCTGCTATAGCACGTCTGAAGTACTAACCCAGTTAATGTGCCTCAGTGGAAAGCATGTCAGGCTTGGAGGCAGGAAAAGCTGAGTTTAAATCCAGTCCCGGAAGCTTACCAGCTGTGTGTCCTTGGGTAAATCACTTAACCTCTGCCTTAGTTTTTTCTTTCTTTCTTTCTTTCTTTCTTTCTTTCTTTCTTTCTTTCTTTCTTTTTTTTGCTTTTTGGAGGTGGGGAAGGCAGGGCAATTGGGGTTAAGTGACTTGCCCGAGGTCACACGGCTAGTAAGCGTTAAGTGTCTGAAGCCCGATTTGAACTCAGGTCCTCCTGATTCCAGGGCCAATGCTCTATTCCCTGCACCACCTAGCTGCCCTGAATTAGTTTTCTTATATGTAAATAGGGATAATAATAGTACCTATCTCCCTAGGTTGTTGTAAGGATCAAATGAAATAGTAACTATAAAGTGCTTAGCATTGTGCCAGGCAAAAAATAAGCACCGTATGAACATTAGCTCAGGGTTTGTTGGACAACCTGAGACACAGTAGTTTTCTTCTGAGGACTAGCTAATAAATTCCAGTAGGTTAAGATGTCTACTATGAGGGACTTCCTGATATTCCAAGTTGTAAGACAATGACATATATTACTAAAAGAAAGAGATTGCAGTCTCTTTCCTTAGAGACTTTAAAGAGTAAAGAACAAATAGCTTTAAAAAACAGAGAAATAGATGGAATGGTTTGAATGAACTCCCAGCTAGAGGCAGGGGGATGGACTAAGTAGATCCTTCTGGACCCATGATTCTGTGCTTGCCATCAGTAATGGGAGCAAATATGACTTGACGATGCTACAAATGCATATATTGATTAAGAAAGTGGCAATTTTCAGATCATAGTAAAACTGTAAGTGTCTTACATCTCATCTGGTGCACGGCAATTTGTAGGTTTCTGATATGAAATTATCAGGTGCTATTGTTGCGAATTTCACAGCTAGAGGAAAATCAATAATCTGTTTCTCTTCTGAATCCTCATAGAGCAGACAATCAGAAAAGGAGAAACTGGTTAAAATGGAGGGGGAGGAAGAAGGAAAGAAATCACACATTTGCCACCAATTAAAAAGGTGCTACTTGTTAACAGTTACTCACTGTGTCAGGAGGAAGGTTTTCACTTTTATGTTTCTGTAGTCATGGTAATGAAAAATGAGGCCTCTTTCTTTCCCCATCTTGGAAATCACACTTGGTACCTTCCTCTCAGGAGGAGGGGACCACCATACAAAACTGAAGACTGTGAATCTTATGAGTGCACACAGAGGCAAGCTTGTATAGTGGATAGAATTCTGGGCTTGGAGTTAGGTGGGCCTCGGTTCAAATCATATCTTGAACACTCACTAGCTCTAGGGCCCTGGGCAAATCACTTAACCCCTCTAAGCCTCAAGCAGCTTCTGAGGACTTAACTATTAAGTCATAACTTGGTTAAGATCAATGTTGTTACTAGAGGGCATACCCTGTGCTAAGGAAAACACAGATCCTTGGAAAATTCCTGAATCAGTAATACATGTTTAATTTTCAGGCATCCAAGTAAAAATTTCAGAAGGGTACCTATTGCCCATTGGTAATTACAAAATGAACACTTCCGGTAGAGTGCCATATTTCCTTGCATACTTGTAACCTATAGGTTACTTGGGCTATAGGTAAGTACTTGCCTCTTGTATTGGTTATAAAAACTGTTAATAATTAATATCTTTCAACCTATTTAGACCATCTGTTTGGAAGGGATACACTATCAAGTAGAGGTAAGACTTATCAATTCAGAGAATTTAGTAATAACCAGTGAACATTTCTTGAGGACATTCATTTAACAGCCTTTAAAACAGAAGTTCTTAACCTTTTTTATGTTGTGGACCCCTTTGGAAGTCTGGCGATACCCATTTTACAAATAAAGTTTTTCAATGCATACAATAAAATACAGAGGATTACAAAAGAAACCAATTATGTTGAAATGTAGTTATCAAAATACTTTAAAAAAAAAACCAAGTTTGTAGACCCCAGGTTAAGAATCTCTGCTTTAAAAGGCCAATACACTTAAAAAGTAATTTTTGGATAAAATAGTGAAATAACTTCATTGAGTCAAAAAATTAAAAGGAAAAATAACTATGCAATTAATGCATTTCTTTACATCATTTGGGATGCTCTGCTTTCTGTGAACTTTCCATCATTTAATGGATCAGATAAGATATTAAAGGGAATGAGTCGAGAAATTCCGTTGGATACCTGAGAAAAAATTATGCGTTTTATGTTTTTTATGTTGCATTTTATGTATGTTATGTCTGGTACTGTTAGGGTCAAGGAGGAAGAAGGCATACGGTATTCGGGCATTTATCTGCAGTTACCTCCCAGGCTATGAACAACCATTAAAATGTTCTCTTGGAGGGCAGAGCCAACATGGTAGAGTAGCAAGAAGTAAAGTGAGCCCCCCACCCAAAAAAACCCTCTCCTCCAGACAGATCTAGAAAGTGTACCAAACCAAAGCCTGATGGGGAAATCCAAGAAAAAACCCCACAGTGAGTCATTTTTCTAGCCTAGATTGACGTAGAGAGACAGAGAAGTCTATAGACACTGGTGATGGGATCGATTTGTCTAGGAGCTGAAAACATGGAGTATTCCACCATCAGAAGAGGCTGTGCAACAAGGCAGTTGGGAGGCCCTAGACACACAGCATACAACTTCTGGTAGGACTTAGGAACAGGTGTCAACTGACACCTTTATCGCCAACTCCCCTATTCTAGGTCATAGATCCAGGATGGACTGAGGAGGGCATCTGCGTCCATGAGTGGTGTTCCAGGGTAAAGAGTGACTGGGTGCAAGCAGTGTATGGAGAGGGATAGGTTCAGAAACAAACAGTAGCAGAAAGGACACATGACTCCAAGAACAGAGCAGACCTCAATTTTAGCTTAGAGCCCAGTCTGAAGCTTGAAGAAGAGCCACAGCAGGAATCCCAGACCAAAGGGGAACTTGTTCTGTCCCTTTGAACCAGCAGAGCTTCTAAGCTAGCTGATCCTGACTTAGTTCAGCAGCAATCTACTACTGCTCACATACAAACCCAGATGAGGAACTTGCAGAACTCAGACCAGGGGACAGTGATTAGACTTTATTCTGGATTAGACCACTTTGGGATCATTGAAAGCTTACAGATCCTTAGCTTGAGCTGTCCTTGAGATCCTGGTACAGTATGACACTCTATAACCCAAGAAAGCAGCAAAAGGACCAATCCAGAATTTCCCTCTAAAGTGTACAAAGCTCAGACCTAAAAACAATTCAGAAGTCAGGACATAAGACTAGAAGAATGAGCAAACAAAAATAAATAATCTTATCATAAAAAGCTATCAGAGTGGTGGGGAAGCTCAAGATACAGATATAGAAGAAGAGAATGATTCAAAATAAAACATCTATAAGGAAAGACTCAAACAGTTTTTTTAAAAGTCTAAATTTTTTTGTCAATGAAGTGAGAGAGCTAGGGGAAAAAATTAGAAGAGAAATAAGAACTATGGAAGAAAGAATTGGAAATGGAATTAACTACCTGGTGTCAGAAATTAAAAAAAAAATCTTGTTCAAGCAACAAACTCTCTGAATATTAAAATAGACCCCATAGAAGCCAATGATTTCACAAGACAATAAGAAATATTAAAAACAAAGTTAAGAGACTGAAAAAATTTTTAAAAAGTGTAAGGTATCTCTTAGTAAGAATAACTGACCTGAAAGACAGAGTGAGGAGAAAAAAAAATAAGAATCATTGGACTATCTGAATGACATGACCAAAACAAGAGCCTAGACATCATATTTCAATAAATCTGCCCATTTCTCTAAGATCCAGAGGGTAAAGTGGAAATAGAAAGAAATATCAGTCACCTCCTAAAAGAAACTCTCAAAGGAAAACTCCCAGGAACATTACGGTCAAAATCCTGAGGTTCTAGTTCAAAGGAAATATACTACAAATGGCTAGAAAGAAAATGCAAAAGAACTACAGTTAGGATCACATTTAAGGTTAATAGCTACCACTATGGCAGTTAGGTGGCACAGTGGATAGAGTGCCATGTTTGAAGTCAGGAAGACTCATCTTCCTGAGTTCAAATCATGCCTCAGGCATTAATTGTATGACCCTGGCAAGTCACTTAACCCTGTTTGCCTCAATTTCTCATCTATAAAATGAGCTAGAGAAGGAAATGGTGAACCATTCCATATCTTTGCTAAGAAAATCCCAAATGGTGTCATGAAGAGTTGGACATGACTGAACTACAACAATAACAAAAACAAAAGCTATTATTATAAAGGAGTAGTATTATTATAAAGGATACAGTATTCCAGAAGGTGAAGGATGTAGGCTTATAGCCAAGAATAACTTAGCCAGAAAAGCTGGATATAACTCTACATATGAAAAAAGATAAAGATCTTTAATGAAATAGAGAACTTCCAAGCATTCCTGATAAAAAGACCAAAGCTGTATAGAAACTTAGAAGTTCAAACATAGGAGTGAAGAGAAACATAAAAAGGTAAACCAATAAATCACTAAACAAAGATGAATTACTAACATTTTAATATAGGGAGATGATACATGTGCCCCTTCTGAACTTCATCATGGGAATCATAGAGGGAGTCTCATTAGATAAGATCTCAGAATGGTTCTGTTATGTCATGACGATCTTAAGAGAAGAATGAAAACAAAAGAGAAAGAAAAAGAATGCTTAGGGGACAATATCTTACATAATCAGGGTGTCGAAGTAGAAGTCTATACAAACAATGAGGAGAGAATTAAGGGGTGAATGAATGATATTTGAACTTCACTTTTGTCTGAACCAGTCAATACACACACACACAAACACACAACATTGGGTACAGAAATGTATTTTAGTCAATATGAAAATAGGAGGAAGAGGAAAAGGATAATAAGGGAGGCATCAGTCCTGAGCAAAACAAACATATTTATAACTCCTTTTGAGGTGTCAAATAATGGGAATGTGAAGAGGTACCCATAAATTGAGGAAGGGCTGAATAAGTTATGATACAAGAATGTAACGAAATACTATTGTGACATGATGACATGATGGAGATGGCTTCAGAGAAGTCTTGGAAAACTCATATGAACAGATGCAAAGTGAAGTGAATGGATCCAGGAAAAAATTATACCATGACGACAATATGGTAAAGACAAACAAGTCTGAAAGAAGTGGGACCCCTGATTAGTTTAATGATCAGCCATAATTCCAGAGGGTTAATAATGAAGCATTCTGCCCTCTTCCTGATAGAGAGATGAAAGACTCAGAGTACAGAACGAGACTCACACACGTTATGTTTATATATGTATTTAAGTTCACATAAAATATATTTATATATGTAGGTGTATTCATCATGTGGTGTGTATCTGCGTGTCTGTGTGCATATCTCCCTTTTGAACATGACAAATACATAATTTGAAAAAAAATTTGCTTGACTATACATGTTTATAACATATTGGGGTTTTTTTGGCCTCAGTGGGAAGAAGACAGGGTAGATTTTGCTGATTGAAAAAAATTAATATTAATTGACTAACTTTAAAAAAATAAAACAAAAGAAATGACCTCTCTGGGTCTTATTAGCAGGCCTCTGCCAACAGCACAGTTATATCAAAGGGCAGAACTAGGAACAAAAGGGAAAAAGGACACAACAACAAATTTCCATTTGACCTAAGGAAAAACTTAGTAATAATTAGAAGAGTCAAAAAGGTGGACGGGGCTGCCTGTGAATTCCCATTGTGAGGAAGAGAGGGGCAGCAAAAAGTGTTCTTTGGATGCTAGTGATCGTTATTTGTCAGAGGAGTGGGATATTTGACTTTGGATTGGTTGTGACCACCTTGGACTGTTTCTTGGGGAATTAGAGTCAAACAAGAGTTAAGAGAGTTTGAGGCAGCTAGGTGGCATAGTGAATAGATCACTGGCCCTGGACTCAGGAGGACTTGAGTTCAAATCCACTCTCAGATTGCTTAGCACTTAATAGCCCTATGACTTTGGGCAAGTCACTTAACCCCAATTGCCCGGCCTTCCCCCCTCCAAAAAGCACAACAAAAACAAAAACAAACAAACAAAAAAAGAGTTAAGAGAGTTCATAACCAGGATGACACTGTTGTTTTGTGAGGAAAAGTGACTGGTGGTGAGAAGAAAAGTGAGTATGGAGCCATTGCGGAAGCTTGGGATTCTCTAAAGTCAGGAGCTTGAGACTGCAGTTGCAGAAGCATTGAAGCAGGTGCATGAAGCCTTGAAACCATATGTAACCTTAGGTTCTGCATTCCAGTCCCCACTTCGTATCTCCACATAGTCATTTTAGCATCTAGGAACAGTAATAATAGAATTTTGACGTATGAGTTGTCTGAATGGCACAAAAGTCTTGGGTTAGGAAGAAAGAAAAAGGTAAAATTCAACTGACCCAGAGTTTGGATATGAGTTGAAAGTTGTCAAGTGCGTGCCTGTTAAGTGCTAATAAGATTTATTAAGTACTTGTGGATAGCTCTGTGTCAGGGGCAGATTTTATATTTGATTTGAATACTAGTATAGTTGTGACACCAATTAATTTCATTTTATTTTGTTGATGTTGATAACTGTTGTTGAGTCCAGTTGTGCCTAACTCTTCATGACCCCATTTGGGGTTTTCTTGTCAAAGATATGGACGTGGTTTGCCATTTTCTTCTCCAGATCATTTTACAGAAGAAGAACCAAGGCAAACAGTGTTAAGTGGCTTGCCCAGGGTCCCATAGCTAGTAACTATCAGAGGCTGGATTTGAACTCAGGAAGATGAGTCTTTCTGACTCCAGACCTGGTGCTCTATCCACTGCACCACCTAGCTGCTCCATTTTACTTTACATGATTGCATCATGGTTTTTCTTTTTTCTTTATTTAATTTTAACTTTAGTTTTTATCAGTTACATATAAATATAAATTTTTAAAAATTTGAGTTCTAAATTTTCTGCCTCTTTACCCTTTCCCTTCATTGAGAAGGCAAGTACTTTGATATAAATTATACATGTATATAAATCATGCAAAACATATTTCCATATTAGTCATGTTACAAAATAAAACACAGACAAAAAAAGCCAAGAATAATACAGAAAGTTAAAAAAAAAAAAGGAGACTTCATTCTGCATTCATGTGCCATCAGTTCTTTCTCTGGAGGTGGATAGCATGTTTCATCATAAGTCTTTTGGAATTGTCTTGGATCATTATATTGCTAAGAATAGCCAAGTCATTCACAGTTGCACGTCATGCCATATTGCTGTTACTGTGCACAGTGTTCTTAGGGTTCTATTCACTTCAGTTCACATCACTTCATTTAAGTCTCCCCAGGTTTTTCTGAAAGCATCCTGCAGTTCATTTCTTTTTAAAAAATTAATTAGTTAATTAAATTTTAATCTTCAACATTCACTTCCATAAATTTTGAGTTCTAAATTTTCTCCTCCTCCTTCCTGCCCCACCTTCCCCAAGACAGCATACAGTATGATACAGGCTCTACATATACATTCATATTAAATATATTTTCACATTAGTTATATTGTAAAGAAGAACTAGAACCAATGGGAGGAACCACAAGAAAGAAGAAATAAAGAAACAAAAAGAGCAAATAATATGCTTTGATCTGCATTCAGACTCCATCGTTCCTTCTCTGGACGTGGATGATATTTTCCATCATGAGTCTCTTGGAGTTGTCTTAGATCCTTGCATTGCTGAGAAAAGCTAAGTCTGTCAAAATTAGTTATTGCACAACATTACTGTTATTGTGTACAATGTTCTACTCATTCTGCTCACTTCACTCAGCAATATGGCATGTCTAAGTTTTTCCAGGTTTTTCTGAAGTCACTTGCTCATCATTTCACATAGCACAATAGTATTCCATTACATTCATATCTCACAGCTTGTTCAGCCATTCCCCAATGGATGGGCCTCCCCTCAATTTCCAGTTCTTGGCCACCACAAAAAGAACTGCTATACATATTTTTGTACATTTGAGTCTTTTTCCCCTTTTGATGATCCCTTTGGGATACAGACCTAGAAGTGGTATTGCTGGATCAAAGGGTATGTATATAGTATGATTGCCCTTTGGGCATGGTTCCAAATTGCTCTCTAGAATAGTTGGATCAGTTCAAAACTCCATCAGCAATGCATTAGTATTCCAATTTTCCCACATCTTCTCCAACGTTCATCATTTTCCTGTTTTGTCATGTTAGCAAATCTTTTTTTTTTGCACGGGGGAAGGGCAGGGCAACTGGGGTCAAGCAACTTGCCCAAGGTCACATGGCTAGTAAGTGTTACGAGTCTGAGTATGGATTTGAACTCAGGTCCTCCTGACTCCAGGGTCAGTGCGCTATTCACTGCGCCACCTAGCCACCCCCCATGTTAGTCAATCTGATAGATATGATGTGATACCTCAGAGTTGTTTTGATTTGCATTTCTCTAATCAATAGTGATTTAGAGCATTTTTTCATATGGCTATAGATAGCTGTTCATCTGAAAACTGCCCGTTCATATCCTTTGACAATTTGTCAATTGGGGAATGACTTGTGTTCTTGTAAATTTGACTCAGTTCTCTATATAATTGAGAAATGAAGCCTTTATCAGAGACACTGGTTGTAAAAATTGTTCCGTGGCTTTCTGCATCCCTTCTAATCTTGGTTGCATTGTCTTTGTTTGTTGTATGCCATTTCTTAGGCACAATAGTATTAATAATATTCCAACACAATCATATGCCACAAATTATTCAGTCTTCCCCAATTGATTGGCATCCCTCAATTACCAATTTTTTTTTGCCACCACAAAAAGGGCTACTATAAATATTTTTATAAAATAGATCTTTTGTCCATTAAAAAAAAATCTCTTTGGGATATAGACCTAGTAGTGGTAATGCTAGGCCAAAGGGTATGCAGAGTTTTATAGTCCTTTGGGCATAGTTCCAAACTACTCTTCAGAATGGTTGGGTCGTTTGGATCAGATCAACTCCACTAACAGTGCATTAATGTCCTTTTTTTATATCCCCTCCAACACTTGGCATTTTCCTTTTCTGTCATATTAGCCAATCTGATAGGTGTAAGGTGGTACCTCAGAGGTGTTTTCATTTGATTTCTCTAATCAATAATGATTTAGAGCATTTTTTCATATGACTGTAGGTAACTTTGATTTCTTCTTTTGAATACTGCATGTTCATATCATTTGATGGTTTATTAATTGGGAGGTGACTTGTATTCTTATAAATTTGACTCAGTTCTGTATATATTTGAGAAATTAGGCCTTTATTAGAGAAACCTGCTATAAAAATATTCCCTTCCCCCTAGTTTTCTGCTTTTCTTCTAATCTCAGCTGCATTGGTTTTATTTGTGAAAAACCTTTTTAATGGGCTAGTGTTTGAATACCAGTCCAGTTAAGTTTGGAAAGACTCATCAGTAGAAGGTTGGTTACCATGTGATAAAGTTTTGGAGGCTGTAGCAATTCTAGAAGATGGTCTACTAAGGGAGAGTAGGCTTTTGATCTTCATTGGTAGTGAGAGTACCCATGAAGGTGAAATCACAGATCTTTCAGATATGAAAGTCAGTATGATGATAGGCCACAAAGATTTATCAGGAATATGCCATGAATATTATTAGTATAGTGTACCAGTTTATCAGCATTAACAGATCTTTCAGGCTATCTAATTGTTTCTCATTGTGTTACCATAGAAATGTGACTTCTCTCAAAGATTTTATTTTGAGTCCTAATTTTAAAGGGTTATTTTTGGTTATATTAGAATATAAATAAACAGCATTTATAAACTGGGTTTTATTTAATCACTTTGAAGATATGAAATACTTTTTTAAAACTTAATTTCACTTTTAGTGGAGAAGTATCTAATTATATAAGCTAAATTAATGAATGACCCCTTCACTGATCAAGAAGGAGATGAACAAAAACCTATTTTAGCTACAGAAATAGACCTTTACCATAAGAAGGTCTTAGAAAGATTTCCACTGCTAAATTGTGCTTTGAAGCTGACAGATAGGAAATACTAGATCAAATAATGGTAAATACACAGGATGTTTTGGATTTTAAGCCTTTATCTCACCATTCTTTAGCTCAAAGAGTTCTAGTGGCTCCCTATAAAATATAAAGTGCTTTGTTTATCATTCAGTACCTTTCAAAATCTGACTCTAGCCTAGTGCTTCTTAAACTGTGGGTGGTGACCCCATATAGGATTGTGAAAAATTTGGCAACAGTTTTCTGAGTTTCTGAGTAATAACCAAAAATTAATTAAAAATCCAACGTGTAATGAATGCAAGGTGTTTCCGACAGCACTTGCCCATGTTGCATTGAGCAACTTCACTGCAGCCTTGGTTCTGAACACAAAGCATGCACACTTTGCACTGTGCGTATTGTCTTGCTCACTTAACAACAACAAATGCTGTGGAAACTCAAAAAAGGGTGGGATCATGAATGGAAAAAGTTTAAGTATTCCTGCCTAGCCTACCTGTTCTGGCTTATCATATATGATACTTCTTCCTACACTCTGTTTTCCATTTAAACTGGCCTCCTTGCTGCTACAAGGCTATCTTTGTACCTAGAATGCACTCCTTCCTCTCTTCCATCCCTGAGATTCTCCAGCTTCTTTCAAAACTCACCTCTTAAACCAGCCCGGACCTCTCTTCTAACCTCTGATCTCCCATCTCCAGCTGCCTAAAGGGCATCTAAAGTTGATGTCATGGAGACATCTTAAATTCAACATATTCAACAATGAATTCATCTTTCCCCCATCTGAGGCATAGATTTTATGCCAGCATTCTGTTAGTTCAGATTCAATGTTGGAATGAAATGAGGCAGTCTTCAGTCATTGAACATATTAATACAAGGAGGTTTGCTTTTCCCTAGCACAGCAAAGATATGCAACAGGGATACAGTGGCACTGAACTTCCCTGGACACGGCTTCCCTCATCTCCAAACTGGTTGTCAGGGCAGAATAAGATTACTTGAGTGGCCTTCAGAAATCCATCACATCAGAGAGAACTCAATTCCACAAGGCTGGGATTTTGTTCACCATTAGATGACTGGGAACCTGCATCAGGGAAGGCAGGGCCAGTCAAGTCTCAGAGATAGGGACTGCTCTAGGCCTTTGTCCTAGCCTTGCCCCATATTGGCTCTGGGGAAGGGAGAGGGAAGACAGGGAAGGAATCTGCAGTGAAAGGCCATTCACATAGACTGTTCAGATCCCTGGGTAACTTTGTCTTCTTTTAGGTAAAGCTTCTCCACCTTGTAGGTGGGAGGATAGAAGTTGTAACAGGTCTTGTCGTACTCCAAGTCTTTCTTTCTTCCTGTTAAGGGCGCCACCACCCTCCTAGTTACCAAAGGTTACAATCTAGGTGTCATTCTCAACTCCTCTCTCTCTCACCCCCTCTATCCAATCTGTTGCCAAGGCCTGTTAATTCTGCCTTCACAGCAATTTTTATTCACAGTGTCCCCAAAATGTCAGTGAAGCTTTAAGTTATGCAGTTTAAAGCTTCATACATATTCCCTTTTCTCCTTTGACACTCTGCCTCCTCCCTCCTCTCCCTTTCCCCTCACCCCTGTGCAGGCCATTATCACATCTGGAATATTGCAACAGTCTGATGGTTGATCTCGCTGCCTCATGTCTCCCTTTTCCAGTTGGTAATAGTAAGGAGATTTGAAGATCCCTTTGTATTGCCAAGCTAAGATGTACTTAGCACCTAGTTTCAAATTAAGCCTCTGTTAAAGAAACAGAATGCTAACTTAACAGGAAGGGGCTGAACAGGGAGGAGCTATACCGTATTTAAGGAAGAGCACAAGTTGGACAGTCAGAAATTCCTGGGGTAAGCATTGTGGAGGCAGGGCAGCTGCTGGTGGACTGAAGACTGAACTGAGAATTGAGAATAACTGAGAAGAGGAATGAGAATTGAGAACTGAGACAGAATTTCTTGGAGCAAGCCATGTTGAGGCTGGATAAAGTCATTTTGATTTTGAGAATAGAGCTTATGGTACTGAAGATTTCCAAGGGCCAGTCAGAGCTTCTGAGGATTTCCAAGGGCCAGCTGGAGCTGTTGAGGATTTCTGAGGGCCAACTGGAGCTACTGAGGATTTCTGAGGGCCAACTGGAGCTACTGAGGATTTCTGAGGGCCAGAAGACTAAGGAAGCATGACAGTGGTGCTGGTACTTTGTACAAATGTTGTTGTGACTTTCTTAATGTGTATGAATGTTATCATGGCTTTGTTAATCCTTATCTTCCCAGGAATAGAGACTGAGAGATTTGAGGTAGACTGGACACTGTGAGCTTCAGTATGGAGCAGGAACTGTATGGAGAGCTGGACAAGGAACTGGGAGCTGTCTGCCTTTGAACTCAGGTGGCAGTTGGTTAGATTCAGGCGGGAGCTGGGACCATGGAAGAGGAATCATGGAAGCTGAAAGCCTGCCCCAAGTCAAGATGAAAAGACCTCCCCATGAATACTGAGTAGTAGTGACTGATGAAATTGTTGCACCCCATGAGTGTAGTACTTTGACTTTTGTACTTCGTGACTGAACTGAGGACTTAAAAACTTTGTGATTGACTAAATGAATGTACTACCCAGGGGTGGAGTACTTTGACTTTTGTACTTTGTGTCCCTTAAGGAGGCAAGCTTCCTTAAGGATGATTGAATTATTGAGTTACTAAATGATTGAATTACTAAATGATTGTACTTTGTTGAAAACTATGTGTGACCACTTTGTTGAAAACTATGTGGCCATTTTAATGATAAGTTGTTGAGTTGTGAAATGGTAAATGCTCTATTTTGATTTTCTGTGATAAGCTGTAACATTGTCAATTCTGTACCTTGATTTTCTGTGAATGTTTTGCTCTGATTTGTTATTGAATAAATAGAGTTTGCTATACTATGTAATCAGAATCTTGAAAGCTGTTCATCTGGAAAGCTGCTTGTGCTTGGCTTTACACAGTCCAACCTCTACTCAGCTGTCAAATTGATCTTCTTTAATCACATATCTACCATGTCACCACTTCTCTCCCCATTTGGTAAACTTTAATGTTTTACTGTAACCTCCAGGATCACATACAAAATTCTGTTTAGTGTTCAAAGTCCTTTATAACCTATCCTCTTCCTACCTTTATAGTTTTCTTATACTTTCTTCTCCCTTAACATACCCTGCAATTCAGTGATGCTGACCTCTTTTATGTTCTCACAAGACACCCTAAATCCCAATTCCAAGCATTTTTTTACTAGCTCTCCTCCATGCCTTTTGAAGAAAGTGGAATTTTAGCTGGGATTTGAAGGAAGCCAGGCAGGGCAGAAGATGGAGATAAAGAGGGAGAGAATTCAAGGCATGGGGGACAAGTGTAGATAACAAGGGTTATTTCATGGAGCATGCTGAGTGTTGCCATTCCTTGCTCTATATCCAGGTACAAGCTTTGGGGTTCTGCTTCTGGCCATGCTGGATTTGTTACCCAGGGCCTTGCAGTTAAGAGATGATGAAGATCTGGAAGAGCTGATGACTCAGTGGAAGGGATTAATCTACTCATAGTTCTTCCTTTCCATCTATGAATCCTGTCAGGACTATTCCCAGCTGCTTCCCAAGAAGGGAGCAGGGGAAAGGAGATTAGTTCTGTCTTCTGCCTCTAGCCTCATGGTAGCCATGAGCCTCTGAAGCACATGTCCTGGGGATGGAGTCAAGATACCAGAGTAAAGGCAGAGATTTTCCCGAACTCTCCCAAATTCCTCTTTAAACAACAAAATAATAATGCTTCAAAATAAATTCTGAAGCAGTAGAATTAACAAAAAGATAGGGCGAAATAATTTTCTAATCCAAGATTAGGTAGGTAGGCAGGAAAGGTCTGTCTCACTGGGGTGGGACTGGATTGCAGTTTAGTACTAGCTGTGCTCTAGCAAGCCAGCAGCAGGCCTTGGAGGTATCTGAATTAGGGGCTTCCAGATCTCTCAGTCCACAGATGGTAAGAGGGTAAGACAACTGCTCAGAAAGAGGTTACAGGAGACCCTTTGCTGGCACTGGAAGCAAGATTCTGTTGCACTGACCATACACAGTTCCAGGTCATAGTCCTAGAGCAAGGAGGAGCACCAGCAGGAGTGGGGATCCTGGACACAGTTGCAGGTTGAAAAATTGTGCTTGTGGTTGCTCACAAACCAGAACACAGGCCAGGAGAACAGTGACCACACCTCTCCTTAGATCATACTGCCTTAGAAGAATGAAAAACTTAGAGATCCCTAGAACCATCTTTAAAAACAATTTGCAGATCCTATACTTGATTGCATGCTGCCATGGCAGGGGGGCGGGAGGGAAGGGAAAAAATTTGAAACTCAAGGGATTGTGGAACTGAATCTTGTAAACTAAAAGTAAATAAACAAATCAATTAAAATAAAATAAAATAAAATAAAACAACAGCATGAAAAATGACATTTAGGATAGTGCCCCCTCCACCCTTGGAGCACAGCCCAACTTTAACATAAAATTAAAAGTCAAGAAATAAACTAGAAAAAAGAGCAACAACAGAAACAAAAAGAGCCTGGCCACAGAAAGTTACAATGGTGACAGGGAAAATCAAAACAAATTTAGAAGACAACATGTCAAAACAGCTACATGAAAAGCCTCAAAGAAAATGTGAATTGGTCTCAGCACCCCCCTCCAAGAAAAAAAAAAGAATCCTGGAAGAAGATTTTAAAATCAAATAAGAGAGGTAGAGGAGAAATTGGAAAAGGAAATTACAGTGATACATGAAAATTATGAAAAAAGGAGTCAATCGCTTGGTAAAGGAGTCATTAAAAATATTGGAGAAAATGACAACTTAAAAACCAGAAAATATTGCAAGTAGCCAGAAAGAAACAATTAAAATATCATGGAACCACAGTCAAGATAACATGTGATTTAGCAGCTTCTATATTAAAGATCAGAGGGCATGGAGTATAGTATTTGAGAGAGCAAAGGAACTGGGATTACAACTGAGAATCATCTATTCAACAAAATTCAGGGGAAAAATAGATATTCAGTGACATTGAGGGAATAATGTACACACTCAGTTGGACATAAAAATATATCTTATCCTACGGAGAGGGATAAGAGAAGGGGTGGGGGCTGATAAAAGGGAGAGTGGATTAGGGGCAACTGTGGTTAGAAGCAAAACACTTTTGAAGATGGAAAGGATGAAAGGAGACAGAGTAGGATAAATGGAGAAAAAGTAGGATGGAAAGAAATACACACTAATCATAAATGTAGATGTGAATGGAGGTAAACTCACCCATAAAATGGAAGTGGATAGCCAAGTGGCAAAAAAGAAAGACAGTCCCTGACCTCAAGGAGCTTACATCCTAATGGTGAGAAACAGCACATAAAAGGAAGCTGAAGGGAGAGGGAAAGGGGAGAAAAGTGCATGTGTTGGTCCAAGAGTAAGAAAGTGGAAGCCAAGAGTTAAATAAAAGAGTAAACATGCAGGAGGACCTAAGTTCAAATCTGGCTTCAGACACTTAACACTTACTAGCTGTGGGACCTTGGGCAAGTCACTTAACCCCAATCACTGTTTCAAAAAAAAAAAAAAAGAATGAACATGGCTGGCCTTAGCATTTTCCTGAAAACTGAGGTTTCAGGAAGAACTAACCAATCAGAGGAAGGAAATAAGTAGTTCTAATTGAAAATTATGTAACTTTTGTTAGAGATTGTTGTTCTGCAATATTCACCCCCAAACTGTATTTTAGCATATTATGACATTTTTCTTCAGGATTACTATGAATGTTACCTTAAATTGTCCAGTGGCAGCTAGGATAGAGCACTGAGTCTAGAGTCAGGAGGACCTGAGTTCAAATCTGGCCTTAGACATTTAACTAGTTGTATGACCTAGGGTACAATTAAAGAGACCGAGGTAGACAAAAGTTAAGAGACTCCACTTAGGTTGAGTGAATATATACATATATGTGTGTATTATGTGTGTGTATGTATATGTATACATATTTTGGACACAGGAGAGTAATCTCCAGCAACTCTTCTAGAATTCTTGGAGAGGGCAGCTACTGATAAGAGGGTTGGTCCAAGCCTGGCCATTTAACCAGAAGTCCTGTGCTAGGAATTGTTTGGAAAATGCCAAACCTAGGTGAAATGTAAATCACATAATTAGTAACCCTGTAGATTGTTTTATCTTCTCATGAGGTTTAAGTATCAGTACCCTAGCAGATTATAATAGTAATTATACTAAGTTACTGATTCTGTTTTAAATTTGTTTTAATCAAATGCAAATTTATGTTGAACATTTCTTTTGTATGTAGGACATAAATTACTTGTCCCATCCCAGAATAATATTGTACATTAAGTATTTTTTTACTCCTCCTTCTTGGGGGGAAAAAAAAAACTAGACATGAACTGTAATTAAAATTGTCCCTGGAGTGCCAGGGTGGGGAATTTAATAAGCCAAAGATTGTGAAAACAAGGAGGCTAGCTCCCTCATTGAAGGTCAGTATCCCCAGTTCTTAGTCTAGATCACATACCTAGGTATAGAACAGGAAGTGAGTATATGTCCTTGTATGACTTGTATATATGCATGCATGTGTGTATATATGTGTGTATACTCACACATGTGTCTATACATACTAACAAAACTAATTAAATTAATGTCTTTCCCTACTTATAGCATGGATATATAGAAATGGGGAGGCTCTCAAGTCTCTAAGAGACTAGTTTTCCACCTTTGTGAGTAGTAGAAACGTAGTCAAAATTGCTCAGTTATTCCTTTGATCTTCTATCTTTAAGAGGGGTATTTGGCTTAAAATTATATCTATTTATGCATCAGATATTTTAAGTTTGTGGATATGATTCTGTGGTTCTGGATCCCTGATAACTCTAAATTTCTGGCTCTTGTGTTTGTCTCTGGAGGGCTAGATATGAATAGTCCCGATCTATGTTCCGACTCTCCCAGGTCTAACTCCTGTTAGACAATGCCAATATTAAGGCTTAACAACACCCAGTTCTCTTTAGAATAGGCTGCTGAAACTCTCCTTAAAGCTTACTTACACTTTCAGTATAATTCTATCTTTCTCACCTTGAGTAGGCTTTCCTATGATAATATATAGAGAATTCCTTTTGCTACTCATCCATGTACACTGACCCCATTGACTCACCAGCAAAAACCCTACATAAGCCAATGTAACCCTGGGCCCATAGTGACTCTAGTCCTTTGACCAGACTATCCCAAGTGTCCAGGCTACTACCTTGTATACTTCCTCATACAGCAATGGTGGGAGTAAGAAAGGCAGAATGTGGTTTTTCCCTTAATGAATTACTGTCTGTCTGTCCATAATTATCCTAAATGTTGCTATGTGCCATTCACTGGAACACAACTCCAAATTTGTATGTCAGGGAACCAGAGGATAATAGTTCCACCCCAGATCTGCAGGGTAACAGTTTAATATTAGCCAGCTTAGTTTCCCCTCCCTTTAGACATTTATTAAACAAAAGGCAGTTATGGATAGTATGAAATATATTTATCAAAGCAAACGAGTAAAACAGTAATAAGGAAAGCCATACATATTATTAGTGTAGGCAGTAGAATACACAAGAGTTGGGGTGGTGGTGGTGATCTATGACCTGAAAACAAAATGAAATTTCAGCTCAACCAGGGAGAGAACTTTTTCACTCAAAGAGCCCACTCTATGGGTGGCGAGGTGGCACAGTAAATAGAGCACCAGCCCTGGAGTCAGGAGGACTTGAGTTCAAATGCGGCTTCAGACACTTAACACGAAAAACTAGCCGTGTGACCTTGGGCAAGTCACTTAACCCCAACTGCCCTACCTTCTCCCCTTACCCCCTGCACAAAAGAGCCCACTCTTAGCAGTCTCCAGGGGATTAGGCACTGGGAATCAAGGGACATATTGGAATGCCTGCTTTTATCTAGAGCAGTGGTTCTCAACCTTCCTAATGCTATGACCCTTTAATACTCGTATGTGGGCATATCTGAATGTGGATGGATCCGCCTAGAGACAGATAGAGGAGCAGTGTCTTGGTTCCCAAGACCATCAGAAATATGTGTTTTCTGATGGTCTTAGGCGACCCCTGTGAAAGGGTCCTTTGACCCCCAAAGGGGTTGCGACCCACAGGTTGAGAACCATTGATCTAGGGTACCTATGGCTCTGGGGACAGGGATGTTTCTTTTTCATCATCTGAAGTCTGAGTCTTGCTTTTTCTTGCCCGTTATCTCTCCCCTCCCTGTGCCCCTCTCTCCTGCAAACATATTAGCCAATGTTGAGCTGTATCTCTATCTGTATGCAGCATCATAGGGCTGTTGTTCAGGGAACTGCTAAACCACTTTAGGGATATATGTGTGTGGGTAGGAAGCTACATATTTATAACAGTTTTTTTCTTTGTAGCTTGAAAACAAAGAAGAGGCTCATCAACTGGGAAGTGGCTAAATAAATTGCAGTGGTGAACATATTGGAATATTACTTCTCTATAATATGATTAGAGGATCATAGACTGGGAGCTGGCAGTGACCATAGAGGTCATGTAGTCCAACTCCCTTATTTTTCATATGGGGGAAATTAAGGTTCAGAAAGGTTAAAAGACCTTCCTGTTTCCAAGCCCATCACCTTATTTACTGCATTCGAGGAAGCATGGGAAGACTTAAATGAACTGATGAAGAGTGGATTAAGCAGAACCAGGTAAACAATATATACAATGACTACAACAATCTAAATGGAAACAACCGCCACTCAGTATTATGTGATTATAGGGAAGAAGCTTGTTCCCCCAGAAAAGATGAGAAAGGGCCCTTTCCTTTCTTCTTTGCAGTGGTGGAGTATGGGTATGGAACATGGCACATGCTGTTAGACTCAGTTGATACGTTGGCTAGTTTTGCTAAACTGTCTTTTTATTGTTGTTTTCTTTCTCTTTTTTTTTTATTAGATGGTTCACTGGATGGGGAAGGGGAGAGGGATATATTTAGAAATGAAAGTGATATTAGAACAAAAAATAGCAAAATGAACTTTGAAAAAAAGAAATGGGCCCACTATATTTTCATCTCTGGCATTAAAAACTTTGTAGTTCTTTGCTCTGCATTGGTTAGACACTGGAAATATGATAGGTGTCCAGGGGAAGTCATCTTAAATTTTAAAATTTGTTACAGTTAGATAATTGATAATTGAATGTATTCTCATCTGATTTCAAAATGCTTTGTGGCCAAGATTACGATTTTCGAGGGGCTCAGAACTGTTATTTCATCAGTTTATAGACTGGTCTCTCAGATTCCTCCTAACCTTCAGGTTCCTCTAGGAATTTATAGATTTAGGGAACTGCCTGAGGCAAGGGGAAACTTAGTGACTTTCTCAAGGCCACTCAGCTACTATGAGAGACTCAAACTGAAGGCAGGTCTTCCTGAATCCAAGGTTAGCCCTTTCTTTCATGACCTCTTGCCTGGACTATCAATAACTTTCTAATTGGTCTCCTTTCCTCAAGTCTCTCCACACTCCAATCAATCCTCCACTCACCTGCCAAAGTACTTTGCCTAAAGCCGGGTCTGACCATATCACCTGACCACCCTCCACTCGAGAGACCCAAGGAGCTCCCTATAATCTCTTGGATTAAATAGAATTTCCATAGCTTGGCATTTAAAGTTCTTCACAGCCTGTCGTTTCCCAGGGTTCTTATACTCACTGTCTCTTCACATGTTTTTTGATCTGGCCACGCTGGCTTCTTGGCTGCTCTTCACACATGATACTTGACATTCTGACTGAATGTCTCCCTCCTGGCTGGTCCCTATGCCCAGTGTCTGCCTCTCCCCTCTGCCTCTTTATTTTTCTGGCTTCTTTCAGGACCCTGCTCACATCCCAATATCTGCAGGCTTTTCTTGGTTCTCTTTGCTACAAGCATTTTTCCCCTGAGATTACCTCCAGTCTATTCTGTGTCTGTATTTTATATCTATCTATCTATCTATCTATCTATCTATCTATCTATCTATATACACTCACACACACACACACATATACATATATTTATATACACATATACATACACACATATATGTATCTGTATACACATATCACACACATATCACATATACATAATATACTCTATGTATATTATGTTTTTGGGCAGCTAGTTGACCTAGTGTATAGAACACAGGCCCTTGAGTCAGGAGGACCAGAGTTTAAATCCAGCCTCAGATACTTACTGTGTGATCCTGGGTAACTGTAAAGCCATGCACGAGCAGCTTTCCACAAGAATGCTACTGTGAACAGCTTTCAAGGTTCCAATTACATGGTATAGTGAACACTCTATTTATTCAATAACAAATCAGAACAAAACATTCACAGAAAATCAGAATACAGCATTCACAACAACTTATCACTAAAATGGCAACATAGTTTTCACCACAGTGGCCACATAGTTTTGAACAAAGTACAATCATTTAGTCAATTAATCACTTAGTAACTCAATCATTCAATCAACTCAATCATTCAATCATCAGTAAGGGTCACAACATACAAAAGTCAAAGTTCTCCACTCATGGGGCACATTAAGTTTCAGTCACTATTCAGTCATCAGAAAATACACATGCCCTTCCCCCGTCAGTCACAAGTAAATCACAATCTTCTCAGTCAGTACACAGCATCCAAGTAGTCTTCTTTCAGCTTGACTTGGGGTGGTCTCTCAGATTCCTTGGATCCCCTTGCATGGTCCCAGCTCCTACCTGGATTCACCAAACTGTCACCTGGGTTTTTTGTATGCAAACCCAAATCCCAGGTCACTACATACCACCTGATTTGTGGCCCACCATTAAGCCCCTTTATATATTTTTTTTGTCCCTGTCCCTATCCTACATTTTGTCACAGCTTGAAATGGCTTAAGACATGTCTGGGCATTGCTCAAGGCGTAGTTCCCTGCCCCCTCCTTCCCTAATCAGCATTCTATATATTCTCCTTGAATCATTATAGTGTACAAGCCTTTATAACCAAAGTCTGTATCCCAAATGGCTACTACCAATCTGAGTGACTACTCTGGTAGTCTCACGCTTAATCAATAAATCCACACCTAAATTTTACCTTCAGCCCAGGTCTCAGCTTGCTCTTATTCTCTGCACAACAGGTTCAAAGGCAGACAGCTCCCAGTTCCTTCTCCAGCACTGTGTACTATTCCTGTTCCACACTGAAGCTCACAATGTTCAGTCTACCTTAAATCCTTCACAGTCTCTATTCCTAGGAAGTCAAGGCTTAACAAAGCCAGAAACAGACAAGGTACTGTGACCACAGTCATGCTTCCTCTGGCAGCTCTGGCTGGCCCTTGGAAATCTTCAGCAGCTTCAGCAGCTCCTCAGCAGCTCCAGCTGGTCCTCAGAAGAAGCTCTGCCACCACAAGTTCCCAGGAAGTTCTCACTTTCCCAGCTAGGGTTTTTCCTTATATACAGTATTGCTCCTCCCTATTCAGCCCCTTTCTGTTATGTCAGCAACAGGAGTTCATACCTTCTGTTTCTTTAACAGAGGCTTAATTTGAAATTAGATGTTAAGTACCTCTTAGCTTTAGCAATACAAAAGGATCTTCAAATTTCATTACTATTACAGTAAGTCACTTAACCCTGTTTGCCTCAGTTTCTTTTTCTGTAAAATTAGCTGGGGAAGAAAATGGCAAATCACTCAGTTTCTTTGCCAAGAAAATCCCAAATGGGGTCACACCTGAAACAGCTGAATAATAGTGCAGCAGCAGCAGCAGCAGCAGCAGCAACAACCTTATTTACATGTTGTTTCTCCTCTGTAGAATGTCAGCTTCTTTGGGATGAGGACAGGGTTTTTGCTTTTCTTTGTATCCCCAGCACTCCACGCAGAGGCTGGCAGGCACTTCATAAATGCTTGTTGGCTGACTAACCAGGTGCCATGTAAACAGTTGGCAGTCTCATTGTCTGAATGCATATCTTTTCTTTTAAAGTAAAGCTCCTTTCACTAATGCTAAATACAATCTCTGTTTCACATAGAACTTCCTTATCACAGGAGGGCTGGAGTTGTTGCACGATAGTGCCAGCTAAAGCTTAAGTGGGAAAATACATTGGGACAGGAATAACTGCAATTGAATTGACAAGAAGAAGAAGAGACAGACTGACCTTTTGTCGTCCCAGCCCCTTCCTTCCTCCTGTGCAAGGAAGAATGAGATTTTGTCATTTCAAGAATGTGCTGCTATTTGTTACCGCTAATATACATTGTCCCCTGGGCATGCTCATCCCAGTAAGAAACATGGAAGATATCGTGCCCTAAGATTTCCATTTATATCAATTAAAGTGATCCGAATATAGCTACACTGACTAAGATTAACACTTCATTCCTTTCCAGGGTACACTCCTAACTATCCTGGACTTTCTCTAGAAGGCCCCAGAAGGGTTTTTCCCTGGGAAGCTCACTTTGCCCCAGGCTTTCTCACACTGAAAGTACCCTTTTGGGCCTTTCCTTTGGATTGATTGGTTCCTCCCAGAACCACTCCTAGAATACACTGATCAAAATTTTAATGCGATTTGATTCCTGGTTTTGATGATTTTGAGTCCCTTAACCATCTTGGTCATGTTCCTCCAGAATGCCCTCTAGCTCGTAAATACTTTTCCTAAAATATGTTGCCTAGAATTCGACATACTACTGTAGTCTGAGCAGAGAAGAATCAAGCAGTACTAACATCACCTGCCATTTCTGCTATGTGATATTGTAACCAAGTATAGTGTACAGAGAGCTGCCTGGGAATGCCATTTGCAAGTGGTCATCCAGGCTCAAGTGAGGAGAAACCCATTATCTCTTAAGGCAATGCATTTCACTTTTGGATAACTCTACCTATCTGGAAAGTTTCCTTACTAGTCTAAGTCTTCTCTGTGTAATGATACTGGGATTTGAAGATCTTCCATGCCCCTTGAACTTGCTGATGTAGCAGGAAAGGGTGGAGCAAGAGAAAGCTGGAGCCAAACTAGAGTCTGTGCAGTGGTGACTGGAAGTAGCAGCAGAGGCAGTGGCTGCAGTTGCAGGGTGAACTCCTTTTTTTTGAGCCAGCCAGAATCTCTGCTAAGGACTCTTGCTGAGGACTACAGGAATGGGAACTGTGGGGGGCCGGAGCTGCTGGGAGCAAGCTGCCTGGACACTGAGCAGTTGTCATGAGTGACGAGAAGAGGATCTTTGCCTGAGGTAGCCTGTCCTATTCTGAAGGCTTGAGAATGTGGCTTTTTACTACTTTAACTACATGTGCCAACTTCATAACTACTGTGTTGGCTTTGGCTTTCTGGTTTTGGGACTCAGTTTTCTGGTATTTAAATAAATGTTCTAGCTATATTTCTCAGGTAGAGAGCCTGTTACATTTTGTGATTAATAACCATATCAGCATACTTATAATTACTGCAGGCATTGTGAATACTGCATTGTTGATACACTCTGCTATTTCTACCTTAACTCTCTTTTCAAGTTGGTTTGGAAGAAACATAGGTTCTTCAAGTCAATTTGATTGGATTCAATTTGATTTATTTCAATTCAACAAATACCTGTTACCACCTAACACGAATAAGACACTGTTAAGCTGGGAATAAAAAGACAGATGCTCACAGGAATGCACGCTTTTTTATTTTTATTTTTTGGTAGTGGGGTGATCTGGACTTAGTATTACCCTGTGATATAATGGGTAAGAATCATTCTACTGATACAGAACAGCATCTGTGCTGTTCTCTTAAAAAATAGTTTTAGGGAACTGTGTGGGACATCAAAAGGGTTAAATGACTGGCCCGGAATTACAAAGCTGGTATGTTTCAGGGGTGAGATTTGAACCTAGGTCTTCCTGACTTCTAGTTCTTGAACCATTACTTTCATTTATAATTTAGGAACTGCTCAAGACACAGTCCTGTCAGGTCTTTCAACGTTATTAAAAGATTCAGGGGTGACGAGGTGGTGCAGTGAATAGAACGCTAGCCCTGGAGTCAGGAGGACCTGAGTTCAAATCCAGCCTCAGACACTTAACACTTACTAGCTGTGTGACCTTGGGCAAGTCACTTAACCCCAATTGCCCTGCCTTCCCCCTTCCAAAAAGCAAAAAAAAATCCCCCACGCCCCAAAAGACTCAAATAATCCTTTCTAATGACATAACAAAAGCAATTGAGAATAATCAAGTACCTTATTAGCCCTTGGATTAGTGGAGAGTATACCTTGGGAAAGATTCTAGGTTTAGAGTTAGAATAGACCTTTGTTGTTGTTCAGTTATTTTCAGTCTTGTCCAATTCTTTGTAACCCCATTTGGGGTTCCCTTGGTAAAGATTCTGGAATGATTTGCTATTTCCTTCTCCAGCTCATTTTTACAGATGAGGAAACTCGGGCAAACAGGGTTAAGTGACGTGCTCAGAATCACACAGCATGTGTGCATGAGGCCAGATTTGAACTCAGGAAGATGAGCCTTCCTGAATGGACCTTAGAGGCCAGCTAGTCCAAACCTCTCACTTAAAATTAAGATGAGGAAACTGAGATCTCAGAGAGGTGACATCTAAGAACACATAGTGGCTTAATCAGTATTTGAACCCAAGTCCTCTTACTCCAAATCAAGCATACTTTCTACTGTACCACTCTGCCTAAGACTAATCTCTGAGTGCTATGAAGGATATCAGAGCTGGTGTGTAGAGGTAAACTCCAAAGGATGAAGGCTTATTGTTCTTTGAGGATGATGCTAAGATCTTCTGCTTAGAGAAGTTATACATGCCTGCAGATGGAATTGTACACAATGCAGATAAGCCTCAGTAAGAGGAAACCTCTGGTATATCCTCTCACTTTTAGGCCTCTATACTCCACAGTGCTACAATCAGAGGATTACAGATTTATTATGGATGGAAGTTATCTCAGAGACCGGGACAGAGGATTTTGGAGCTAAAAGAGACCTTAGAAATGATCTTGGCCAACCCCCTCAATTTATAGATTGGGAGACTAAGGCCCAGAGAGGTTATCTGACTTGGTCAACTCAAGTTCAGCAAGTAGCGAGAGGCACAGTTAGAATTTGAAGCCAAATTCTCTGATGCCAAATCCAGTGTTCCTTATTCCAGTATCTAGACACTCAGGTTACTGAGTATCTGACCCAGGACCACAATTAGATGGAGAGGTCAGTACAGAAAGTGTTGTTATTGTTTATCCTTTGCTTTTGAAGAGGACCAATGACATCATAGGGTGACATCTCGACTTGGGGGTGAATTGGATTTAAGTGAAGCAGGGTTGCGCAAAGTTATGCATCAGCCTCACTCTTTCTTCCAGAGTCATCAAAGTTCAGTGGCAAGACAAAAGTCAGAAACAGTGGTGATGCTGGGATGCAGACTTTGATGTCTTCTTTGTCTGACCAAACCCTAAGTGCTGCAGAGCTCTTGCTTTAGCTGCCTTCATGGCCATTGGAAGAAACTGTTCTCATCCTCCCATTCTGCTGGAGGTCAGCGAGGGGGAATTCTTCACATGCTTTGGATAGACATTTCCCTAATTCACCAATGGGTTTGAGGCCTGTTGGTTGCCATCAACCTGGTTTAGCCAGTCTATGGAGATGGTTTTACCAGATGACTGCTGCACATGTTATAACTTCTTGGAGCCACAGGTGATGGACACCAAAGTTGGATGAACAGCCCTGAAAAGGGCTCGGCAAGCCCTTACATCACAGATGCTAGTCCTCCTGCACCCATATACTCCAGAAGGTATGTATATACCATAGGAATACATCTGTATTCCTTGGTGGGGTTTAGGTACCGGGGCTGTGAAAGACTTCAAGAAAGAGTTATCTTTGGAGTAGCAAATTATTTGTTGCTGGACATACAATGTTTGTTAATATTTTCTTTTAACAAAAACTTACATATTGTAGCCAGTGTGTTTGCTAATGATGGTTTGGTGCCAGTCTCTTGGGCTGCCCCCTAGAACAATTTTCTTGGGTTTCTGGGTGGAAACTTGAGCCAAGGAAAGTGTAACATCCCACAAAATGTAACCTAGACTCTTCTGGGCAGAGATGTCCCTCCCTTCTAGCCTGACAATAGAATCACACACTATGGGTCAGCTGATCAATTTGCTTTACACCTCACAGTGCTTTTAAATTATTTGATAAAATGTTACTATGGTTGAATAAGGAACAAGATAGAGAGACTGGCTCAAGGAAATGTGTCATCACTCACATGCAAAAAAACCCCCTCAAAGTCTACTTCATTAGTAATACCTTTGGAAATGGGGGGGGAATATTAAAAAAATTTCCTGAAGCCTTAATATACAAAGCACCCTGAAATTTCTTTTCCCATGATCCTCCTACTTCTATGCAACACCTCCCCCTCACTTTCTCCCTTCCCCTTCCCCCCAACCATCTGCCCTGTTCCTTTTGGGTAGCCAGATTGCCTCTTGAGATCTGTTGCCTCTTGAGATCTGTTTACTGCAGCTGCCTTCTTCTGCTATTAAAGTAGCCAAACTGTGACCACTCTACAACCTTACTAACCAGCAGGAACAGTTACTTATGTTCAGGGCAGGAGGAGGAGATGGAGGAAGAAGAAGAGGAATAGGAGGGAAAAAAGGAGGAGGGAGGAAGGGAGGAAGAGTTCTTAGTAGATAAGTGACAAAAGCTATAATGTAAATTCCTTAATGTCATGACTCGAAGGGTTATTACTGCAGAGATAGTATAATATGGTATCTTTTCCAAGGAAATCTCAAATGGGGTCATGAAGAGTTGGACATGACTGAAAAATGGCTAAACAACAACAAAGTATGGTGTACATCCAAAGTAAATCCAATTCACTTTCAAGTCTGGGTTTCATTCCTTCTCCCAACCCTTAAATCCAATTCGTTTGTAAGGCAAGATGTCAGCCTCCTGATGTCATTGGTCTTCTTCAAGAAAGAAAGATGGACAACAGCGACCACAACGGTATAACCATGGGGAAATCGTGTGCTTGAGATCTCTGAGATCTCCACTTCTAATTAGTAAACTGGTAATAATGCTATCTCCGCTAGGTACTTCACAGGCTTGTAACAAGAAAAGTACTTTGTAAACCATAAAGTGCTCTGTAAATGTGAGCTATTAAAACAGAAGCTCAGGAATGAGGACTTAAATGAAATGGCAGCAGTGGAGTAGAATAGGACTGATATTTCGAAAGAAGAAAGGTAGGACGTGACAACTGATTGGCTGGAGAGGCGGAAGGTGAGAGATTGGGAAGAGTCAATGTTAACTCTGAGATTTAGAGTCCAAGAGGTGGACAAATGGTGGTGTTATCTACAGAAATAAAGAAGTTGGGAAGGAGGGACAATCTTTTCAGAAGATACTGAGTTCAGTTTTAGACATCTTGAATTAAATGTTGGTGAGGCATTTAGGTATAAATGTCAAGTCGGTAATTGGAGATACGGGACTGGAGATTAGAGGAGAGAGGAGAGTAGGATATATACATTTGGGAGTCATCTTGGTAGAAATGATATTTAAGCCATAGGAACGGATGAGATTTCCAAGAGGTAGAGTAGTAGGGAGATGAGAACTAAGAAGAGGGTCTTTATGGAACACTTGGATTTCAGATGTCCAAGAAGGAAAAACCCAGAAGAAATTAAGAAGGAAAACAAGGGAAGAGGCTCTGATGATGACTTGCTGTGTGACTTTGGCATGTTGTTAATTTTTCTCAGCTTCAGTTTCTCATTTATAAAATAAAGAGTTTAGACTATATGTACTCTAAGGTTCCCTCCAGCTCCAAATCTATAATCCTGTAATCTCAAAAGATAAACTCTGACTACCTAAAAATAAAAAGATTTGTTGGAAAAAAATCAGCGAAAATAGAATTAGAAAAGAAAAGGTAGATAAAATTAATTGCACCAATATCACTGTTAAAAGTCTGGTTTCTAAAACATAAAGGTAATTGATACAAATTTATAAAATCATGAACCCTTCCCTAATAAATAAGAGGTGAAAAGATATGAACAATTTTCAAAAAAAGATCTTCAAACTGTAATTGACCAAATGAAAAATATTTCAAACCATTAACAATAAGAGAAATGAAAATTTTCTCCATACAAATTGACAAAGATGAAAAAAAAGTGGAAAAATTGATATGGTTGGAGGGCTGTGGGAAGACAGGCAAACTGACAATTATTTGGTGGAGTTGTAAAATGGTCCAGCTGTTCTGGATTTCACTTTGAAATTATCTAAGAAAATCGACTTGTCTGTACTCTAATTCAACAGGCCCATTACTGGGTATACATGCTAAGGAAATCAAAGAAAGCAAAAAGGCCCCACATATACTAAAATATTAATATTTTCTACTTTTTGTGGAAGAAATGAACTGGAAACATGATAGGGATCTATCAGAGGGGGAACAGATTAAAAACTCATGATATATGAAAGCAATGGAATAAGATTACATAGAAAGAAATAACAAATATGAGGAATTCAGAGAAATGTGGGAAGATTTTTATGAACTGATAAATCTTATTAGAGCCATAGAGCTACTTGCCTCAAATCCTCCAGGACACAACAATTCACAGTCAATAGGATTTAGAACAGGACAGGACCTTAGAGCTGGTGCTCTAGTGAAAAAAGAACAAACCCAAAAACAAAATGAAGAGAACAATATATGTAATGATTACAGCAATGTAAATGAAAAATTCACTAAGTCAGACTATGAATATGGAGGAAAACAAACAGATCCTAGAGAAAAGACAATGAAACGTTGCTCTTTTCTTATAGCAGAAAGGCGTGTATGCATGTATGGGGGATGGGGAGAGGGAGGCTGTTTTTATTCAGTTATGTCTGACTCTTCATGACCTCGTCTTGGGTTTTCTCTTGGCAAAGATATTGGAGTACTCTGCCATTGTCTTCTCCAGCTCATTTTGCACATGAGGAAACTGAGGCAAATAGGATTAAGTGTCTTGCCCAGGGTCACGCTGAGCCAAACCGGGTTGAATGACTTGCCCAGACAGCTAGTAAGTGTCTGAGGCCAGATGAGTCTTTTTGACTTCAGGCCCAGTGCTGTAGGCACTGTACCATCCGGCTGCCCTGACATGGAAGGAGGTTACTGGAATTGAGGACTGTATACATTATCAGATATCTCTGTTTTAGGTACTTTTGCTTTTTTTTTTCTTGGTCAAAAGGAAGGGTTCATTTGGAAGGGGGAAATTGGAAGTGACTGTCAAGCAAAAACAAAAGTCATCAAAAAGCTATTTTAAAAAAGAAATGAACATTGAGTATGTAGCTGCAACCAAGATAAATCTGTTATGAAAATCAAGGGAATAGAAGCAGGAATGGAATAGTCAGCAGTGTTACAAGTTACAGAAAATTCAAGGAGCCTGAAACCTGAGAAGAGTCTACTAGATCTGGCAGTTAGTAGGACTTTGGTGACCTTGGGGAAGGTAGTTTTACTAGAGATTGGAGGTTGGAAGACAGTATTGGTAACTAGAGGTAGTGAGTTTGACTACTCTCTCTAGAACAGCAGTTCTCAACCTATGGGTGATGTTCAGTTTGTAACAATGAAAATGCATCCTGCAGATCAGATATTTACATTACGATTCATAACAATAGCAAAATTACAGTTATGAAGTAGCAACAAAAATAATTTTATGGTTGGGGGTCACCACAACATGAGGAATTGTATTAAAGGATCGTGGAATTAGGAAGGCTGAGAACCACTGCTCTAGAAGGTCAGTCATCAGTAAAGGGCTCAGATGATCAGTTGATTGGAGTAGAGTCATCTGATTTCAGTGGAAAATCAATCAAAATAGAAAAGAGATAGGAAATAGACTATCAAGACATGAATTAGACTGTTAATAGGAACTGGGATCAAATTGGAGCTTAAGGAGCCACCTACCTATGGGGCTGAAATCTTAGCTTCAAGAAAGGTCAAAAGTTACTTTAATTAATACCTTTATTTCTTAGTTAGCAATTAAATTTAAAAAAACTTTCTGGAAAGGTAACAGGTTTAAATTCACACAGCGGAGTAAATGACATATGCATGTCTGTCCTACTAGCAAGTGATATTTAATGGGGAGAAGAGTACACAAAGGGAAAGCAGGGAAAGGATGTTGAAGATAAACTTCGCCTACTTAAGGATTTTGCCAAAGGTTTTTTTTAAAAATTATTTAGCCTAGAGAAGCTAAACTTGAAGGAAAAAAAAAACCCAATTTTCAGATATCTGAAGGAAATATTAAGTAGGATCCAAAAGAAGACACTGGGTGGAAAACTTACAGAAGGAGAACAACCTGATTAGAGCCAAATAGCTTCTTGCCTGAAAAGAGTGCTTAACCCTTCAGGGCACAAAAGTTCATGGATCTACAAAAGGATCTAGATCTGGGCAGGACCCTAGAGCAGGAATTCTTAAGCTTTTTTTGTCATGGACTCTTTGGCAGTCTGAAACTTATAGACCTCAGAAAATGCTTTTAATTGCATAAAATGACACACATAGTATTACAAAGGAAGTCAATTATATTGACACTTGATAAAATTTTTTTTTTTTTTTAAAGTTCAGCTACGGGGGAGGCTAGGTGGCACAGTGAATAGAGCACCGGCCCTGGAGTCAGGTCGACCTGAGTTCAAATGTGACCTCAGACACTTAACACTTACTAGCCATGTAACGTTGGGCAAATCACTTAACACCAATTGCCGTGCCTTCCACCCTCCAAAAAGCAGCAAAAATAAAAATAAAAAAAAGTTCAGCCAATAAACACTTACCAATCCCGCAATTTCATCATTAAGCCTTTTAATTTATTATCCCGCTATGGATTATGCACTTCTGCAAATTTCACCTCTTTTGATCCTTGTGACAACCTAGGTTAAGTGACTTGCCTAGGGTCATACAGCTGTAACTATCTGAGGCTAAATTTGAACTCAATTCTATCCACCGCATTACCTAGCTTGCCTCTTAAAAAACGGTCCCTTCCCTCAAGGAGCTCACAGGTCTCCGTATCTAACTTCCGTGCTGAGTACTTTTAGGAATCCCATGGACCATCTTCAGTCCGGGATGGTTCCAGAGAACCTCTGCTTCGAGGTGGGGGCTGGATCTCGCCCCTCCAGCATCCCCAGCGCTGATTGGTTGTCCTTGGAGGCGGGGCGGAGCTAGAGAGCCACAGGTGGCCGCGAGCCGGGGATGCGCGCCTAGCCCTGCGGGTGGGCCGCTAGGCGTCGCGCTGGAGTCGCGTCTCCGCGGTTGCCGGGGCGACAGTGCGGGGGTGTGCTTTGGGGAAAGGCGTGCGGGGCGGTGGGGGCAGAGGGGCGGGAGGGAGCGGCGGGGCTGGGGGTGTGGCTCCCGGGGCAGCGCGAGGGGCCCGCGCGGCGGCTCCCGGGGCAGCGCCAGGCGGCGGCGCTGCTGCTGCTGCTCGCACTGGTGCGCCCGTCCGGCGGCGGCGGCGGCAGCGGCAGCGGCTCCGAGCGCCCGGGGCGCGGACTGCGGGGACCCGCCGGGGAGGGCAGCTGGGGCGGCGCAGGACCGGCCGCGGGAACCTGCGGAAGGCAGTGGCCGGAGCCGGACCGGGTGGAGCCCCACCGAAGCCCCTCGCAGTGCTGGGACGCGGAGCCGGGGAGGTGGCGAAGGAGGCGGGCGCCCGGCAGCCCCCGGGATGACTTCGAGGGGCCCCCCTCTGGCGCCCCTGCTTCTCCTCTCTCTACAAGGTAAGACCCCTCACTCCTCTCCCTTTCAGGTGGTTGGGGCACGCGTGGGGCAAGTGCCTCCAGCGGGTCCGTGCAATCCCAACTTTTCCTGGGGCGTCTTGCTGCCCATCTGTTTATCCAGGGGCAGCCTTGGTGCCTACGGCGGGAGGAGGGCGCATCTCGGCCCCCGCTCCAGCTGATGGATCCGCGGCGCCTCCCACCCCCATCCAGTCTTCCTCTGTTATAAGTGAAGATCGATCATCGCTCCCCGCCTCCCCCCTCCCTCCCTTGAGACCTAGATTCCCCCTGGCACCCCTCCCTGCCCAAATCTGCTGCCAGGCTGGAAATGCAGACCCTTTTCAATGACTCTTGTAGCCGGCTTGGGACGGTATCTGCAGATAACTGCGGAGGTTCAAGGAGGAGCTCTTAAACAAATTCATCAAACTTCGTGTATGGGTTTCTACTCGAGTCTCTTCATATCATGCAGACACTGACGCATCCATTGATCTCTATTGTAGATGGAAATGTGAGTTCTGCAAGCTGGTCAGCTTTGAAATGGACTCGATGAATTTATTTTATGCTTAAAATGAAAAGCAAGTTGCTCTGAGGCTTAGAGTCACAGTTTTATGTACAGTGCCCTTCTGCTGCATTATGTTTATAAAAGTGTTCATTTTATTTGAAGTTTGTTAAGTTCAGAATAACAATTTTTTAAAAATTCCACAAAAATATAAGTTGTCACATGGTATTTATGATCCGAATAAACGCATGCCTCCCCCTCCAAAGTTTTTTTCGAAGGACTTCCCTAATTAAATTTTCTTGCACCCTGTTTATCTTTTTAACCCATTTATTTTCATCTAGTAGTTTTCACACTGGTTTTCTTACATGAAGCATCTTTTCATCCATACCCCTTTTCTCTGTTACTTCACTTTGTGCAGCGTATGTGTTGATTTAATTGATAATGAAGATTTAGTGAGATTGGTTTTGCAAAATCATTTTAAACAAGTTTTAATTAACTTTGCTGTGTTTTTCTGGGAAACTGTTGAGGTTTGCCCAATTTTATACTGTAATTGGTTTACTGATTTGTCTTCAGACTGGGAACCAACTCTGAGTTGTTACCTTTTGAGTTCATTTAGTATGGAAGAAGAAAGAACTTGATGAGGTCCCTTTTCCCACAGAAACTGGTAAAGGCATGAATATAAAACTACAAAGCACTTTTCTGGAGCTCTGCATGTGTAAATCAGTAATTATAAATGAATAATGATTTTGTGAATATAGTATACATATGTATCATATTGTATCATCAGACTAGGATTGGTAATGATTTTGTGAATATCTATATATCTGTATATCTATCTATCTATCTACATATATATATATATATATATATATATATATATATATATATATATTTATATCATATTGTGTCTTTAAACTAGATTTGGTGATGTTCTCAGATGGCTCCAGTGAGTAGGCTGCAATTCCTCTCCCTGTGTGGTGGACAGCAGCTCTCCTATTGGTTACTTTTCCTTTCTTAACATCCTTCATGTGTTATAATCCTGAACAGTGAGTGGGCTTTTCCTTCAACCTCTCCAACTAACCAAGATCACTATAAACTCCCATCTGAAGGACCGTGGGAGATGTGATTGCAGGGGCAGCTACGTGGTGCTCACTATACCAGACCTGAAGTCAGGAAGATCTGAGTTCAGATTTAGCTTCAGACACTTACTCATTGTATGATCCTGGGAAAATCATGTAAACTCTGTCTCATTCTCCTCAGTCTGTAAAATGGGTATAATAGTACCTACCTCCTAGGACTATTATGAAGATCAAATGAGTTAATAATTGTGAATCGCCTGGCACATAAGCACTCCCTATATAAATGTTAGCTGTTGTTATTTTTACCTGCTAGCCAAAGCTAGGGTTTTGGTCCGTATCTGGCCAGATTTATTGTTCTAAATAAGGTGATTAATGCAGTACACTTCCCTTGTGCATTTTGGTTTTGGATCTTTCTTCAGAACTGAAATGATTCAATGACTCCTTAGACTATTGTTCACTTGTTTCAGTTGTATCTTATTCTTCATAACCCCATTTGATTTTTTTTTTTTTGGCAGATATACTGGAGTGGTTTGCCATTTCCTTCTCCAGCTCATTTTACAGATGAGGAAACTGAGGAAAACAGGGTTGAGTGACTTGCCCAGGGTCACATAAGTAATAAGTATATGAGGCTGGATTTGAACTCAGGTCTTCTTGATTTCAGGCCAGGCACTCAGTCCACTGTGACACCACTCTGCCTCATAGAGGGACCTCAAAAGGTCATTTATTTAGGACTGTCAAGCTAATGAGAAGTTACTCTGTTTTAGAGCCTTGCTGGGGTTAACTCATTCTTGGTAGCATTCTTCATTGTCTCCCTAAAATTAATTCATCTGGCATGTATTTACTGAGCATTGGCTAAGTTCCAGGACACCGTGCTCATTACACTGTGAGAATACAGGGATGAATAAGGGTCCCTAACTTTAAGGCATTTTACATTTACTAGGGGAGGTAAGAGACATGTAGAGGAATCTGTAATTTAAGGTCGAATGTGATGATTGTGGTTAGAGAGGAAAAAAAGTGCTGTGGAGATTCAGATGAGGTCGAGGGCTCTCTTTCAGGTAGGGGGTTTGGACTTTGAGGGGAGCCTGGAAGGATGAAGAGAATTTTCAATGGTTGGACCACGGGCTGGGGAAAAGATAGTCTGGGCAGAGAGAACGACAGTCATCAAGTCAGGACAGTGTATTTGGGAATGGGGAGTAGTCCTGTTTCCATGACGTGGAGGTCATTTGTAACTGAGTAGTGGGACATAAGACTGGACAGATAGGTTTGAAGTACTGGGAGTCTACTTGGGTGACTATATCCAGTAGGTTTCTCTGTTATAGTTTTGGCCCAATTTCTAGTTGAAATTTTCCGCTAATCTCTAATCCAGTAACCTTCAGCCTCCACATGCAATTTACCTTTAGTCATCTTTATTCCAGACTAAATAATAACCTCAATTCCTGACTTTTTACGGAAGCCTTATACCTTCCCTTTGTTGATTATTTTCAATATATGTACGTGTATGTAATGCACATGTACATATATTTGTACATAGTTACTTATATGTTGTTTCTCCCATTAGACTGTGAACTCCATGTGAACAGGGACCATCTTTTGTTTTCTTTGTGTCCCTAGGGTTTATTTAGCATAGAGCCCAATGTATAGTACATCTTTAATAATTGCTTGTTAACTGACTTCATCATGTTTCTGGCTTTCCTTATTTACATTTTTCATTTCTTTTTTTTAATGAAGAAGCCCAAAACTGAGAATATTCAGTTTCGGGGAGGGGACACACCTGGTACTGGGCCTGATAAATTTAAAGAAAAAGCAATTCCTGTAATGGATCTTGATGTGACTGATTCAAAATTATATCATTATGAACTCCAAATATGGTAGATACTGTCATGTGAAATTTGAAATATATAATATTGCATCACTAATGAAATGAAAGAATTATTATCCACAAAAGAAAATTCATCTTTAGGAAATCAGATTTGGTTAAACTTTGATCCCTAGAGGGCTTCTTGATCGTATTTCTGTAATCTCACTTAAAACTTTAAGAGAAAAATCCATGTCCAAAGAACTCCATGACATGGGATCAAAAATAGTAAAGAATTTAGAGTTCACAGAGTTCATATTGAAAAGAAACTTTGAGATCATTTAGTCCAGAAATCCCTCATTTTATAGAAAAGGAAGAGAGGTCCTACTCCTAGCAAGCAGTGCAGCTGGGGTTAGAACCCAGCCCTCTGACTCCAGATCTGGTGTTTATTTTCTGTTTACTATGCTGCCTTCTTTGCAGCATTCCTGGAAAGAAAAATGGTAGTCATATAATGTTCAGATGAGCCTGAGATTTCATCAATTTGAATTCCCTCCCAAGATGCACACTGCTATCCATTCGTGTGCTTGGGGACCCTTCTTATAAATGAGGAAATGTCATAAACTTAAATGGGGAAGGAATTCTGTGCATTTTATGTAAATTTTACCTCTAGATTCATTAAATATCAATTTTGGAATATAGTGCTTTTTATTAAGGGCCTTGGGTTTGGGCCACATGCAGCCCACCAAATTTGGGTGGAAATTTTAAGAAATTGGAGCTTTATATATCATCTCACATCATGACCAATGTATGTAAGCCACAAAACTTTTTCTCCACAGGTTTCTTAAAACATGATAACTTGTATTACTGTCAGACGGGAGGCAAGGATGCAATGATAAAGGGCACTTGTTTTGATGTTTTTTCCCCCCTTAGTATGTGGCAAATTTTCAAATGTGTTATCACACTTTGATAGTGGAAACATCTATACTGAAAATTCTCTTTTGAATCTTCATACTTTACCCGTGTGATTTGGTGTCAAATAAGGTGATGTGCTAGTGCATAAGATTATGCAGTTGAGGTATATGAAAACAGGGACAGAAGTTGGGGCCAGATTTGCATATGGTCCCTGTACAGTGTTCCCTAATAATCTTGGTCTCTTTGCAGATATGGCCTCAGCTCTTTCATGCAAGTCTTGACTGATGCTCTAAAGCTGTAGTTGGTGAATTTCCAGCATCACAGTCACCTAGAATAAAAATCCCCACCCTTCCTCTTGCTTCTCCCTGGAGTGGAAAGGAAACTCATCCAGACACCACCATATCTCACTTTTGCATTTGGAACCAGCCTCCTCTACTCCTCTCCCCACCCCCATCCAAATCAGGAGGCCCAGCAAAGATTTCTGGGTCACAGTTTGAGAGCCACCGGTTTAGGAGGTTATGAGCTCATATGTGTATTCAAAATTCATCAGCTTTCAGCAGATAATGGTCCCAGAAGTGGAATGTGAATTCATTAACTTTTTAATTTAGCTTATCTCACTGTATTGGAGAAACGGTTTTCCCCTTTCCATGAACGTTTGGATAACTAGTTCCCTCTCCCAACTGTTACTAAATAATAGTAACTTTTTGCATTAGTAACACCTCTGAATCACAGAAATGGCAAGTTACACCAGTTTTGATAAGCTAATGTAATGGAACCCTTGTTTTACGTACATGTAGACTGGGTCATAAGAGTTGCAAATTTTGTGCCATAAGAACATAGTTTTAGCATTACAAAGGACCGTAGAGGTCATCCAGACCAACCCTGGTTTCACAGATGAGCCTAGAAAGGTACATTGACCTTCCTAAGGTAATTCTGGTAGTAAGTAGCCCAGCTGGGATTTGAGCCAAGGCTGTCCTCACCGGATATGATCAGATACTGCAACATCATGTTAGATACAGTATACACTGTATAATGCTCCTGGAGTTTTCCATGTACATCTGGTAGAGTCTTGTTTTAGTGCATGTTATTAAAATGGTCATTTCTGTAAAATGGGGCGGTTTTCCTATCCTGGCACTCAGCTCATACTAAGACGGTTTTTCTGTGCCTATGATAGAATCTATTAAATGAAAAGAACCATTACAACATGAGGTCAGAAGTGTCTCTCCATTTAAGCTGTCTGATCACGTGCACACTTCTAAGGCGCAAGCTTTATTTTGATAGAGCATGGACAGCGACCCCTTGGGAACTCAGAAGCACTGATTTCAGAAAAATTCCTGGGCTACAGACAGTTGTTGGGGAGGAAAGCCTAAAGAGTTGAGGCTCTGAAGTCAAAGGATGATAGGCTGACGAGATGGGGAGGATGTGGCTGCTTCCATTTGGCACCAAGGTGCTAGGGACACTTCTAACGTTGTGACATTAAATGGTGCAGAATTGAAGCAGTTCTGCTGTGGTGGAGTTTCATTTTTATTTGGAAACAAAACCAGAAGAATTCTGGCAAATAACCTGAAAATAATTTGTTTTTCTCCTTTCAGGAGAAAATGTCTCCCAACGTTCTGATACTAATGTTTTAGTTTTAGCCAACCTACTTGAAACTGTCATATACTCAGCTATCACAGGCCTTCCATGTGCTGATGAGCCCTGCAAAAGTTTATTTTAAAACGCAGTACTTAGAGATCCTTTGCTCTCTTTCATGGGTGGTACTTAGCCTCTCTGGCATCCTCAAATAGCTTCTAGGTTTATTCTTGAAATAGAGATCCCGTCTCCCACTCCCAAGATCTCTAAAGGGTTTGAAAGAATGAATTTGGTTTTTTTGGAATTTATTTTAGAACACTGAGAAAACACCAAATTTATGCTCCAAGGTCTTCCTTTTCCTTTGTCCTTTCATTTTTTTGGGGGCAGGGAGTTCATTTCTTGTTCCCCACAAATAAAATTTAGTACTTAAAGCAGCAGGAATGAGAGTCCCTGGCTAGGTTGCTTTGCCAGCTGGACAGGAGGTGAAATGGGCAGCAGGAGTTTAGGGAGCGAGAGTAGGGTGACCTTCAGTAGAGTCCATGGGCTAATGAATACCAGAAGAGGACACCCTCGCCTCTCCGAACAGCTCGTTAGCTGCAACTCGATCCTCAGTCAGGTTTACTCGACGGTAAAACTCTGACACGTCTCAGTTGTTTTTCTAGTTTGGTCTGTTCTAACTCCTAATTTTTCTGGGAATTTGTTCACTTCCCTATTTTCCCTTTTTCATCTTTTCATCAGACTTATCTAAAACTGAAAGAGGGATATTGAAGTCTCCTGCCACCATGGTGTTGCTGTCTGCGTTTTCTTGTAGCTCAGGCCTTTCCTTGGTGAGTTTGGAGGTTCAGGCACTTGGAGCGCATAGTCTTGTTAAGGGTGTTGGCTGGTTGTCTCTGGCTTCTTTCAGTGTGATGCGGTTTTCTTGTTTCATTATTACCTTTTCATTTTTTGAATGTTTCTTTTTTCTTTGTCAGATGGCATGGTTGCAGCTCCTGCCTCTTTAGATTCACTTGGTACATAGTAATTTTTTCCTCATTCTCTCAGTTTTATTTGGTGTATATCTTTTTTATTTAAATGTTTCTCATAAGCAACTAATTGTAGGATTTTGTTTTCTTATCTCATTGGTCACTTTTAAATTTTATTGGATTGTTTAATTCATTCACATTTAAAGTTATATGAATAAAGTTTGTATTTTCTCCGTTTTAATTTTTTTTTCAAATTATAATTTTTCCCTCTTCTACTATAAGTACAGTATTATGTTCCTTCAGTTACTTTTACCTTAATCTTTTTTGAGGTGGCCTAGTTCCCACTAGCTCTCTTTCCCTCATGCCTTCCTTTAAGTTTGTTACTTTTTTCTTTTGGGACTTTGCTTTATTAGTTTCTTATCAGGAATTCCTGCTTTTCATTGTGCTTCACTCCCATAACAATGCTAATTATGGTAAGGGTCAGAGAGGATACTGCCTCTTGGTAGGGTTCCTCCCATGCCATGTCCCAGATTGCGCATTCCTCCATTGATCTGTAACCTCCTCAGTTACTTTTTTTCCCCATTTGCTTCAAAATTACTTCACTGGATCCATGCCCTCCAACTCCCTCAGGTGCCAGTTGCCCCCAGGAATTCCAGCCCTACCCTCCCAAGGTACGACAAGTTGACTTCTTAAACCAAAGCCCCTAGGCTTCACCCAGTATAATTATGGTCCCCAGCTCCCTTCATAGACCATCTCTCTTCAACTATAGGAGCTTTCATCAGTGGGACTCCTTCCCACCACCAAAGCAAAGCTTCTTTCCTTCCATCCTTTAATTGTTCCCCTACTTAACTACTTTCTTGGAGGAATTTCTCTGTGTTACCCCAGGGTCAGCTTTCCCTCATTCCTAGCCCTAGATTTGACTCTGGCCCATAACACGTTCTTCTCTGTTTCTCCTCCACACTTCATGTGGCCTCCCTGGTTGTGATGTAGTCCCTGCACACGCACACAAAAACACAAGACAAAAGCAGGATATCCCCAGATTTTGTCCACGATGCCCGGATTTGCCTTTTTGCTGTTACCTCCTGTGGAGGACTTCTGTCTTCATCCCTGTCTCCTTGTGTGTTTTAGAAAGATGCTTCTTACTGCCCTAGAGAGACCACTCTGTTGCTGTTGCTCTCCTTGCCTACCACATTTATTCACGCCACCGGCATTGTTTGGGGTATTTAAGATGCAAATAATTTCTTTAGTTCTGTTCACTGCCCCCCCAAATGTTTTCATATACCTCTTTATTATTGAATATCTGTCTTTTTTCATTTGTAGTTAAGCTCAGATTTGCATTTGTATAGACCGCCCTGTGGTGTATACTGAGCTCCATGATGCTTCAGAGCACATTCCATTCCCTCCTATGTTTTCTGGTTTTTGCAGAATAGTCTTTCATTATTCAGATTTCCTTTCCTTTGTATTCAGAGGTCTTTTTCCTGTAGAGCTGTAGAACTTGTTTCTGAACAGAATTGTTAAGTTTAACCTGTACTGTCTTGGAGTTTATAGCTTCTTTTTTTAAAGTGGACATGATCTAGGAATTCTTTCAATTCATATTTCATTTTCTGTGTTCAGAAGTTCGGGGCAGTTCTCTTCTGTTGTTCACTTCATTATGGTGTTAAAGTTTTTTCTGCTGTTGTGTCTTTTTGGGGGACCTGTGCATCCCATCTTCAAGATAAATATGTTTTGTTTGCATAATGAGCATATTTTCTTTTAATTTTTAAAAATTCTTTCAGATTGTCCTTCCCTTCTGTATATTTGTATTCTGAATCTAAGTTTCTCTTTTTTGTATTTTTGGTAAGACTTGCCAGCACAGATTCCGTTTTTTATTCTGTCCATTATTTTTGCTTGTCTAGGCCATAAATTCTGCTCTCTTAATTCTTCTCATTTGAACCACTTATGAACCGTGTGTTGTAGTTCTGTGTTTTCCTCACATTTCATAAGGTCCTCTGACTAATCAAGTATCAGATCTTTCTTTTTGTTTTTCATATTTATTCATAGATTCCTGAACTTGTTTACTAGATCTGGAGACCCATTTTCCCTTTTATTGTGTGTTTTTCTTGTCATTTTATTTATGTTCAAGGTCTTTGAGTTTTCTTCTTTCTCAGATCCTTGGTAATTTCAGTCTTCCCCCACCCTGATTTCCCTCTATCCTTTTTTTTTGTCTCTGTGCTTTCCTTGCAGTTTTAATTTTAAGAAGTCTCAACCTCCAGATGATATACTCTTTTCCTCAGGCTTAGTGAAATGCTGCACAGTGCCCCAGTACAGTGTCCTGTCTTGCTTCTTCTGTTCCCCAGTTCTCTGGCCCAGCAGTGCAGGGTTGTCATCCCCAGCATCAGCATTTCAGAGCTTTGCAGCACTGATGCTGTGGGGTTGTAGCCCCTCATTAGACTTTTGCTTCTGAAGGCCTGCTGCCTGCGGTGCTGTCTGTCACTGCTGGAACAAACTTCCTTATGTGATACCTGGAGGTCTGCTGACTTTATAGAGCACTTTAGATTTGCCAAGAACTTTACATAGGTTATGTCATTAGAGTCTCCCAACAACCCTGCAAAGCAGGTGCTATTATTAGCTCCATTTTACAGTGAGAAAACTATAGTTAACTGTAGCTTATTACTTACTGAGGGTCGTATAGCTAGTAAGAATCTGAATTTGAACTTAGGTCTTTATGATTTCAAGTCTAACACTTATTTTCTTAACAGATTTTCTAAGAGCTCCCTCTTTCCTTCCCTGCCCCCCACCATGTTGCATTGGGAATGGGGATTATTTTGTTTTTCTCTTTTTAAATGAATGTTTCTTCTGTTATGATTTCAATAGAATACTTTCTTCAGACTTGATCATCATGATTTGGGAAAGGGCACCATAGTCAGAGAGGGCTTGAGGCTTCAAGCACCTCTTGGAACAGAGGCAAGTAGTGCACAGGACTTGGTTCTTGAAAGGCTAGGTCCTAATCACGGAAAAAGGGAGCTGATCATGAGAGGTGAAACCAGCTGTGAAGATGAGACGCTGTTAGGTTAACGCTTTATGAAGTGGGAACAGATCCTTTGAGTGAGTAAGAGAGATTCACATAGGCTGGTGACCTTTAAAAGTCAATCCAAACAAGTCAGGGCTGAGGAGGTACCTAGTTCTTGATAAGACCAGAAGGCTCATGGAACTGGAGAAGAGGAGGCCACAGGAAGCCACATGATGCAGTAGAGCCATGCTTAGCTGATTGGATTGATCTGGCATGAGGGACATGCTGTCAATGAACTCTTCTTTCTACCTTTTCCCCCATTCTGTATTTTCCCTGTCTCTTTGGGTTCCTTCATGGGAGTCTGAAACCTTTACTTCTGGGTACTGGGAAAGTCTGTTTCTAATTTTCTTCATTTTAAAGATTTATTTTGTCCTTATAAATAATGGTTACCTCTGGCATTTGCTAATCTGTACTTTAGTCCCTCAAGAAGCCTATATATTAAGCTCTTTATTCTAGGCACTCAGGATTCAAAGAAAGGTAGTAACAGAAAAACAGTTGCTGCCCCCAGGGAGCTTACGGTTCTAGTAGAGGAAACAACATATAAGTAAGTAGACAAGGACATGTTCAGAATAGAAGGCAGATGACTTCAGAGGGGAAGGCTCACATGGCTAAGGAGACGGGACAGGCCTCTGAAATGTCACTGAGAGCAAGCATTTGAGTGGGGAAGCATCTCCAAAGAAGACATAAAGGTATGTCAAGATTGAGGTAGATTTGAAGTGTTTCTTTGTCTGGGAGCCTGGACCTAAGAAATAAGAATGAAAGAAGATAAAGAGGGTTATAGATCCTTTGATACAGCCTTCCTGAGCAGAGCAGGAGACTGCATCCAGGCAAATGAGTCAGTAGTAGGGTGAGGAAAAGACAAATAGAAATGGTTGAACAATCCTTCTTACCACATTTCTCCGCTACTGCTATACTAGAAAAACCATAAAGGAACCATGAACCACTACCCTTTCTTAAGGCTTCACAGAAAGCTGAGCTTTTACATATTTTTGGGTTCCCTTAATGACATATAACTTTCTGATAACAGGTGTGTGTGTGTGTGTGTGTGTGTGTGTGTGTGTGTGTGTGTGTGTGTGTTGGACTTGAAGGCCTCTGATTTGATTAAGGTTCCAAAAGGAAAGAGAGGTGACAAGGTAGCTGTCAGGAAGATGGAGGGAAACAAAGTGAAGCATGGTTAGAGGCAAGCTGTCCTGGATCTGTTCTCCTGAACTGCCTAATTATCCAGTCTCTACCATTTGTCATCCAGCTTTTAACACACTTCCACAAATCTGTTTTACTCTGGTACTTTGTGGGTGCTTTGAGGTCCAATTCTGGGACAGTGGCACTGTTGCTGCCTACAGTGCTTCAGAAGGTTTATAGGAAGTACCTTTTTCCTTATTCCCAACCCTTTTCAATCAACATCTCCACAGATCCAAATCACTGGCACATTTTGGAGAATTTTAATTTTATTGAGTTTATCTTATCTTGCAGTAAGATGTGGTTTCATTTGAAGGATTAAAATCTGTATCTATATCTATATCCATCTATATCTGTATAGCAATGTTTATGCTCCTAGGAACCTTTTTCACTGCCCTCTTCCCCTTCCCTTTGATATTTGTTTACAGTGTACGTTGCAATTTATTTAAATTGAAATAACCATTTCCCCAATATAATAATTAAATTATAATTTATAATTAAATAGCCACATATTTGATAGAATAAATTTAATAATTACATATTATGCTAGGTTTCCATTGTTAACAAGGATTAAATAAAATGTGACCATGTTGGTGTACCATTGAAATAGAATTCTGCTTGGAAGACTGCAGGAATGTACACAGTAACATATCAAAGTACAACTGAAATTCTCTTGCGGAAGGTGTTAGAATTTTCAGATCTGCAGACAGTGTCACAGGTCTTCTCATATGACTAGCCACACCT
The DNA here is from genome assembly GCA_028627135.1 of Pseudochirops cupreus. Lineage (NCBI taxonomy): Eukaryota > Metazoa > Chordata > Mammalia > Diprotodontia > Pseudocheiridae > Pseudochirops > Pseudochirops cupreus. Next base: position 348,786,336 of record CM053582.1, on the reverse strand, counting down.
ATATGCCTGATGCCTCCTGCAGTTTCACATTACACTCAAAGTTTACTAAACTTAAAAATTTAAAAAATAAACTTTAAAAATTATTTCTCATAATTTGTTTCATGCTCAAAGAGGAAATGTTGAGGTCACAGGATCAAATAATGTCAGAATTAGAAGGGACCTGAAAGGTCGTCTAGTGCAGCTGCACCCGAATGGGAATCCCTTCTAGAGCCCTTTCTGACAAGGAGTCATATAACCCTTAACCCTTTCAACTCCTAAATACCCCTGGCACCCAAATGTCCTGATGGGCCATTGCCTCTTGTGACCCACTGTATCTAAGCTTGCCTCTAACCATGCTTCACTTTGTTTCCCTCCATCTTCCTGACAGCTACCTTGTCACCTCTCTTTCCTTTTGGAACCTTAATCAAATCAATACTGCCTTTGCTACTGGAAAAAGTGTGCCAGTGGAGCTGTGGGTCCATTCCTCGTGACTCCACTCATCACCCCTGTAGATTTCTAACCCCAGATACTCCCAAGGGTATTGTCTACCCCAGTAAAATGTAAGCTCTGTGGAGCAGACCATTTCCACTTTTGTAGTTGTGTCCACAGTGCTTAGCACAGTGCTTTTAATAAATCATTTTTTTCACTTATTTTTTTTTTATTTGTGTCTGACTCGCCATGACCCCATTTGAGGTTTTCTTGGTAATGATAATGGAGTGGTTTGCCATTTTCTTCTCCAGGTCATTTTACAGATGAGGAAACTGAGGCAAACAGGGTTAAGTGACTTGCCCAGGGTCACACAGCTAGTAAGTGTCTGGAGGCATGTAAAGCCACGCACAAGTAACGTTCCGGAGGATGCTGCTATGAATAGTTTTTAAGGTTCTGATTACATATTATAGTGAATTCTCTATTTATTCAATAACAAATCAGAGCAAAACATTCACAGAAAATCAGAGTACAGCATTCAGAATGTTACAGCTTATCACAGAAAATCATAATACAGCATTCACCATGTCACAACTCAACAACTTATCACTAAAATTGCCACATAGTTTTCACCAAAGTGGTCACATAGTTTAAACAAAGTACAATATCATTTAGTGACTCAGTCATTTAGCAACTCAATCATTTAGTAACTCAGTCATTCAATAAGGGACACAAAAGTCAAAGTACTGCACAAAAGGCAAAGTACTCCACCCATGGGGTGCAATTAAGTTACAACTTCAACAGTAACTACTCAGTACCCTCTTAAGGGGTAGTGGAAAGTACAAAAGCCATCCACCCTTAGGTCACAAGTTAATTACAATTTCATCAGTTACTGCTCAGTACCCATGAAGAGGTCTTTTCGTCTTGAATTGGGGCAGGCTTTCAGCTTCCATGGTTCCTCTTCCATGGTTCTAGCTCCCGCCTGAATCTAACCAACTGCCATCTGAGTTCAAAGGCAGACAGCTCCCCGTTCCTTGTCCAGCTCTCCCTGCAGTTCCTGTTCCATATTGAAGCTCACAGTGTCCAGTCCACCTCAAATCTCTCACAGTCTCTGTTCCTGGGAAGACAAGGCTTAACAAAGCCACAATAACTTTCACTCACATTAACAAAGTCACAACATTTGTACAAAGTACCAGCACCACAGTCATCCTTCCTCAGTCTTCAGCAGCTCTGGCTGGCCCTCGGAAGTCTTTGGTAGCTCTGCCACCACAAGTTCTAGTTTTGCCACTGCAAGTCCCACAAGTTCTGTTCTTAAAGTCAAAATCAATTTCTCTGTCTCTCTGTCTCTGTCTCTGTCTTTGTCTCTCTCTCTCTCTCTCTCTCTCTCTCTCTCTCTGTCTCTGTCTCTGTCTCTGTCTCTGTCTCTCTCTCCCCTTCTTCCCTGCCTCCCCCTGGCAGCAGCTGCCCTGCCTCCATGATGCATATCTCAAGAAGTTCGGACTTGCCCAGCTGGGGCTTTTTCTTACATGCAGTATTGCTCCTCCCTTTTCAGCCCTTTCCCGTTACATCAGCAACAGCGATTCATACCTTCTGTTTCTTGATATAATTAGCTTGACACTAAATGCAAAGTACCTGTTAGTTTGTCAATACAAAGGGATCTTCAAATTTCAGTACTATTATAAGGCAAGATATGAACTCAGGAAAATGAGTGTTCCTAACTCCAGGTCAGGTGCTTCATTTACTCTGCCACCTAGTTGCCCCACCTTAAAGTACTTTTTTAAAAAAAACTTTTATTTATTTTAGTTTACATCATTCATTTCCACGAGATTTTGAGTTACAAATTTTCTCCCCAACTTTCCCCTACCCACCACCCCAAAACAGCCGTCCCATTGTATAACCCCTCCCCCAATCTATTCTCTCCTATGTCCTCCCCCATCACCCCTCTGACTTTCTGGTAGGGCAGGATGGATCTCCCTCCTACAGTGCCTGTGTATTTTAAGTCCCAGTTGGATGTAGTTAATAATAATAATAATAATAATAAATAATTGTGTATATGTATATATATATTTTTAACATTTGATTATAGAACTTTAAATTCTAGATTCTTTCTTTTCCTCCCTTGTCACCCACCCCCACTGGAAGGATGAGCAATTAGATACAGGCTGTACATGTGTAATTACGCAGAACCTCTCC
>CM053582.1:348754540-348783238 GCA_028627135.1 Pseudochirops cupreus | reverse complement strand
TTTTTCCATCTGGCAAAATCGACTTTTTAAGGCATTCTTCTCCTCATTGGCTTTTTGGGCCTCTTTTGCCATTTGAGTTAATCTATTTTTTTAAGGTGTTAATTTCTTCATTCAGGTTGTTGACTCTCTTTCCATGATTTTCTTGCATCATTCTTATTTCTCTTCCCGATTTTTCCTCCACTTCTCTCATTTGGTTTTCAAAATCCTTCTTAAGCTGATCTCTAGCTTTTAGGCAGTCTTCATGTTTCTTGGAAGCTTTTGGTGCGGGAGTTCTGACTGTGTTTACTTCTTCCTGTTCCCTGCTTTGATCCTTCTTTTCCCCAAAGAAGGAATCTAGAGTTTGGTTTCTGTTCTTACTTTGCTTCCTTTGTCTGCTCATGGTTGGCCAGTAAATGATTTTGTAGCTCTGTGGAACTCTGCTTCCAGTGGGGAAAGCTGTGTCCCAAATCACTGGGGTTTTCCTAGCTGCTGGAGCTTTTAGGAGGCTGCTGTAGCCCCCACTAGCTTAGGCTCACTGAAAACGCACCCCAGGACCACCACCCAAGAACACTATCTGGATCCAGGCTGCTTAGTGCGAGAGCACTTGGCCTCTGAATGATTGCTTGGCCCCCCTGCAGTCTGCAGGCTGGGAGCTCTGAAGCAGCAGCGTGGAGGTGGCTGCAGGGCCTCCGCTTCTGCTGCTTCCTTGCCCTGGAGGCAGTTTGGCTGGACCTGCTTTTCTCCACCAATTTTAGCCGAGTTCCACTGACCTTTCACTTAGTCCTTTTTTTCTTATGGCTTGATAATTCTGGAAACTGCCACAGCTGCCGCAGATCCATTCTCCTGAAGCTCCAGCTGTGGCTTGGCTCAGCTCGTCAGGCTGCCCTCAGGGCCAAGCCGCCATTTCAGGCTGAGCTGGTTTTGGCTCCCAGTGCTGAGATGGTCCCTCCTAGCTGAGCTGCCTTCAGTGGGAAGTATATTTGTGTGCATTTTAGAGCTCTGGAATTTGTTTAGAGTCATATTTTATGGGTGTTTTTGAGGTGGCTATGTGGGAGCTGCCATACCTTGCTGCTCCTATGCTGCCATCTTGGCTCCGCCTCCTTAAAATACTTTTAATAAGTACTTTTTATTAATCCAGCTTCTGCTTAAATATATTAAATTACTTTTCCTAGTCAGCTTATTCTACTTTGGACCTCTCTAATTGTTAGGAAGTTCTTCCTTATGTCAGACTTTAATTTGCCTCTCCATAAATTCTACCCTTATTTCTCTTAATTCTGAGCACTCATCTTTTAATAGTCATGATAGCCATTCATATACCTGGAGACAGATGCCATGGCCTCACTGAACCTTTTTTTCTGGGTCTTTCAGTAGTCTGGTTTGTACCAGATACTATTCTCAGCACTAGGGACTGGAATGCCCCTCACAGCAGCACACTGGAGGAAATTTGTGAATAATTTTAAGGGTCTAATTGCATAGTATAATATAATGAACTCTCTATTCAGAATTAAATATTGTTCAGTAAAGCATAACATTCATAGCAACATCCTTAAGCAAAACATATAATTCAATATCTATCATGTATTATCTATCTTTCTACCTATCTATCTATCTGTCTGTCTGTCTGTCTGTCTATCTCATAATACTCAGTATGTTATATGGCACATAATACATATCATTGCATTCAATAGCATTCCCCAAAATACTTGTTTATACAATCAGGGGGTCCCAGACTAGGCTCCATCTCCCTAGCACAAGACATTACACAGTATATCTCATTGCATCCCCCAAATCAGGGGGTCTCAGGTCTTCCCTAGCACAACACATCCTTAAAGGGTAGCAGAAAACACCTACCATCCACCCTTAGGTCATTATAAGAACGATCTCCTTAGTCAATACCAAGTGTCCAAGTAAATTCCTCTTTCATCTTAACTTGAGGTTGACTTCCAAGTCCCATGGTTTTTCCTCTGTGGGCTGACCCCTCCTGACTCTCTCCTGGATTCACACATAGGCAGCTCTCCAACTTCTGCTCCATGTCTTGGCTCACAGGGACTACTCCACTCCAAGCTCTCCCTGCTCTTGCCCAGCAGCAGACTCCAGGGGCTCCTGCCCGCAGCTTCTGCCTCTGGGAAAACAAAGCTTAACAGGGCAACAACAATACTGACACATACAACTAGCATTGTCATCTTAATTCACCTCCAAAGTCCAGAGGCTCTGTATTACTCAAAAAGGGCTTAACCTAAGCCTCCTTCCCATGGGCAGGTTTCTGCCCTACATCTATTCACTTTCAAAGTTCAGAGATTCCTTTAGAAGTCTCTGCCATCAGAGGTCTTCTCCCAGCTGTTAGAGGTCTCCTCTCCAGTCTCAGAGGTCTCCTCCAGTCTCAGAGGTCTCCTCCACTCTCAAATGCCTCCTCTCTACTCTCAGAGGTCTCCTCCACTCTCAGAGGTCTCCTCTGTTCTCTCAGAGGTCTTCTCCCAGCTCTTAGAGGTCTCCTTCCTTTGCTCACTCAAGGTCCTTCTCTCTCTGAGCATTGTGTGGCTCTTTCAAGGCTGGTTCCCTTAACGCCTGCCTTCTCAACACCGCCTCTCTTTATATACTGCTCTACTCTGCATCTCATTGACTAGAGCACACATGTACGTATCTGATTGGCTCAGCGTGGTGGCATGTGAAACTGAGGCTGGGAAACTGAATAATACACACAGAAAACCAGCAAAAAAGATCCCACTTTGCTTGCTGTTACAGGAACGTAAAGAAAGGCAAAAACAGTCTCTGCCCTCAGCTCACATTCTAGTGAGAGAGACAGTATGCAGACAACTATGTACAAACGAGATGTACAGGATAATTTGGAGGTTGGTTGGTTGGCTGCTGTGCTTTGTTCTCAAAGAGGATCAAAGTGACCTTCCTATATGGAGTCAAGGTACAGTTTATGTGACTGTGGCCAGCTTTTTTCTCCCCTAGGAGCTATAGTCTAAGCATGGTTTATGTAGTTGGTTTTTTTGTAAGGACTTAGTATATTAAAGGTAAATTTAATCATCATATTTGACCCAGCGTTTTAGGCTCTTGAGATCTTTTTTGGATTTTTGACTCATCTAATATGTTAGTTATACTTTCTACCTTCCTGTCTTATTCAGATTTGATTAGTATGCATATTGGTAAAAGTGTTTAACAGGAAAGAGTCAAGGATAGACCTTTGGGACATTTCACTAGAAACACACCACACCTTTGGATTGACAAAAGTAAGGATGACTTGATTTAAAGTAATCAGAAGTCAGTAAATCAGAACTCAGTTAACATTTATTAAGGACCTACTGTGTATGAGGCACTGTGCTAAGGACAGAGGATGGAAATATGAAAAAGATTGAAGCAGAGAGGTAGCTGTTGATATCTGCATAGAGAACTGACCTTGGGAGTTGGAAGATCTGGGTGCCACCCCTGCCACTGATGCTGCCGGTGTGACCATGAACACCTCTCAGGGTCTATTCAATTTCCAAAGATTGTAAATGACAGAGTTGCCCCACTGCATCAAGGGAAGGATTTTCTGCACCCGTAGTTCATCACCCTGATGAAATCAGAGGTTCCCCCTCATCCCTCCCCCAAGGGGGAAAACCTTGTGCTGGGCACTGATGGGGCATAAAAGTTAATTAAGATACGGTCCATCCCTTTATGGAGCTCCTAGTCTAGCAAGGGGAGATGATGGCAGAATATACAAACTTGGAGCGCTACCACTCCCAGTGATAGCTCTGTCCATATAGTGCTTTCAGGATTATAAAGTGCTCTTTATACATTCTCATTGCTCTTCCCCAACAAACTTGTAAAGTTATGGTGTTTGGGTCACTTTCACTGTTCTACAGACGAGGAAGCTCAGGTTCAGAAAACACAGGTGATTTGCTCGTGGTCTCAGAGCTAGCTCCTAAGTGCTGGGGGTAGAATTCAAATTCTTGTGACTCAAATTCAATGCTCTTTCTGCCATACTAGACTCCCCTTCCTCCACCTTCACACAATAAATACACAATCAGGATATTGTAGAGTAGGAGGGTTCAAGAGCAGGAACTAGGTAGAGTATTATTGAGGTCAGGAAAGAAATGTTGTTTGACATCTTGTTAATAAAGAAATTGAAATACATTCTTGTGAAACCTTTGGAAGGCAAGCCATTTCCATTTTAACAGCTTAATCTTGGGCATTTACAAGAGATGCTACTACTTTCTATTAGGAGGGTAGCTGTCATTATTATTTTTTTAAAGCAAGTACTTAAATTATTTAGCTCAAATGATAAGGTTAGGTATTCTGAATTTTTTTTCAACCTCAGAACATAAAAAAACTTTCTCAGCCCCTGCTTTTTTGAATCTTTAAATTGTTTTAGTTAAGTGAAGTGCTTAAAAATACATAAAAAATTAAAGAGACTATTTGCTTAGGTCAGTGTGGGAAAACTTAAAATTGGCCTGTGCAGTTAACTCAAGTCTTTACATTGCTGAACCCTAATTTACAAATTAGAAATGAAAGGTGCCACCTTGGAGATTGCAAGAACTTTTTCATTTGTCAAATAATTTCTCTTAAATCAGTCTAAAGGGAAGAAGTCAAATCAGTGAGCATTTGTTCAGCGTCTCCTAAGGACTGGGCACTGTGTTGAGTTCTGGGGATACAAAGAAAGGTGAAAAACAGCCACTACCAACACCACCACAAAAAACCCCCAAAGCCAAGAAGAAATAACGGAAGAACAAAACAAACAAACAACCAGTCTCTCCTCTGAAGGGATGCATAGTCTACTGGGGAGATAACATGAAGATAACTATGTACAAACAAAGTGTTACAAAGAATAAATTGGATGTATATAATGGTAGGAAGGTGCTAGCATTAAGGGGGTTATAAGAAGACATTCTTTACATCTCAGAGTACCTAATATTATGAAAATAATTATCTTCATTAGTTTAATTGAATCCATGTACTTAAGTTACTTTTACCAGTTCTCTTGTGATCACCTTCTATTTATAGACACGTGTGAATGTATGTAGATGTATGTATGTTCAGCCTTACTGGGGCATTTGTTATAGCTGACAGAGAGGAATAATTGCAGTTTGCTTATGGCACAGTCAGTTCTGTGGCAGGTAAGTGCTGTCTGTGGTACCAAGGATTGAGAATACTGGGGAGGAAAGTTTGGACAAGTACAGATCTTGACCTACTGATAAAACTTCTCTAAAAACGTTGTTGTTCCAAATAATAACAGATTAGGGGTAGTTAGTTAGTCTTATTCCATACTGCTCTTAAGGTTAAAACACTTCAATGATAAGCTAGTTTGTATTTTAGAAAAGTTTAAATAGTAGCTTAACTTTGAAAAATCTGATTATTATTGAAAAGACTATTATGATTCACTGTATGAATCATTACGTGTAGACTTTGTCATGTCTTTATATATTTATTGCTTTTTGGAGGGCAGTTGGGGTTAAGTGACTTGCCCAAGCTTACAGGACTAGTAAGTGTTAAGTGTCTGAAGCTGGATTTGAACTCAGGTCCTTCTGACTCCAGGGCCGGTGCTCTTTTTCACTGCACCACCTGCCACCCCCCCCCCCCCCCCAGTCTTTATTTTTTAGGGCCATAGGATGATAGTTTTGGATCTGGAAGAGAGCCAAGAGGTCGTATTGTCCAACCTTCTTTTACAGAAGAGGAAACGGAGATTTGAGGAAGTTAAGTGACTTGACCAAGTCCTAGCAGTGAGATCAAGTGGAAGAATGAGGATTTGGATGTGGGTCTGCTGATGGCAGAGTCAGGGTTCTTTTCCTGCCATAGCTCATTGCTTCTATTTATGTAGCTTCTTATATAATGTCAGAGTTTTATCATTTGTGGTCCAGATTGAGATCAGGTGAAATGCCAGCCATGGCTGTGACAACATTTCATTTCTTTATCATCTTTGTCTTACAAATCTCTTTCCGTTACCTTTCCTATACGTGACATTCTAATTTAAACACGTATTTTATGCCTATATGCATCATACATATTATGTATACGTATACATATATATGTGTGAAAATATTCCCGTGTATGTGAAAACCATGGGTGGCACAGTGTATTATAGGGAGCTGAAATCTGGAAGACTTGAATTCAAATCCTGTCTCAGACACTTAGTAGTCGTGTGACCTTGGGCAAGTTACTTAACCTCTGTCTTCCTCAGTTGCCTCATTTGTAAAATGGAGATAATAATAGCACTTACCTCACAGGGTTGTTGTGAACAGTCGTAAGAATAAATGTAAAATGCTTTACAAACCTTAGAGTGATATATAAAAGCTAGTGATGGTGACAGAGATGATGATGTTGGATACAACAGTGATAGCTGTGGGACCATTTTCAGTAGTCACTATTTGTTACTGCTTTTTTTGGTCTTTTTGGAGGGGAAAGGCAAGACAATTGGGGTTAAGTGACTTGACCAAGGTCACACGGTTAGTAAGTGTTGAATGTCTGAGGTCAGATTTGAACTCGGCTCCTCCTGACTCCAGGGCTGGTGCTCTATTCACTATGCCACCTAGCCGCTCCCCTCCCTCATTGATCTTAAATGATTTTTTTTTTTTTTTTTTTTGCTTCTGAAGTGAGGCAGCATTGGGTAGTGGAGAGAGCTTGGTTTAGAAGCCTGTCCGAATGTCATTCCCACAAAACTGACTTGATCTTGGACCTCTCAAACTGGATGCTCCCCCTCCCCCTAAAACATCTCAAAGGCAACATGTGTAAAACAGAAGCTAACTCTCCCTCCCCCCGTCCCTCTTCCAGACTTCATCACATCTGTTGAAGGTACCATCCTTCTTCCCATCTCCCATGTTTGTACCCTTTGGTGTTAACCTTGACTTCTCCTTCTTCCCTACCCTTCGTATCCAGGTAGTTACCAGATCTTTCTGACTTGGTCTCCACAGTATTTCTTGCTTACGAGTCTTTCTGTTCACACAGCTACCACCTTAGTTCAATCCCTTATTTCCTGTAGCCGAGATTTATTGTTTTTAAATTTTGAATTTTATTTTTTCTCAACGAACAAGCATTCATTTCCTCTCCCTCCCACTTCCCGCTCCCCTTGGAAAAAAGAAAAACAAAACTCTTATAAGATTCCCAAATAAAAATTTTTGGCCCTGTCCAGAAATGTTTGTGTCATTCTGCTTCTTGAGTCCATCACGTCTCTTTCAGGAAGTAGGGAGTGTATTTCTTCATGAATCTTCTGGAATCATGGCTAGTTATTGCATTGAGCAGAGCTCCTAAGTTTAGTTATTGCTGTTGTATAAATTGTTCTTTTGACCGCTCACTTTACTTTGCATCAGTTCACATAAATCTTCCCAGGTTTCGCTGGTCGTTCCTTATGGCACAGTTGTGTTTCATTACATTGATATAGTTAGTTCAGCCATTCCCCAGTTGATAGGTACCCCAGTTTCTGTTTCTTCCCTACCATGGAAGGAGCTATTATAAACATTCTCACACATAGGGGACCTTTTCCTCTTTCTTTGATCTCTCTGTGTAGAGGCCTATTAGTCGTATTCCTAGGTCCAAGGGTATGAATAATTGAGTGATTTTAGGGGAAAACTTCTGAATTCCTTTTCAGAATGTCAGGGCCGTTTTATAACCTCACCAACAGTGCATTATTACATCTGGCCTAGGTTACTGCAGCAGCCTTCTATTTGGTTTCCCTTGCTCAAGTCCCTCTCCAGACCTCTAATAAATATTCTATATATTTGTCAGAATTTGTGAAATTTATTAAATGCAGGTCGGGCTGTGTTATTCCCTTTTACTCAGTAATCTTTTTTTGGTCTTTTTGAAGGGGGAAAGGCAGGGCAATTGGGGTTAAGTGACTTGCCCAAGATCACACAACTAGTAAGTGTTAAGTGTCTGAGGCCGAATTTGAACTCAGATCCTCTTGACTGCAGGGCTGGTGCTCTATTCACTGTACCACCTAGCCGCCCCTACTCAATAAATTTTACTGGCTCTCTGTTACATATAGTAGAAAACATCTGTTCAGATTTTTAAGTCCTTTACAACATGGCTCCCAGCCGGTCTTTCCAGACTCATTTCCTGTATTGTTACGCTCCAGCCACACTGGCTTCCCTTCTCACACACCGCACTCCATTTTCCATTTTTGTGCCTTTGCACTGGCTGCCATCTCTGCCAGGAAGGAGCTTCCTCCTCGCCCGTGCATCATAGAGTCCCTCTCTGTGTGCAGGAAGCATTGGTCACCCTGGCTGGAAATCTCAGTTACTCTTGCTGATCAGTCACTGTTGATTCTTTTCTCTCATTTGTCTTGACTCTGCCCCTTTCTTTTATTTCTGCTGCAACCTATCATGTTCGCAGCAGTTTCACCTGCCTTCAGCATCTCTCCCCCAGATGTATCACTGCCAGATGAATTTTCATAAAATTCTGTTTTCGTCTTGTGCACCTGCTCACAATCCTAAAGTGGTTCAGACCAGAGATACAGTCCAAGCTCCTTAGCCTGTTTTGTCCTCTCTGATTTTGACTTTGCTAATTATGCACTGAGAGAGTAGATAAGTTACTTCACATCTTGTGCTAAGGACGCCCTCCCCCCCATTTTATTCTGTGTTTATTTTGTATATAGGAGAGGCAACATGGCCTGTTAGGTAGACAGAACTGGCCTCTGAGTCAAGAAGACCTGGGTTCAAGACTTGCCTCTGACTCCTACAGTCTGTGTGACCTTGGACAAATTAGTTCACCTTCCAGTGGCCCAGGCCACTCTCTAAGACTATAAGTTGTGGAGTAGGTTTCCATCTGCCTTGAGAGAGGAAGCTCCTCACTGGATAGTTCCCATGCTGATGGAATCATGGGTCCTAGGGGAAAAAACCAAGTGTTGTTATCCTACACGCACATGGATATGTATACACACATACATATACAATATACATACATACATATGTATATTTGCATGTACATACACACACACACATATTTTAATGAGCCTGTCTTCCCAGATTTGAAGGTAAACTTCTTTTAGCTTCGGTGTCAGTTTTGCTTTTGTAGTTCCGGAACAATTCATAGTATGTGATAGCCATGTAATAAATAATTGTTGATTGATTAAGGAGGCTAGAATTGTGGGCTTGGTCCACATTATCTTGGTGGTGGGGGGAAACACTGGTTAATGACCACAGATTATACCTCTTGTGTTGACTCGCCCGTCACCACCAAGAGGTGGGTTATACCTACCCAGACAGACATTTTAGGGCCACTGTGGAGTGACCCTCTTCAGCTCTGTGACGGTTGTATTCTTTATACGTGGAGTTCCACGGTCAGCTCACTTAACCTCTGTGGGCCTCACTTTCCTCATCCTCATTCCAGTGGGGGCAGGGGATTGGCATTAAATGGATCCTAGGTTTCCTTCTGCCTCTAAAGCTATGATTTTCTGATTGAACTCCACTTTATTGTTGACAAGGAGTGGGCACAATACAGGTTAGATGTCATTGTGCAGGTTTAAAAACAGAGACGTGGTTGGACATGAAATTCTAGGGTGTCTAGCACTGCCCACAGGGTATGGCTGTAGCACAGAAGGGACAGGACTGGCCTCATCATGCTGTGAGTGGTGTCTTTTTCCAAAATTGCCATTATGAAATTTTAAAACATCAACAAATGGGAAAATTTCCTTATATAAAGAACAGAAAAGGACAGCTCTGTATGACTCCATGAATTTTCATTATGTGCAGCTTTAAAAAAATAAATATAACTTGGGAGTTCCAACGCTCTGCTGCTTATCTGTATCTCCTTCTGGAATTCCTTCTGTTCTTTTTCTGTATGTTTTTCAAATGTTTAATTGATGCTTTTTCCTTTCTTTTTCTTTTAGCTATCATAATCACTATAATGGTAACTCATTCAGTGTTCAGTCTGGCCTAGATTGTAACCTCCACGAAGGCAGGTGGCTTATTTATTTTTATATCTTCCATCACTGCTTAGCACAGTATTCTAAATATAGCTGGTGCTTGCAGAAATAAAAGTCCAGATGAATTAAACCAAGTTTAAACGCTTTACTGTCTCAGAAATCCAGCTTATACAGTGTTCTTGGCTTGGGCTTGGGTTCTGGTTTCCCCCTTCTAAGAAAACAGAAGAATCCTTTTCTTGATCCTCCTAAATCTTAGTGTTTTCCCTCTGAGACAGTTTCCAGTTTATCTTGTAGTTATTTTGCTTATATATCATCGTTTGTCCTTTGTTTCCCATCAGGAGATTGATTTTTTTTCACCTTTTTTGTGTCCCTGGTGCTTAGCTCATAATAGGTGCTGAGTAAATGCTGGTTGACTAAAAATTAAGAGAACTGATTGCTGGTCTGAGACCACCACTGATATACCTCACTCATAAGGGTATTAGCAGTAGGAAGAACTGTGTCTTGAAGGTTTACTTTAACCTTTGATAAATGATCTTCCTCATAAGAAAATCTGTTCATTCACAGAGTCCCTTAGAGGGTATTGGCAGAAATTTTACTGGTCCTTCAGCACTCACAGTGAATTGATTGTGTGATATTCCAGAAGTTGTTTCATTGTCTCAGCAGAGGTGAATAGAGAAAGGTCTCCTGGTACATATGCCAGAGGGTAGCAAGACAGCTCATCTTGCCAGGCATTCCAGCCTCTGGCCAGACTCTGCTCATTGTTACCTCTCAGGCGGTAGTTCCGTTGGGAGTTGTGAGAGCTCCCTTTCAACAGTTGGGTAACCCTTTCTCTGTGTATAATTCTATACATCTTTAATCTGAAGACTTTCTTTAAGGAGATTTGAATGTGTGTGGAGGTGATGAGAAGAAATCTCATACCTGATCCCCTTCTTTTTCTCTGCTACCTGAACAGGGAGGGCATTACTGAGTGCGTACAGAAACTGTGAGATGTGGTAGGAAGGATCATAAACTAGGAAATCGGGAGACAGATTCTGGTCCTTCTTCTACCCCTAATTCACCTTGTGACCTTAGGAAAGTGACTTCCCTTCTCTGGACCTTGCTCATTTATAAAATGAGGGGTTGGTTTAGATCATCTCCAACATCCTTATTCCTTGTCTTTTCTTTTCCACCACTGCCAAGGAACCCTTGGGTCACCCAGACCTCATGGTATGGCCAGGCTGGAAGGGTAACATGGCTGCTTTCAACACTCAAGCTATCTGGAAGTCACCAGCCATGAGTCTTCCAGTGAGATGGAGAAACACTGCTCTGTTGCTGTTAGTAAATCAGTTAATAAACATTTGTTGAACACGTGATATGTGCCGGGTGGCCAGGTAGTGCAGTGGGTCCAGTGCTTGGCCTGGAGTCAGGAAGACCTGATTTCAAATCTGGCCTCAGACATTTACTAGCTGTGTGACTCTGGGCAAGTCACTTCATCCTGTTGGCCTCAGTTTCCTCATCTGTAAAATGAGCTAGAGAAGGAAATGGAAAACTGCTTCATTATCTTTGCCAAGAAAGCCCCAAATAGGGTCATGAAGAGTTGGATGTGACTGAAAAATGACTGAACAAGAACATAGGTCAGGCCCTGTGCTAAGCGCCAGAGGTGCAAAAAGACTCAAAAGAGAATCCCTGCCCTCACAATCTAATGGGGGAGGCAGCAAGCAAAGAGATACCTACAGGCAGCTAGAGATGGGAGCTACTGGGATTAAGAGGGGTTGGGGAAGGCTTTCCTGTAGAAAATGCAGCATAAAGGACTGTGGACTTCATCATATGCTCCTGCCACTATGCCTTCTGGACTTGACCCGCTGGAGCACCCTCAGCATCCTCTGGGCCCTGCTCTCACACCACAGTGACATCCTTCATATTTAGGGCCTTTATTTCCTCTGTTGCACTCAGTTTTTTATGTGTTGGCTTCATCAGTAGAGTTTGAGATTCTAGAGGGCAGGGGCTACCTTGTTTTTTCCGTTTGCATCCAAAATGCTAGCATTATATGCCTGGCACATTGTAAGCATTTAATAAGTTTGGTGACTGTTTTTTCATTCGTTCATTCAAGCTCTTATGTTCTCTGATCGAAGACTTTTTTTTTCTCCTTCAAATTTCTTTGGCATTCTGGTTGTCCATATTCTAGGAGGATTATTGGGGGAAGGATTAGGGAAATACTCTGGGTATGGTTGGGTTTCTTAGTTAAAAAAAGAAAAAAGAAAAAAATCTTGTTTCTGTTAAGCAAATATGCATTTTAGAGATTTTATGTTTCATCAGATTCATAGAAGGATATCTTACCTGTACTGATTGAACTGGTAGCATTTCAGTATTCTGAAATCATCCTTCAGGCATTTTAGACATCTTTTGTGTTTTGGACCCCTTTGGCAGTTTGGTCGAAGCAATGGGCCGCTTCTCAGAATGATGTTTCTGAGCACATAAAATAAAATACAGGTGGTTACAAAGAAACCCAGTGATGCTGAAATAGTTACTAAAATGTAAAAGAAAAGGTTGGCTGTAAGTCTCTGTGTAAGCTGTCATCTTCTGAAGCTTCCCTCTTCGTTGCTAAAAACAGATTTTTAGATGAATTGTTAGCATCAGAGCCTAACAGACGCGTTGTTCCAAATCACCTTCATTTATTCACTTATTATCAAGACTCACTGATATTTAAAATACACAGTTGAAGTCTGTAGCATTTGATCTCGTTTGAGCCTCAGGGTCTTCTTGTTTCCCGGATGAGAAAAGACTCAGTTTAAATGACATGCTCAGGGTCGTAGAGCTAGTGAGTGTCTAGGATTTCAACATGGGCATCTAGGTGGCACGGTGTGTACAGAGCTGGCCCTGGAGTCAGGAAGACCTGGGTTCAAATCCAGCCTCTGGTTCTTCTGAGCTGTGTGATCCCGGGCAAGTTATTTAACCTCTGTCTCAATTTCCTCATCTGTAAATGGGGATAATAATAGCGCCCTCCCTTCCCTCCAGGGTTGTGGGGATCAAATGAGATATTTGTAGAGCACTTTACAAGCCTTAAAGTGCTGTTGTGAATTCTAGCCATTATTAACGTAGCTACTGTTATTCGCACTTCAGGTCTTCTTTGGCCAGACCCCACACCAATTTTCCTTAGTTGAGATCTTAGAGCTCCTTGATCTTGAACTCACTGACTGAACTTGAGTTCTTTTTGCTGCTTTGCAGCTGGTGTAACTCCATGCCCATTTTGCCTGGCTCTCTGCCCATGTAGAGTCGTGTTCTGTTGTGCTCTGGTCCTGCCCAGTTCTACTTCTTTGTTAAACTTCAGCCCTTTTCAAGGGTCACTTGTTTCGTTCTTTCCAGCCTTCTCAAATCGGTTTCTTTAATGATTTTCTAGTTTGACTCTCCTTTCTTTCATGTTGCTGCTTCTCTCTAATACCAAAGGATTCTTATTCCTTATTTCTTAGTGTAGTCTTTCCTTAAAGCTAATTCTCTTTCTTGCTGGTGTAATGGTGTCTGTTGCTCCCTAGTTACTGTTCACACTCTATTGATTCTTTCCCTTTATTATCCGTTAATAGATAATATATTCAAACATGTAAATATCAAATATTTAACATTTACTCTGTGCATTAGATTGTAAGCTCCTTGAGGGCAGGGGCTGACTTTTGCCTCTTTTTATATCACTAGTGCTTAGCATGGTGCGTGGCACATAGTAGGGGCTTTGATAAATGTTTAATGATTGATTGATTGCAAGGTACTGAAGGATACAAGAAGAAGATATTTCCACTGACATTTATATACAGAAATAAGAGCAGGGGCTGAACTGCATTGTCTTTTCCTCACTGAGCTTTGTACTAGGGAAATAATATTCCAGTCCAAAAAATAAAACCATCATTGAAATAGAAATACTGGAATAAAGAACCTAAGTTCGTTGGACTTTTCACATTGTCTTAGTTTCTTCTGATTTTCATCATCACCATTTAACGTGGGAAGGTATGCCAGTAGATGGGAAAGCCTGCTGGGTTTGGAGTCAGAGTACTTGACTTCAGGTTCTACTACTAGCTTTTCTGAATTTCAGCAAACATTTCACTTGTTTGGCCCTCAGTTTCCTCATCCATAAAATGAGGAGGTTAGGTTCGATGGCTCCGATCCTCCTGTTTGTCATGTCTGCCTCAAGGCATCTCATGCTCATTGCAGATGTGTTGACGTGGGAATGGGCAGGTACCAAGCTTGGAAAGCTATGATCTGCCCTCTCCCCAAGAGTTTGTTTGGTTCAGACAAGTTAGAACAACAAATAGGCAACCGGTAATGATTTCTCTTCCAAACAAACCTTCATGAAAAGACATCTCTTGACAGAGATGCTGGTGAACAACCACTTTGTCATCATTTTAAATTGAGACACCCTATCTCTTTAAGAAGAGGAAAACTTGAAATATAAGTTAGAGACCCATTTTTAAAATTTGATTTTTATTCAGTAGGTTGAAAATGAACTTTGTTAATTTTTGCCCTTATCAGTGGATGATGTTTCATGAAGGCTTTTGTCGAAATCATTGTGAGAGATAGAAGACGTTTCAGAGGCCATCAGATCTAATGCCCTCTTTTTGCAGATGAGGAAACTGAGGCTCAGAGAGGTTTTCACCTGTGCAAGGTTACAAGGCTAGTTAGTGGTAGACCTGGAACTGGAACTCTGATTTCCAGACCAGTGCTCTTTCATGCTGGTGAGAATGAGACCACTAGTTTTTTTTGATTGTTTTTTGTTGGTCTGTCTTGTCAGAATCAATTGAAATCTCTTTAGAAAGAAGATCTCTTTACTTCCCCTAGTCCCAAGTACATACAGTGCCATATGCCTTGAGGGCAAAGAGTCACCAAGTGAATTTAGATCTCTTAATGTGTGCATATTTATGTATGTTATGCATATTTTATATGCACATATATATATCTATCAAAATAATGGGGTCATGGAATCTTAGAGTATGTGTATGTCATTATTCACACAAGTAAGCATACCTATGTATCGCTATATCTCTGTAGCATGTTCTCCTGTGGTGGGGGTATGTTATGGGATGACGAAGGTTTACTGTACAGAAAATGCATATGAGATTCTCTGCCCACAGCTACTGTTATGTTTCTGTCAAGTCCTGGTGTTCCCAACACAGTAAGATGAAATAAGCAGGGGGAAAAAAATACACAGATTTCATTTCCGTATCCACAGCAGCTGGAATGAGCGGCAAACAGATGGGCTTTTCTACCCTGATTATCCTAACCTACTAAATATAGAAATACGTGCTTTAAAAAAAATGTAAATTACCCGAGGGGGTGGTGTAGCACATGCCAGGCAGTGCTAACGAGTGCAAATAGATGTCATTTGCTGACAGATGAATCTCAGCTCCCACTGCTGTATGTCTATTATTCCGTTCGATTTGAATTTTCCTTTATGCCGTGCTTATTCTTTCTCCAAATGGAAGCTGGAGTCATTTCCCCCTATATGATATTTTAAAAAAATGAGTATGAGTAGGATCATATGTTAAATATAAGCAACGTGAATGCTGTTATTTAAAATTCTTTCATTTAATGGATGTGTTCCTTAAGCCATTTCACGTGGGTTGTCATTTAACATTTATTATGCACCCACCGGGTATAGAATACCTTTCGAAGAGTCTTGGAGGGCACAGAAAAAAAGAGAAGCCAATCTGTACAATCTGTACAAGTCTAACTGGGGAGACAAAATGCATGCCTATGAAAGTGAGGCAGGGAGACAGCATGGCAACATACAAACCAACATGCTTGTTTATTTTTACTGGCATCATCCATTATAATGAGGCTCTTCGTTTTTCCTTTGGTAATAGAATTTCACTAAAATGAATGTATTGCTGGATAGAAAGCATTGCCAGTCTCCAGGATCTGGAGAATCCCCCCTGTTTCTGTGTATATACGCGTTGTTGTCCTCGATCTTTTCTTTTCCTGGACCTGAGGATGTATTGATATGCGGTAGCTTTTACCTTGATTTGTTGTGATGTCATTGAGCAGTGTGGGAGCTTGGAGGGATGGGGGGCTTTGATGCTTTGAACCCGTAAAGAGTTAAAGGGTAGTTCGTTGCTTGATGACCCTGTCACAGCTAGGAATCAATAGCTGTAAATTGTCCAGTTGTGGCTCCAGTGTTTTCTTCCTCTGTCAGCCTGTGACACAAATGGCACGCACTCAAATTATGGAACACAGCTGTCCAGTCTGGCTGTCAGCAAGGGGCGTGGTGGGTTAAGTGAAGACTACTACTGGGTAAATTGATGCTCTGCAGAAGGGTGTCACAATAGGGTGCTGAACTTGGAATCAGGAGCACATGGGATCTTGGGCTGCATTAAAAGAGGTGTGAGCTTCCAAGAGCAGAACATGATGGTGGCCTCTGATTCTGTCCTTGTTAGAGCTCATCTGGATTATTGTGTCCATTTCAAATCCAGTTTAAGAAAGACATTCACAATCTGGAGAGTATCCAGAGGGAAGGGTGACCGGGATGGTGAAAGACCTTGAGTCATATGAAGTTCATTTGAAAGAATTGGGGATTTTAACCAGAGAGAAGACTCAGGAGGGCATGATAGCTGTCTGCAAGTGTTTGAAAGGCTGTCATATTGAGGACAGATTAGACTTGTTTTGCTTTCTCCCTCCATGCCTTTGCTCTGGTCACCTTACATGCCTGAAATGTCCTCTCTCCTTACCTGCACCGCATAGAGTTCCTCTCTTCCTTTAAGTCCGCTCAGGTATTATATTCTGTATAGCTTTTCTCTTCCCTCAGCTAATTGTGCCTTCCCTCCCACACTACCTTGTATTGAACTTCTGTGAATATACTTGTATTTATTCACTTTATATTTACGGTGTGTACATTTTTATATGTGTTTATTATCCCCCCCCCCCATTAGAATGGAAGCCTTTGTGAGTACAGATCGCTTCTTTCTTTGTCTTGGTATTTCCAGCACTTAGCACTGGGCTTGGCACACAGTAGGTGCTTAATGAAGACTTGTCAATTGATTGATTGTGTTTGGCCCCAGAGAATAGAACCAGGAGCAACATGTGGAGGCTCTAATGAGCTGAGGTTAGGTTTGCTGTCAAGAGAAATCTTCTGATAACTAGAGCTGCGCAGCCGTGGAGTGAGCTGCCTTGAGAAATAACGAGTTCTTTCTATCTGATGGCCATGGGGCCCCAAACGCTGTGATTCTATGGGTTTGACTCTTCCCTCCATCACTTCCTAGCCATGTGACCAGGGGCAAGTCACTTACCTTCTCTGATCTTCAGTCTACCCATCTGTAAAATGGGGATAATAATATCTCTAAGTGCTTCTCTCCCAGAGCGGTTGTGAGACTTGAATAAAATAATGTATATAAAGTGTTTTGCAAACCTTAAAGTATCATATAATGTTGTTATTGTCACTTCCTGATTTCCCTAGGAAATCGTCATATTGAATTTACTACGGAATATCATATGGCACCATAATGTTCCCATATGTTTCCCAGGGGCAGAATTTGTGAACTGTTCATCCTGAGGTTGTAGAACAGCAAAAACCTATTGGATATCCCAGTGCTTTCTTTGCATGCATTAAGTATTTATAAGTGTTTTTTTCATTCATTCATTCACTCATTCCTTTCATAGAGAGTGCTGTCACATGCATGGGGGCCAGGGGGAATGTTAACTGTATAGAATTACTAACATTGCTTCTATGAAGTCCTGTTCTGAAGATTTCTAAGGCTCTCCTTGTATTCCGCTTCTCCTCCTTCCAAACATTCTTCCACACAGCTGTCAAATTGATATTCCTAAAAAATGGATCTGACCATGTCTCTTCCCTGTCCAAGAAGCTTCAGGGGCTTCTTGTTGCTTTTAGGTTGGAATACAAACTCCTCTGCTGGGCATTTAAAGCCCTTCACTTTCAGGGTTTAACTCATCTTTGTAGTTGGTTTCTCGATACTCCTTAATGCTCTTTGTCTGGTCTCCTTGCTGTTCTCCATACATGACATCCCATCTTCCGTCTCCATCCCTCTGAACAGCCATTTGTGGAATGAGGCCCTCTTTCTTCCATCTCTTAGAATCCCAGCCTAGCTCCCTGTGTGGCTCAGTTCAGGTTTTCAGGTTCTCCTACAAGAAACTTTTCCTGTGTACTCTAATGCTTAGCCTCTCCCTCCTCCCCCATTACTTTGTATGTGTTTTGTATATGTTTTTCATAAACTTCTCTTTGCATATATTGTTTCTTCTAGCAGAATGTAAACTTTTTCAGGCAGGTATTATTTTATTTTAACCTTTAGATTCCCTGGTTCTAGCATATAAGAGATGCTTAATAAAGGCTTGTTGAGTTGAATTGTCATGGAGGTCCTGTGATCTAGAGCTGGATGGCCTTCAGTGGTCAGGGGTGTGTGGCCTTGAGGCCACAGGTTCCCCACCCTTGGATCCAACATCCTCATGAAACCGTCCATGGTGATGTCTGGGGGCTGCACAGAAACTTTTTTGTAAGGACATTTGTTGTAATGGGATTTTTGTCTAAAGTAAAAACTGAATTTGCTGAAGGATAAAGGTTTTGAAGAAGCACATTTCTTTCTTTTATCTCAAGGTGCTTGAAGTGAAGAAGAAAAATGCTTCTCCCTAGCTGTTGTTGCTTTGAATGTACCAAGGTCAGAGTATAAGATTCCTCATAAGCGTTGATAGAGTATATTTAATTGAATCAAATGCATAGGGCTGGTTTAATTTGATTTTTTAAAATGAACAACTGTAGTTACAGTTTCAGAGCAGAAGAAAAGAGCGTATGAGAAGGGATGTGACAAAAACATTTTCCTTTACTTTCTTTTTAGGTGAGAGATGAAGGGAATGAATATGGGCTTCAGTGTTTTATGGGTGAAGAAAACCGAAGTCCTGAAAGGTTGTTAGCAATAGATTGAGACTAGAATCCAGTTGTTTGTTTCTACTTTTTCATCTGTGTTGTGGGAGAATTGGTGATCTAGGAACCGCAGTAAGAGATAATTTTCAGCTTCACTAAACAGTGTAAACTGTAGGAAAAACTGACTATGCTCCTTATTTTCATAGTTTGGGAAGTTATTAGAAAGCTTCTCGGAAAAGTCTGGGGAGATGTCTCAGTCAATATGTCTTAATGAGAATATGTAGTTGCTTCCGTTCCTGTGCCTTCTTATCGGCAATTCTGGGTATTCTAGTTCACTGCAATTTCATTTTCTCTGAGTTTGACTTGGAGTCATCCCAGCTCCACTGGGAAACCCTCAGAGAATCTCTCTGAGAGACTCAGCTGTCAGGTTGGATTATTTTTGTTTAGAGGGACACCTGTGTATTCTCATTTATCAGCTTGTCACAGTTCCTGAGAACTGCCCCCACCCTGTTGCTCTGGGATAAAGAGGTAATACACCCTGGAACCAAGAAGCAGTGCCACCATTTGCTTAACCCTTAGCAAGTACTCTAAAATTTGTATCCCTGCTTAAATGAAGGATATTTTGTGGGCAGTCTTTTTTCAAATCACTGTTTCAAGAACCTTAGGTATATTTAATCATTGAATAAAGCATACTCACAGAATCTTTGAGTTGGAGGGGACCTGGCAAATTATCTAGCATCAGGCCCAACCTGCTCTGAAGCACGATCCTTTCCTGCAACATCCTTTTATTTATTTAAAAATTTACTTTTGAGAGTCATTCATTTAAAAGTTTTTTGAGTTCCAAATTCTCCCGCTCCCTATCAATTATGCATGTAAGGTCATGCAAAATATATTTCCATATTAGTGCCATGCAACATTCTTAACAAATAGTCATTCAACTGCTGCTTGAAGA
This sequence comes from Pseudochirops cupreus, assembly GCA_028627135.1. Lineage (NCBI taxonomy): Eukaryota > Metazoa > Chordata > Mammalia > Diprotodontia > Pseudocheiridae > Pseudochirops > Pseudochirops cupreus. The sequence continues at coordinate 348,763,639 of CM053582.1, read as the reverse complement.
CAGCCAGTGATGGAGAATTTACTTGCCTGAGTCAGCCAATCTCATTTTTATGCGGTCCTAATTGTTAGGTTATCTATTATATTGAACCAAAACCTTCCTCCTTGTAATTTCTATCCACTCTTCCCAGTTCTGCCTTCTAGGGCCATGAAAAACATGTAACCCACCATTTGTTAATTTAACAAACATTTAAAATGCCTACTATATACAGAGCCCTGGGTGGTTAATACAGTATGATAAGGTATAGTTCCTATTCTCACATACTTTACAAACATCTCAGAGGGATACAGCAGATAGTTATAACACACAGTATCACATGGTGACTGTATTACTGAATTGCAAAGCAAAATACTGTGTGAGTTCCAATCCTTCAGATATTTGTAGACACAAAGCCTCTGTCCTGGTTCCTTCAACAGAACCTCATAAGGCATAGTTTTGAGTGCACTGAGCAACTTGGTTTTCTTCTTTTGTATAGAATTCAGTTCATGAATACTCTTGTTAAAATGTGGCACTCAGATACAATCCAGTTGATCTATGTTCTTAAAATGTGACATTCAGAATGACATACAGTAGTCTGAGAAACACAGAAGCAGGTGAGACTATTCTTTATTTGGATATTCTCTTTCCATCAGTGCTGCCTAACATCGAATTGGTCTTTTAGGCAGCCATATCATACTAACTTTAAGTCAGCAAAAGCCTAGGCCTTTTTCCTTCATGTAATCTACTGTTATTGTAGCTCTCTCTTCCTTCTTCAGTGTATTATTTTGTACCAAATAAAACTTTACATTGATTAGTGTTAAAAGTTGGTCTTGTGAACCTGATTTGTAAGCATGACAGTTTAATACCATATGTATGGTACATGTTAGCAAGATTCTGAGTTTTCTTTTTCCAACTTTCCCAACAAGATTATGCATGGGTACTGCTGAGCCAGCAGTAGAATTATATTTCCGTAACCTACCAACTTCAGATATAGTCTATGTCTCCATTTTTAGCCTCATCTATCCTAAAAGGAAGGAACGTTGGAAACCACAACTTTCTGACCATCAATGTGGGGCTGGGATCTGACAGCATTCTGGTTGGGATAACTCAGGAGAATTAGAAGGCTATAGCAATTTGAACTGAGATAATTCAGAGGGTCCTGAGAACTGCATTATTCTGTACTTGGACCATCCAATGGGGCTTGACACCTGCCAGTGCTGTGAGCACAGACATAGTAGGGGAGGTAAAAGTTAGCAGTACAAATCCAGATGATTGATCTCAGAGCCAAACAGAACCTGGTCTCCCTTCCAAGAGTGTAGGAGTGAGGTGGAGTTTGGTCTTCAAACAGAGTCTCAAATTACACACTGAAGCTGGTGATACGAGTAAACAGAAGAAGATACAAATCATCCTGAAGAATTATTATGGGTTAAGACAAACCAGAAAAGCGCATGAAGAAGAAGAGAGTAATGCCCTAAGAATTACAAGAAAAGCATAAGAAAAAAATCTTGATAAGAACTATAACGGTAAGTGGAAGAAGTAAAGCAGGAGATAAGAAGTGAATTTATGAGAGAAATAAAAGCTTTGGAAGAAAGAATTGGAAGGAATATAGCTCAGATTAGGAGGAAAACCTTCCCAAAGTAACAAATTCCCTGAAAATTAAAATAGAGCAAAGAGAGAAAATAAAAAATAGTAGGACAAAATAAAAAGATTGAAAAATAGAAGAAAATTTTTTTGTCAGTATAACTGTCAAAGACAATTGACCTGGATACTGTCAAACACAACCAATTTGGAAAATAGGTCAAGGAAAGATAATTGAAGAACTAGTGGATTCCTTGAAAATCATGAAGAGATAAAAAACCTGTACACCATATTTCAAGAAATCATAAATGAAAACTGCCAAGATCTGTTAGAACTAAAGGGAAAAGTGAAAATAGAATCTACCTGTCACCTCCAGAAAGAAATTCCAAAGTGAAAACTCCCAGAAGTGTCATATTCCAAACATAGAATTTCCAGGTCAAAGATCTACTGTAAACTCTCACAAAGTAGTAGTTAAAGTACTTCAGTAAGAATCACATAGGAATTGGCAGCTATAATAATAAAAGAGAGAAAATATTGGACTATAATATTCCAACAGGCCAAAGATAAAGGTTTATAACCATGAATAACTTAACCTAAAAAACTGAATATAGTCCCACAAGGGGAAAAATGGGTCTGCAATGGAATAGAGAGTTTTCAAGCAGTATTGATACAAAGATCAGATATGAGTAGACACTTTGAAATCCAAACACATGAGTCAGACCTTGAAAGGTAAGTACATTTGAGCACTCGGGAAGAGTTAACTTGGGATGAAGTACATATATTCCACTAGAAAGAGAAGGGACAAGAATCCCTTCAGAACCCTGATATTCAAGTGTCACAGAGAGTGTAGGGGTGGTTTTGTTCTGTTTTAATGACCTTAAGAGAGGAAATAAAAAGGAGAGAAAAAGGAATATAGTAGTTAAGAAATAAAGAAGGAAGTAAAACTATTTCTCATAATTGAGATGTTTAAGAAGAATAAGAGTAAGAATATACCAACATGGAAGAAAGGATTGGGTGAGCAGCCATCTCATAAGCCTTATGCTTATTTGAGCTATACAAAGGAAGGTTAAACTTGCACTTTCACATGCAAACATACATATATGCAATACATTTGGTGCAGACGTATATTAAACTCAACAGAGAAATTGATGGGTAGAGAGAAGGAGAAGGTTATGAGGGAGGGTAGAGTTGGAGAAGGAATAGTCACAAATAAAACAAAATTAAAATGAGAAGGAAAGGCCAAAAGGAAAGCAAGGTTAAGAACTAGTGATCATGGGCTGAGTGAGAGGAATAGGAAATAATTTCAATTATAGAGTATTGTGTTATATATTGATGACATTCCTTCACTTTCACTACCTTCTTTGTAAAGAGGTGGTGGAAAATGAAGAGAGGAAAAAAATATAAAAGAATGTGATGGACTATAAATGTGAATGGGATGAGCTTACCCTCCCCTCCCAAAGGAAGAGGATAGTAGAATGAATTAGAAAGGAGAATCCATCAGTATGTTGTTTGCAAGAAACAGACTTGACACATAAAGATTCGCACAGAGTTAAAACACGGAACTGGAGCAAAATTTACTATGCTTTGAGCAAACTCAAAAAAGGAGGGATAGCATTTATAATCTCAGAAAATGCAACAGTAAAAATAGACATAGTTAAAAGAAATAAACAGTGAAATGGAATTATATGCTTGAAGGAACCATAGTATGAAACTCTATCAACAGTTAATAAAGATACACTGAATAACACAGAATGTAAATACTTAGAGGAAAAGTTCATATGGGGAGAATATGCAGCAAAACCCTCGTAGTTTTAGACTTGAACAGATCTAACACTAATAAACAAGGAAGAAGTTAAGAACCTGAATAGAAATTTAGAAAGGTAAGATATGAGCCATCTCTGGTGATTGCTGAAAGTGAATAGAAAAGTGTCCATATACTGCCTGTAGGGAAATTGGCTGGGTGCTAGAGGATAAAAGTCTGATCAGCAAATGCAGAAGAGCAGAAATACTGTCTATCGTCTTTACTGATACCAATAGAATTCACATATTATCAGTTAAAAGCCTTTGAAGAGAGGATTCAACCTTTAATGGGGACTAAATGATTTAATCCTAAAGAGCTGGCATGTCAAAGAACAAATCATAGCAACTGTCAATGATTTCATCAAAGAATATGACAGTGAGACAACCTACCCAAATTTCTGTGATATTGTTAAAGCTATCCTGAACAGAAAGTTGATATCTTTAAACAGATTCACCAACAAAAGACAGAAAGAACAGATTGATGAATTGGGTGTACAATTTAAAAAGGCAAACAAATTAAAAAAGCAACAAATGCAAAAACTCTAAACAGCAGAATAGAAATTTTGAAAATCAAAGAAGACATTATCAAAATTGAAAGCCACCCCCCCATTTAATTGATAAATAAAGCTGGGTGATTTTAAAAAACCCAATAAAATATGTAAACTGTTACCTAATGTGATTTAAAAGGAGAGAAAGGAAAACCAAAATGCCAAAATTAAAAATAAAGAATTCACAACAAATGAAGAAGTAAAAGGAAATGATTAGAAATGATTCTTCTGAATTATATGTCAACAGACTGTGAGAACGTCAATGACATGGATAAATACTTACCAAAAAACATATCCATATTAATGTCAGGGAATAGAGAATTTAATTAACTCATCTCAGAAAAAGAAATTGAACAAGTCATTAAAAAAACACAAACAATAACCCTACAACTCTGGAAGGGTTAAAACCTTGAGGACCAAATGGATTTGAAAGTGAGTTCTATCAAAACATTCAAAGAACAGTTAATTTTTATATTACATAAACTCTCCAAAAAATCAGAAAAAATGAGATTCTAACAAATTCCTTCTATGACAGATATATAATTTAGACATCTTAAGTGAATAGAGACAAAACTGAGAATGAAGCTAGTCAATTTCCTTAATGAATATTGATGCAAAATATTTAAAAATATTGGCAAAAAAGGCTCCACTAATATAGTAAAAGCTTCTATATTATGACCAAGCTGTGTTTATAACAGGATTGCAGGGTTACTTCAACATTAGGAAAGCTATAATCAAAATATATTATATTAGTAGTGAAAATAATAAAAATTGTATTTCATATTATTAGCTGATGAAAAAGCATATGAAAAATCATTCATTTTTGTTAAAACAAGTAAAAAGCATAGGAATAAATGGATTGATCTTTCCTTGATGTAGTAAATGGTGTTTCTCTAACTCTGAGTAAACATGAGTTAGAATAAAGAAATACTAGAGGCCTTTCCAATAAGATCATAGGTGAAGAAAGAAAGGACGGTTATCATTACCGTTGCTGCTCATTATAGCTCTAGAAATGCTGAAGTCAATTTAAAAAATTTAGGAAATAAGCAGAGGCAAAAAGAAAACAAAATGATCACTTTTTACAGATGCTGTTATAGTGTACTTAGATTACGCTGGAGATTCAACTAATAATTCAAACAATAACTCGGCAAAATAGGATATAAAATAAACCCCCATATCACTGGCTTTTCTATATATTATATATGTCTGTATGTTATATTAGCAAGTGATAGAAAGGGAAATTCTGTTTAAAATAACAACAGATTATGTAAAATATTTGGGAGTCCACTTGTCAACATTTTACTTTACAAAACTGTAAATAATCCAGAAATAAAAGCAGACTAAATAATTGGAGACGTACAAATTGCTCATGGTTGGGTTCTGCCGTTGTAATGACTATGACACTGACCAGGAAATAGTGGTAGTGAAATAGATGTGTGGGTTACAGTGCATTTCAAGATCGCTATGTGTCAGCAGTCTGACATAGAATCCAAAAAAGGGCCTGCCATATGAGGGTGCGTTAAAAGTAGGAAACAAATGAGGGAGATCATAGTTTGTCTGTGCTCTGCCCTGGTCAGGGCTAGGATATCTGTTGTGTTCTGTTATGGATACCACCTTTTAGGAAAATCACAACCTAAGCCCTTCACAACCTAGTCTCCCTCTTCAGTCCAGTGACACAGGCTTCCCGGTTGTTTCACAAACAATATGCTCCCTTGTGGCTCTGGGCATTTTCTAGAGCTGCGTCCCATGACTGACTGGAATCGTCTCTCTCTTCTGTTTCACCTCCTGACCTCCCTGACTTCCTGTAAGTCCCAACTAAAGTCCCACGCTTTACAGGAAGCCTTTCCTAGCGTGTTCCCTCCTTTAGTTGTTTCCTATTTATCCCATGTATAGCTTGCTTTGAATATATTTGTCTGCATGTTGTCTCCCCTCTTAGACTTTAAGCTCTTTGAAGGCAGGGACTGTCTTTTGCCTCTTTTTGCATTCCCAGTGCTTAGTATAGTCCCTGGCACATAGTAGGCACTTACTAAATGTTCATGGATAGATTGGTTGAAGCTGGAACACAGTCGGTAGAGAATGAATGGTATGGTGAGAAAATCGGAGAATAGGCCAGAGGAGGATGATTGACCGAAATGATCCTGTTTAGTCTGGAGAAAAGGAAACATGAGGGGGAACAAACTAATTTTCTTCAAGTAATTGAAAGGGAGAAGGATTACGTTCTTCTCTTACTTGGCCTCAGCATTTTTTTCATGCAATAGCTATTGCAAAAGAGACAAACTGAAGCTTGAGGTAAGGAGAGATTCCCTTGTAAGAGCTGTTCAGGAGTGAAATAGGCTTCTCCTCATTGGAGGTCTTCAAATGCTGGTGGGAAGACTAGAAAGGTTTCTTGGTCCGAAAGAGGCTGATTGGGCTACACCTCTTCAGAACCCTTCCATCCCATATTCACAGAATCATTTAATCTCAGAGTGAAAGGCATTTCAGAAGTCATCTGGCCCCATACCTGAGTAGGAATCAAAGTGCCTCTGTGGCGTGTCTGAGAGATGATTATTCATCTTTTCCTGAAGATCCCTTGTGAAAGGAACCAGTCTACTCTACTTCTAGGTAGCTATAATTGTTGGGAAGTTTTTTCTTAGATCGAATCTAAATTACCTTTATGTAATTACCGTTCATTCCTTCTAGTTCTGCCCTCTAGGGCCAAGAAGAAGAAATGTAATCCTTCTTCCCTCTGACAGCCCTTTATATTTCCAAAGATGGCTCTCGTGTTCCATATCTTCCCAGACTTTCAAATTTGGAGTGACTTTAGTGGTCATCAGATCCAACAGTGTAGTAGCATTCCTAAACCAAATTGCATGAAAAATATACAGTTATCTCTTCCACATAGGAATTTTCCCCATGGTGGTTTCAGTATATTGTGGGTCAGCATAAGAAATTAAATGGCAATTTTTTGGGGAGTTTTGAGAAAGCCACAGATGACACATGAAGGCCAGCAGATGACATAGAAAAATACTTAACCCAGATTTTATAATAAGGTACTGTAAATGCCCCATAAAAGAAAAATAAAAAATTCAGACTTCTCTGGTACATAGGGAGGGCCAAAAAATTTTACATGGATTTTCCAGATCCCTAACTCCCACTTGATGGAAGGGATAACTATATTATGAAATTATTGTAAAAGATAAAATCTTTTTATAATATCTGTGACAAAGTGTTTTCTAACATTTGAAGATATCTAGAGACAAGGAACTTATTACCTCTTGGAACATTCCAATAGCTTCAGTTGTTAGGAAGTTTTTTCATATATTTTGCTGAAATTTACCTACATTTAATTTGTAGCTACAATCTACTAATAATGGTTCTACCTTCTGGAACCAAAATCTAATCCTTTGTTATGACAGTCCTTCACATATTTCAAGACAGTGATCATCTCCCCTCCTCCCTTTCCCAGGTCTTTTCTCCAGGCTAAACATGTATCCTCAGCTTCTTGAGGTAGTCCTCGTATAGCATGACTTCGAATCTCCTTACTGTCCTGGTCACCCTCCTCTGAATGTGTTCCAGGTTCTCAGTGCCCATCTAAAATACGGTATGCAGAGTCTGGACCAAGAACTCTAGGTTTCTATGTGCTGCGTTCCAATACTAGATTGTAATTTTGAGAGAAGGGACTGTGCCTGTCATGTGGTCTGACCAGGGCAGAGTATAGTGGAATTAGAACAATTCTCATTCTGGATTGTTGTTGTTGTTCTTGTTTGTCCCTTGTTCTTGAAGAGGACCATGACATTAGGAGGGTGATGCCATGACTTGGAAAATGAATTGGATTTAAGTGAGGTAGGGCTGTGCAGAGTCATCATCCTCACGTTCTCCTCTGGAGCCGTTTGGGTCCAGTGGCCAGATATAGATCTGGATGACTGGAGATGGCCCATGAGGCAGTAGGAGACCTTGGTCTTTGTAAGCGAACGTCTCAGTTTGTCTGAGGCAGTGCCTCTTCAGTGATTAAGGTTAGGTAAGAAGAAATAAGGCAAAGAATGACCTCTTTTACCTAGTAAAAAAAATCAACCTAGGAGGGGAAGACTTTGAGAGGTTTTGACCAAAATGAAAACAATTGCTGTTTACAGTCTTAGCTATCTGAGCCCAGACAATGACCAAATGAGGTTTGGGCCAGACCTATTGTTGGCCAGTCAATGAGAGCCTGGATGATTTGGGTTTAAGGAACAGTTCTTAAGGAAGGACTCTAGCCCATAAACCCCAGGATAGATATCTTGAGGGTTTCAGCTATAAAAATTTTCATTCCATTGAGTAGAGCAATGGCTGGTTGGATTATATACTTCTTTTAATTTAGCCTGAGAGCACATTCATTTTTCTTTTGGCTGTTACATCAAATTGTTGACTCATTTTTTAATGGGAGCTGAATAAAACTCTCAGGCATATTTGACATGAAGTATTTTCCAGCCACAAACTACACCATCTTGTACTTTTGCATTTGATTTTGTGGACTCAGGTACGTGACGTTATAGTCATTCCTGTTAAACTTAATCTTTTGACATTTGGGCCCAAATTAAAGATCTTTTTTGGATTTTGAGAGGCAGGTACATGGTATAGTAGATGGAGCTCCAGATCCGAAGTCAGGAAGCCCTAGATTCAAATTGTGCATCAGACAATCACTAGCTATCTGACCCTGGGGAGGGCATTTAAACATTTTTTGCTTCAGTTTCCTCATATTTTAGGGCAGCTAGGTGGAACAGTGGATAGAATGCTAGACCTGGAGTCAGGAAGATTCATCTTTACGAGTTCGGATCTGGCCTCAGATACTTACCAGCTGTGTGACCCTGGGCAAGTCACTTAACCCTGTTTGCCTCAGTTTCCTCATCTGCCAAAATGAACTGGAGAAGGAATGGCAAACTATAGTGTTTTTGCCAAGAAACTCCAAATGGGGTCTTGAAGAGTTGGACATTACTGAAAAATGATTGAACAAGAACAAACGTTCTTATTTTTTTAAAATTTTTTTTATTTACTCATTTACTTTTAATTTACAAGATTCGGTTCCACAATCACTTGAGTTTCAGATTTTCTCCCCTCCCTTCCCCCCCTCCCCACAGTGGCGTGCAATCATGTACAGGATCTGCAGATACTTCCACATTGTACAATAGTTTGGTCATATAGAAGGGTTGTAACCAATGAGTGATCACTGGGAAAAGAAAAAAAA
>CM053582.1:348687753-348754040 GCA_028627135.1 Pseudochirops cupreus | reverse complement strand
TAGCCAGTACCAAGCAGTTTTGATGACTGCTGCTTTGTAATACAGATTAAAATATGGTAGGGCTAGGCCACCTTCCCTAGCATTTTTTTTCGTTAATTGCCTTGATATTCTGGACTTTTTGTTCTTCCAAATGAATTTTGTTACTATTTTTTCTAGTTCTATAAAATAATTTTTGGGTCAAACATTCTTATTTTTAAATGAGAGAGTTGTACTCGACAAGATCCTGTTCAGCTTTAAGTCTTTGGTCTCGTGACTTACTAGACATCCATCTCAGTTTTATATAATCTGTAAATAGAACTATGTCTTCATTCAAATTCTTGATAAATATGTCAGACACAATGTCTAAAGTTCCGGCATTTGCAGCATGCCATTGAATTCTTCCTTCAGATTGACATTAACCAACATACTGGATTTGGTTGCTTCTCTGTTACCCCTGACCCCACATAATCCTCCTGTCTTCCTGTCCGCATGGGCGCTTTCTGTGATTGTGTGATCTGGAGCCAGTCTGCTTTTCCAGATTGATCCACCCTCCCTCTCATCTTCCAGCCAAACGGGCTGAGCTCTGGGTTTGGAGTCAGGAAGGCTTGAGTTCAGATATAGCCGCAGAGAGATCCCTTCTCGCGGAATGGTGGGGCTCCAGTGCAGGGTAGGACAGAAATAGGCTTTTTTCTTTTCTTATCAGAAAGCATGCTTTTCCTCAAGCTGCTGAGTATAGTGAAAAGAATATTAGACTGAAGCATCAGGAGACCCCAGGTTTGTCACTCATTATAGTGTCTGACTTTCATTAAATCACAACCTCTCAGAGTGTCACTTTTAAAAATTCTGGGATTAGGGGGAAGGAAACAAGCAGTTCTCAAGTGGCTACCATGTGCTGGTACCTACTACGCGCTGGTGCCGACTATGTGCTGGTGCCTACTACGTGCTACTGCCTGCACTGTGCTAGTGCCAACTACGTGCTGGTTCCTACTATGTGCTGGTGCCTACACTGTGCCAAGTAAGCACTTCACACATGTTATCTCCTTTGATCCTCACGAAAACCTCGTGAGGCAGGAAGGCAGAGTAGACACTTTTGACAATCCTTCCCAGCTCAGAATCTCCCTGGTTTTGGTGCTTAGGAGGTCACTGGTGACCTGAAGAGGACTTTCAGCAGAGCAGGGGAGGCAGCAGCAGATTGCAGGAGGAGATGAGGAAGTAGAGATGGAGCCGTGATGGACCGTTTGCTCATGAAATTTGGCTTTAGTAGCTGTCCACTCCAACCCCTTCTATTTTAAATATGAGAAAATTGAGTTTAAGAGAAGTTAAGTGACTGTTCCATGGCCTCATACCTAGCCAAGGTCAGAAGCAGGGTTTGAAAGCGAGGTTTTCCTCTTAGTCCAGTTCTCTATTCACCCTATCTCATGTTGGTTTCCTCCCCTTTAAGCTTGAAATTGTTGTCCCCAGAGTCTTTGGATGTCACAGACTTTGTAACATGTTATATTCCCACGGTGTCAGAGATGCCAAGGCAGGACTCTGGGAGTGATAGTACTTGTGTCCTACTGTGGCAAGCCTCTCCATTGCTGTGTGCTGAGGGTGAGTAGGTGAAGAATATTGTTTACCACCATAGTGATGGTAACAATAATTAGCATTTAGCTATTGTTTAGCGGCAAAACACTTTTCAAATATTGTCTCATTTTATCCTCAAAACAACTCCAGGAAGTAAATGTCATTATCTCCACTTTGTTGTCTGGTTGTTTCAGTCGTGTCTGACTGTTTGTGACCCCATCTGGAGATGTCTTGTCAAGGATAGTAGGGTGGTTTGCCTTTTCCTTCTCTAGCCCATGTTGCAGATGAGGAAACTGAGGCAAAAAAGTTTGGACTCAGGTCATCCTGATTCCATGCCCAGTGCTCCATCCATTGAGCCAGCTAACTGCCCTTAGCACGCTGGCACACAGTGGCATTTGCCCTGAATGCCCCCTCTGCAGCTTCCAGGCAAGATATGGGGCTAGTTGACAGTAAAATCCTTCAGAAAATAGCGATTGATGTCAAGGTATCAAGGTGGGGGAGGGGGTGCCCTAGTGATTTGAAAGCAGTTCAAAGGTAACAGAGCAATGGATTTTGCTGCCAAGTGGCTTCTAGTAAAGGTGTCCCCCCTACTGTGTACTGAACCAGTCACTATGTACCAGGGTATCTGGAGTCCTGGGGCAGAGTCAGCCCAGGATGACATAGTTGTGGCTAGTATACTGAGTATCAGTCCATAGCATGTACTTTAATCTTCCCTAAGATGCCTAGCTTGCTCTAAGCTTTATTAACTTAGTTCATGATTATCCAGGATATTCTTAGCCTCCCTTGCCTCACATAACCGCTTGGCTTCGTTCTGAAACACTGAATTACATAGTTTTGGGAACAGAGTCAAAGAACAGCGTAGTAAGGGATGGGGCGGGGAGTCAGTTCTCAAGGTGGTGATTCGTCGTTAAAGCATTAATTGCTTAAGATTTTTAAGAGTAAAATTTTAAAATGAAATCTGTTTTCTCTCCTCACCCCACTGGAAAAAAGAAAAGAGAAACAGATTCTTTGTAACAAATATGCATGGTCAGGCAGAGTAAATGCTCTCATTGGCCATGGTCAGAGAATGCACAGTCTTGAATAACCTCATTTCTGTGTATGTGTACTAGTGCTGTTTCTGTACTGCTTTGCATGGCTTCTGTAATAGAAGGTGGGCAACCTTTTTGTTCATGCACCTGTATTTTTTTTTTGTCTTTTTGGAGGGTAGAAGGCAGGACAGTTGGGGTTAAGTGACTTACCCAAGGTCACACAGCTAGTAAGTGTTAAGTTCTGAGGCTGGATTTGAACTCGGGTCCTCCTGACTCCAGGACCGGTGCTCTGTTCACTGTGCCACCTAGCCACCCCATGCACTTGTATTTTTAAAGCCATGCCTACATCCATCATCTTAATCATTGCATCCTCCTTAAATGGTAGCCAATGCTTCCACACAGTGCAGTTCTTATAATTTTAGAGGGCTTCACTGACGTGGACAATAGTATCTAAACTTGGTGTTGGGTAGTCCCCTTGCCCACAAAAACCAGCTCAGTTTTGGGCCGGCTGCAGAGACACAGGTATAACCTGAGATGGCTGGGGAGGTTAGTGATGCTGCGTGTAAGGGTCTGTTGACATGTCTGCTTGGAAACCTTCCAGGAGAGTGCTGTTAGTTCTGAGGCTCAGTTAACCAGTCTTGCTTGATGTCAGGAAGCAAAGCAGGCCACTGGTGGATTTGAATGTAGTTTGAAAGAAGTGCTAGCAGCATGGGCTTGTGATACCTCAAATCCATATTTTGTACTTGGCGTATTCTTTCTCTGGTGGTGGCGTTTCTCTCTTCTTGCATCTCATCCCTGGATCTTAAGTGTCTTGAGGAGAAGGGTTATGTCAGATACCCCGGATTAGAAGTGGAAGATGTGAGTTTGGATCTCGGCTCCATCGTTCACTGTCAGCTTAGCTTTGGCCAAATCACTTAACCTCTCCCGGTCTCAGTTTCGTCTTCTGCAAAAGAGAGTTTTGAAGTGCGTGTCTCCGAGGATCCATTTCAGCTCTAAATCCATTCCTTTTTCTGTCTGCCCCTCAGTCTCCCTTGCAGGGTGCTATGCAAAGATCAGGTAATGGTCAGTGACCAGTGGCTGACCTTTGTGTAGGGCTTACTGTGTGCCAAGGCCTGGTGCTAAGCACTTGATAGCTACTTCATTTGCTCCTCACAAAAGCCCTGGGAGAGAGGTGCTATTATTCTCCTCGTTTTACAGATGGGGGAACTGAGGCAGATAGCTGCTTTTAAATGACTCACCCAGGGTCACACAGCTAGTAAGTGCCTGGCACTGGATTTGAACTCAGGTCTTTCTGACTTTAGACCCAGTGCTTTATCTGCTTTACCACCCAGTTGTACAGTAAATGCTGGGTATACACTGAATGCTTATTCTGCAGTCTGGGCTCTTGAACCCAGTTTGTCTTCACTTGCTCATTCCCCAAGTGTCCCTGGGGCCAGTCTGGCCCATTTGAGATCCTCTGATCTGGGGAGGACCTAGGACCAGGCTGTACCGGACTCAGTAACTACTCCAGACCTGATCTCGAGCCAGCCTGGGAACTAGACCATCACTCAGCCCATGGGTGTGGGGCAGCCAGGGCACCATTTGCTCTACCATTCTCCCAGTGGTATTTCACCACATGGTTGGCTCATGAAGCAAAAGGCACTGATCTGGTTTATAAATGATTGTTTTGTCCAGATTGAAACCATGTATAAATAGTCCGGTTCTTATTTGCTAAATATTCCAGCAAGGTATCCATGTGGTGTTTCTGGCAAAAGCTAGGCCTGAAGTTTAAACTTAAATATAGTTGAGTTTTTTTTGAAGAGGAATTTGGGTAAGTTTGTAAGAGATTTAGCTTCTGTAGATGGATAACTGAAAGGCTTTTTTTGGGGGGAGGTGACTGGGAAGGGACACCAATAAGAGAAAGGCACAGCTAAGGATTGCCTGGTAAATTTTCCACAGCATTAATTAATCATTTGGAATATTCATTTATGGGGCGTAAGCAGTTTGTAACTATTTTGGGGACCTCGTTTATTTTTTCCCCTACTTTTCCCATTTTCCCCATAAAAAACCTCTTAGTGCCAGTTTGAGAAATTGCTAATTGTCCATTCTCAGTGCAGGGGCCTCATTTCCATTTGAATGCTACAGTCTTTTCTGCTAAAACTTCCCTGTAGTTGAGTGCAGAAAACAAGAAGCCTTCTGTTTGTGGACTGAATGTTCAGCCAGCCATGACGTGGCCACACTATTATCAATGAAGCTTATTCATCATTTTCCATGCCAGAGCATTGTATTGAACTTTGGGAGGGTCCTGATTTTGAACCAAGAGAGCTTCTCCTCTCCTCTTCTCACCTCCAGATATTGCTAATATTCGACCTTAGTTTGTTGTCTTCTCTGGACTCTTATGGATCTTTGTACACCTACACAGGTGTTCAGTAAATGTTGATTAATTAGTTAATTTAAGTCAGAAGTGGTAATGATGACTACTGGAAGATAGTTTTAATTTCCTCTTTATTTTGGGGTGCTTGAGTGTACTTGTCTTAAACCTTAATATTATTATTACATAGGCTCGGGGACAGTGTGCTGTGTCTACATGATAATAGCTGACACTTGTATAGATGTTCACAGTGTGTAAAGTACTTTGCTTCTGTTATCTCCTTTAAGCCTCACAGCAGGTTCATGAGGTGGGTACCAAGGTGCTACCATCCCCATTTTATAGAAGTTAAAACTGAGACTGGTAGGTTAAGTGACCTGTTTATGGTTAGTGAGTTTCAGTGTAAGGATTCAGACTCTTGTCCAGAACTTTATTCTCTGCCTCTTATTTAGGACAATGAAGTAGAGAGTTGAAGCTGTTACAGGCATACTTTGCACAAGGTTGTTCCCACTAATAATATAATGATACCATGACTAAACCCTGCCATAAAGTATTCAAACCTCCACAGTAATGTCTTTGGGCCAAAATTTCGTTCATAGCATTGTTCTTGTGGAACTGACTGGCTCTGTACCATCACTTCATGCAAGGCCACGTCTTTATAGAATGAATCGATGTATGAAGTAGGCCTGTGTTGGTGTCATTCAGGTGGTAATCACTTACTATAGAGGACAAGGAAATTTTTAAAAAGCCTGGCTTATGCTGACTGGTCAAATTCATTGATCTGCCATACTAGGTCATTAGTAAACTGCTTGCTTTTCTTGGTTTGTTTAGAAGTAGTTATAGGGCTTTCACAAAATTGCAACGGTCTAGCTGATAACAAACGACAAAAGAGGCTGTTTATCTTGTGCATGGCTGAAGTACAGTGAAAACCCATTATAACTTAGCTCGTTATACACTATGGGCAAATCGTGTCTCCAAAGCAGGACAACTGCTTATTTTAAAAGCCTGATAAAACACAATTAGATGGCAAGATGGGGCTGTTTGTCCTGTCCTCTAGTGGCCATGTCAGAGAGAAGAGCCATTGTACACACATGTTTGAGTTATAAAGGGTGCCAGGAGGGTGGGGGCAGAACAGCATCGAGCTTTGTTTCTGGCTCTGCTCAGCCACTTGCTGCATTTTTTCCAAATGTCTAATTCAATTCCACAGACATTCATTAAGTGCCTACTGTGTGGTGTCATGTACCCTTAGCTCATTAGAAGTTAAAGCCTGTCGGGTACATTTGTGCCCTACACAGAGGAAGGGAACATTGTTGTAAATTTGTACTTATTTTATTTTTTGCTCTTCTGATTTAATGTTTTTAAATTAAAATTTTTTTGTCAGTCAGCAAGAACCTTCTTCCTGCCTTTCCACCAACTGAGAACAAAAGAGAAACAAAACCCATGTTACAGACTTGCATAGTCAAAACAAAACATGTATACATGGTCCAAATTCGAAAGAAAAAATATGCGTATACATTTCATTTACCACTCTCGAGTCTTTTACCTCTGTATGTTTATTTTACATGTACTTCTATATGTAAATGTTATCTCCCCTGATAAAATGTAAGCGCGTGAGCAGGGATTTATTTCATCTTTGTCAATATATTCCTAGAGCCCATCACAGTGCCTGGCACATAGTAGGTCCTTAATAAATTCTTGTTGATTGATGGATCGTTGGCAGTATGGTACAGCTCTGTACTACATGAGGAGGAAATTTGGATTCCAGAAACAGGAATGAAGTTAGGAGAACAGTGGTCCTGCAGCAGTGGGAGTTGTCTTTATCAGAGCTAGCGCAGTTGAAGTTGGAAAATTAAATTCTGGTGAGATCAGAATTAGTTGGATGGCAGGCAGATCTAAAGGATGCAGAGACACAGAGACAGAGAGACAAAGAGAGAGAGAGAGACAGACACAGACATCAGAATGGTCAGTAACCAGGGAAACCGTGTGGAGCCTTGAGCTGAGAGCTATCCCTGACTCTGCCCCACTCACCATATGCTCAGGCAGTGGCAGTGTTCCCTTCTGTTTCCTAAAAGTGCAGTGCTGCCTCGTGCCAGGACCTAGTCACAGAGAGGGACTGGTGATCTCTTTCACGTTAACACTGCTCTACCTGACTGCACAGGGTAAAGAACGTAATTTCTACATTTGTATGTTTATGAAGCAGCAAAATAACATGCAGCGTATTGTTCTTTTTGTTCCGTGACTTGCGGGACCAGTCAGGTTGCTTCAGGTGGGCACGTTGTGTGTGTGCGTCTGTACAGTAATTCTTTATGAATCTTCGGTGGCTTCTTCAGTGTAAGTGTTTTTGTAGTGGCAGGATACCGCTGTCGAGACTTTAATAGACTGTCTGCAAAAGTTACCATGGCCCGCACAATTAATCACCTTCTAGCCAACCTGATGATGGTCTTCTCCAAACTTGGCTAGACGAGTCCTTGGAAAACAGGTGTACGGTTTGTTGTAAGATCATGTTTCTTGCTGGGGCGTGGGAGTGGGGGTTTGTTTCATCCATTATACTTTGCATCCCTAATACCTAGTTAGGATCTGGTATACTAAAGGTGCATAATAAGTGCTTGTGATTGATGGATTGTTTGATTCCGCTCTCAGGCTAGGGCTTGAAGACTATCTCTCTGGGTTGGTAGGACCTTCTGGATCATCTTCATGTTATGATTAGTTACTAGAGTAGGACTTGAGGACTGGAGTCCATTTCTGAGACCTGCCTATTGGCTGTGTGACCGTGGGCAAGTATAAGTTCTGTAATGTTTACTATCCTGTGTTGTTAAAAGGAGTTTCCTTCCTTAGAATTTCCTGCACCAGTGTAATCACAGGACTAGACCAAAAAAAAAAAAACCACCAAAGAACCTTCCCCAAACCATGTATCTTTGTTTTCAGTTTGTAGCATTAATTATGGCTGGATCTGGTTTGGTTTTCATGTAAGTTATTAGTTTAGATTTTTCAAAACTCATAGCATTGTTGCTATGGACAGAGAATATGTCAGTTTAATCTGACATAGAGATAATTGTTGGCAGGCCAGTGCATACCTAGTGCTTGGAGGAGAACAAGGCTGGCAAAGAGTCATAGATCAGGAGCTGGGAGGGTCCTGAGGGGTTATTTATCTGTTATAACCCCTTTATTCTGTGGAGGAGGAAAGCAAGGCTCAAGGAGGCTAATGACTTGTTTTTGCCTTTCATCCCATCTTCAGCGTGTATCCCCACCGCTTAGCAGAGGGCCCGGCACACACCAAGTGCTTAGTAAATTCTCAGTGACTTGCCTTGAGTTGCTCAACATCATAAAGAGGCGAGAATCAACAGTGGGATTTGAACTCAGGTCCTTTGACTCTAGAGCCAGTGCTATTCCCACTCTTCCCTTAAGATGCAACTAAGGCATCATCTGAGGCATGGAGCCTTTCCTTCTCTCCCAAATTACCTTTTATTGAACTTTGTATGTATTTATATTTAGTAACTTTATGTTTTATATACTTATGTACGTCTCTGTTGTCTCCTCGTGAGTGTAGATTTTTGCATTCAATCAGTCAGTAAATGTTTATTAATAAACATATTCAACTACGAGTCTCTGCCCTCAAGGAACTTAAGGTTTAACGGGGGAGACAACAGACAAGCCCATATGTACAGATAAGTGATATAGGGATGAATAGGGGGAGCAGCCAGGCGGCCAGTGTCACTGGGTCACCCGTGGTGGACAGTTAGATGTGAGAAGAATGGAAAGGTCGGAGGGAGCCAGGTTATGAAGGGTTTTAATGCCAAATGGAGGACTTAGCATTTGATCCTGGAAACTACAGGAAGCTACTGGAGCTTATTGAGTAAGGGGTGGTGGCTGAATGGGAGGGGGAATTGGAGTGGGGAGAGACCTGAGGCAGGCAGGCTCACCAGCAGGCTGTTGCAGTAATCCGGGTGTGAGGTAATGAGGGCTTGCACCTGAGTGGTAGCAGTGTCAGAGGAGAGAAGGGAGTGTATTCCAGAGATGTTGCAAAGGTGAAATTGTGAGACGTTGGCAACAGGTTGGATATGGGGGGGTGGGGTGGGGAGTGAGAGATAGTGAGGAATCCAGGCTGACTCCTGGGTTGTGAACCTGAGGGACTGGGAGCATGGTATTGGCCTCTATGGTAATAGGGACGTTAGAAGGGATTGGGGGAAAGGTGATGAGCTCTGTTTTGGACATGCCAAGATTAAGATGTCTGCTGGACATCCAGTTCTAGATATCTGAAGGGCAATTGAAGATGTGAGGTTGGAAGTCAGCAGAGAGGTTGGGGCCGCAAAGGTAAATTTCAGGATTGTCAGCATAGAAATGGGAGTTAAATGTATGAGACACTGTTTTGTACTTGGCCCCCAGGGATTGTCCTAGTGCCTGGCACATAGTAGGTGTCCTTGTTGATGGACTAATTGATATTACCCTACTTCTGCTTGGCTCTGGGAGGATAAGATGAGGAGCAATGGGTAGAAGGTTCAGAGAGGCTTTGAATCACTTGTAGAGAAATGACTTCCAAACGTCCCAAAGTGGACCAGTCTGCCTTAGGAGGGAGCGACTTTCTCCGTCACTGGCAGTTTTCAGTTGAAAACTCTTATCACCACTAGTTGAGGATATTATAGAGGTTATTTTTGGTTATGTGTGGGTCAGATTCACTGGATTCTGAGGTCTTTCTCACTTCAGGTTCTGAGGTCACTGGAGCCATTTGCCTAATGGGAGGGGGAAGTCGACAAAAAGAGGCAAAATATAAACTGTCCAGGCTGGAGGGAGCCTCATTCAGATCAAAGCCAGGAGAAAATGAAGCAAGATATCTTCAGGGGCAACGAGAGGCAGAGGCTAGAGATCAGGCAGGCACATCTCCCTTTCCTGCTAGAGGTAAGTAGCTCTAGACTGGGGAGTGAGCCAGGGTGGGGTCTGAGTCCATCAGGAGGAGATTTCCAGGAGGCCCAGCGGTCAAAGCAACACCTTGCTTAGTCCCAGTGTTTCCCCAACAGTGATGTCTCCTTTCTGCTTGTGATTCATTCAGAGAAGCTCTTACAACAGCGAGAAGACATAGCATTTGTTTTCAAAAACAAAGCAGAGGAATATAAAAAGCAAAGTCTGGAGCTAGTTAATATTGTGATAAATTAGTTTTATAAAAATCTGTTGCACTTGAAGTCATCTCTTTTTTGAGGCAGAGCACAGGAGGATTATTGGCTTTCCTAATGATCAATGGGCAAGTTAACAAGTAGTTATTAAGTACCTGTTGTATGCCTGGCACTGCTAGGTGCTGGGGATACAAAGACAAAAAAGGCATTCTGTCTTCTCAAGGAAATTACAGTGGGATGGACGGCGTGTATCCGTAGATCTCTCTGTATCTGTCCATCTACACATGCATATGTAGGCACACATGTATGTGTATTTCCACATTTGTGTTTCTAAATGCACCTGTAGATATACACGGTACAAAGTGGTTTAGGGAGGGAGAGTAGTAGAGATCAGGAAAAGCTTCATTTAGAAAACAATATTTGAGGGGTGGCTAGGTGGTACAGTGGATAAAGCACCGGCCCTAGAGTCAGGAGGACCTGGGTTCAAATATGGCCTCAGACATTCAACACAAAACGAGCCGTGTGACCTTGGGCAAGTCATTTAACCCCAATTGCCCTACCTTCCCCCCTCCAAAAAAACAAAAGAAAACAACATTTGAGCTAAATCTTGAAGTAAGGGATTCTTGGAGGCACAGATGACAATATCCAGCTAGTCCAAAGCATAGTGGTAGGAGATGGAGGGCCGTGTGTGAGGAACATCAGGAGGAACATCAGGAGTGTTGGTTTGGGTAGACCTCGGGAGTACAGAAATGTGGAGCTAAATGTATAGTGAGGCAAGAAAAGTAGGCTGGGGCCAGGTCGTGAAGAGTTTTAAAAGACAGAATTTATATTTGATCCTGGAGATGATAGGGGTTACTGGAGTTTGAGTAGGGAAGTGACATGGTTAGGCGTGTACTTAAGGAAGGTCATTTTGTCAACTTTGTGTAGGGTGCATGGGAGGAGGGAGATATTTGAGTCAGGGAGAACAGTTAGGAGGCCATTGCAATAGTTCAGGCAAGAGATGCCTGATTTAGGGTGGTGACTGTGTGAGTAGAGAGATAAGGACAGGTGTCAGAGATGTTGTGGAGCAAGGAAGAGCAAGATCTGACCACTGATTAGGTATCTGAGGTGTGAGAGAGTGAGGAGTCAGGGATAGCTACAGGGTCGCAAATCTGAGAAACTACAGGGAAGGTGATGCCTGTGACAGAGAGAGGAAGTTTGGAAGAAGGGTGAGTTTTGGGTGAAATCAGACATTTATAGACTTGTCCTGTGGTTAATAGGAGTTGGGGATAACCAAGGAAAATGAAACCGTTCCTGCCCTTGGCAATACTGTGGCACAGAGTGGATGCTGAATAAGTGTTTGTTGATGGATTTTATTAAGGGTAGACAGTACGTACATAAATACATTTATATAAACATAAAAAAGAGGAAAATGATAATAAAAGGAAAGACAATGAGTTCTGTTTCGGACATGTCGAGCTTTGAGATGTCTATGAGGCATCCAGTTTGAAAAGTCCAATAGGTGGTTGGTAATGGGGGGCGGTGTGCGATGGAGAGAGCGCTGGTCCTGGAATTAGGAATCTTTCTGCGTTCAGATCTGGCCTCAGACTCTTATAGTCAGGTGCTCCGAGGCCAGGCACTTGGCTCTGTTTGCTTCAGTTCCTCATTTGTAAAACGAGCTGGAGAAGGAAATGGCAAACTGTTCCAGGATCTTTGCCAAGAAGACCTCAAATGGTGTCATCAAGAGTTGGACGTGAGTGAAATGATTGAACAACAAGATGTGGGGATGGATATATTGATCTGGGAAGTCATCGGCATAGAGATAATAACTAAATCTGTGAGTGCTGATGAGAACCCCAAATGAGGGAATGTGAAAGGATGATGTAGCCTTGGAGTACATCTCTAGTTACACGGCCTGATGTGAAGGAAGGGCCAGCAGAGAAGACTGAGAAGAAGCGGCCATACAGGCAGGAGGAGAACCAGGAGAGAGTAATGTCCCAAAAATACAGAGGAGAGAGTGTAAGCAAGAGGGGAGAGAGAGAGATTGACAGTGTCAGATGCTTTAAAGAGGTAAGGGAGAAAAAGGAGTAGGTCAGTGGTTCTCACCGTTCCTAATGCAGTGACCCTTTAATACTCATATGTGGGTGTATGTGCATGTGGGCAGACCCCCCTGGAGAGAGATAGAGGAGCGGTGTCTCCTTTCCTAAGACCATCAGAGATATATGTTTTCCTATGGTCTTAGGCGACCCTGTTGGGGGTCGCAACCCACAGGTTGAGAACTGCTGGACTAGGCAAAGGCTGTAAGATTTAGTAGTTAAGAGATCAGTGCTAAGTATTGCCTTCTTCTTTGTGTAATATGACCTGAAATATACAAATATAAATTTGTAGTGACCCCAGTCATCAAAGACATCCATCCTTAACCCAGGCTGAATGATTCACATTCTTTGGTTTTCCTGGAATATAACTTTGTAGCTGGAGACTAGAGAACTCACCTCACTACAGTTATTCTTTTATCCTCTCCTTGCCTATTTCTCTTGAGTAAATTGCCCATATTTGACATTTTTGTGTCTGTTTCTCAACTCCCCTTGTCCTTCTCCCAGTCAGTTTATTATAGTAGCATATTCTAGGGTTTAAAAAAGTTATGAAATCTCATTTATGGCTGTACTAACTCATAACACTCCCTTCCCAAGAATATCTCATTACTAGGTGTGCTTCTGAAACTCCTGAATTTTTTGGTGGAAGAACTGATTTGGTATTACTTGGTGTGGACCTTTCTGGCCTCTGGAAGCATAGACTATGAAAATAAGAATTCTTGATCCATAAGCTCCTCCATACCAAAGAAGGCTGCTGGCCAGGACCAGCAAGTCAGTCGACTCTTGATTTGCTACATTTTACCCTGTGTTTTTTTTCAAGGCTGTTGAGGCTTCAAGGATGCTCTTGATAAGGTGCCCTTGAATTGTACAATTTTTAACTCTGAGTGATGAACTACAAACATTTTGTTTTAGTGTGTTAAAACACAATCTTTATCAGGCTTGGCTTACCTCCATAGGGAAGGGAAAACACATTCCTGAGATTTGCAAAAGCTAGACTTCCCAGGGGGGCAAGCTCTAATCTTCCTACTGGGCCCTTAGTTCTTGTCCTTATTCACTGTCCTATTCCCCAGCTCTTATACCATTATAGCCTTAACTAGGCTCATATGTGTGTGTGTGTGTGTGTGTGTGTGTGTGTGTGTGTGTGTGTGTGTGTGTATGTGTGTGTGTGTGTGGTGAAGGTTGGGAAGTTGGGGCTGGTTTGAAGGGCTAACTCCTGTCCTTTCTGTAGAGAAGAGGGGAAATCTTAATATCTGTTAGATATGTGATGGCCCCTCAGAATCACAGAATGTTAGATCCAGAAGGAGTCTTAGAGATTCTCTGTACTCTCATTTTACAGATAAGGAAACAGAGGCCCCAAAAGGTGACATCTTTTCAAAGGTACTTAAGTTATAGATCCAGGACTAGATCCAGGTCTTCAAACTCTAAGTTCATTGCTCTTTTTCTTGTTATTTCTCAGGTACAGTCTTCTGTATGGAGAGCAGAGAAGGGCTCTTCTACCACTGAGGGAAATAGCTCCCTCTCTCTCCCCTCTCAGGTCTTCCTTACTCCAAGTCCAAAGTTCTGATCTACTTCACTGTCTGTTTTCAGCAAAAATAATGCTTGTTCACCTATACTTTTCCCTGAGCCCATGTGTCTAGTGGTACATGTTGGTGAAGTGGATGTTGAAGATTAGGTATCGCAGCTTCACCCTTTAGGTCATTGAGTGGGAGCTCCTTAAGAGTAGACATCTCATTCCTCTTGTGTGTATACCCAGTGCCGAGTTCATAGAAGGAACTTAAATGCCCATTGATTGAAGCTCAAACTGTAGCATCATGTTTAATCCCTTCTTTTTAATTTAAAAAAATTTCACAGGTTCACATATTTGTGTGTGGAGTTAGTGGTTCATAACTGTTAATTAAGCCCATTAAAACAAAGTGATAGTACTTAGGGTATATAAGGAATCAAGGACCCCTTGACATAGCATTCAATCTAGCTAGCCTCGGACTTGCTCAGTTATCCAGTCTGTTGGAAAATGTTGCAAAATAAGGCAGTTGTGATATGTAGAGAAAGCTGTTGGCAAATTGCCTTGATTTTTTCAATGAAATATGAGGCAAGCTTCTCCTCTGGGAGGGTGGGGGCAGGGGAGCCATGGGAGGTTTGAGGAGGGATGAAAATGCCTCTGTGCTCAACTGGTTAGGAGCATATAAAAGTAATGCCTCACTCCATTGACATCTCAGTTGAGTTCATGTAACATAAATTTGTAGTAGACCCAGTCAGCAGAGTTATGTGGTTTTCTTCAACTCTCTTCGGCAAGACAGGTATAGGGGAAGAGACAGAGGATGGTGGGAAAAATTCAGAGTTGGGGCTTAGCAAGGCATGATCAGTGATATGATGAGGGAGCTGAGGACCTCAGTGTAGAAGATACTGTAGAGGTGAACTAGTTCACCCAGAGGTAGAGACAGGGAAGGGAAGAAACTATAGTCAGTGCCAGGTGATGGCCTCGGAAAGAATGGAGGGGTGGAGAAACTGGGGGTCCCATTGAGTAT
The DNA here is from genome assembly GCA_028627135.1 of Pseudochirops cupreus. Classification (NCBI taxonomy): domain Eukaryota; kingdom Metazoa; phylum Chordata; class Mammalia; order Diprotodontia; family Pseudocheiridae; genus Pseudochirops; species Pseudochirops cupreus. The sequence goes on along the minus strand of CM053582.1, from coordinate 348,739,421 downwards.
GACTAAGGTGTGTAAGGCAGAGGGAAAAGGAAATGGTTAGATTTTGATCAGATAAAAGAATTTTAGGGTGGAACACTTGTGGTTGATGGCAAGAATGAGAATAACCAATCAAGATAGTTCAACCTTGGGAAGAAATTGCAAAACTGAAGTGGATTAACTGCCTATAGACTGGAGGAAAAACTTCCGGAATCCTGTTTTGGAAGATACCATTCCAGGTGAGCTGAAGTGGTAGGTCAGTGGCTGGGGGGAATGGCAAAGTGTTTTGGGATGTATAACCAGATGGAAAAGTATCGTAGTAGTGGGTAGGTAAGAGGTGATAAATGCCTGAAATAGGGTAGTGGCCTTATGAGTAGGGAAAAAATGGATAGGAAAGATGTAGGCAAGATTTAGTAACTGATTGGATATAGGAGATGATGGAGAATGAGGAGCTGAGGATGATTCCAAAGTTGCTAACCTGGTGATTGGAAGAATCATCAACCACAGGCTCTATCACAGGTCATTTAATCCAGCCTCCTCATTTTGTAGATGAGGAGATTGAGACCCAGAGAGGGAACAACTTGCCCAAGTCACACAAATGATAGAACTAGGGTAGAACACCCAGTGGTAGAACTCGAATTTGAACCCAGGTCCTAGGATTCTTAAATTCCATGCTTTTTTCCACTGCACCTCAAGGGTGCCTCAATAGAAACAGGGAATTTCATAAGATGGGATGGATTTTGGGAAAAGATGATGAGTTCTGTTTTTCATGTGTTGAGTTTGAGATACCTGTGGCAATAAAATACCAAACACCTACTAGGCAACTAGGCATGTGGGATTGGGGCTCTCCTGTTTTTTTCTGTTGTTGACAAGGTAATCACTGTGACTCATTTCCCCTTGGACATATTGATTTTTAGATAAGGGATGTGATAGCAGATCTGCCTAGTGGAGGGAGAAGCAGGAGGCAGAATAAAGACCACTGATTTTGGAATCAGAGGTGTCAGGTTCAAATCTTGGCACTGCTGTTTGTAAACTCTGTGACCTTGGCCGGGGCTCATTTCCTCCTCTGTAAAATGAGGGGATTGAAATAGATGATACCTCAAATGTCTCATTGATCTAATTCCTGATAGCCTTATATTCTGAAGGTAGTTTTTGGCTGGAGTTTAGGAAGAGAGGGAGAATTTGGAGATCCATATCTGCGGCTGTTAAGAATTTACAGTCTCTCTTTATTCAGGGTCTTTTGAAATCAAGCAATACATTTTTGCTCGTATTCAAAATTTTTTTTGTCATGAAATAAATGTTTAAAATTATAACAAATATTTTAAAATCCTAGCAAATGTATATTTGCTAAAATTATAACAAATTTGTATAATAGAGATTACAAATTATGTAACACTTCTTACATAATAACAAATGTCAAATGAACATTTGATTCACTTTGCATTTATTTTATAGATTAATAGAATTTCTGAGCTGGAAGGGACCTTAGGGAGATTATGTAACCCCAAACTCCTTTGTTTTACACATGAAGAAAATAGACCTAAAAAGGAGAAGTTATTTTCCCAAGGTCATAGAGTAAGTAAGGAGGCAGAATTAAAAATAAAACCTAGTTCTCCTGACTTCCCATCTAGGCTGTCTCCACTAAAAACAACATTTTTTTTTCTGTGAGATACCTTAACTGCTACTGCCTGTCCTTAAATACTTGTATGTAAGAGGGTGTTAGTATCAGAAAATTCTTGTATAAGACATTAGTTGAATTGTACCAAGAGTGAACACAAAAGGAGTAAAACAAAAAAGCCATATATAATTTATATCAAATATATAAAGGCCCAAGTTTAAATTAAATGAGCAAGAAGTAACTAGATGCTATTTTCCTATTAGATATTAAAAATTATTGATACTTCTGTTTTTATATTAACTTCAGTTGCAAATGTACAACCTTCCTCCTTGCCATCCCTTGTAACTAACAAATATAGAGGAGTGAGTGAATGTATGGATAGATGAGTGAATGAATGAATGGAGAAAGAATGATCTTACTATCTACCAAATATTTTGCTAATCACTGGGGATGGAGATACAGAAGTGGAAAGATCCCCTCATTTTGTGTAGTGAAGTGAGAGGTGAATTTTCTATTTCCTTCTTTGGGACCAAACTTGATCATTGTAAATACGAAGAATTTATTTTCTCTTTTGTATGTTCGTAGGATCATAGACTTTTTGAACCAGAAGGAACCTTTGAGGCATTCTGGACCAACACCATCATTTCATTTATGGTGAACTGAGTAGCTAGATGGCACTGCCTGGAATCAGGGAGATTCCTCTTCCCAAGTTCAATTCTGGCCTCAAACATTAACTGTGTGACCCTGGGCAAGTCATTTAACCCTGTTTGCCTTAGCTTCCTCATCTCTGAAATAAGCTGGAGAAGGAAATGGTAAACCACTGTAGTATCTTTGCCAGGAAAACCTGAAATGGAGTTACAAAGTGTCAGACATGACTGAAAAATGACTCAACAACCAAGGAAGCCTGGAAAGGTTAAGTGCCCACGGTCACACATCTAGTGAACGTCTTTCCCCCTGTGTTATGTTGCCTCTTCATTTGCATTGTAACAGTATGGCTGGTAGAAGTAGGATGTTTTACAGAAAACATATTAATTGAAATAAGTAGTAAAAATGGGATACCACAGAACTGAAATTTTGTACAATAAAATGACTAAATTTTACCTCTTTTTTAGGGGGAGTTTCAGGATACAGATTTTCTAAGAATGAGATAAAGTAAGGAAGTCTTCTTTGAAGGAGGTTTAATCCTCAGCCATCTGCTCTCTGCATCTCACTGTATTCTTTATCCAATTAGAGTAGCTCCTTGGGGTCAGGAAGGAGGAGGGCATTTGTGTTGGACTCTGAAAAGGGTTGGATTATCTGGACGACCATTTGGGGAAGCAGCGGGAAAGATAATTGCATTATGCTAGGCTATATCATTTGGGTATGCTATAGGGCATGACCAGGTAGGAGTTTGTTAATCATTGAAGAATGAGTTATGAATTCATTATCTTGTGATAAGAGGTTATCAACACCCCTAGGGGATTGGTGATGGAAATGGGGTAAGGTATCCATGTATGTGGGCAGGCTCAGGAGAAGCCGTGGTAAAGGGGGAAATATAGAAGTCTTCAAGGGGTACTGGGAGGGAGCACCACAGAATGACTGTTCCCAGGAGAGCTAGGGGTTAGGATGGCTTCCCTCCTTTCCTGGTAGACACTCCCTTCCTGACCTGGCTGGAACATACCTGGGATTGAATGTTGGTCTTGAGACTCCTGTTTCCTCAAAAGGGAATGCTCTTTCCACTCTGCTGTATTGATTCTTGGACAAGATTTGTTTCTTATCAGTTCAAATATTGTGGAACCACAATCAGGGTAACCCAAGATTTAGCAGGTTCTACATCAAGTGGTTGCAGGGCTTGGAATATGATATTCTGGAGGTCAAAGGAGCTAGGATTAAAACCAAGCATCACCTACCCAGCTGAACTGAGTATAATCCTTGAGGGGAAAAATGGATATTCAGTGAAACAGAGGACTTTTCAAGCATTCTTGATGAAAAGACCAGAGCTGAATAGAAAATTTGACTTTCAAATACAAGAATCAAGAGAAGCATGAAAAGGAAAGGGCTCCTAGGAGTAAAAAGAAAGGAATCATGTATTTTCAAGTGTCACTGATGTTTTATTTTATTTTTTGATGGGGGGAAAATTAATAAAACTTTTTGAAAGCAAACAAAAAAAATATTTGTTTCATATTACAGTAAAAACCCCTTAATGTTGTGTTAGAACTCATTCTCTCTGTAGCAACAGGCACGGTGTCTTGAAAGAGAAAAAAAAATTCTCTTTGCTTTTGCTGAGATTATTCCTACCTTTGTTTGTCTTCTAAATGCAGGCCAAATGAAGTAGTCATGAAAGAGTTAATTCTTGGGGTGTATCCATTCTAGATTCTGTCCACATCAGGGCTCAAAAGTCTGTTTGCCAAGTTGCTGCTGAGCCTAGCACATGTTCATTAGGTTGTAAGAGCCTGACTTCTATGCATATGACTCTGAGGTGGGCTTTGAGGTGAAGAGGGATAGGGGGTGAATAGGAAAGGAAAAGAGATGGGAGGGGAGAGAAGAAGAAAAAGGAAAAGAGAGGAGAGGAGAAGAGAATAATTAAATAATTTTACATTTCTAGAAAGAATTAGTATTTTTAAGTTGAGAGAAAAAGGAAATGGAGAGTTGGGAAAAAATTGGAATATATGTAGCAATTTTTAGAGTCTTTTACAGATTTGATCTCCATTTAAGAATATATAAGCTTATATATAAAGTATTTTGCTTATAAAATCACATCTGGCATTTAACATTTAAGTTTAAAATATGCATTTTTTTCCAAAGCATCACAGTGGCTTCACCAATTGAATTTACTACTTGTGTGACGTGAGCTGGCCACTAAAACTCTCTGTGCCTCAGTTTCTTCACAGGTAAAATGAGAAGGTTGGACCTGAATCACTAGGAGACCTTTAATAGTCCTTCAAGTTATAATCGACAGTACTACCAGCCTATAGATTTTCCCTTAAATATATTTGCTTTTTGCCACAGAGGAGTTAAAGGCTGCTTGACTTGAAAGGAATCTAGCCTCTCTTAGCTGTTACTAGTCTCTTCAAGAGATAAAAGTTTGGGAACAAACTTAAGTTATGTTTTCTCTTGAGGGCATCTTTTCTAGTATAAAACTTTACTTGGGTCCATCTTTCATAAGAGAGTAAACTATTCAGCAATACAGATTTGGTAATGACAGACACATGCAGATGGAGTTACAGGATCTGAGAGTAAATCATGGCTCTGTCGTTTATTACTTGTGGGACCTTGGACAAGATACCAAGATACACGCTCCCTGGCTCTCAGTCTCATCCCCAAAGTGAGATGGTAGGGCTAGATTGCTTTGGAGGTACCTTTTAGCTATAGATCTGTGACCTAGGTGAGTTGAGTATAAAGACTTGCTTTCTGGCTTTACAAACTTTACTTCATGGCTCAGGGTTAGTTAAGTGATTTTGTCAAAAAGCATCACATATGGGGAAGTCAGTTGTATGAATCCGTTTTGAAAAGAAAAGAATGTAGGTAAAGTGTATTGGGAAATCAGCTAAATTTCACCTCTTAATCTTTCCACTGAGGAGGGTGGTGGTCATCAAGGTAAGTTACCAAAAATCAGGCTCTAACTTCTACCTGTAAAAACCTTTAGACTTGCTGCTGCTCCTCTCTGCTCTGAACTTTTTGAACAAGTGGGAAAACAAACATTGCTGTTGAAAGTTACACAGCAAGTCAGTAGTAGATCCGGGACTAGAACCCAGAACCCCTGACACGAAGACTTGTATCTCCTTTCATTGTGCTTGAGATAAATTTAAAAGACTACAGTGAGGAAACAGACCTCAGAATAAAAGGTAAAACTATGTGGTTTAGTAGAACCCTAAGTTTTGAGGCGACCAGTTCTGAATTATATCTCAAATCTCCATTATGCCTTCCTTTTTTCTTCTCTTTTGCTTATGTCTCTCTTTAGGCATATTTTTTGTCATTAAATTTTCAGTTTCTTGAAGGAGACAACAACTTACTTATTTGATTATGTAGATCTGATAATAAAGTAAAAATATCTCTCCACTCTTGGTCAACTAAGGACTTAAACAGATTCCATCCTTATTTCTAGTGGTAGACACTTTTGATCCTCCCCATCACCTGTTTTTTTGAGATTGGACCTTCAATTTCATCACTGTAGGGATCTCTAAGTGAGGACCCTTTTTATCAGTTAAGGTGAAAACTTCTTAGAGAATTGTCCTGGGCAATGAGAAATTCTATTTCCCTGCAGTTACACAGCCATTATGTATCAGAGGCAGGGTTTGAACCTAGGTCTTCCTGACACTAGGCTCATGCTCTGCTCTCTCTGCCCTGCTGCCATTAAGGACTATAATTCACTTTTCTTCAGAGCTCTTTAAATTATAATCTGGCCAAGCAGTACACTGTTATTGGCTCTCTGCATTTAGTTCCAGCACCGACCAGGAACCCGATTCCCCTCTGGGACTGGTTTGCGTGCCTGTTAAATAAAGGGCAGAGGCTCATTCTTGTCAGGTTTATCATTGGCCCTTCTAACTATCTAGCTAGCCTCAGGAGTCTGCCTTTTGTTTCGTTATTCTTGGCTTCTTTTAAATCTAATCTTTCCTTCTCAGAATTCGTAGTATACGTGTTGGTTGTCACCGTGCTTCATGTGAGAAGGTTTCTGTAGAAACTTAGAAATTTAGAAACAAGTTTGAGTGCAAAGGGTTTTTAACCTAGGGGATGTGAACTTTTTTTTTTAATCTGATAACTATTTTAATATAATTGGTTTCCTTTGTCAGTCCATGCATTTTATCTTATATATTTAAAAAAGGGGCCCATAGGCTTTATCAGATTGCTGGAAGGGTCCATGATACAAAAAAGTTAAGAAATCTCACTCTTGTGCTTTACAGTTTTATCTTCAATGTTAAAAATGATCAGCACCTTGTGGGACATAAAATTATAACTGTTGTACATTATAAATTTGTAATTTCTGACCTATAAGAATTGTAAAATCTGACCTGGAAGATATTTAAAAAAATAAATGTTATTGTATATGTTTTTTTTTTAAGCATTACTTTAGTTCCTCCGTATGCCTTGCTCTCCCACCTTCCAGAGAGCCATGTCATAAAACCAAGTATTTTTTTTAAAGAGTAAAAGATAAGGGGTGACTAGGTGGTGCAGTGAATAGAGCACTGACCCTGGAGTCAGGAGTACCTGAGTTCAAATCCAGCCTCAGACAGTTAACACTTACTAGCTGTGTGACCTTGGGCAAGTCACTTAACCCCAGTTGCCCCTATGAAAAGAAGAAAAAAGAGTAAAAGATATGGGAAGAGCAAAAGTGTGTGTGTGTGTGTGTGTGTATGTGTGAGTGTGTGTGTGTATATACACACATATATATGTATCCAGTCAAAACATTGAAACAAATCTGGCAATATATGCAATGTTCTATGTCCCAGGACAACTCAATTCTGCAAAAGATTGGAGAGAGGGTATCTTCTTATATCAATTCTCTGGGGCCATGTTGGCTCTTTGCAGTTTTGCAGCAGCCATTTTCACTTGTCTTGTGGTGGTCCTTTCTATGTATATTGTTGTCATTGTGTGGATTATTTTCTCTTTATTCTGCATCAGTTCATGTAAATCTTTTCATTCTTCTCTGTATTTATCATATTCGTCACTTATAGCATAGTAGACTTTTACTTTCCCTGAAGTTTTTGCTACCACAGAAAAGTACTGTCACAAAAATAGTGACTTTCTTTTTTTACTCTCACCTCCTTGGAGTATATACCAAGTAGTTGAATTTTTGAGTGAAAGAATATAGATATTTTAGTCACTTTATTTGCATAATTCCAAATTACTTTCTAGAATGATTATATCATTACAGCTCCACAAACAATGCATTAGTGTGTACCTATTTTTCTGTAACCCTGCACATATTGATTACTGTCACCTTGTGTTTTCGTTGCCAGTTGCTAAAATCTCAGGGTAGTTTTGACATGCACATCTCTGTTATTACTGATTTGGCATATTCTTTCATATGATTTTTAATAATTTGTATTTCTTCCTTTCAGAACTAGTTGTTCATATCCTTGGAGAAATGACATTTAGTCTTACATATTTTAATTAGCTGGCTATCTGTCTTGCATCCCAAACCCTTATCTAAGAAATTTGATTCATTGGTTATTTCGTCTTGAATTTCTTCTCAACATAGATGCATTAATCTTGTTTGTGCAAAAGCTTTTCAACTTCATGTAATAAAAATAATCTATTTTATATTTTGTAAGTGCCTCTCCTGTGTTTGGTAGCTATGACGTTATGTGATATACTTCTTTTATACTTAATTTTAAATCTTTTACCTAATTTTAAATTTATTGGGGGAATTGGGTGTAAGATATTGTTCTAAGCCTAACGTCTACTAGACTGCTTTCAAGTTTTCCCAGCAATTCTTATCCAATAGGCAGTTCTTTCCTAGGTAACTTATCTTTTGAGATTTATCAGACGCAGGATTCTGAAGTGCCTTTATTTCTGTTTGTCCACTTCCATTTTTTGACTGATATGAAGTGATTTTGCCACCTGGCGCTCTATGAGATGGATCTGGAGGGGCTGTTTGCTCTTCAGTCCTACCCTTCTCCTTCCTTCCCCTCAACATTCTTGATGTTTCCTTCTTTCCGGTGAATTTGTTACCCTTTTAGTGCGTTCCGTACAGCGCCTTTGCACGGGAGGATGGCTGTATCGTCCCTGTGATTGTATTTAACCTGGCTCAGCCGTGAGCGCTCCATGACCGAGTCTGTTCAAGGACAGTGCTTGGTGTGACTCCCAGATGTGTCAGAGTTACTGGGAATGTAGTTCCTTTCTCTGTTGTTGCTTCTCAGGTTTTGTTACGTAGAAATGCCCGCGATTTCCTGAAATTGTTGTCCTGTGAGTTTCTTTACGGATTGCCTAGAATTTTATCAGTAAACCATCGTGTCATCTGCACCTAGCGGTAGTTTTCTTTCTTTTTTTCCTGTCTTTACACCTTTGATTTCTTTCTTTTATTGATATTACTAGTGTTTTTTTTAGAATTCCATCAAGTAATAGTGGAGAGAGCAGCCTATCCTTGTTTTAATTCTTGTATTTATTGGGAAAGCTTCCTAGAAGACATGCTAATAATGTTTGAAAATAAGTGTGATAATGAGTGTATTTGTGGGCAAATTATTCGTGAATACTACCCAGGAGCAGGGCTCCGATCTGACACATTCAGCTGTCTTATTTATCTTGTGCTTCCCTCATTTTGGATTCAGTATGTCCAGAACCAACCAAACTATTGCCTTTCCCCAACTTTCCTATCTCTGTCATTAATTATCCCATTTTCATAGGCTTGAGACTTTAGAATCATCTTCGATTTCTTGTTCCTTTTCATATTCCATTTTAGTCACCAAGTCTCACTGACTATTCTCTCCAAATGTTTCCTTAATTCGTTACCTTTTATATTCCACAGTTACCATCATAGTAATAGATGTTTGTAGAGTCTTTAAGACTTTCAGAGTGCCACATATACATGTCATTTGATCCCCTCAAGAATTCTGAGGCAGGGACTACCAGTATGATTATGTCCATTGTACAGGTAAGGAAACTGAGGATTAGAGGCAAAGTGACCTGCCTAGAGCCATACAGTTAATACGTGGAGGAGGCAGGCTTTAACCTCTGGTCCTTCCTTACTCCAGCTCTGGCACTCTTTTCACTCTATTTTACAGCCTCTTCTACTGCCTTATCATTACAAAGCCCTTTTCTGAATGGCCTGAATCACTGCCTAAGTCTCGAACTCTAAACTTCTTCCCATTCCTGTATAACTAATCTTAAACTGCTTTCGTTTTCTCATCGGCCTGACGGAGAATCTGTAATGGCTCCAGATTCTCTAGCTCTATCCAGTTTAAGCTCACCTACAGAGTTTTCAAGATTCTCTCTCATCTGATGCCACCCCACCTATTTCCCACGAGTCCCCAGCAAGAATGCCAGTGCTCTTGGTGTATCTATCTCCTCATTATGACCCATATTGAATTTGCCATCTCTGCCCCCCACCTTTGCTCATCCTACTTGGTTGGACGCTTCCTAGAATATGCAGCTTCTAACCTTCAGCATTCTTTCCTCTGTACCTGCTTTCTTTGAACTACCTCTGATTGACCACTACTTAAAACTTGATTATAGACATTTATCATTACAACTATTGGATGAACGTTAGCTGGGTTTCCCAGCTGCCCTGTAAGAGCAGGAACTGTGTTTGCCCTCATTGTAGCCTTCCCAGGGACAGTCCTGGCCATAGGCTAAGGCAGTGCCCAGGAAATGCTCTTGATTGACTTTGGGGGAATGGGGGATGAAAAGGGGTGGGGCTGGACTGGGATCCTGATGTTACTCGCCAGTTCCTGTCTAATGACTCCTAACTAAGAACAGAGATGGAGTGGCTCTATTCCTGTGCTTGTCTGTCCCCGAAGTTGATTTGTTCTATTTTTAGTCACCTTGATGGGGCTCATTTATAACATGCTTTTAAAATAGTGGCTAAAAAAAAGTCTCGAGTGCTTCTTAATGCAGCCAAACTCCTTTGTGAATGCTGGCATGAGGTGGCAGGAGTCTCAGGACTCACACCTGCCTTTTGGCCAGAAGATCTTCCCCGTTATAAAAAGGCTGCCCTGTTAAACTGGAGATACTTGCTTGCACTTATTAATGATTGAAGCCTGTTGACCTTTAGTGAAGCCTGGGTTTGTTTGGTTTTTTGACACCTAGAAGCTCAAGAGAATCCTATGAATTAGAGATCCCAGCACATTCCTGTACATTGAGCTTACTCCCTAGAAGCCGAGCTCCTTTCGTGTACCCCATCTCCTGGTCAGGTGTTGTGAGGGAGCCCAGAAGCAATCTGTCCTTCAAGGTACAAAAAAAAGGAAGGCACTTGGAAGAGACAGAGTCAGAGACAGATGGAGACAGAGAGAAGGGGAGAGAGACAGACACTTAAGTGAGACAGAGACAGAGGGAAGGGACAAGAGAGGGACATACAGCAAGAGACAGAGATGGAGAGAGACTGAGAAAATTAGACACCCCCTTCCCCCCCCACACCCACACTCCGAGACAGACAACCTGGCTGCAAGATGGAGAGAATATAGGCGGAAGGAAGCAGCAGAAAGTTTGCCAGGCAGCCAACACACAGAGTTTTTATTCTGCCTCCCGCCCTGATTCCCTTGAGTCAGCTTTTCCTCCCCCAGGAAAACAACAAAGCCTTTTCTTGTAGAAGTAGGACATTGACTCCTAGTTAATAATACATAGCATTGATCTTTTTTTCCAAGAAATACGTCTTCTGGTGTTCCTTTAAAGCAACACATAACGGCCTACGTATACAGCAACATAAAACAACCTGTAATTGCGCAACACCCCAAAGCCTCATTGGAGCATGCCTTGGCTCTCCAATACACATTTGCTCTGTAACTGTGGGCAACTCTTAATGAATAAATGAATAAATTAACTAGTAACAGATATCTAGTGAGCACCCACTATGGCCGGGCCTGTGCTGGGCAGTTGGGGATAGTCAATCAAACAGTTCCTGTTTGCAAGGAGCTTTATATTTGAACCTGTCTGAGCCTTCACTTCACCTCTAAAGTGGGTAGCATAGTAATTATACTACTTCCCTCACAGGGTTGTTTGGAGTAAATTGCCTAGTCTTATGGTGAGGCTCCAATGTATTCACATATTTTATTCTGAGGGAAAGGATGCTTTTGTCAGAAGAGGCCCTGGCTCATTGTACACTGTGGACCCAGTATTTAAAGCTGTCCATTCATTCAACAAACATTTATTAGGCACCCACTGTATATAATTTACCATGCTAGGCTTCAGTGTATTCATCCAAATGATAAGCAGACCCTTACCTACCAGGGCAGAAGTTCTTTACTTTTTTTGTGTGTCTTAGACTCTGGTGAAGACTATGGACAGACCCCTTCTTAGAGTAGAATTTTTAAATACATACAATAAAATAACCCAGGATTACAAAGGAAACCAATTATATTGAAATACAGTTATCAATATAGATGAAAAGAAAGTTAGTGGACCCCAGATTAAGACCCCCCTCATTAGTGGATTCAGTTGCATGTTTGTGAATAGGGATGATTGTACACATTGTTGAGGATCCATTTTCATTTCCAGTGGCATGCTGTTTGCTTTATCAAAAAGTAGCTCTTATTTTGAAAAAACGATCACTTGGGTTTGTCACAGGAAATGGTATGGCTTGTGGAAGGGTGGAGTGTCGAACGGTGTTTATCACTGATTTTGCTGTTCAGTTGTTTCAGTTCCGTCTGACTCTTAGTGATCCCATTGGTTGTTGGTTTTTTTTTTGGTAGAGATACTGGAGTGGTTTGCCATTTCTTTCTCCAGCTCATTTTACAGATGAGAAAATTGAGGCCAACAGGGTTCAGTGACTTGCTCAAGGTCACAGCTAATGAGTGTCTAAGGCTAGATTTGAACTCGGGTTTTCCTGACTCTAGGCCTGGTGCCAATCCATTGTGCCACCTCGCTGCCTTTACTCTGGATCAGTAATGTTCAAATTTTATGCAAAGTATAATTATTCCAGAAATGTAGACAAGAAGATCTTTCATACTAATAAACATCTCTTTGATTGACTTCCTTTATGGTTTATGTGGTGATTCAGAGATGTTACATAGTGAGCAAGCTATGAGAAGATAGAAGTCTGGAATTTTTCTTAAAATTAAATCAAGAATTTGGAAGTGTAAAATTCAGGTTGAAACTACAAACTTATTAGGAATTGGTAGAATTTATAAGCTCTGCATTCTTTCTTTAGGATAATATGAGTGGGCTTTCTCCTAGTTCCTTGGTGAATTCCTTACCTTTGTTTTATAATTCCTGTTGTTCTTCCTTTTTGTCTACTTAAAAATTTTATTTGGTATATACAATTTAATAGTATATGCTAGTATTTTTGAAAATTAGCAGAAAAGGTTATTTCCACTCCTTTTGTTAGGTCATCATATCTTACTTAAACTACTGCTAAAAACCTTCTGACAGATTTTATTACCCTCTCTAGGCTCTCCCTAGTTGCCATCTTAAATTGTCAATAAAGTATTCCTAACTTCCTACTCACTCCCTCCCCAGCCTCCCAAACCAAAACAAGACCCCATCAGTGGCTTCCTCTTGTCTTTGGATAAAATGTAAATGCCTTAACCTGGCGTTTAAGGTCCTGGGACACCTGGCTCTAGCCTACCTTTCTAGCTTTATTTCATATTACTCAAAGTTGATATTTTCTCCCTGTTCCCACCATTCTTGGGACACATGCCCTCTGCATCTTTTCCAGTTAAAATGCTTATCTTCCCTCAGTATCCTGCCCTAGTGACTTCTCCTTCACAAAATCTCTCCCGATCTGTCCAGCTAAAAGGGATTTCTTCGTTACTTTTTTTATTTTTATTTTTTTTAGAGCACAGAGTATGGATTCCTCTTTTGCCTCTACCACATTCTGCCTTATATTATGATTAGCAGTATATGTGTTCATGTTTACCCTATTAAGATTTTTTTAAATTTTACGTGCAAGAGCTGTATAGTACCTTGTACGTAATAGAGATGTCCTGAATGATTAGATTAGCCCTTTTAAATTCTTTTAAGATTCTGTTTGCTTTTTATTTTCTTTCTTCTTTTGCTGTTAACTCTTTTCGATAAAGTTACGGAAGGTGAACAGAAAGGAATTCTTAACCCAGGGTTCATGAATTTAAAAGAAAATTTCCACTGCGTTTCAATGTAATTAGTTTCCTTTATAATCCTATGTATTGTATATATATATATATATCATATATATAATCCTATGTATGTAAATGCATAAAAATGCATTTAAAAACACTGTCCCGAGAAGGGGTCCATAAGCTTCACTAGACAGCCACAAGGATCCCTGGCACCAAAGAAAGATTAAGAATCCATGGTCTGTTAGAAAGAATGGTCTTGCTGGACTTCCCCTTATAAAATGAGTCCTTAGCGTTAAAATATATCATAGGTATATTGGACAAAGGGAGAATGCTTGGTGAATGTGGATAGGTTAGAAGAAGTGGCTTTGCTTATAAGAGAAAAAGCTGATGGCAGAGATAAAATATAACTTGTTCCGTTTTCATCTGACCCTTGCAAAACTGATTCTGAGCCTCTGTGGTTTAACCTGGCTTCGTTTTGCTTATAGCCACATAAATGATGATTATAATTCCTGCTTCATGAACTTGTTTGTACCTGGAATTCCCTGTGGTGCTCCAAAATTCATAGCTGAAATATAGTGAAAAACTTTTACTGAGTTTTGCTCTTGAGGCAGTTCATTGTCCATTATCCAATGCCAAGGAAATAGAAGAAGTGTTAGGAGGCTTGGGGTGACTTGGAATCTGAAAACAACCTTTCACCTTTTATTTTAGGAGGGTAAGATGTTGACACAGCCAAAGTTGTGCAATCTGGGCCTTCACAGTGCGGTGTGGTATGTAGCCTTCTGTATGCATTTCTTTGTGCACGCATTCATTTCAAATAAACAAATTACCATCTAGGAAGGAAGAAAAGGAGCATCTATTAAACACCTATAGCATGCCAGGCCTGTGCTAAGCACTGTGCAAATAGCATCTCATTATATCATTATATTATCCTCACAGCAGCCTTGAAAGGTAGGTACCATTTTTTTTTTGGAGGGGGGAAGGTAGGGCAGTTGAGGTTAAGTGACTTGCCCAAGGTCACTTGGCTAGTTTTTGCGTGAAGTGTCTGAGGCCTGATTTGAGCTCAGGTCCTCCTGACTCCAGGGCTGGTGCTTTATCCACTGTGCCACCCAGCTTTAGATCCTTAGGAAGGTTAAGACACCTACAGAGAGAATTGTAATGCAAAATAGGAAGTAATACATGTATAAAAGATGTAAGAAACTTAAATTTTCTCACCTGTAGAGTAAGGGAGGGGGAGTTGGACCTGATGACTAAGGTTCATCTTAGTACTAAAATTCTGTGATTTTATAAATATTTATTGGGAACTTATGCCCTTCTGGGGGGCTGGGAGGAGGAGGAGGAGGAGGAGGGAGAATACAAAGAGGAATAAGATCCATGTCCTCAAATGGCTTAGAGTTCTTTAAAGCTGTGAGATCTGAATGTGCCGTTGTTACGTTTGACCTTTTAAACAGTGTCAGTATCCTCAAAGAGCCATACTTAACATTAAATGGCAAGGCAGCGTCGCTAATAGGAACCTGGAACATGGCCAGTCTACTCGCAGTGAGACTTTCCGTAACACATCTCTGCTAGGCTGGACCATTGGGAGAATAGCTGGTCGTGGATTCTTCAGGTGGTGTCTGTGTGGTTGTGCCATCCGGATTTTCCGGGGGAATCATTTCAAACATTCTGCTTTTCACAGTACCTGGCACATAAGCACTTAATAAATGCTTGGTGGCTGAATTGTCCCCATAAACCATCAGAATGTTCCATAAATTCCGATATTTAAGCAAATAGTAATTGAATGAGTCATTAAGCATTATAACAAAATATGCATAAATTACCAAAGACTAAAGACTACAAAATGGAGAACCATAGGCTTAAAAAAAATTACGATTGCTCAGAAAATTGTAAGTAAAATAGCATTCTTTTTGGTTTTTTTGCCTTTTTTTTTTTGAAAGGCAATTGGGGTTAAGTGACTTGCCCAAGATCACATGGCTGGTAAGTGTTAATTGTCTGAGGTTGGATTTGAACTCAGGTCCTCATGACTCCAGGGCCAATGCTCTACTCACTGCGCCACCTAGCTGTCCCTATAATAGCATTCTTTTAGAAGAAAGAAAACATTAAAGACTTTGAGGAATGCCTCTCCAACTTTTCAGGAAGAATGTTTCTTTTAAAAACAAGTAGAAGAAAGTAGAGAAAAAAAGTAGAGAAAGAAGGAAAGAAGACCAGGGAAGAGAAAAATAAAAGAGTCTCAAAAGGCAGAGGGGAAACTGCATCTCTGCCAGCAGATTGGAGAGCAGAAGGATGTGTGACTCAGGAAAAGGGAGGGAGGATCATTGAACGCTTGGAGCTAAGGTCCTGTTGGGAGAAGGGTCGTCCAGTGAGGGCTGGAGCAAGAACAGAGTAGTGGTGGTTGGTGACTTCCTGTGAAGAAGCACTTATGCCGCCGTTTGGTGACCGAATGAAAGCATTAGATGGGTCTCCTGTCTTCCTAGAATATGTATGTAACAGAAAACCAATGATTTTCCTAAACATCAAGTCTAGTCATGTCATTTCCTCCTTCTCTCCCAAAGGGTGTTGCCTTAGTCAAAGTGAGAGCTTGGGAAGACTTTAGCTTCAAAAGGCCAAGGTCCCCACTGCATCTGGGGCCATCTCTAGTTGCCCTGACCAGTATCTTGCCACTGGACGAGAGATGAAAGTGAGGCTGGTGACTTTGCCTTTAAATCCAATTCACTTGTAAGTCATAGCATCATCGTTCTGGCGTCATGGTCGTCTTGGAGAACACGGGACCAACAATGGCAGCAGCAGCAACAGCAATGACCACAACAGTGACACACCTGTCCCCCTACCCCCACCCTTCCCCATAAACTCCAGTGGTTTTCCGTTGTGTCTAGGATGAACAAGAAGCGCTTCCGTTTGATGCTGATATCTTTTTACAGCCTGGCCTCTCTGTCTTCCCAGTCTTATTTTACTCCCCGCTACTCTACGGTGCAGCCACACTGCTCTGCCCACTCTTCTGCTGGTGACCCTCCCATCTCCCACCCCCGTGCTTTTGTACTGGCTCTTCTGCAGGCCAGGAGTCACATGCTCTCCCCTTTGCCCGATTTCCCCGGGACTCAGCTCGAACCCTACCTTCGACATGAAGCTTTTCCTGATCCTCAGAGCTGCCAGTGCTGCCTCTCCCAAAGCTGCCTTGTATTCATTTGGTACATGTTGTGCACATACTTACATAATATGGATGCTCATGTCCATATTGTTTCCTCTGGTAGAATGTAAGTTCTTGAAGGGTGGGTGTTGTCTTTTTATCCCCAGTCATTAGTACAGTGTGCCTGGCCCATCTTAAGTACTTGATAGAGTCACAGAATTACAGATACCTTGTTAGTTGATTGATGGGTGGACTTGTCTGACTAAGTGATCACTGAGTCTGCTGCCCACTTTTGGTGATTTATGGCAGATACAAATGATGTTGCTGTTGAGCAAAAAAAGAATGAAAATAATTTATTAAGCACTTACTGTGTGTCAGTCTGCTAAATTCTCGGGGGTACAAATCCGAGTGAAAGCCTTTGCACTCAAAAAGCCCAAGTTCTCATGGGGAAGGCTGTGCAGAGAGGAGAATCGTGGCTAGAAAGGGAGTGAAGCTCTTTGAAGTCACAAAGACAATTAGTGGAACAATAAGGTAGTCAACTAACACCATTTTCAGAGTATTGCCTTGATTATAGTTCTGAGAGAGAATTATGGGAATTGTGTGAACCAAACTGACTCCATCTTGTAAAACTGACTCCATTTGGAGACCCAAGTTTCACTTTCATGTAAATTCTACCTGCTTGCTATTCATGGGAATCGAGTGATATTCTTTTTCACATCAGAAAAGTCTACCCACTCATTTTTCCTTCTTCCCAACTCTTAAAGCTTACTCATCACTCTCTCAATGCAGAAAACCTTGTCTTTCCTTCAGTTAAAATCAGATTACCTAATCTTGTATTCTGTTTTATATCCTGTTAATTGTTCTATTTTAATGCATAAAATTCTGTCTCTCCCTGTATTTGGAGTATAGTGCCAAGCCGAGGGAGCCTGGTCTCAATTTGTTATGCAGTTGGCATGCATTACTTAATAAAATGCTTTGCTCAGAAGCTCAAATCTTTTGTTTCCTAAGCTATTTCAGATTTTACTCATCACACTTCTCAGAGCAAGACATGAAAAGGAGTGGTACAAAATGGCCCAGATCAAGGCGAATGGTTCCAAGATATGCATAGCCAAGCAGCTTTGCTCCTCCCAGGCATGGTCTCTGGTGATCCAGGTTTGGGTGGTGGAGAGGTGTCATGTAGAATGGCAAAAAATATATAGAGAGATGATAAGGCAGCCTGGTCCCAGGGAGGATGAAGCTGAGTGTTTTATCTCTGTGGAGTCACTGCTAGAGATTGTGAAATTTGGGGCAAGGAAAGAAAGGCTTTAGGAACACAGATGACATTTTCATCCCTGGTGCATATTGAAGACAGAGGCTTTTGAAGAGAGGCTAATTCGAAAAGTGATCAACTGATTAAGATGATGTAGGTGAAAGGAATTTGGATTTCTGCACCATGGTTTAAAATATCGGGATGATGACCTCTTGTCCAGTGATGGAGTATATCTAATGAGGGCTTCAGTTTTCAACTGAAAAGGGAGGGAGATGGAGAAAACTATATACCTACATCTCCCAGGTTAGATCAGTGGGAGCTGTTAGAACCTAGGACTGAGAATGGCAGTGTTGACACTCAGTAACTCACAGGACAGAAAATCTAAGACAGGCTTCTGCAATAAAACCCATTGCTTCAGATGTCTATGAACAAATGCAGAACATAATTCAGTAAATCAGATTAAACTTTGTAGGTATCACTGAAACTTGGTGGAAAAAAGAATAGGAGAGAGATACAAGTGGAGGGGGGCAGGAGAGGGAACAAATAACATTATATTAAGACTGTACTTGGGTGAGACAAATCAGGAACAAGAAGAGGGAGGCATGGCGGAGAACATTTGGGTAGAAGTCAGTGGAGGCATCATATAGTAGTGATGGGGGAGGAGGATCGTAAGTTATTCAGATATCTTCTGGAGTTCTTGTTTCAGAGAGTTATTAACTTTTCTAATGATAATTTTATCCTTTGAGAGTTGGAGGGTGTAAGATGGTTTAGAATATACTTTCCTTCTGAATCTGTTTTTCACTAATAGAGACTGGTTGCTGAAGTAGTAATTATGGGAACCTTGTGGGGGAAATGACTACTTCATCTCTGAATTTGTGATAGAGAACAGGAGACAAGGAAGGTATAGTTTGACATGAATCTTAGATGTTTGGTGAGAAGATTTAAAAATGTTCAGAGAATTGGATAGGTGGAATTCCATGTACTAAAATTATGCAGGGGTGCATTTTGAAGACACAAAGAGAAAAAATTATGATGAAGAAAGGAAGACTTATGAGGATACACAGGGGACTCATTAATCAAATTAGATTTTTAAAAAGACTTTTATAAAAGACAAACCCAGATTTATATAATGGCTGATGAATACAAAAGCATGATGCAGTCCTATTAGAATAATGCTACAATAAAGAATAACGTGAGAGTAGAGCTCAAAATGAGCAGAGCTCATCTGGTGAGAAAAATTATAGACAATAGACAAGTCATGGTTAATGGTGGCTTTTTAAAAATGCATAGTGATGAACAGAAGAGAGTTGAAGAAGGACAGGACGTTTGGGATGGATGGGATGAGGAGAGCTGATCTGAGTGGGCGGCTCATAGAGCTATTACCTTTTACTTTGCTTCTCTTTTCTTTGCCGAGAAGAATGATCTTTTGATTGGAAAGGATAGATGAAAATAACAAATAGAGAGTTGATACCCAAAATATGCAGAAGAGATATTGAGAAAGTTCAGGCCACCAGACCGAGTATCTCAGGATACTGAAAGATGGGATTCCTGAGCTATTGAACTACTAAAGATGTGAAGAATGGGAGAGAAGAGTAGAGAAGGGCAAATGTCCTCATTGTTAAAGAAGGGAAGAATTTTTATCCTATAAAAAATAGTCAGTGTCAGTTAGAGCTGGCCAAATGTAAAATGGGCTGCTGCAGAAGGTAGCAAGTGAATTCCCCCTCACTTAGAGGCCTAAGTTAGATCTCCATATGCTGGGAATCCTGTAGAGAGGTTTCTCCACCACTGAGAATTCTAAGGTTCCTTCCAGCTCCATGAGCCTAATTCAGTGTTATGCATTTTCTATCACTTCTTATATTGATTTTACTCATGGTATGTCATTAGAATAGCCTTTAAATCCCCCACAAAATTCTGAAATCATGGAAGTCCATGATTTGTAGTCACATAGCTTCCCCAGGAGACTGTTGTTGTCTGTAATTCATACTTTGATACCAGCAAGCATCCCGGGCTGTCGTAAGCACCACACAGTTTCCCAACATGTTGTCCTGGTTATTTCTAGGCCCCCCTCATCCTGCTGTGCCTGATTAAGACAGAGGTTCTGGGGTAATAACTCAGTGAGCTGTCCGTTCAGCTGGGTATCACACTCCAGACGAGGGCTTCTAAAACTTTTTCCACTCATGACCCCTTCAGTGTGTCTTCAGCTGGGGACCTACAGTTTAAGAATCACTGTGAGTCTAGGCAATACAAGTTCTTATCTACCTAGTTCTTCTGTGTCCATTACTTGACTAATCTTTTTTAAGTGGGAGTGTATCTCATTAGGATGCTCCCTAGAAGGGTTTCTTTACCTTCTTTGTGTCATGGACCTTTTTGACTGTCTGGTGAAGCCTATGGACTTATTTTCAGAGATGTTTTTTTTTTTAAATTCATAATGGAAGGAAATGCTAAGTGTAATTTAGAAGTTAGTGAAAATGAAGATGTAATTTTTTTTGGCTTGCTATTCCAGTTTATGGACCCTCTGAAATACATCTGTGTACCCCCAGATTAAGAACTCTTATTCTAATGTTGTTTAGGAGTTTGATGCCATAAGCTCAATATAATATATAAATGGGAACACATAGAAAACTTCGCCATCTGTCTCAGGGATCTTAACCTGAGGTCAAATAAATTTAAAAAATTTACTTATAACTATTTTAATTTAGTTGAAACTGTATATCAGTATAACAGGTTTCTTTTGTAATTCTTTGTATGTTATTTTATACATTTAAAAACATTTTGAGAAGGGCTCCATAGTTCCCATAAGACTATTAAAAGAGTCTGTGACTTCCCCAAAAAGTAGACCAGAGTTTAAAAACCAAACCAAACCAAACTAACAAACCCAGAAGTTCATATAAGCGAGTCAGCTCCAAAGCTCCTCCATCACTAAGGTAGGACCATCTCTCTTCCTCACCTCCTCCTTCGACTGGCAGTTGCCTTTTTGTGATTCCTTTTTTATTTCAACATTGCCCCAAATCCTGGATACAAAGAACAATCAGTCAGTCAGTTGGCATTTATACAAGGCATTGTGCTAAGCACTGGGATTAGGAAGAAAGGTAAAAGCTAGTACTTGCTTTCAAGGTACTTACAAATCTGATGGGGAAGGAAACATGCATGCAACTATGTTCCAACTAGGTATATACAGGAAAATTGGAGGTAGTCTTAGAGAGAAGGCACTAAGATTAAGGAGGATTGTTGGGAAGGGCTTTTTGCATTAAATTTTTAATGAAGCCAGGAGGTAGACGAGGAGGGAGAAAATTCCAGGTAGGGGGGATAACCAGTGAAAGTGCTTCTAGGAGTGGGGATATGGAGTGTGTCTTGTTCAAAGATTAGCAAAAAGGCCAGTGTCCCTGGCTTGCAGAGTACGTGGGAGAGGAGGGATCACGGTGTAAAGCAAAAGAAGAGGACAGAAGTGGGATGGGGCCAGGGTGTGAAGGATCCCACAGCATTTTGTATTTGATCCTAGAGATAATAGGAAACCACTGGAGTTTATTGAATAGAGGTGTGTGTGTGTGTGTGTGTGTGTGTGTGTGTGTGTGTGTGTGTGTGTGTGTGTGTGTGTGTGTGTGTGTGTGTGTGTGTGTATGTGTGTGTGAAAGAGAGAGAGAGACATGGGGTCAGGCCAATGCTTTAGGAAGATTGACTTGACAACTGAATATAAAATAGACTGGAAAGGGGGAAAAGACTTGAGGTAGGTAGACCAGTAGGCTGCTGCAGTAGCCCAGGCAAAGGGCCTTGGGAATCTAGAGCCCTTTAACTCCCCATATTCAAGTCTCAGCCTTCCGACTTGTGTGACCTTGGGCAAGTCTCTTCTCTCTGCTCCTCAGTTTCCTCATCAGAGAATGGTTTGGATTAAATGACCCCTAAGGTCTCTTCCATCTCTAGATCTTTGATCCTGATGATTTTGGATGATAAAGTCTAGAATGTGCTCTTTCCTTCTTTTTCCTTCAATTTTATTTTATTAAATTTGTTTATCTACTTTTAGTTTACAACATTCAGTTTCACAATCCCTTGAGTTCCAGATTTTTCTCCCCCTCCCCCATGCATGCAATCTGATATAGACTCTACAAATACCTTTGCATTAAGCATTAGTCAGGTTGCAAAGAATTATAACCAATGAAGCGAATGAGAAAGAAGGAACGAAACAAAACTAAACACAGAAGAGAGCCGGTAGTTCGCTTCAAGATGCATTCGAGCTCTGTAGTTCTTTTACTGGATGTGTATTTCCCTTTCCATCATGAGTCCTTTGGAGTTGTCTTCTAACCTGGCCTTGCTGAGAGGAGCCCAGTCTATCACAGTCAGTCATCACAGACACAATGGGTCTGTGATTTGTTCCAAACAAAGTTCTCCTGGTTCTGCTCCACTCTGTCCTTTTCTTCTTAGAATCCTTACCTTTATTCCAGGCAGAGTCCTTTCCCGATCCTGCTGACTTTTAGTGCTTGCCTTCCTTTTACACTTCTTGTGCTCATATCCTGTGTTTAAGTAGCCAAGTTCATATAGTCCATGAAGCATCTCCCCCTTTTCCTCCCCTCTTAGGATGCTTGAAGGCAAAATTTGCTTTTTGGCTAGTTCTTAAGTGCCTTGGCACTCTATCTGGCAGATAGCAGGTGCTGAGTAAATGCTTGTGTTAAAAGTCTGTTCTTTTATTATAAACTTAAGAAATATAAAAAGACAATAAATGACTGTTGAATGAATAAATGCCATTTAAACTTGGTTGACTGTTTTAAAATGCTGGGATAGGGCAACATGGGGAAAAATACAAGAAGACGTACAATACCATCCCTCCTGGATGCTCTGCTACTTCCCCCTCCCTTGGGACTTCTTGGGCTCCAGACCAGCTGGAAGGATTTTTGGGGATTCTGCCAGTTCACTTGGGCTTTGAGTTTCCCAAGGTTAACACCTCTTATCATTTCTCTTTGAAATGCTAATTAGCTGATTAACTACTGTTGGAAGCTCTTCTGCTCTTCTGGTTCTGAAGGGTCACCTCCACAGCTCCCAGGGGAGAGATCATTCTCTAGGCTGCTGCAGGTAACCAGAGCAACATCACTCCTTTGGTCAGATAAAAATCTAAGACCATGGTCAGCCTTTGGGTGAAGATTCTCCTTTCCTGTAATAAAGCCTGAAGGATGGATTAATAGAACTTGAGTCTATTAGTCATAGGTAATTGACCATTAGTAGCCAGTCCTCTCTTTAGTTTCTCAGTTCTCCCTTCTGATTATTTCTTTTCCTACCTGTTCCCCTGCCCTTATGACATCTTCTGGGTTCCATGATACTCTTCTTACCTCTGTTTCTCCACATTCTTTTTATTCCTTTCTATGATTGCTGCCTTAGGGATACCAAAATGTGAAGGAAATAGGATTAATCCATTTATTATAACTCCAAATTATATAATACTGGAAGTAATGGTGATTTTTCCCAAATAAGTGCTTTGGTGGTGATTTTGCTCTTGAGAAGGAATGCTTTTTGCACAGCAAAAGTGTTTGCTGCATTGAAGATGTTGTAGAAGAGGAGGAGTGGGGGCTTGGAGTTAGAAGAATGCCTCATACACTTACTAGCAGTGTGACCCTTGACAAGTCACAAACTTCTTGGAAGTGGGGCAGAACATTGCTGGGGCTTCTATAGGAAAGCATTCCTGACCTGGTAGTCACCCCCTCAGGAGAGCTGGACCCTCAGCCATAGGTCTATATTGACATAGATACCTCCATATGTATGTGTCCTAGCCCCTGTCCTTCAACTTCCTTCTCTGTGGTGGCAATCTCCTCCACCCCCTTGGTCAGAAACGTGCAAAGGATTTCACAATTCGTCTGAAATATTTTATTCTGTTTGAGAAGGAGGGGCCTGGATTAGAAGAAAAAAGTGAAAAAAGACTGAAAGGAGAAGCCAGATGTGGGGAAGGCTAAGGCAGATTGAGCAGGGAAATTAGGGGGTTTTGGCCTAAGTCTTAGAAGATGATTTACAAGGCTGAATTCCATGCCCTCTGAAGGACCTCTCTGGTTTCAGAATACGATGAAATCAAAGTGTGTGGTTCAGGGAAGAGGACAGAAAAAAACAAGAAGAGATTTCATTGAATAGGAACTGGTGCTCCTAGCCTTCAGGCAGCCAGATAAACAGAATTTGGCAGGGAACGACTTATCATAAGACTATCATCAGTCGATTAAAGTCAGTATCAATTACTGGAATATTAATTAAAATAACAGCTTCCCCAAAGAAAACCATGTGACTAGCTGGAATATGTTTTTCTTCATGGAGAGCTTGCAACCCACTCAATCCCAGGTGCTTACCAAGTGTGTTTAGAAGAAATAAACGTAAGGTTCTGAAGTGTTTTGAATTTAGCAATTATTTCTGCCATTAAAACTCAGAAACAACTCTCTTTCTCCCCCATAGTGCATGAATGAATGATAAAGCCTTTACTGTGTACTTAGATGTGCCAGATACTGTGTGTAATCAAGACTATCACTGCCCGGGAGTTTACCTTCTACTGGGGGAAGACTGTACATAAAGGGAAGCTAGGAAAGGGGGAAGGGGGAGGAGGGAATGATATTTCCATAGACCAGAAGTGACAAGTGAAAGCTCACGGATGGGTGCCCAGCACCCTAGAGCAAAGACCAGAGTTCCCATGGGAGAGAAAAGATGAGAGAGCTGGGGTGCAGATGGCTTAGGTTGGAGACGTTCCTCTTTCTACTTCTTCTCTTGTTCTCCTTTTTAAGGATTTTGGTGTAGCCTTTTAATACGTGTTTATGAAAACTACACAACTGGTAGAAATTTTGTTTTGTCAGCTGACCAGGTCTCATTTAAATGAAAGAACTCTATTGCCCTTTGGAACTTGTCCTAGTGCTGTTATTTCTGGGTATAATAAATGTGTAGTATAATAAAAGTGGATCTGGCCTCAGTATTCCTTATTATTGCATGTGCCACTGGGTACATGCTCAGTGATCAGTGCTCTGAGCAGCCTGAACTGATAAAAAGAGCTTTTTACTTAGGCTCAGAAGACCTGGGTTCATGTCCTGGTTATGTCACTTAGTGGTGATCTGACTTTGGGCAACTTACCTCTCCTGTTGGAGCCTCTTTTCCCACCTTTGTGAAGTAAAGGAGCTGAAATAGGTGACATCTAAGTCCCTTTATGGTTTTGGCGTTCTTTGGTTGACTCTGAACATTCAGCGTGATCAGCTCCTAGGGCCCAGTTTTATTCTGTTTAATGACATAGGTAGGACACTCAACAGACTTTCCTTGCAATGACCTGCCACCAACCTATCTTTCCTCCTGGGGGGAGCGGGGGTGGGAGGCCATGGTGGTGGTGGTGGTGGTGGTGGTGGTGGTGGTGGTGGGGTGTGTGTGTGTGTGTGTGTGTGTGTGTGTGTGTGTGTCCACGGCTGAGCCTTTGAGCTGCCCCCCCCCAGGAGGGGAACATTGGTCTTTAATCTTCCCACCCTGCTGTCTCTGAAATAAGCACATGACCATGCTTTAATTTCTCCTTGGGTAGCAGTTCTTAAGCTGGAGTCCATGAATTTTTTTTAAAAGTATTTTGATAATTGTATTACATTCTGATTGATTTCCTTTGTAATCTTGTATATTTTAATTTGTTCATTTAAAAACATTATTCAACAAAGAGTTCTATAGGCTTTGCCAGACAGGCGTCTGTGACAAAAAATTATTAAGGATCTCTGTAGATTTAAGGGTTTTACTGCTAGTAGCAGGCTTTTAAATGATAAGCAATAGAAAAAAGTGACAGTTACTACGGAAAACTAGATGGCGTCTTAAAAATTTTTGGAGTTGGTGTGTCTTAATTGTCAGTCATGAACTCAAGAAAAAGTCAGAATATCCCTCAGCGGTCTCCTAGTCCAGTCCTCTGATTTTGCGGAGGAGAAAGCTGAGACTCAAAAGTGAGGTAATTTGTTTAAGGTCATTTACCTAGCAAGCGGCCCTGCCCGGACTTTTACTGATTTGCTCGTTTTATTTTTTGTCCCTTGAGGTGGCCTGCCACTGACCCTGGTGTCTGGAGGCTCCTTCCCCAAGACTGACCAGAGGCAGCAGAGATGTTGCAGCTAGGTGACTCCGTGGGTAGAATGCCACTACCTGAAGTTAGGAAGACTAATTTTCCTGAATTCAAATCTAGCCTTAGACCTTACTAGCTGTACCATCCTGGGCAAGTCACTTAACCCTGTTTCTCTCAGTTCTTCATGTATAAAATGAGCTGGAGAAGAAAAAGGCAAAACCGCTCCAGATCTTTGCCAAGAAAACCCCAAATGGGGGGCGGCTAGGTAATGCAGTGAATAGAGCACTGGCCCTGGAGTCAAGAGGACCTGAGTTCAAATCTGGCCTCAGACACTTAAAACTTACTAGCTGTGTGACCTTGGGCAAGTCACTTAACCCCAATTGTCCTGCCCTCTCCCCTCCAAAAAGAAAAAAACAAAACAAAACAACTCAAATGGGCTCATAGAGTCAGCCATGACTGTGGTTCTCAACCTTCCTAGTGCCGCAACCCTTTAATACAGTTCCTCATGTTGTGGTGACCCCCAACCATGAAATTACTATTGTTGCTACTTCATAACTGTAATTTTGCTACTGTTATGAATCGTCATGTAAATATCTGATCTGCAGGATGTGTTTAAATTGAACATAACCCACAGGTTGAGAATGGCTGCTCTAGAGTCTGCTTGTGAGAGTTCTCTCTGGGGACAGGGCTCCCTGTTGAACCTTCGTCCTTGTCTCTGTTTGGCTCTCCTCCAGGTTCTTTCCCTGGGCCATCTTGACTGATTGTGTGTGCTGTTTCTTCTCCTTCCTCAAAGCTTCTTTGTCTCCGGCTGCTTAGAAGTTTTACCCCCTGCTCTCTTGGCTCACCAGGTGAATGAAGCATTGCCCTTGAAATAACCTCCCTTGCCCTTCCTGGGGAATTCCGTTAATCTGATATTCTACAGCATCTGTTCTGGACCCTGACCTAGTTTTTATATCCAGGTTCAAGTCACTAATTCATTACACATTTATCATATACCCACTTGTGTGCCTAGCACTGTGCTGAATGCTAGGGGAGATACACGGTTAGGGTTACAGTCTGTTAGGGAGATGTGACACATACACACAGAAAATGCCACCAGCTTCTGATGTTGAGCTGTTCCACAGTGCCAGGGACTTTGGTGGCAAGAGCTTTCTCTTCCTTTGGGGCTGTTTTCACTGGGGGTCTGAAGGCAGGTGGTGGTCAGGGTGTGGTAGTGGTTGGACTTGCCTGGTCCGTGCTGCCTTTTGTCTCTTCCCAGGCTAGCTGCTCTTTCAGCCAGTCTGGCAGTCAGTGGGCAGTTGGTGGGGATGACCGGTCCTTTCTCTCTTAGTCGCTTCTCTAGATGATGGCTGTGATGATGGTGGCTAGGTAGTGCCATCGATAGAGTTCTGGGCCTGGAGCCAGGAAGACCTGAGGTCAAATATGGCATCAGATACTCACTAGCTACATGATCCTGGGCAAGTCACTTAACCTCTGCCTGCCTCAGTTTCCTCATTTGTAAATTGAGGTTCATAATGGCACCTACAGCACAGGGTTGTTGTGAGGATCAAATGAAATAATATTTGTGAAGTGCTGGGCATGCAGTAGGGGCTTCATAAAGGCTTATTCACTACCCCCTTTCCCTGTCGGGGCTGGACTGGTGGTTTGGGAGGTGCTGCTGCTTCCCACGACTGTTGTGTTTATTGTCCAGTTGGTCAGCAGTGGTTGTTGGTAGTGGTGAGGGAGACGGGAACTAGGGGGACAGACAAAAACGGCAGCCCTTACACAAAGGAGGTTCATTTTGCTGGGAACATACCACATGTATGCAGAGATAAGCATGTACAAGAATGTGTACAGACTACAAAAATGCCAAGTGATGATTTCAGGGGCTAGAAACTGCTCACTACTTGAGGCATCAGGAAAAGCCCCCAAACTGACCATCCTTGAATTCAGTCTCTTTTCTACTGGAAACTTGAAACCAAAACAGTTCAAGCCAGCACACCCCTCCCCCATTTTGTGTCCTTTAATAATTCAGTCTCAAAGTAGTTTTAGAGAACACTAAAAATGTCCCATTTAATGTAATGCAAACTGTACCACGTGATTCACACAGAATAACACCTACTGCCCATAGTTGTATAATTGGCCTCTTAGCGCTGGCCATGGCCCTGGAGTGGCAAGCAGAGATCAGCTTTTTAATTGATCCAGTTTATGTTTCCAAATAACTCTCTGGATGACAGATATCAGAAAACACCACCAGGATTTGTTGTGTGCAGGACTTAGATTCCTACTGTGAAGCTGCAAGCACAGGTGTTTACATACTATTATGGGTAACTTGGGAGTTATTCAGGAATATTATTTATTTTTAATGTTTTTCATTTGGGGCATTAAACTGGAATCATTTTGGAGTTAAAGTCTTGCAAATCTGATCTTATTCAGAAGTGTTATTCAAGTGTAGAGGATGGCGGCCAATTAAATGGCCGTAAATAGAAAATTTAAACAATCTCAAGGCTTGTATGAGGCAGACTTATAAGTCACTATGTGTGCATGAATATAGCCTTGAACATGAAGGAAAACCTGATTTGAACTTCATTGATTTGGAATTCGCAAAAGTTATTTGGCTGAGGCTTAACCTTTGCAAAGCCCTTTCTTCATAAAACATATTCACAGTTTAAAAACTGCAGATATACCCCTAAAAGAAAAAATTCTTTCTTGTGATTTTAAAATTATTCTTAAATTTAATGGCCCTACAAATACAAAGAGCCAAAGAGCATCAGTCTCCCCAGTTTGTGGGGTGCAGGGGGGTGGCCCCATGATTTCACTAGTCTCGGGAACTCTCAGTATGGAAACTCCCTCCGTCGCTGCAGTCTGGAGACTAAGAGTATTTCCCGAAGAAGTCCCAGGATGTTGTGGGACTGGCCAGGGCTTACCTGCCAGCATGTCCCAGAGGCAGTTCTTCTTAGGTCTTTATGATTGTGAGGCTAATTTTCTGTTTTTTAAACTTTTCTGATTCTTAGAGCCACCAATAAAACCCCAGAATAAGAAATATTTTTGTTTTTATTAGTAAAATAATAATCTAATATAAAATAAAAAGTTTATTCTCTCTTTCTGAATCCATTTATATACTTACAATTTTGTTGCCTTAAAAGCTATGATGTCATAGACTATGGCAACTCAGAAAGATAAGTTCAAGGAACATTTGTCAGTTTCTCTTCTTATTCTTATGATCTGGGTTTGCATTAAAGATATTTTAAACTTATGCTAGTTAAAAATTAGATGTTTTTCTGTTTTTTAAAGTAAATCCCCTAAAAATCACTTCTAGGCAATTTTTGGAGAAAATATATGAAGTCTGTCACCTTACTTTGAGTTATTACTGGATGCACTTGAATGCAATTAAACTTTATTTTGGTTAAAATCTTCCATAATTGCCATTGGCTCTTCATGCCAATTTTGCTTAAAATAGTGAGTTTGTGTACAATAATGTCAAAAAAGATGGGTCCAGAGGAAGGTTAGAACTTGCTGAGTTTCAAGATGGATTAGTCAAAGATTTTATTAAAACAAGAAAATTCTTATAAAAGGAAATTACATTTAAAAAAATAAAATTTTTTCTTTAAATTATTTTCTTTTTTTCCCTTTTTTATAACAGCTACCAAAAGGCAGTTGAAAATTAATATGTGTTAAGGTCCCCAAATGTACCCTGTGAG
This sequence comes from Pseudochirops cupreus, assembly GCA_028627135.1. Taxonomy (NCBI): domain Eukaryota; kingdom Metazoa; phylum Chordata; class Mammalia; order Diprotodontia; family Pseudocheiridae; genus Pseudochirops; species Pseudochirops cupreus. Next base: position 348,710,085 of record CM053582.1, on the reverse strand, counting down.
GGTACATTTAATTATGTAGCACTTGGAGATAATAGAACTATGCCTTGGACCTGATATATGAAAATTCACATTTATAGAGCAGATAAATTAGGGAACGATTGCCTGAATTTGATTTGCAAGAGGATTCATTTTAGAATTTCATTAGAGAGTTCCCCTAGTCTATCTAAGATATTGTTTCATGTACAAAATATTACTTTGCAGACTTAGACGAGCCTACGTTTTTGCATAAAGTAAAGAGCAATTGCAATTATCTTATTTTTATCCAGTAAGTGATGTTAAAATGTAAATAACCAGTGAACAGAATTGAAAATAGCAAAGAAATTCTCGGTAACGAATCGAGCTTCCCATTGAGTGTGTCCCGAAAAGGGAAAAATGAAGAGCAGAGAAGATTCCCGGTCGGTCAGCCGGATGTGGGTGGACTAGCATTTCACTGAAATTGCTCTAGTGTGCCTGGCACTGAGAATACAGAGAAAGGGAAAAAGAACTAGTCCTTGCTTGCTAGGAGCTCATGGCTTGATGGGCGTTGTTCCAGCAGCTTCTTTGAGAAGGCAGAATTCAGTCACACTTACCTTGGTGTCAGTCGCCTGGAAAGTGGCCCCTCCATCAGTAGCTACTGCCCCTCCTACCCCTGGGACCATCTCTGCCCTTCTCTCTGTCTCTTTTTCTGTTTGTCTCTGTCTCCATCTCTCTGTTTCTGTTTGTTTCTACCTTCTAGAGGTGCTGTCTCTGATTCTCTCTCTGTCTGTGTTGCTCTATCTCTTTATCTCTGTCTCTCTTGCAGTGGCTGTCTCTCCTCAACTGGCAAGGAGTCCAGCTTCAATGCCCTTTAGCCATTTAGGCTCCTTCTCCTGGCCACTAGTCCAAACCTTAATAGCTGTTAGACTCCTACAGGTCTGTAACAAATATACAGAGCAATGTTTTAGAAACTGTTCCTTGACTGGCCTCTTTGTTCAAAGCAGGGGGAAAACCAAACAGACCCAAACCAGAAGCGCAGTTGATTGCAGCCCAGAAGCTCTGCTTGAGATATTTGTCCATTGGACTTTTCTTTGGCTTTGGTTTTCTTCTCAGTTGTTACGTATTCAATACTCCCCACCAAGGTTACGCTCATATTTCTTACCCTGATCTCTCTTACAAAGAGCCCTGAAGCTCTTTGTGGCTTCTAGGATTACATAAACCAAGGGAAGCCTGAGAGCCCTTTTAGGCCTATATTAGCTTTTGGGTCCTTTCTAGGGCTTTCCAAAGAGAATGAGCTGAGAGAGAGCCCCCTTTTTAAAATATTTTCCTGATCTGTGCCTGGTTCTACATCTTTTAAAATATGCCCTCAGAAATTTGCAGCTTGTGAAAAGAGTCAAATGTGGAGAATTTACATTCAACAGTAGCAGACTGAACTTTAAGCAGGGGCTGAGATCACAAGATATGGCAAGGGTGTATTTTCTATTCCTGCTTTTTAAATAGGCCATCAGTTAATCATTTAACAAGCATTTATTAGGCACCGGCTACGTGCCTACCACAAAGGAAAGAATGAAATCATCCTTACCCTGTAGGATCTTTATATTAAATCTACCAGCAACAGCTTGTCCCAGGATTCTGTGACTTTTTTCTTGTCTATTGAAAGCACATTGAAGAACCTTCCAATTCTATACGTTGTCGGCAGGGACATTGAGGGGGTAGGGGCAGCTACGCTCTCCAAATGAGCCTGATTTGTACTCTACATCATTTTGCCCATAGGGAGTCTGCCCCCAAAATGAATTTTCCAGCTGCTGCCCCATTATGTATAGCTTTTGCCACATTGACCTGTGAAGCATTCATTGAAAGTCTAGAACCTGTTTTCAGGCTCCTGGTTCAGTGTTCTTTTGCCTGTATGACAAATATCAGGAACCATAGAATATTAAAACTGGAAGGTACCTTGGAGCAGAGGTGTCAGATATATTGGGGAGGGGTTAGAGATGGCAAACATTCACGAAACTCCTGAGTGCAGCCAGAACCAAATTAAAATGTAACTGAGAAATATTTAACAAAAATAAATAAAAAATACGGTAGAACAGCGATAATATTAATATGTGGCTTTGTAAATCATTTTGTGACCCGCCGTGATTCTTATGTACACTTTGGTGCTGCAGTTCTTTTTGACTTTGATACCACTGCCATAGAGAACACCTAGGTGAATTTCGTTTTCTAGATGTGGAAACTGAGACCCAGAGAGGGGAACTGACTTGTCCAGGGTCACACAGCTGATAAACGGCAGATCTGGGACTCACCCAGGTCTTGAAGTCCATTGCTTTCCCCTCCAGATCTGACATCTGTGCCTTTACCACTTAATTTCCCACTACTGTAAAACATGAATCCCTACACTTTTCAGGTTGATCTTCTTGCTGCATTTCACAAGGGTTCTTCTTGATTCTGCGCTCTAAAATTACTCCCTCCTTCTCCTATACCTCCTCCTATCCCCGTCAAAGCTCCCAGTCTCTGAGGCTCTCAGCTAGGTGCTTCTGTTGGATGGGAGATTTCCGTGTTCATTAGAACCGTGCTCTGGAGGAACAGTGAACACAAATACGGAGTCTAATAAAGCATGTAGTACGGATGAGGAGGGGCTCCATGCTTCCAGGGGGCATTTGGATCCCCAAAGACAAACTTGTTCACTCATGTCTTATGGAAAGTTTAAGTAGAAAGCCTTCTGGTATTTAATAATCATGAATTAATTAAGCACTTGATTTGTGCTAGGCACTGGGGATACAAAGACAGAAAGGAAGCAGTCCCTTTGCTTTTTCTTATGGTAAAGAGCATGTGTGAATATACAAATCTAAGTATGGGTATTTCTACCCTCTCTACAATTAATGTAATTTATCCAGGACATTTACTAAAACGATAGAACAGGGACAATCGGTACAAGAACAATATAGATAACTGTTCCTCCTACCCCCAATCCAGGGACCCTAATTGGATTAATCAGTCAACCAAAATGACAAACTAGATTCCTTCAGTTCCTTAATTTGTGGGAATAACATACTTTAAACATTGGTTAAAGACAGATCCTGCCACACAGTAGAGTGGTAGCTGAATCCAATGGTGAAGGGCTGGAGTGCCCTGGTGGAGGGCTGGGGAAGAAGGCTCATCTTCTCTCCCACTTCCCTCTCTATTGATTAGACAATAACCTTGTGAACTTTGAAAGTCAGAAGATCTGGATTGCCTAGGATTACCCTGGTAACAGTGTCTACTAGGAAATGGGAACAAGGGGGAGAGTGAGGGGGATAGGCCTTTATAGTGCTCGGCACTTGGGCTAAGTGCTTTTTATGAACATTACCTCCTTTGATCCTCACAACTACCCTGTGGAGTGGGTACTATTATAATCTTCATTTTACAGTCCAGGAAATGGACAGACAAGGGTAAGTGACTTGCCCAGGATAATACAGCAAGTAAGGAGCCCAGGTCAGATTTGAATTCACACCTTCCTGACTCCAGGCCTGGCCTAGTAGCAGTGTTTCCAGAACAGCAATAGCTGAGGCAGTATCTGCTGTGGGAGCTGAGAAACACACTGAAGCCTCACTGGACACACTGAGAAGAGGCATCTTCATGACTCTGCAAGAGCATGGATCCTCTGGGTCTAGTAGAAGGCCACATTTCACAGGGAACTTCGTGGACACTGTGGCTGTGGATTGTGGCTTAGCTTTTTGGCTATGTGTGCTTTCTAAGTTTGAGCCCGTTCTTCCAAGGGATTTTGTGTGTGTAAAGGGAGAATATGTCCCTGGTTTGGGGGTGGGAGGGTCAGTTATCTCTATTGTTCTTGCACCGATTGTCCTTGTTCTACCGTTTTAGTAAATGTCCTGGATAAAGCTAATTCACTCTGGCTAATAATAGTGAATGGAGGAAGACACTGGTAGGGGCCTGTGAACAACAGTACTAGGAATCCTGGCCGCTTAGAGCCATCTTAGAACCCTGAAGAGAGAAGTCATCAGCTCTCCTCCAGAGATTTAGCATCTCAGTGTGAGTGAGAGTTGGAGAAGTCCCAGAGGGAGCATCTGCAGAGTCTGTGTATGTCAGAGGTGGAACTTCAGCATACCTCTTCCTGACTGTAGCTCCCTGTCCACTACTCTCTACTATTTTTTTGTATATTCCAAATATGTATGAAATCAATACAAGATAATTTTTTTTGGGAGGAAGCTAGCAAAAGGCCTCATGCAGGAGGTAGCCCTAGAGTGGAACTTCGAAGGATGCTGGGAAAACATGCATAGAGAGCAGTCATGTGGAACAGGAATGTGGAATATTGTCTCTGAGGAAGGATAGGTCGGCCTGGCATACAGAGTGTGTGAAGGAGACTAATTTATAACAAAGCTGCAAAGGTAAATGAGAAGCGTCTCATTCAGGGCTTATTAAATACCGAATAGGATTTGGTATTTGACCCTAGATACATTAGGAAGTTACTGGAGCTTTGTGACCAGGAGAATGGGAGGACCAGGCCTATGCTTTAAGAATACTGCTTGGGGGACCTGGGACCTGGTAGTATATGCTTGTAACCCTTGCTAGGTGTAGGCTGTGGCTGGTAGATGACTTGAATTCAGAGCTGCAAGTCTGCCGAAACTGATTGGTGTTTGCACTAAGTCCAGTATTAATGTGGAGAGCCCACTGGGGCAGAGAGCTGGCTACCAGGCAACCCAAGTTGAGGCGGGAGTGGGAAGAGAAGAAGCTTTTACTAAGTGCCTACTGTGTGCCAGGCACTAGGCTAAGCGCTTTACAGACATTAACTATATTATATTCCTCAGAGAGCCCTGAGAGATAGGTGCTGTTACTATCCCCATTTTACAATTGAGGAAAGTGAATCAAACATAGGTTAAGGGACTTTCCTGGGTCACGTAGCTAGTAAGTGTCTGAGTCTGAATTTGAACTCAGGTCTTTCTGACTCTAGGCTTGGCACTCTATCTTGGCACACCACCGAACTGCTGAAGCATGGGTAAATCAGCCCTGGTTGGAAACATGGAATAGGTTAAAGATTTTACACCATTTAGCATGGGATCACGTTTGTAAGGGTCCACCATACTTTTCTCCATGGTGAGTAAGGAGACCTAGTTTTTTTTTTTTTAAAGACAAAGAAAGAAAAAAGAACATCACTTTTATAGCATTCATTAAGTAGCCTCTTCTGTCTTCATTCCTTTCCCCCTGCCCCTCCTCTAATCTTCTAGGGAGTTAAGTATATAGAATTAGCATTATTTCATCATTGCAGCTGAACTGCTCTCCCTTCCCCCCATTAATTACCTTTGCAAGTGACACCGTACCCTATGGAGACTTGGGAAAAAAACCAAGCTATTGCTAGGGTAGATACCATGGCTTGGCAAAGGAAATATTTGAAATGAGGAATGATGAGTCCCTCAGTGTAGAAAATCTGGACTGCTTTTATCTCTCTCCCAGTGCCAGTTCACTGCGGTGCTAAGAATAGAACAGCCCTTAATAGAGTAAATGGTCGTTGATGGAATGAATGTCTTTGCATCTCTTTCATTATATTACTACAGTCATACAATTCTGATCAAATGCTGAAGAGCATACACTTCTTACTCTTTATGCTTCCTACCAACCTTGTGATTATCTTCATTTTTTTTGCCCCATGCAATTAAATAGAGATTTTCTCCCTGATTCTGAAGTCAGGGAAGCACTAAGACACAGTCTTAGCTATGGAATGTTTATACGTGTAGAGGTTACTTCATGGGCACATGTCATTCACTCCTCTCCCCAGTGTTTCTTCACTACCAAGTTTCTCTTCTCCCTTTGCTTTCTTCCTCCCCTTTCCTCACTCCTTTACTTCTCTCTCTTCTCTCTTCCCCTGCCTCCTTTCTTTCCCTTCTCACCTTTCTCTTCTCCCCCATTTTTACTCTTTAAAAAAAGGTAGGAATGCAGTGGGGAATTATCTATCTGGCAGGGTCTGTTGCTACCCTTGGAAACCTTCCTTGTGGGTTTTTGAGGTTGTCATTCTTGCTTGTACAGATACTTGGAGTCTGGCTCCCTTAACACTTCTTTCTTGCTTCAGCAATTCCTGAAGAAAGGAAACTGCATGGAGAGAAAAGACTAAAGAGAGCTTCAGAAAGATGATTTGTGAATGACTGAAAAGGAGTGTTTGTGTCAGATGTATTTTTTCTCTTTTAGGTTTACAGTTTGGCAAAGAAAGAGGTGTTTTTGAAGGAAACTGAGGTTGAGGAAGGATATAGGAGATCTGGCAGATGCCCACAGCCCTAGCTCCCCATTGCTGCGATAAACACCTCTGTGGTGGGAGATGCCTGATGGAAGCATCTCCTAGGAGGTGCTACACTGATCTCCCCTGTAAGGGTGGGAGGTATATTGGGGAGTTAAGAGAACCCAATATTCTAGGTCAAGGCATGTAGGAAAAATGAAATAAGAAAAACCAGGCTATAAGAACTGACTAGTTTTTGTCCTCTACAGACAGTGGCCAACAGGAAGTCGCTCCTTTAGAACTGTTGGATCTTGAAAGTGGCCTTAGAGTTGGAGTTTGCACCCATATAGGAATCCCTTTTACAAATTCCTTGACATCTGTTTTTCCGTTTTTCAGTTGGATGCTCCGAGTGGCGATAAACTCACAGCTTTATAGAGCCATGTTATTAATGTCGTTATTATGTTATTTCAAGTTACTATTATTATCGAGCCCAAATCTGCCTCCTTTGAACTCCTGTCCTTTGGTCACTGTTCTGCTCTCTAGTGCTACACAGGTAATGATAGTGATACTCATGAGAGCGTTGTTTAAATGTATGTAATATGTTACTAGCTTTAGAATCAGAAAGAACTGGGTTTAAGTTCATCTCTGATGTAGCCTGGCTTTGTGGTGTGTGGTAAATCACATGACTTCTCAGTGCTCCAGATCAACTGAGACAGGTGTTTTTAACCTTTGTGTGTCATGGACTCTTGGAAGTTGTTAAGTCTGTGAATTTCTTCTCAGAGTAATTTTTTTGGGGGAGTTAATCCGTGTTAAGTGACTTGCCCAAGGACACACAGCTAGTAAGTATCTGAGGTCAGATTTTGAACTCAGGTCCTTCTGACTCCATAGCTGGCACTCAATCCATTGTACCACCTAGTTGCCCCTCAGAGTTGTGTTTTTAAATAATTGGAAGAAATACTAAATTTCAGTTTGAGGTTAGTGAAAATAAAGATGTAATTTTTTCCCCCATCCAAGTTCCTTGACTTCCTGGAATCTCTCTAAGGGGTCCATAGACCCACATTAAGAACACTATTTAAAGACCCTCAAATGCTAAACACTTGTCACTCTGCATTGATAAGAGTGAGTTTCTTCATTGGGAACTCCCTAGCCAACAAAATAACAAATCTTTTTGTAAAGAAATAAATAGGTCATGTGTTATTGTTTATAAAACACCTGATTGCATGTAATATTTCAGTTTCATCTCAGAACCCTGTTCGGTAAGATAGTAGAATCATTTTATAGCTAAGGAAATTGAAGCTTAGGGAGAGAAAATAATTTGTCCAAAGTTAAATAATTAGTAAGTGGCAGAATTTGAACTTGAACTTAAATTTTAGACTTAATTACTTGGCTCTTTCCACTGCAACAAAAAATAGTCTGATCCCTTTTACACATGACAAAGCTTCAGATATTTGGAGACAGCTGGTATCCCTGAAATCTTTTTTTTTTCTACCAGATTAACTTGTCCAGTTCCTTTAACAATTTTTCATATGATGTGGCTTTGAGACCCTTAACAATCCTAGTCATCTAGGACAAGCTTCTGGATGCCAACATCCCTCAGAGTGTGCTGTGCAGTATTGAGCAGAATGTGCCAGAATGGAGCTATCACCTCTGTTGTTCTGGGCTTATTTTAATGCAGCCTAAAATTTCATTAACTTTTTATACTAGGTACTTTTTGTTCTTGAGTCACATTGAGGTTCTAGTTGATTAAACACCTCCATCTCTTTCACATGACAAGGTGAGATGACTGTCAGTTGGGTATGTTGTCTAGGGGATACCTGGTCAGGGAAGGGTTGGACTTGATGACCTCTGAGGTTCCTTCCAGTGTTAAGGTTCTGTTATACAAATTTCCTCCAACTTGTGCTTGTGCGTTTAGCCATTTGTCTGTCCTGATAAAGATAAAGAAACTGCTGTTCCTGATAGAGAAGAAAAAGAAACAGACAAATAAAAAAAGAGGTGGGGCTAGAGTGAGATATGGCAACCATGTGGGGAAAACATTGAAAAAGATTAAATGTGTTTATGCATGTGTGTGAAGTCTTGATGGATGGACATACTTTAATAGACATAATGTGCAAAAAAGAAACATGCTTTAAAATATGTGAATGCGTTCTTTTTGCCGGTATGAAGGATTTATAAGGACAATCTTAAGAAAAAAAGTCTTTTCATATTTTCCATTTGTAGAAGGTGACTGGCCAGTGAGTACCCAGTTTTAGTATACTGTGCATGCTCCTTGGGCAGGGCCTCACTGACCAGTTCCCCACTCTGCTAACTAAATGAGGAGCTGCAAGGGGGGGGGTAAATTTGGTAATAAATAATTTTAGCCTGGAAATAGGTTAAAAATCCCGAGATCTCTAAAACTTTCGTTGGTGTTAATTGGCAGCCCATTGAATTAGTCTTTCACTGTATATTTATGTTTTGATTAGGTGTTTTTGCTAGATGGTATGAAGTTGACCCAGAGTTGAATGGAAGAATGAGATTGGGTTGGATAATATATAGGAAATTGTGTAGTTCTTTCAGTGATCTTGCCACCCAAGCCTATTTTGGTTAAAGCAAAAACAACAATGTTTTCCAGAGATTTTACAGGATGATAGTTGATGGAACATCATGTTCTCAGGAAAATAAAAAGTACAGAATAATTTGTATGCAGGAAATGCTTTTTGGAGAAGATGTCATCAGAGATGTGTAGCTGGAAGAGGAGATCATAGAGTCATAGGTTCAGGGATGCAAAGGTTCCTTGTTTTATGGATGAGGCAACTGAGTCAGAGAGATGTCAAGTGACCTGCCTAAAGTCACTCAGGTAATAAGTGTATGAGGCAGGATTTGAACTCATATTCTCCTGATTCCTAGGCAAGTGTCCTATCCTCCACATCATACTGGCTTTCTGGACCAGGCTTGCTGAGAATAAGGAATGGACAGCCTGAATGTTGTACCTCTATCTACACAATATTTATAAAGCCAAAGGATGCATATTGGAAAGGTCCCGAATGGGAAGACTTAAGAAATGGTTATAGGATCATAGGTAACCTAGACCAGTCTTTGAGGGTGAGTGATTTGTGTAAGGCACATAAGAAGTGTCAGAGTTGGATTTGAACTTGTGTCCTCCTGACTCCAGAGCCAATGCTTTTTTATCTACTGCACTATGCTTTTTTTTAAACTTTTGTTTATTTTTTTATTTTTTTTGGTTTACGTCATTGATTTCCACCAGATTTTGAGTTACAAATTTTCTCCCCTTCTTCCCCCTACCCAGCACCCCAAAACAGCAATCCCACTGTATAGCCCCTCCTCAATCTGCTCTCTACTATATCCTCCCCCATCACCCCTCTTACTTTCTAGTAGGGTAAGATGGATCTCCCTACCGTACAGTGCCTGTATATCTTATTTCTAGTTGCATGTAAATAATAATAATAATATATATATTTTAACATTTGATTTTAGAACTTTAAATTCTAGATTCTTTCTCTTCTTCTTCCCTCGTCACTCACCCCCACTGGAAAGACAAGCTATCCAATACAGGCTGTACATGTATAGTTACGCAAACATCTCTACAGTGGACATATTGTGAGAGACTGATTATATGTCCCTCCTTCCTATCCTGCCCCCCACTTGTTCTGTTCTCTACTTTGTCCCTGTCCCTTTACAGAAGTATGTGCTTCTAACATCCCTCTCCCTCCCCCTCCCTCCATCATCCCCCCTCTCATCCCCTTCTCCCCTACTCTTCTGCAGGGCAAGACACCCATTTTAGAATGTATGTCATTCCTTCCCTAAGAAAAATTCAATGGGAGTAAGGTGGACCCATTCCCTTTTGCCTTCCTGTTCTTGTCCTCCACTGTAACAATTATCCCTTGCCTCTTCTATATGAGAGGATTAACCCCATTCTGTCTCTCCCTGTCTCCTCTCGTTCTGTTTCTCTCCCATCTCTCAATTTCACCTTTTAAATATCACCCGTTCCTATTCATTTGATCCTGTGCCCTCTGTCTATGTATACCTGTATGCATATATACACATACTCACATATGTATTCATATGCATATATACCCTCCTATATAGACACATACATATATATATATATACACACGTTTGCATTCCCTTCACCTGTCCTCATACTGAGAAGTTTCACAAGTTACAATGATCATTTTTCCATGTTGGCATGTAGATAGTTTGCACTTTGCTTTTAATTGCATAGGAAGGCATACGTGGATTACCTTCTGAAATGGTGGAGGGAATCCCTACTTCAGTGAGAATGCTTGTTCTTTGCAATGCCTGCTCTCTGTCAGCCTGATTATACCCCCTGGCTGTACACAGGCTCAGGGAGTGGCCTACTCCTGTGAGCATGCCTTGATGTGACTAGTGAGCGTGCTAACAGGTGGGTGGAGATTTGCTCTGCCTCGCCTCTCCCTTTCAGACCATAGACTCTTCTAATAGTGCCACACTGCTGTTGCACTCCCTAGGAGCAGCTTCCTACGGCCCTGGCACCAGGGTTACATTGGTTTCAGGGAATAATTAAGCAAAGGTTTTGACAGAGGGTTTCTGCTTTCCTCTAAGCCCGTGACATAATCTGAGACCTCTGATGTTGCTGATGTGGCTATAACTAGCAGTTTTGAAGCTTGGAGAAAATTAGTACAAAAATGTACTCTTAAATCAGCTTTAATAGACAGATTTAGTTGGACCCCATGACACTCTCTTATTTGGGGAGACATTGGTCTCCGTGGGCATAGAACTTGGTGCTTTAAAACTAAGGCTGCTGTTGGGGAAAGATGCCTGGGGGGTGGGGGAATCATTTGGAAGCTCCCTATTTTAACCAATGATTTTTGCTAACTAGGTGCTAAGCTCAGTTGTTTCTCCACAGTGGTAGGAGTGGGAGTGTTATCAGAGTGCCAAGGCTGTTGGAGCCCTGTTCGCCTTGCCCTAGTTATGACTCTCATGGGCAGCTGATTTCCTGATTCAGACAGGAAGCTGACAATTAGGCTGGCTTGTGCATCTCTTCCCTTTTTTTTGAAGAGACGCTATAGAACAAAATTCCTGTATTCATAAGGAAAAACAGACTAGCCATACTTCTGGAAAACCTTATTGTTATTTCCTTCCTCTGAAGGCAATGCCTTTAGAACTGTGTGTTACTGGTGTCTACATGCATCTAAACTGCATCTGGAGGTAGGGAAGAGTGGTGACCAGAGGATGCTGGCTGGACTTCATTGCTAAAGCCTACCTAGGGGCTTGATTGACTAGAGGGGGTGAGGACACAGATTAGGTCATATAAGGCCACCTGGGTGATGAATAGACAGACTTGCAACTGTGGCTGTTCCTGACATACTTCACACTTATGCTTTCTGATCATAGGGAGCAAAGAGGGGTGCCAACTGTGTGTATGTGTGTGTGTGTGTGTGTGTGTGTGTGAGAGAGAGAGAGAGAGAGAGAGAGAGAGAGAGAGAGAGAGAGAGAAAGAGAGAGAGACAGGGAGAGAGAGAGACAGAGACAGAGAAAGAGAGAGAGAGAGAGGGAGAAAGAGGGAGAGAGACAGAGAGAGAGACAGAGAGAGACAGAGAGGTAGAGACAGACAGACAGAGAGAGACAGAGAGGTAGAGACAGAGATAAGAGACAGACTTACTTCCTGTATATGAAGCTGGCAGCAGATGGCAGAGAAGAGCAGTTCCATCAAATACTATAATCATATTGCCTATCCTCCAGTTAAATATTTGTGCCTTGGGGATGGGGTGGTGATGGTGGTTTCCATTTGCCCTGGGAAAACTCTTATTTTCGTCATTGGAATGGATGGCTATAGTGTCACTGCCATGGGTAATATTTTCATTTTTTTAAAGTAAAGATTTAAAGTTGGCCACAGGATGTCTTTTTTCCTTCGGTTTTGGCTAATTCATTCTAAGCCTTGGCCTGGAGAACTGAGTCCAGTTTTTATTATTGAACTAATTTCAGTTATGACATAGAAGAAATAAAAAAGCATTACTCTTCTAAAGGTGACGTACTCATGGACATTTTAGTTTATGGACGAATTCATTTTCTTTGATCCTGTCTTTGCAGACCCCTTGTAGTCATGTGTTTTGATGGAAAGATCACTGAGTATCATGTGATGGGGGTTTCTCAGTCCTGTATTGTGGTCTTCTTACCTTGAATGATGTTGAACCAGCCAACATCATGCTGTAACACATGGCATCCATACAGAGAATTCTTCATACGTTGTATCTTATTGTCCTCTTTTGTGGATGAAGAAACTGTGGTTCATAGAATAAGCATGACTTGCTCAGGGCCACGCAGCTACTACTAAGTGTGAGAGTCGTCGTTAATGCGTTATGATCAAAGGCACCCTTGTGAAGTGTTCATGGGAATATCATCTAGCTGACTTCCTGAGCTGCCAGTCAGAGGGTCTGATTAACTGTCCCCAGTGAAGTTTTTATCACCCAACGTTGTTATTTTAGTAGGACTAATGAAAGGGAATAGGTAAAATCTGCCTGTAGGGAAGCTACCCAACCAATCTGTTCCAACTTTCTCCTGGAATAAAAAAGAAGCTCCAATGATACCAATACTCAGTGACCTGGAAGGAATACAAAAGAGAAACCCTGTGAACACGTTTGGTTGGGAACGCTTCAGCGGAGCAGCCCTCAGCTTCGTTATAGGGGCTTTCTCTGCTTACGCCCCAGAATTTCCCATGACATCTGGTTGTTCTGTGTAGGTGTGGCTGTGACAAGTCTGTCCAGGCCTTTGCGCGATCTTTTTGTTTCCTTAGGTCGTCTAGTCAACCGGCATTTATTAAACTCCTCTGTGGTTCTAGGCCCTGGGGATGTAAAGAAAGCCCCAGTCACAGCCTCTGCCTTTGGCTCACGTTCGGATGTAGCACGTTCGGATGTAGGGACGACACATAAACTGTTATACACACAAGAGGCTGTGGAGTAGGTAGAAGATCATCTCAGTGGGGAGCGTCTGTCTAGCAGGTCAAGGGACTGGAGAAAGTCTCTTGCCTAGGCTTGCAGTCATGCATGCTGGTGGTGGGTGTGGTAGGGTGAGGGAATGGTGGAAAGCCACTTTTGTCTGGGGTAAATTGGAGGGTCATCAGTAATGCCTTTATGAAAATTTGAGATTGCTGAGGCAAGCAACTGTTGTGACTGACATTTGATATTACTGTGTCAAAATCTACTGTGTCCCAATCTGTTTTGTATGCTTCTCTTGAGCAAGGCCCTTATTCAGGCCTGGAAATACCAATTGTATAAAGGGCTTTACTGTTAAATCAGTGGTTAGGAATGAGTACAAATTATTTTGAAATCCATGTGTTGCACTCTTGACATAGAAAATATGTTGCCTGTTGGAGCCTCACATTCCCAGGAGGAACAGTGTCACTTTTGTGGGATGGCTCATTAAGCAAAAGATTGGCAGTGAAGCATGATGGAGACTTACCAAGATGAGCCAATCCCTTGAGCAACAAATTTGGACAAAAAGCCCACTGCTGTCTCAAGTCTTCTGTAGGAGGGGAAACCATCTTACTTGGGATAAAATCATGGACTAGAACTGGGGAGATGGGGCTGAGGATTAAGGAGATGGGGAAGAAGTGAGCCATATCTATAGAGAAGTTGAGGATTTTGTTATAAGAAAAAAATGACTTGACAGTCTCAGATTGAGACACGGATCTCTCTTCTTGCTTGATGTAGTCATGGATTTAAACATTCACCTTTTCTGTAGCTCTCCCTTCATCCTAGATGACTTCTTTCTAAGTCAGTCAGGCCTTTGTCTTGAACTAGTCCTTTAGAGTCTGACTCCACACATTTAATTTAAGTCTTCTGTTAGGAGGACTTCAGTATGTGACTTAGATTCAGAAAATATTAGAAGTGGAAGAGATTACCAAATTGAGAATTAGAAGTGACTAGAGATCATTTAGCCCAGACATCTTAATTTACAAAAAGCGGATACATAGGAGGAGGTTCACAGAGTTATGTGACTTGCCTAAGGTCTCATAGTAGTTAATGGCAAGACCAGAATTAAAACTCAGGTCAGTTCATTGCTCTTTCCACTACATACGTGGTGGCTTATTAATAAACAAATGGTAGAAGACAAATGGTAGACTTGTCTTCTCTCTCTTATCCAATTTTTCTTTATAGGTGCATCCAGGAATGTCATGGTAAATGTTTAAACAATCTGTTCTCTGAAAAAAAAAGTCCACAATGTAAACATTTAAGTTTAATCTGTATCATTAACATCTTAGAGGCAGCTGGGCAGCACAGGTCACTGGGTCTGAAGGCAGGAAGATCCATTTTCCTGAGGTCAATTGTGTCCTCAGATCCTTACTAAGCTGTGTGACAGGTCTCTTGACCCTGTTCACCTTAGTTTCTTCATGTGTAAAATGGGCTGGAGAAGGAAATGGCAAAGCACTCCAGGATCTTTGCCAAGAAAACCCCACATGGGGTCAAAAAGAATCAGACATGGCTGAACCACTAAACAACAAATTAGCATTCTCCCCATCATTTTTGTAAATCTAGACAAATCAACAAAACAGTCAACCAAGCTGTGATTTCTAGTATTTTCCAGTTCTAAGGTACTAGTGCTCATACTGAAAATTTAACAATCGGTTGGAGAGCCCATGTTAGCTGATTCCAACACACCCTTGGGCACATCTTTCCAGGCCTGGGGATTTATTTTCTTGATACTGGCAGGAATATCTGAAAAAGGAAGTGACCCAACAAGAATATATGAGTAATTCTATCAGATTTAAGGCTTAGCTTTTACATGTACTCTTAAACTAGTATCTGTCTTTAAAAAGGAGCAAACATTTTTTAAAAAAAAATGTGATGGCGCAACAATGAGAAAATTAGATCTAGTTTAGAACAATTTTTTATATGCACTTAATTTGTAGAAAATATCCTATCCAAGTTGCCTTTGTTGCTTCTTTTGTGTCAGACATATTTATAATGTCTGCTACCGATTGTAAGATGGCAACTCACATTGCAGATTATGGCATTACCCCAGGAACTGGCATAATGGAAGGAGCATTCATTGGTTCTGTGGGTCCGGACACAGGGTTTTTGGTATTGTGTTTTAATACTAACTAGATCTCACTTGACTTTGGGCAGATAACGTCATCTTTTGGGGCCTTGTCTCAATCACTCATCACTAAAATGATGGAGTTGGACTGAAAGACTTCGAAGGTTATCATGAACTCTCTAGATTCTGCCAATTTGTCATTGGAAAGCTTTTCGGGGCTGTGATATTGCTTTCCTTGGCAGCTTTAACCCCTTGTAAAGGATGAGGCAATGGCCCTAAGCAAGGCTGCTCTTAGGCGAAGAGTTGTTCTGTGACTTGAGGGGCCAGTGTTCGTTTGCTCTCAAACCCCTTTCCAGCTTCCTGCTCTGGTACTTAAAATTTCACAGAGTGGCAGGATTTGGAGGAGAACCCATTGGTGATGTAGTTCAGCCCACATTGGCAGGGAATCTTCATGATAACGTATCCAACAAATGGAAGTAAGAAGTTTGGGTTAAGGTGGTGTTTCTAGTAATATTATTTTCAACTATAAACTATATGGTTTCTAGTAATATTCTTTTAAACTATCTTTGGGAGAGGTAATGTATCTAGCCATTATTATCCATCAACACCTTTCCAGTGGATGAATTTATCAACATTAGCCAGCTGGTAGCCTTACATATCTCTGAATGACATAAGATAAAAGCCAGTAACTTATTAGCAAAGGTAGAAAAAGAGAGATCAGGTCAGGGAGAAGATTACAGCACAAGATAGGAGTGCCCAGGTGAAGGTAGTGGGTCTAATAAGGAAGAATGTGATTTGAGCATGGCATAAAATGGGAAGGCAAGATGGAGCCAAAGACAAGCTTTACCTTTTGGGATTTTGCATAAGGATGGTCCTGACCCTGATCCATGTGGGCTGTGTAACTGCTGTACCAGAAAACTTTATCCATATTACAATGTTCTACCCAAAAGATTTCTCTCAATGCCTGAGAATTGTACTCCTGGAGGAATGGGGGCACCTTCACAAAGTTTTTGCACTATTTCTACCAAGTGGAATAATAATAATAACAGTATTAGCCTTTATATAGCATATTAAGGTTTGTGCAGATTCTTTTTATAAGCATTATCTCATTTTATCCTTACTACAACCCTGTGAGGTAGGTGATACTGTCACCCCCATTTTACATATAAACTGAGGCTGAGAGAGGGTAGTTGACTAACCCAGGGTCACACAGCTAGCAAGTGTCTGAGATTGGGTTGGAACTCAGGTCTTCCTAACTCCAGGCTGTGTTCACTGTGCCACCTAGTTGATAACCAGATCAATGGGGACATTTCCTTATTAGATTTACAGACTGAATGTCTGTCCACCTTTTAGCCATATCGCTTTGGTGTAGCGGAAAGAACCTTCGATTTGAATTCAGGATCTAGGTTTGATTGGTGGCCCTCCTAATGACTAGTTTTGTGATTTCCCACCTCTCAGGGCCTCAGTTTTCTCACTGTGACATGGCTGATTACCCTCTTCTCCTTGATATTTTCTTCTTTCTAGATTTTTGTGACCCTATTCTTTCCTGACACTCCTCCTACCTTTGTTATTATTCCTTCTCTATCTTTTTTCCTGGATCTTCATCCAGGTTTGCCCACTAATTGTGGGTGTCCTTCAAGGCTTTGACCGATCCTCCTCTCTTCTCCTTCTATACCATTCCCTTGGTGATCTCTTCCTGTGGATTCAGTTATCATCCCTCTGCTGATTCTCAGATCTATTTATCTAGTCCTAACCTCTCTGCAGACCTCCAGTCTCCTATCTCCAGATGCCCAATGGACATCTTAAACTGAATGTCCTGTCGACGTCTTAAACTCAGCATATCTAAGACTGAACTCATTTTATTTTCCCCTAAGCTGTCTTCCTAATTTTCCTATTATTGATTACTGTTGACATCAGTATCCTCCCTGTCACCCGAACTAGCTCCCTACACATCATCCTTGACTTCTCATGCTTGCTCTTCCCCCAATCAGTTGTCCAGTTCTACTGAATCTTCCTTTTAAGTATTTCTCACATGCACCACATTCTGTCCTCTGACATTCTGCCCCTCTGGTCTAGGTCCTCATCACTTCATACCTGGAATACCCCACAGCTAGGAATGCCGCTTTCTGTAAGAAGTCTTTCCTGCTCCCCTTAGTGCAAGTACTTCGGTTTTCTTCAAATTATCTCCCACACATCTTGTTTCTGCATAGTTGTTTTCAAGTTTTCCCTCTTTAGACTTGAAAGTAGGGACTATTTCTTGCCTTTTTTGTGTCCCTATTGCTCAGCACAGTTCCTGGCACATATTAGGTATTTACTAAATGCTTATTGACTAACTATGATTTTTTGGGTCTGATGGTCTATGGTCATTGCCTTATTCCAGTGGCTGACAGTTATGCTCAAAGTTGAACTATGAAAACTAGAACTAAATTTCTTTACCACCTCACAAATGTGAAATCTGGTATCTGAAATTGTGGAGAACGAGCCATTCTGGAGAACAGAGTGCTCTGGATAGCTTGAAGGTTTTGACACTTCAACATTCTAAACATTCATGAAACTGGTGATGAATTAATTAGGTGCCTTTTTATGGGGGAGTGTATAGGGGGGTCCAAGGACCATTGATTTGGAGGGATTCATTTTAAGTCTGGTTCTAAGTAATGAATCTTTTGGCTATAGCAACTTCACATAGCTTAGAGGGATTAGGAATCTGCCTTGATTTGTGGTCATACATCATACAAAATGGCTTAGTAAAGCTATCGTAAATGATGTTACTCTTAAACAGCTTTAGATAACTTATAGTCCACTAAGACTGTTGGAAGAATTTGAATGCTTGATTATTCTGAGCCTTGATATAATGAATGTCAAGGGAACCAGTTTTAAAGTTCGGTTCTATCACATTTTCCTATGTTTGCTCTTCTGCAAGTCAGTCAATCAATCAGTCAATCAATCAATCAATCAATCAGTCAATCGATCAGTCAGTGAATCAGTAAACATTTGTTAAGCGCTTATTATAGACTGTCACAATAAATCTGCAGTTAAAGGAGACTGAGACACAAAGGTCTAAGCACAATCTGTTTATTAGTGAGGTTAGCATTTACCAACAACAGAGGTCAATGATCCCTCCATAATCAAAGACCCACTCATACAATCAGAGCATCTTTTTATATAGTCTAGTTATATAAGTTCATCATATAATGTCAACTGGTGGCAGCTAAACTAAAACCGTGATTGGTCTCTAATTACACTGACTTGAAAAAGGACTGTCTTCCAGAACCCATGCTAATAGGGACACAGAATTAGTCAACATCCTTGGAAAGTCCCCAACTCCATAGTCCCCTGTAATAAAGAAACCCAATTCTGGGAAAAACATCCCATGACCAGGTTGAATCATTTTTCGTTCTTCTTCCTTATTTCCTTTAAGAAGCAAGTTTGCTCAAAGTGATATGCGCAGTCTCCTATCAAGTATCATATTGTCACGGCCCCTTTAGAAAGTGGTCACAATGGTTATTACTGTGATTAATAAAACTCTTAACTAGTAATCGATCAATGATCAGTAATCAATTTCACAGCACCAGGCACTTGCTAACTGCACCTACAGATGCCTTTTCTCTTTTAATGTTACATGATTTTTGTAGAATTCTGCTTTTAATCTTTCTTTAGTGGAGAAATGGGAGATTTTTCATGTATTGAGAGTGAAGTTGTTCAGAATATTACTTCTTTTGAAGGATATCTTTATTAAATGTACTATGTATTCACCACAGGACATAATTTAACATTTTCACGATGATCCAAGGTCACTGGCCATAAGCATGAGCTATTTTGAAGCACAGAGGGATCTATGATTTATCATCGTGGGGTACCTCTTTCTACCAACGGATTATACCCAACTTGTGCTGTGACTAGGAGGTAAGTCCTGTGCAGTTGTCTAGCTCACAGAGAAATGAAGTGACTTGCCCAGGGTCGCAAAGTGAGGAAGTCTCAGAAGCAGAATATGAACCCAGGTCTCCTTGCCTCCATGCCCAGCACTCTGCCCACAACCTCACTGCACCTTTTTAATTACTGTGCTGTGGAGATACTATGGATGCAGATGGATTTGATTCAGCAAGAACTTAACGGACTCTCCGTCGCATATAGGATGCTAGATCTGGTGTAGGACACAAAAGCCTTGGGTTTCTGGAAAAAAGCCCTTGTTGTTGCCTGCTTTCTTAGTTGTTTGCCTCTCAGGAAGGATGTGCAGCTATCAGATTGCCTGGGCAGTACAGCATGGCTGCTTTTCTGTGAATTAATGAATGGATAATAATAAAATAAAAACAACCAGAAGTAACTTTTCCCCAAGTATTTGTCTTGCCTTCTGGAATAGAATCCTCAGACCATTCACTCTTTCTGTATGTATTCACTGATTTGTAAGCAATATTCCAAACATTATATCTCCATCTCTCATTCAAGAAACTCACAAGCGCCTTTGTATCCAACAGCTTATACCTACACTTCTATCTTACCCTTTGAGAAATCCTTCTCTGGGATGACCTGAATTCACTGGCTGGGGATCCCCACTCCCTCTTAGAATTAATTCAGGTGTCACTTGTTTTTTTGGTCCTTGGGCTTTCCCCCTTCACAAATTTCTAAATCTTCTCTATCTTTTTTTGATCCGTAAGCCTGCTTGGCATCTTGCCTTGAGAGATCTTCCCCACCTGAACTATTTTTTTTTCTTCGTCTGTTATCACTGCCACCATCACTGGAGGCTCTGTCTGGCGATTAGAAGTGTCTATAAACTGTCCCAGACTGGATGGTGGCCAAACTTTCTAATCACTCTTTAATTGAAGGTTCTAAAGACCTTATCCAATCTGGGAGAGCAAGGAATAGGTTGCCTGTCAGATTTATGGAGAAGGGAGGAATTTATGACCAAACAAGAGATAGAGAGCATTACAAAATGCAAAATGGATAATTTTGATCACATTAAGTTGAAAAGTTTTTGTACAAATAAAGTCTATGTAACCAAGATTAGGAGGGAAGTAGAAAATTAGGGAAGAATTTTTACAACCAGTGTCTCTGATAAAGGCCTCATTTCTAAAATATACAGAGAATTGAGTTAAATTTATAAGGATACAAGTCATTCATCAATTGATAAATGGTCAAAGGATATAAACAGGCAGTTTTAAGAGGAAGAAATTAAAGATACCTATAAACATATGAAAAAAATGCTCTAAATCACTGTTGATTAGAGAAATGCAAATCAAAACAACTCTGAGATACCACATCTCACTGGCCAGATTGGCTAAGATGACAAAACAGGAAAATGATAAATGCCGGAGAGGATGTGGAAAAATTGGAACACTAATGCATTGTTGGTGGAGTTGTGAACTGGTCCAACCATTCTGGAGAGCAGTTTGGAACTATGCCCAAAGGACTATAAGAAAGTGCATACCCTTTGACCCACTTCTAGGGCTGTATCCTAAAGAAAGCATACAAGTGGGAGGAAGACCCGTTTGCACAAATATATTTATAGCAGCTCTTTTTGTGGTGGCAAAGAATTAGAAATCAAGGGGATGTCCATCGATTGAGGAATGGCTAAACAAGTTGCGGTATACGAATGTAATGGAATACTATTGCGCTATAAAAAATGAGGAGCAGATGGACTTCATGATAACCTGGAGAGACTTATATAAACTGATGCTGAGTGAGCAGCATCAGGAAAACTTTGTACACAATTACAGACACATCCTTTCTGTGACTACTAACTTTGATAGACTGGGCTCCTCTCAGCAATGCATGGTTGTAAGACAACTCCAAAAGAGTCATGATGGAAAGGATCGCCACATCCAGAGAAAAGGACTATGGAGTTTGAATTCAGATTTAAGCAAACTACTTGCTCCCTCTTTTGTGTTTAGTTTTGTTTCATTCCTTCTTTCTCGTAGTTCACTTCATTGGTTATAATTCTTCTTTACAACCTGACAAATGCTTAATATGAAGGTGTTTGTAGAGCCTATATCGGATTGCATGTAGCCATGGAGGAGGGGGAAGAATAGGAGAGGGATGGGGAAAAAATTTGGAACTCAAGGGATTGTGGAACTGAAGGTTGTAAACTAAAAGTAGATAAACAAATTTAATAAAAAAAACAAAAAAACAAAGGCCTTATCCATGGACTCTATTCAGGTTGGAAGCCTGATGACACTGCTTCTAAATTACTTGTGAACTTGGAAGAGAATGATTCCTAGGTTATTATATAATGAATTGGCTAATTATATGTCCTTGGAAGGAAGGGATAGAAAAAGCCATCAGGCGCAATCAATGATTGACCTTTCTCTCACTTATACCTCATGGCTTTTTGGTCTATTTGAAGATGCAAGTGGCCTTCCCCCATCTCACCTCCTCCTGTTCCCACAGTAGTGGATCACCTTCCATTTATACTGTATGTATCTTGAGCTTAAGCAGTTATCTGCATATCATTTTTCCCTTTAGAATGTAAGCTCCTTATGGGGGCGGAGCCAAGGTGGCAGTGTAGGAGCAGTGAGAAATCGTGGCTCCGACACAGCCACATCACATACCCCCAAAATATGACTCTAAACAAATTCTAGGGCTCTAAAATGCACACAGATATATTTCCTGCTGAAGGCAGCTCGGCTCAAAGCTATGATTTCAACTCTGAGAGCAGAAACCAGCCCAGCCTGAAACAGTGGCTATTGCCCTGGGGGCGGCTGGACCAGCCGAGCCCCGCCGCAGCTGGAGCTTCAGGAGAGCGGATCTGCAGCAGGTGTAGCAGGATCTAGAATTTTCAAGCCATAAGATAAAAGGACTAAGGTTAGTGGAACTTGGCTAAAAACCAGGGAAGAAAAGCGGGTCTGGCCAAGCCACCTCCAGGGCTAAGAAGTGGAAAGTGGAGGTTCTGCACCTGCCTCCACATTGCCGCTTCAGAGCTCTCGGCCTGCAGACTGCAGGGGGGCCAAGTGATAGTTCAGAGACCAAGTGCTTTCCTGTTGAGCAGCCTAGATCCGGATCATGGTCTTGGGTGGTGGTCCTGAGGTTTTTTTTTCAGTGAGCCAGAGCTGAGGTGGGACCCAGCATCCTCTTAAAAGCCCCAGCAGCTGGGAAAACCCCAGCGATTTGGGACAGAGCTGTTCCCTCTGGAAGCAGAGTTCCACAGAACTAAAAAAAACCAAAAAACAAAAAAC
>CM053582.1:348662342-348687253 GCA_028627135.1 Pseudochirops cupreus | reverse complement strand
AGAAGGCAATGTGAAATATCTCCTTGAAAAAACCACTGACCTGGAAAACAGATCCAGGAGAGACAATCTAAAAATTATTGGACTACCTGAAAGCCATGATCAAAAAAAGAACATGGAAAGCATCCTTCAAGAAATCGTCAAGGAAAATTGCCCTGATATTTTAGAACCCGAGGGCAAAATAGAACTTGAAAGAATCCACCGATCACCTCTTGAAAAAGATCCCCAGAAGAAAACTCTAAATATTATAGCCAGGTTCCAGAATCCCCAGACCAAGGAGAAGGTATTGCAAGCTGCCAGGAAGAAACAATTTGAATATTGTGGAAACACAGTTATGATAATCCAGGATCTAGCAGCTTCTACACTAAGGGATTGAAGGGCCTGGAATATGATATTCCGGAGACCAAGGAAGCTTGGATTAAAACCAAGAATCACCTACCCAGCAAAATTGAGTATAGTATTCCAGGGGAAAATATGGTCATTCAGTGAGGTGGAGGACTTTCAAACAAGAATGCAAGCTCCTTGTATTGCCTTCCTTTGTATGCCCAGTACTAGGTGAATGAATCTTCATTGAGTTTGTTAACTATCACCTGAAAACTTACATACAATACGCACTCAGAAGTAAGTGTGGGCTCCTTCCTGTCATGTATAGCGTAGTGCCCTGGCACACAGTAGGCACTTTATAAATGCTTTTTGACGTGCTGCCTTCATTTTTTCCATGGAGTGCCACGCAAGAGTAGCTCATACCACTTGCAGACTTCTTCATCCTGGAAAAGTGATACTTCTGCAGATTGGCTACCTGGCTACTCTTTTCTTCAGTTCTCCTTAATTTTAAATGAATTCCAGGGACAAGCAACATCAGAGTTTGCATCTTTAGTGTCACAGCAGGGTTGGGTGTCCTTGTGCAGGGTCAGCTGTGTTTTTTTTCTATAATAATATTTCATGTCCCAGTTGACACATTGGTTATATTAGCATGTAGGAGAATAATAACAATGTCCACAGACCCTAGTGCTGCTCCTTCAGAGCGGACTTTACCTCTGCCCATTGGGAGGGTTGTTTTGTGTCTCTGTTTTCACTGCGGGTACAAAGGGTGACAGAAAAAAAATGACTTGTGCTGTTACTGTCAGCAGCAAATATGTCTACAATGCCCTGGATCCTGTTTTATGTCATTGCTGTAGCAGAGTGACGATGGGGAAGATAGGCTGTTCCTTCTCTGATTAAATTTGGGGATCCTGGATTCCTCTGCACCTACCCCTGCACCTGCCCCTGTTCCATTTCATCAGCACTGCGGATCTGTTCAGAGTGCTTACAGAGGAGTTCTCTAAAAAAAGCCACAAATTATTTTGTAGCATCTCAGGTCAAAGGGACCTGTGATTTTCATTCAGATGTTTCCTCTAATGATGGAGGTTGAAACCCAGGCATGTCTGCTCATCCTTTACAGCTCTTGTCAGTGTCCTCACAGACATTGGCACTAGGGTCCACCCAAGGTGCTGGAGACCTTCCTTGCTTTCTCCCAACATTACCAGTCGAGTGCCAGCTGTTCACCTCTCACTCCTTGCTCACTCTCACCACATGTCCCTTTCTCTAATCTTCTTTCTCTGTGCTACAGTTTTTTGATGACATCCTTTACCGCTATCCTTAAAGGTTCCTTCTTGGTTGTATGTTGCAGCCTGTTCACCCCCAACCATGTGCCTTTCCATTACCCTCTGGGTAATGCCCATCTTTTATTTCTTTGAGGGCAGTGGTATTCCAGGTCTCATTGTTATATAGCAATATGGCAGAACTGGTCAAATCTTTGTTTTGAAATGATAGGCTTTTGCTGTTATAGGAAGCTTGAGGTCAGGAAAGATGCCTGTTAGTTTCCTGAAAGCACTTCAGTGCTCTCGCCCCTCTCTTTTCCTCTGTCTCCTCTCTTCCACCCACTATCCTCCCTTTCTCTCTTTCCTTTTTAGCTCTGTGTGCATGTGTATTAACTGTCTCAGATACACTTGGTGTTAGACAAGCTATGAAGGAGGCCTTCTGGATTAGGGATCCTTGATGCTTCTTGTATTGTAGACCCCTTGGAGCCTCTGGACCCCTTCTTAGAATTATGTTTTTAAATGCATAAAATAAAGTACATAAGATTACAAAGGAAACCACTTATATTGAATACAATGAACAGAGTATTAGAAAACCCCCACACATTCATAAACTCCTAGTAAAGAACCCTTGATTTTGATACATCCTGAAATCTGGGCATTAGGCATTTAAAAAATCTATTTGGTCTTTTCTATGTTGATAGCCAGGTCAAACACTTTTGAGTAATCACAGATCAGTTACGGGAGACTCCACAATGCCTTGGAGCTTGATGCAGTCAACACAGAATCATTTACCAAGCAGAAGCATCTGAAGGACTTAACCATCTAAGGAGAATCCATCAATATGGACTCTGTGTTGAAGCACTTCCATCACAGTGGTGAATATCTCTCTGTTTTATGCCTTGCCTGATGCTTTTTTATTGGGGGGTCATTGAACAGGCTTGTTTCTGTTGTGAGATCTTTTAAGGAGTTTTAAATTATGTTAACGTATAGATGGGAGAGAACTTCTTATAAAAGAGACCATAATGTGGCATTTTTTCCTACAGGGTTTAATGCTTTTTTTTTTTTTGTAATCAACTAAATATCACCCCAGTGGGATTTTATGGGACTTGGTAAAAATGTGTTCTCTTTTCACATAGTATTTGTGAAAGCTTGCTTATTAACCCAAACAGTCATCTCATTGAGGATATTGTCAGTTAATATGCACATTAAACTCGTAGAGATGTTGTTTAGATGGAAGAGTGGATACATAGGTTGGTAGTTTTCTCTATACTTTTAGTATTTACTTTGTAAATTGTAAAATCCTTTAGTGCCCTCACGATCATATCACATAAATTTGAGCCAGTTTAGCTGCTGTTTGCTGTAGTATGTTTTTTTTTTTTAATCTAGTACTACTAATCTGTAAGCACCTCAAGGACTGTGATGTTAGTATCTAGACATGCTTGTTCCTCTATCCTTGATGGGGAACATAATTTGTTGTAATAATTTTTGCAAATCTTTTCCGTTGTTTTGTCTATAGTTCTCTTTCTGTTTTTATCCTGGATTGCCTTGGAGATGATTTTGCTTGGTTGGCTATCTTGACAAGCTTTATATTTGGACTGATTTTACCTCCAGTTTTCCCCTTTGCTTTATGAGGTGATACT
This sequence comes from Pseudochirops cupreus, assembly GCA_028627135.1. Classification (NCBI taxonomy): domain Eukaryota; kingdom Metazoa; phylum Chordata; class Mammalia; order Diprotodontia; family Pseudocheiridae; genus Pseudochirops; species Pseudochirops cupreus. The sequence goes on along the minus strand of CM053582.1, from coordinate 348,684,036 downwards.
GCTCATAAAGGCCCGTCATTCCTTTTTGTAAGATTTTTACAGATGAAGTTATATTCTTAACCCAGTAGCTATGAGTGTTGCCTTTTGGCTGCTTTTTTCTCTCTGTTTGGCAAGTAAGTCAGATGTTTGCTGACTAAAGTGCTTCCTGGGATCTTGCAGCTCTCTGTTTTAACAATTAACTTAAATAGCTAGATAGGTGAAACATTTATTAAATGCTTACCATATGCCAGGCACTGTGCTAAGCGTTTGAGATACAAAAACAAGCGAGCAAAACAGTTCTTGGCCTCAGAGAGTTTATATTCTAGTGGGAAAAGGCAATACAGAAATGGGATTTGGAAAGGAAAGGGAGGGTGTTATGTGTAGAGAGGCATGCTTTGGAGATATCCGTGAAGTGGTATGGAAAACCTGGTTCCAGGAAAAGATAAGGCGGAAGCTCACCTGCCAGAGCTAAGGAAGAATGGTTTGACTTGTGGATGAAATGATTTTAGTTAGTGTTGAAGTTATTTCTGTTGTCCATTTTCCAATTTTGATTTTTCAATAGCTTTTAAAAATAATTCAGGGTTAAACCTTCTTAATTATAAACTGCATTTTTTTCTCATTACTATTTCCAGATCTTGTTTACTATAAAATTTGATCTTATCTCTGACAAGTTGATGATCTCACTGTTCATGGACAGTTGTCACAAAGTTATCGGATGGTATGTTGATTTTATTTGGAGGGTCATATCAAATTCTTCATAGGATTCTCTTACCACTTTGTCTTATGCAGGGTTGGTGCTTATGCTACAACTGTTTTCATGGTGGACTTTTCATACTGCCTCTCATTAGAACTTCAGTAGATGAAGACCAGATAGCCCAATTTCATGTCGCTTTTAGGTGTATGATAGAACACATTCCGCTAAGCCCGGCATCTTGCTTCTCCTGGAGGAAATCGTGAGGCATCTTCCATTTGGCTACAGTTGCCTCCTTTCTTCTATGGATTGGTATGAGTCATCCTCTCTGGCAATGTGACTTGTTGGTCATTCTACAAAGAACTCATATTTCTAATACCAACAGCCAAGTTAAATTTTTTTTGTTGACCTAGAAACTTCATGACTGTTCGTGTACTCTGCCGCCATCCCTGCAGAGATAGAGGGGGGCAGCACAGAGCTGAGGGTCATACTTTTTGTGTGTGTGTTTCTTGAGTTCCCATGGCCATAGAAGTTCCATCAATAAGTAGCTAGCCTGTGGGGGATGTGCCTTTCCATGATTGGTTCAGCTGGACCTTGGAAAACAGACTGTCTTGTGTTCAGGGTCATATGGGAAGCTTTTCTAACATTAGAGAACCTGTGTTCCATTGGCCTTCCAGAACCCAGGACTTGTCTCTGCATCAATAGGTATTGGAATGGGATTTTTATGGAGCATGATGAGTTTGTTTTTTTTTTTAATTTTCCATTACAATATAGCCATCTCATGCCGTGTGGTTTTTAAAATGCCAAAGCCATCGTTTCAAAACTGTAAGTTGCCTGATAAACTGCATTTACTTATGAAAATAAACAATCTTTTTGCCTTTCATGTTAGCATTGAGCCAGAGGTCTCCCAGATCTTTTTTAAATGCATACAAAACTTGTTCTTGATGCCTTAATTAAGTGATCATGAATGACAGTGCTGCTAAATAGATTTAGGGGACTTAAAGTCTTCAAAGAATTGGAACAAATGACTCTTATGAGCTTTGATGGCATGGTAAATGAACCACAGGTTCACCTGCTCCTCCTGTGCTTGCCCTTTTCACGATGTCTATGGATGTCTGTTCTCTCTTTCAGTATCAGCATGATTTTCTTATACTGCTGCTTTTGCTCTTTCATCAGAAGTTTAGAGACCAGGGTGTGGGGTGACTTCTCTGGTGCAGCTACTGCTTTGTTCTGTCCCATGTGTATTCAGTTGTAGAGGTTGTACTAAAACCTTCTACAGTATTAGGACTTAGCTTGTTACAGTGTGATTGTGAGCCTCCTCACATGGCTGAAGTCTACAGGTTAGAGCAGGCCTGCACAAGTTGCAGGTCCCAAGGGGGCTGCCTGCTTACTGCCGGCCAAAGGATTTCAGGCAGCTGGTGAAACATGTAGAGGAGGTAGAGGAAATTCTTTGGCATATGCTGCACTGACCCGAGGGCCACAGGTCGTGCAGGCCTGGGGTAGATAATTTCAGCTTTGCCCATTTGTGCCTTCAGATACCTGTGAGGTAGACGTAGCTGACACCCCCTGTCATGCATCATGCTCCTAGCTCTCCACACACACACACACAGACACACACAGACACATACACACAGTAGAGGCTCCCTAAACACTTTGGTTCAGGCGTCAGTTTGTTTTTTCCTCCAGCAGGGCTGTTCCATTCCTTGTCTCAAGACTGAGTGTCTTCTCTAACGCCAGACAGTGCCTGTCGCCTGCTCCCCTGTCAATGCGTCTAATCTAATCTCCCCCACTCTTTCTCTTCCGCTTCTTCGTGCCTTTTTGTCTCCTTTCATTCTTTCCTTGTGCCTGCTGTCTTTCATGGGGGAAAGACTGGCCACTTGTGGGTTCTGTCCACCAGTCGGAATTCTCCTTTCCCTGCAGTGAGTGAGCTGGTCAGTCACAAAGGGAGCGCGAGTAATTTTCTGGTCTTGGGCTCTTCTCTGCTATTTGCTGGTTGCTCCAGGGGCTGCTGGTTTGTCATCGATTGAGATGACGATGAGGATGATGATGGTTTACTGCCTGTTTAGGAAATGTTCCAGGTTGCTTGAGGAAGGAAGTATGGTGGTGAGGTTTTTTTTTTGGTTTGTTCATTTTTTTTAGTGATAACTGAGGTTTTATTGTATTGCCTAATATCTATAACAACCAATGTGGTCCATTCTCTGATTATACATCTGGTGACTTCATTACTCATAAAATGTATTTTTTACCTATAATTGGCTAGCTCTCCCGTTATGATATGCTTTTGATACAATTTAGTAGTGATGTCTCCATTCTGAATCCCCGTAGCAACATCTCAGTCTCATCCCATGAGATATTTGCTTTAATGGTAAGTTCGATACAGTGTGATACACGAAATCTTGGTCATAGCTGATAGAGATTGTCACAGTCAGCAAGTTGTGTGTTTTAACTGACTGCTGAGCATCTTGTAAGTGTTCTGCTGAATGGACACATGCCCTTCCTAGATTTTTAGTTGTCTAGTGCTATAATTACTTAATTAACCTTTTTTCTCTATTGAGGGAGTCTTTGATTTCAGTGGTGGAAGGAACTTTCAGTTGAGGATGCTTTCTCTACTAATGCTGATCAGAGACTGTTCTGGGATTTATAGAGAATTAAAGACTTCTAGAGAATTATCTGGGTAACTGGGAGGTTAAATAATTTGCCCAGAGTCACACAACCAGTATATATGAGAGGCAGGAACTGAATTAAGGTCTTTCTGCCTCAGAAGCCGGTTTCTTGGCCATCATTCTATCCTGCCTCTCTCATGATAATCACACTGCTCATAATATACCTTTTAAGATACTTTTATGTCGTCTATGCTGTCTGATCCGTGTGTGAATCCTGATGCTGTTATTGTTTTACAGTGAAGGGAAACTGAGGTACAGGGAGTGTTCATAACTTGATTACATAGCTAGTTACTGATAGAAGCAGAACTAGATCACACGTCTTCCGTTTGCTGGTCGGTTCTTCGTTCTCCCAGTCCACGTGTCATTTTTGCTGTCTAGTTTATCTCAAGCTTGACACATAAGTAACATAACAAATTGGAAATTAAGGAGTCGAGTAGAAGCAATCCTTTTGTTCTGGTTTTTGAGCGTTTACATTTAAGAAACATTTGTTGGACATCCATTGAATTGCAAGGCCCCATCCCAAGCACAGTGGGATGTATAAAAAAATATAATCCCCGATCCCTAACCTTAAGAAGGTTACAAATTGGTAAAAAAAGATAAGACATGTAAACAGATAACTAGAATACAAGGCAGAAGGTAGTAAGTGACCAGTGCGAGAGGTCTGGGCTGTGAGGAATGTCGTTTGAAGTCTGGCTTCCATCTGCCTAGTCCATGAGGCAACAGTCAGGCCCCTCAGGCTTCATGAGGTGCAGCAGACGGGAGTCCTCCGTCTATAATGTGGGACCAGGATAGTTGGTTGTGATCCGGAGTGGTGACTTTGACTTAGTCTGGCCTGATTTTATAGATGTAGCCATTCGGCTTTTCACTGATGTAACTCTTGTCTAATCATTGGAAGAGGTTGCTTTGTGCCAACATATGACTACATTGACATCATGACCTCAAGGTGCCCATTATGTGTTCGACAGACAGGTTATATCAGACTGGCTAAGTTGTCTTGACCAGCACAAACAACACCTGGCTACCGTAACTTGTGCTAACAGGATGTCTGTGTGCTTTCACAGACCGCCTGTGTGAGTCATGCTGACCGAGTGCTTGGCATGTGCATGTTCTTTGCAAGTTCAAAATGGAGTCAGTTGTGTCAAGAGTGACATAAATTTGTAATAACCAGGTTCCTGAACCTGGATCTGAGTTCATGTGCACCTAGATTCCCTCAGGATTTCTTCCCTGGGGCTGGCTGCTGTTATCAGTCAGCTGGTCAGCAGTCCTTTAGTAAGCAATTACTGTATGCCTGGCACTAAATGCGGGGGAGACAAAAAGAGGCAGAAGGCAGGAACGTTGCTCTGCAGCAGTAAATGAGCGTAAAGGATGAACAGCAAACATTCCCAGCGTGCTTGTTCCCCAGGTCAAGCCACCTCCCAGCCCCATGGCCTGGAAGGTTAGAAGTTAGCAGAGTGTAAGCTCCTTGAAAGCAGGGATTGTTTCATCTTGATATTTGTATATCCAGCATCCGACATAGAATATGTACTTAATACATTTTTGGGAATTGATTGATTGAAGTCCAGCCAGTCTTACTACTGTTATCAAGCTGTTACTCCCGCTAGTTGAGCAGAACATAGTAGATTAATTACTTGCCCCACAACAACCAAGAAAGGTGCTTGATTTTTGGGTCACTGCTCCTTTTAAAACTCTGCCTCTGAAGTGTATCTGTGCAATGTTAAGTCCATGAACCTTGACTAAGATAGAAAGATCATCTCGGAGCCCAAGTTTTGTGGGAATGAGAAGACATCCAGAAAAACTCTCCTTAGACATGTTTTCATGTAATGTATCTCACTAAAGTAATTGAATCATAGTAGTCTAGCTTTAGAGCTGTTCAATGACCCTGGAGATCATCTAGTCCAGGGGTGGGGAACCTGTCGCCTTGAAACCATGTATGACTTTCTAGGTACTTGGGTGCGGCCTTTCAACTGAATCCAAGTTTTACAGAACAAATCCTTTTATTTAAGGGGATTTGTTCTGTGAAGTTTGGATTCAGTCAAAGGGGTGCACTTGAAGACCTAGAGGACTTGGGGCCACAGGTTCCCCGCCCCTGGTCTAGTATAACCCATTGATTTTACAAGTGAATGAACTCAGCCCAAGAGAAGGTGACTTGCCCGTTATCACATGGGTAGCATGAGTCAGAGTTAGGATTTGAACTAACATGAAAACTCAAGTAGAGGACCTCCCTCTAAACCTGTCAATATTTCCGCTGTACCTCTGTCTTTTTATTGCATAGAGGTGCTCACATGGCTTTTTGAAGGCCATGTCAATGGATCACAAGTCATGACAGGCCCTACTAAGCTGGAAGGGCTTTGAGTTTGGACCTGATGTTGAGCTATCCACCTGTTGTCCAAGACAAGAGAGACCTATTGCTGGGTTGGCTACAGAATAGATTAAAAGTAATTTGTTTTGGTCATAGGTGGTCTTGAGACTACTCTCTAAGTTGTAGCAGTGGGGTTTTGATCTGCACAGTGGAGAGAATCATCCATATTGATAAAATCACAGATCCTTGAACTTGAATGATATTTATATGTGTGCTACATGCACGTCCTCTCTTCTTAACATGATGTCTGGAGCACAGTATGTGCTTAGTAAACGTTTATTATCCAGAAAGCAAGTGCATGCCTGCCTTTAATTAAACAACCATTTATTTAATGCATATTTAAGACATATCACTGTACTAGGCACTGGGTAACCTGAAGGTAAATGAGAATCTGTACTTGCTCTCATGGAGATTTCACACAGGCATGGCTAGCTGTAGTGTAACACGGAGTACACATCGAGGACATAATAATAGCTCACATTTATTTAGTGCTTTCAAGTTTACATGGCATTTCCTCTCAACAACTGTGCCAGGTAGGCAGTGCAATCTGTGTCTGTCTGTCTGTCTATCTATCTATCTATCTATCTTTAGTTGGTGCAAATATGATCTCTACTTTATAGATGAGGAAACTATGGCTCTGAGAGATTAAGAGCTTTTTCCATCGTCCTGTAGCCAGTAATCAAATGGTAAAGGATTTGAATGTAACTCTAGAACCCTTTACACTGGCCAAAAGATGCATAATACATTGTGATAGTTTTTTGGAGGAAAAGATCATTCCATCATTTTTGATTGAGAGGATATCTCGGAGAGATGATATTCCAGCTATATTTTAGACGTGTTATTTACCGTAAGAGTTATAGTCTTGAAAAATTGAGTATAAATCTGACTTCTGTAAGTCAATGGATTTTAGATGGTATGGGGGAAGTGGCTCTTTCAAGGAACCATGTGTTGAAACCCTGTTGTAAAATAAGGAATGACTACTTATTTTGGAAATAATCACTGCCTCACTTTACATTTGGCAAATCTGATTTTTTTTTCACGTAGTGTAATGAGGTTTTCTTTAAGTGGAAGCAAATCTATAGGCAGTCAGTGTTCCCCAAAAGGCACCCAGACTGTTTTTGTTGCAAGAACTAAACTTCTTCCATGTGGCAAAGTTCAGTTTGAAAGCACTTGTCAACACAACAAGTGAACAGATGCTGCGACATTAATGACAATGTTCAGTTGTTCAATTTGGTGAATATTTATGTCGCCATGAGTTGTGTGTTACACTAGAGAGAATGGAAAATGGAAAAGAGAAAAAGTACTCTGCCCACGAGCCTTCTTGTGGCTCCTGAGTGCCTCTAGGATAAAATAAAACATGTCCAGCCTGGCATTTAAGGGCCTCTACAATGCGATTCCTTTCCAGCCTCACATCCAGCCAAAATCAACTACTTCCTGTTTTTCAAACTCAGCAAGATATCTTCTACCTTATTACATTTGCACAGGCCATCCCTGTATATAACTGAAATTTATTTTTTGTCGTCTCAGTGTGAAATGTTTATTTTGCTTAAAGTCTAAGCTTAAGCGTGACCTTCATGAAATCTTCCTTGATTCTTGTACCCCTTGCCATCCCCCAGCTAAAACTCTTCTACCTCTGATTTTTCTGGATTGCTCTCCTGGATTTCTTCTTTTCCCACATTATCGTGTACCCTGGATTTGTTTATGTTCATCTCATATCATGCTCCATAGCTTCGTAAGCGCAAGACCATATCATTATGAGGCAGCTTTTTATCTTCAGAACCCCAGCCCTGAGATGGATGGGATGAGTAAAGTGAAAGCCGCAAAGAATCGCTTGTGTCATTTCTCCCTTAGAATTCTAACCCCTTTCCTGCATCTTTGTTTTACTGGATTTGTTAACGAGAAACAAAATTTACCGACTTTTCCTTTCATTTTCCCCTTTCCCTTTTGGCGGATGTGTAAATGAGCAATGAAATGAGATAGGGAACAGATTGGAAGGGGGAAGAAGGAAAAGGACTGCATAATTTGCACCCAAAATAATCATCCCCTGAGGTTCAGCACTGTTTATTTAAGAACATATCAGGTTGTGCATCAGGCAGCTAATGGAAGGAGGGAAAAAAGAACAAAACTGTTGTGACCAAGTTTGGTCCTGGGGGCCTTAAATTGCCAAGACCTTTCTTGAGTCCTTGTTAAGTCAGGGAGAGTTGTTCAAGCATGGAGGTGGCTTGGAGAAACATCCCAAATAGATGCGTTTTGGGAGCAAATTGATTTCTCCCCAGTTAGTGAAAGCAGACCGAGAGCCTTGAGACCTGTGCTGTTTGGTCGCTGGGTTGGTTTCTGACCACAAGGAGGGCTGGCTGATACTCTTATGAACAGAAAGTACCGTGCACTTTTTACATGAAAACTGGTGAAGGCTTGAAGGTCAGGTTAGATTTGCAAATATTTGTTTGCAGTATTTTGCATAGTGAATTGCAAAATTAATCTGTGTGCTAGGTATGTTCTGTGGCGGCGGTCTGCATGCTGAAAGTCCTCTCTTCGGAAATCTTCTTTGTCAGTGGTGTTGGAGATGGATCGCTTTTCGCTCCGTTACTGTTGATGCTGTTGAATGAGCCTCTTTTTCTACCTTCTCCCCCACCCCCACATCTATTATAAAGCCTGCTCAGATGGTAGGGGCTTTGGGGATAGTGGTTCAAGGACCTTACTGTCATGCCCTCAGGGAAAGCAGAATGATAAAGAGCCCACTTATTACATATTAAACTCCTGATGTGAGGGCAAAGAGAGGAAAAGTGGAAAAGAAAATTCTATTTAATTTTAGATTCAGTTGCTTGTGTCCTGCTGTTGGCCTTTATGGGACTTGAAGAGTTCAGTTGCTTCTTTTAGATTTATGCTTCTCAGGAAAATTCCCAAAGTCTAAAGAATGTTCATCATTGTTATGTTTAGAGTGACTATAATTATAATTTAATTACTCAGAAGCTGATTATCCGGTTTATGGATTTTCTGGAACCTTTGGATCATTCTCTTCCTCCTGCTTTCTCTCTGCTAGAATCTCCCCCAGAGGCTCAGTGAGCCAGTCAGGTGAATGGCAGCTCAGGATCATACCTGTTGGCTTACATTGATGTAGCACTTTTAAGATTTACAGTATTTCCCTCACAGTGACTGTGTGAAGTAAGTACTGAATTATTATCTCCAGTTTACAGAGAAAGGAATTGAGACTCAGATTAAACAACTTTGCCCAGGGTTGTGCAACTTGTCTGCATCAGAGCCTGGATTGAAATGCAGGTCCCTGGTCCTCTTGACCTATTCACTGCACTGCTCTTGGCCCTTGATAGAAGCAAATAATAATAATGTATTTCTGTCAGTAAATTTTGGAAGTGGAGAGGGCTCTAAGAAGTGTTCCTTATTGGTTTAGGACTGGAAGGGACCTCTCAGGTCATCCAACAAAGAACTTCTAATGATGAGGAAACTTCATTAAGCAGATGAGGGAACAGGCAGAGCAGGTTACGTGTTATGATCATATAACACATATTCATCCCTACCTAAAAAACTCACCTGAATTCCCCCAATACACAGTAAGACATACACAGTACTTTTTGAGTTAAAAACAGAATCCCTCACTGGTGGTGTCTCTTCTCTCACTAAACTTCAGCTCAAACTTAATTTTTTTCTGCCTCTTTCTGGAAGCACTCTCCTTTCAAATTCTCTTCTGCTCCAATTAGGAACACTTTCCCTTCAGTAGATTCATCATGTTATGTTGATTACAGCTTTCCACTTATTTCTAGTCCCGTAAACTGAATTTACCTTCTTCTTCACCCAGTCATCACTGGGTGATTGTGGGTACAGGCCAGACATCACTCCAAAGCAGAGATTCTTAACCTGGGGTCTGTGAACTTGATTTTTAAAAATTCTGATCATTGTATTTCAATATAATTGGTTTCCTTTGCAATCTTATGTATTATATCTTATGCATTTGTTATGGGAATCTGAAGATCTTCCCTGCCCCTAGGCCCTTTGCTTAAGTGGCTTAAGTGGCTCTGAGAACCTTCACTGATTTGAAAGTATACTCTGCCCCCTAATAGGCTGAATGTGGCCACATGGAGCCTGTGGCGGGAGGCTTGTTCTTCAGGAATGCCCACACCTTCTTACTTTGTGATTGGGCAGTGGGTCAAGAGGGATGTGACATTCTCTGATCCAGGAGAAAGCTATATATACCTGGATGTGAGGTTTTGCTTTGGGGCTCACTTTGGAAAGAGTTGTGTGATTTGGTCAGACGAGACTCTGGGCAGCCGTTGAGGGCCCCCCCCCGCCTTTGAAAACCCAATGTTGGTGCTTCCCTCTCTGGTAGCTAGCTAGGTATGGATGTAATGGTCAGACAGCTGGAAGCCCGTCTGCTGATCTGTTTCTTTGTCTGCTTGTAACTTCTGTTTGTATTCTGTTTGCATTCTCTGAATTTCAGGGTACTGACTTTTTCCCCTGAACTAGGTAAATGATATATGTTTGATTGATTAAAGTAAGATTGTTAACCCATTTTGAGTTGCTTTCCTTTAGAAAAGCAGATCTAAGAACCTGTGGTAGCAGCCACTCTGGGCATGCTAGGGTGCTTGCTGATACAGCATTTCAAAACATTATTCTGAGGAGGGTTCTGTAGGTTCCACCCTACTGCCAAAGGGGTCCATGACACAAAAAGGTTGAGTTCCTTCTCTAAAGCCATTCACTCACTGATGCCTTCACGTATCTGTAGCTTCCTTCTGAGGATTTGAACTGGGGCCAGCTCTGGTCCATAGGCACGGGGCAGGCATGGGGACAGGGGAAGGGAATAGGACAGTAGTATGCTGTGTGTGTGTGATGAGCACACAAAGAAGTTGCTCCTAATAACCACAACTGTGATTGCCTCCAGCTAGCAGGGTGGTGCTGAATCAGAGGGAGGCAAGTGAGGAGGATTCCAATGAAGTATTTGCAAAATTAAAGGGGTACTGAACCTTAGAGGGTGAGGATATCTTGTATCTGTACATAGCCCTTTTATTGGGGAGCTGGAGAGAAGGGAAGGAGGAAGGCTACTGAACACCAGTCATACCCCCAGGCTGTCAGCCAGCACACATAGGGGTAATTGAACTATTTTAGAGAAACTTCAGCAGTGCTGGGAGCTATATAAACGTCTCCAGTTTCCCTAGGCCAGTGTTGCTGATACCAAAGAAAACATCCATCCACACCCCACTGAGGACAAGAGACATGTCCACCCATCTCCCCTTCTCTTACCAGACTGCTAAATTCTGGACCGAAACTAGTGTTGGAAAACTCAAGCAGGGGCAGGGAAGCTGGGCAAGGCTGCAGGACTAGGCTCCTGCTGGCTCGGCACTCAGCTGATGCCACTGTCTCCAAGACACGAGGAAAATATTACCTCCCCTTGCTCATCCGCTTGGCCCCTCCTTACCTTGACCCTTTGGTGTCCAGTAGAGACTGTAGGATTCAATGCAACTTTAAAAATTTTTTAAAAAATCGATTATATGAAGAGACATACACACAGAATCAGACAGCCTCTGCTGTAAAGAAAAGTTTACCTTCTGCTGACTCTCAAGTTCTAAGTTGCTGAGATGGCTGTACTCCTCTCTAGTCCTCTCCTTGAAGCTTCCTCATGTGCTGCCTTTGGGGACCAGCTCCAGCCCATTGTCATACCAGGGAAGGGGAGAAGGAGAGCAATATGTGCTGGACTCAAGCTGGTCAGTGGTCACTCAGTGCGTTGCAGAGGTTCAACATATGGAATTGCCCCCACTCTAAAGAAACTTATCATCTGTGAGCACTAAAATATTGTCGTGGTCTCACTGGGATGTGTGTGCTTTTCTCCGATCTTAGACCTGGAATTTTCTTATACATTGGATCCAGAGTGCGTTGTGGGAGGGGGCGGAGGTAATGTGTACCAGTGTCTTTTTGTTGAGGAAAAGGGATCTCCCTGGTGCCTCTGGAAGCTTAAATATCAGAAAAGACTATAATCTAACCTGCTCAGTGTCTTCATTGGGGTATTACATACCCCTTACTTTGGAAGTTTGGGAATAGCACAAGTTATCTGAAATGCAGATATAGATATTTCTTCTGATAATAAAGAACAGGGCTACTGGCTAATTTTAGGAGACAGAAGCCCAAGATAATAGGATTCAGAGCTGAAAGGGGCCTAGTCCAACCATATGAGTTTGTCAGTGCCTAGAGAGAGGAAGTAACTTGTATGTGGTCCTATGAGTAATAAGCAACACTGTCAGAATTCACATGAGGGTTCTCTGACTCCACATCCAGTGCTCAGTTCACTAATTTCCTTCCTGTCCTTGGCTACTTATTTTTTTTTTTTTGAAGACTGTGTTTCAGTACCTCACCCAGGCTGGAACTAAAGGGCAATCAATTAAGGAAAGGGCAATCTAATTAAGGAAAATGCCCACTATAGCTCAGAAAATCTATTGTCATGAGCCAAAGTAGGTCAGAACCGGCTGTTATTCATTGAGGGGGATTGGTTCTGGAATTCTGAGTACTAGAGATTTGCATGTTAGTGACTTTTTTTTTTAATAGAGTCAGAGGACTCAGAGCTGTAAGTAATGCTATATATTATTTAAGCCAACCCTCTCATTTTATAGTTGAGGAGGTTGAGGTGGGGAGGAAGAGAAAGAAAGGGGAGAGTCTGAGGAAAACATCAGGAGTGTGGACACCACAGCTCCCTTTCTCCTCTTCCGTCTGTCCCCTGGCTGTTGGTCTTGCTATCAGTGATTCAAGGTGTTTTACAGTCAGGACAGTCCTCTCCTGTACCTCAGTTTATAGAAATAGATACCTCATGTTTTAACAGAAGAAGCAACAAAGGCCAAACAGTCTACAAGTGTTAAGTGCCTTCTCTGTGAAGCGCAAACAACAGAACAGCTCTTACAGGGAGCTCATATTCCATTGTGAGAGTTAAGGCGTTCAGGCTGCTGACTGTGAAAGCTGCGTCATACAGAGGATAAGTACAATGGAGAAGGAACTGGCCCTGCAGTCAAGGGATGCAGGCCTGAATCTGGTATCGGATGTTTACCTCTGTGACTGGTAAGCCTTGGGTCTCAGTTTCTTTGTATGGAACATCAGAGGGCTGGACCAGATGGCCTCAGAGGGCCCTTCCTGCTCTCGATGTATGAATAGTATGGGGTGTTTTTGGAGTCGGGGAGCCTGGGGTTCAAATTCCATCCCACCACTTATCTTCGTGACTTGTGCTGTGCTGTTGGCCACTCTGTGCCATAGTTTCCTCATTTGTGATATGTGGGGAATGGATGATAATCTCTGATGTTCCTTCTAGCTTTAAAAATTGTATAATTTTATGAAGTGGATAACACTAAGTTAGAAAATCACCTTTGCTGTGGCTCTGGTTAAGAAGGACCACTTCCTGTGAAAGACCTTCCTTGATAGTCTCCAGTTATTAATGCTCTTTCCACTGACATGATTTTGTATTTATTTGTATATGCTTATAGTTAATTATCTGTGTGTGTAGATATAATAAAACGTAAGCTCCTTGAGGGTAAAAATTCTTCAGTTTTTGTCCTTCTCTAGTTCTCTTGACATTGCATGGATCCCAGCTGAACACACGGCCTGCCCCTCAGTTATCCCTTGTTCTCAGTGTGTGCCTGCTGTACTTCCTTTTAGAGTTACAAATCTCTGAGAAGTCCTTTACTCTTTCTTCTCTGCAGTTCTCTGTTGATGATGAGTCATAGCCTCCTAATACCATAGCCCTGGCCCAGAATGCGTTCTCTGGGTATGCTAACTCCTCTCTGAAGTCTTCCCTGCTTTCCCCCGACTTTCCTCAGGTTTCCGACAGCACTTTGTCTGAATTTTGCCTTTATCTCTATCTACCTTGTTCTGCTTTTGCATTTATTTGTGTACATGTCATAGCTTTTCTAGTAGATGGTAAGAGCCTTGAGGGAATGCATAACATAGTATAGTGCCTTGCATACAGCAGGCACTTAGCGAAAGTTTGCTTCTCAGAATTAAACTTTTCATTCCTTTTATTAGATTGTAAATTTATTGAGGGTAGGTATCGTTGCTAATGAAGTACTTGTTCAGTTGTTGAATTAATTTGTTATAGCAGTAATTTCAATTGCTTTGTGGTTTCTTTTTGAGGGAGGGGGTCTTTAATGGCAGAATATACTCTTTGCTGTCTGGGATTATATAAGTGTGGCTTTGCCTGTTGACAGGGAGATACAGAAAATGACCTTTTAAGATCCCGCAGAAGTCTTATGACTTCCTTAAATCCAACTAATTCTCTGAACTTTTGAGATAGTGAATTAATTCTGGTTGCCCTAATGCTCATCTCTAAATTATCCAAATACATGTTTTTTAAGATAAAAACCCCCCTGTATCATAAATGCAAATGTTGCATGTTTTGTGGAAGATTTTTTGTAGAATCTGGGCATGAGGACAAGATCCTAGAGTGTAGACCTGGAAGAGACATGATCTAATGCAACCTTTTCATTTTACAGATGAAGACAGTAAAGCTCACAGTGGGGAAAGGGTTGCCCACTGTAGAGCTAGAATTCAGCCTTAGGGCCTTTCCTGTAAACCTAGTCCTCTCCATGACAGAGAGAGAGACAGAGAGACAGAGAGACAGACAGAGACAGAGACAGAGAGAGAGAGACAGAGACAGAGACAGAGATATAGAGAGACAGAGACAGAAAGAGAGAGACAGAGACAGATAGAATAGTGTGTGTGCGAGAGAGACAGAGACAGAGACAGAGAGAGAGAGAGAGAGAGACAGAGACAGAGATATAGAGAGACAGAGACAGAGCCAGATAGAATAGTGTGTGTGCGAGAGAGAGACAGAGATATAGAGAGACAGAGACAGAAAGAGAGAGACAGAGACAGATAGAATAGTGTGTGTGCGTGAGAGAGAGAGAGAGAGAGACGGAGACAGAGATATAGAGAGACAGAGACAGAAAGAGAGAGAGACAGACAGATAGAATAGTGTGTGTGCGTGAGAGAGAGAGAGACGGAGACAGAGATATAGAGAGACAGAGACAGAAAGAGAGAGACAGACAGATAGAATAGTGTGTGTGCGTGAGAGAGAGAGAGAGAGAGAGAGATTCCCTCTTCTCTGTTCTGGGCGCTGCATTGTCTGTGTTGCTATGGAGAAGATTATGATAAGAAAAGCATAACAAGGTCGAAAAAGTTCTGCATCTGGGACAGAAATCGCCGCCCTCCTCCCGCCAGCTGTGTTTTACGCCCCTCGCCCTCGCGCTGATGCACGATCTTCAGGAACCTGACGCTGCTGCCGAGGGGCGGAAAGCCTGATGCCAGCTGGTTTAAGAACAGTTACACGGAGGATCAGGTTTCCTTCTTTCCCCTTTCATACATTCGATGACTAGAATACGGGCACAGATTGGAGGAGAAGAATAAGCGTATTTGGGTGAACAGGCAGCCCAGGAAATTAAAACGGTCTGTGCTGTGTGGGTGTTTTTCCTTTGTCTGTTTCACGTGAGTGTTTATAATATGAGGCAGGAGAAGCTTAGTGGAAGGACCTGACGTAGAACAGTTGGGATTTGGTTAATCTGCTTAGAAATACATTAATCGGTGGATCAGATGTTGTCAACAATACTGTCCCTTCTTCTCTCCCCAAGTCTCCCCTCCTTTTTGTTTGCCACTTCCTCCCCCACCGTCTTCTGTCTCTTTCATTCTGAGCTCCATTTCAGTGTCTCCGCAGCGCATCGTTTCTTCTCCCTTCTTCAGGTGTCTCCCTCACGGCTCATTTGGACCCTTTCCCGCTTCCCTTGTCACATTTTTTCCTGCTGAAACTTTGAGCCCATCTGCTTTTTGCTGCTGCACCAATCCATATGTATTTATAGTAAAGCGTATGCCAAAAGATGGACGTTTTTACATTAAGCAAAGTAAATTATACGTTTAAAAGATGACACATTGGAAAATTAAAAAAAAGATTACAAGGAAATGCGGTCAAAACTCTCTTTAAAAAATCACTACAGGCTTTGTGATTGGGGGGAAAGGTCACCAGATTTAGTGTAAGAGCTGAGTTCAAATTCTTGCTCTCTTGCTTGCCAGCCTCTCAGACCACACAGAGAGGAAGCAATACAAGGAAGAAACCAAGCGTTTATTAAAGTGCCCATCATGTGCCAGGCGTGGTGCAGAGCACTTCATAGAGATGATCTCGTTCGATCCTCACAACAGCGCTGGGGAGAAGGGACTGTTTATTCTATTATAACCCTCATTTCATGACTGAGGAAATCAAGGCACACAGAGCGTAAGCGACACGACCATGCAGGCACAGCTAGGAAGAGTCAGAGGCGAGGTTTGCATCTCTTGAAACTCAGGTCCTGCTGACTCTGCCCCTCGTGCTACTTAGGGTTGGACTAGAGAACCCCTGGGGTCTCTTCCAGATTTAGATCCTTGTGTCTATACACTGAATACACTGGGTCTGTTTCCTGAAATGCCGTCTTTACGCAGTAATTCTTTTCTTCTCTCATTCGTCTGGTTGACAGTAAAGACATGGTGTGTGGAATATTATTTGCAAAAGACGTCTTGAAGATACCCTCAATATGTGTATATGTTATTCTCCTAAAAACTGCGTATAGATGGGAGTGTAGGCATGTCCCTAAGCAGTTGTTAATATCCTCTTCTTCACCGTTTTGTGTGTGCGTGCATGCGAGCGCGCGTGTGTTGTAATAGTGTTCCGACGTATTGTTATTTTCTCTTCCTTCAGATGCCTTGTGAATCGATCGGTTAGTGCTCCTCACAAATGTGTTTTGTCCCTGCAAGGATCTTCTCTGAGTACACTTTAATTCCATGTTGCTTCTCCCATCTTCTTCTCTTAGATAAAGAGATAAAGCATTTATTAAGTGCTGTGGGCACTGCGCTAAGCTTCGAGATTGTTCTTAATTTCAGTGGGGACAAACAGAACCTTTATTAAAAGGGAGCTGGACAGCAAAGGGAGATGGGATGAGGTGGAAGTCCCGAGAGTCAGTAGGGGAGCCTTCAGAAAATTCCAAGAGCTCTCTTGGTTAGGAGGGGAAATGTAGTTATGGGAGGGAGGCATATTGGAGATTCTATTTTCTCACTAGTAGCCTTGATAAACGTATTAAACTTTTGGCTCGTTTTGCTGTCAGACAGATAGATTGCAGAACCATAATAGACCAGGGTTACAGAAACCCAAGGAGGAGAGAGAGGGCCCAGAAGGAGGGAATTATTCAGTAGTGTCAGACACTGAGAGAGGTCTAGAAAGGTTTCTTTGTCATTGCCTCATGCATTTTCTCCTTTCTTGAGAAATGAATGCTCAACAGGCTTGAATAACTGTGATCTTTAAAACTATTATATGTTTACAGGGCTTGTCCAAAGTTCACATGACCGTAAATGAAGTACTTTAGGGGCCCCTCATAGTACTTCAGGGGCGCCTAATAACACTTTATTAAGTTAGCAGACCCTGAGAGGAGATTGGGAGCTACATTTGGAGCCTCACACCTGGGACTTCTGAGTTGGTCCTTCGTGGCCTTCCCTTAGAGGGAATGTTGGACTGGTAGCTACACATTTGCCTCAGACATTTACTGCCACAAGCATTTCTCCCAAGTTCATTGCCCTCCAAAGCAGCGTTGCTATGTATAGTAGGTATGGAAAAAAGAGTGAAAAGTGTGTAGGAAATAGGCTTTTTAAAAAAGCAGACTTTAATGTAAGGTGGGGTGAAAGAGTGATTTCTGGTAAGGTGAATCTCTTGTGTCTCCAAGCGCTTTCTTTACACTGTGTCCTGGACAGCTCCGTTCTGGTGTTCCCTTTTCACCAGAGGAATCGGAACTTGACTTTACGTCATTGTTTTAAATCCTTTTCCACTGAACTGTGGAGATTTAGCTGATTGATCCTCCTTGTTTGTATTCACCGGCCAGTCAGAGTGCAGAGCACCCTAGGGGTCTTACTGCCATTCCAGACTGAAACAACTCGCTGTGCAAAATTTTAACATTTCCACTTGAGCACTCCTGTGTGACGGGGCCTGCGGCCCTGAGAAATGCTCACTAATTATTCTTTGTGATGTTTCCAGCCATTTAGTGTATGCGCATCTAGCGGTGAGGCAAAGACATCTGACAGTTGGGTATATGCTGCATGTCCTACCGAGATCTCAGTGCTCTTCAATATAATAGGTCACTTTGTAGGGGCTTCGTATGGAGGGGATTAGGACAGAGCGATATATTTTTTATGGATGAGATTACAGGTAGTGTTACGACTTTATGATGTTATAAATCAGATAATTAGATATTTACCAAATACTTACTCTTGGACAGTGCCTTAGCTGCTACCTATTGTGGGTGTGTGAAGAAAATGCCATAGGCCTGACCCAATCTATGCCATGCTTGTGAGCGTCAGCCCGTGGGCGACTGTCAACATATTTTTTCCTGGCTTTTCCTTTTTTTTTTGCTGCTTGTCTACTTGGCCCTCCCTGCCCACACACACAGCTCAGACCCTTTTCCCAGACCTAGAAGGGGCTGGGTTAGTTCAGCGCGGTCAGCAAATACAAAGCCGCCCTCCCGCTCCCAGACTGTGGTCAGAATCTCGGCTCCCTCTGTCAGGCAGAGGCAGAGGATCTGATTTTTGATCATGTTTTGTACTCTCTTAACTCTTTATATCACTTCAGGTGTGTGCTTTGGAGATTTTATCCTTTGCATTGGGATGAATGAGCCTTTTTTAGGCCTCAGGTGTGAGGGAAATTTGGAGGTAATGGGGTAAGGGTTACTCAGGGAGAAGGGGCTTGGGGCATGCAAAATGAGAGTGAGAGTTATGAAATACCTACAGTTCTGCAGGGTGGGTATTCAAATGGGTATAGGTTAAAAAGGGAGATCTTGGGAACCTGCCTCCCTTCCCTTATTGGCCCCTGGAGAGGACTAGGAATTGGATTTTTTTTTTTTATGACCAAAAAAACCCACCATCCCTTTATTGGAGGGAAATTTACATCTTACTCCGGTGTCCAGTTTGAGGGCTCCAGAAGCACCCAGTCTGATAAATACAAGGAAACAGGAAATTATTTTACATACAAAAGACAAACACATCCTTCACTTCAGCTGGCTTCCCAATATGCCTGTGTACTTGGTATTCTCTTACCACCACCAAGCTCATTCTGAATAAAGATCCTGACTGGAATAAGACACACAAACCTTTACCCTACAAACTTTTACCCCACAAGCAGCCTGGTTCTGTGAGAGATGGAAAAGGGAAGTTGAGGCAATGTGACTAGCGCGTCTGTGGAATTTCAGTACAAACCATGATTGAAGGACCAACATCTAGCAGAGCTTGCCAGTTCCCTCAGCTAGGAATTGGATTTTGCTACATTAGGACAGAGGAGTGAAATTTTTCTGTTGTGGTTTTCCTGTTACTTCTCTGACAAACTTTCTTCTTAGACTTTTTTTTGCAGGATCATCATCCATGTCCTGCTTGCTCTGTCTCTCTATGCACTTTCCTTCAGTGAGCTCATCAACTCCCATGGATTCAAATGGCATCTCTATGCAGACGACTGTCATGTACCTTACCCAGACTTCACCTCTCTGCTGAGACTCTGCCTCCCCAGCAGTTCTCTTGCTTGTGTCCTTCTCTCCATACACATCACAGTCATCTTAACTCAAGTCTTCACTGTCAGATACAAGGAAATATAAGACCACCGTCCCCGCCTCCAAGGAAATTACATTCTGGTTAGGAGGATAATAACATAAACATGTGAAAATGTGAGTAACATCACAAGAGAGCAGTATAAGAGGATTAATGTGGCAGAGCCAGATCAATTGCCCAATGGATGGGAAGGAAAATATTATTTTTAATGCCATTTGATGCTCACAGATTTAGATAGTAAAGGGGGGAGAAATCAGTCAATCAGCTAAGCACCTGGTAGGCACCAAGAGCTGTGCCACATCTTGGAGATACAAAAACAAACCAAAAACAGAAAAACCCTCTATTTCCAAGAATTTTATGTTCGGAAAGCAGAACAGAGTATTATGTCCTCTAGTTACATGCCCATTCTGAATCCTTGGATCATAGATTTAGAGTTGGAAGGGCCCTTGGAGCCATGGGGGTCTGACCCTGTAATTTTACCTATGGATTGGAAAATACTGTTATTGTATTGTCTTCATGTCATTGGAGTACATTTTTGCCCGTATTACCTAAAGAAGGAGATTTATGAAAGTGAAAAGCAACAGAAATCTCTCTTGTAGAATTACTCATAGTTAATTGGGGAGAAGTTATCTGCCACAAGAGGTCCTGACGCAACATTTACAAAAGTCAGCGAAGAATCAGAATAAGACAGTGAATGGAAGTCAAAGGTCAGATGTATAATGAAGAGATAGTTTGGCATTGCAGACAAAAGGTGATAAAGAGCAGAGTTTAATTTTGTGATGGTCTGAATATATATGTGCCAGCTATGTCTAAGTATTTATATATATGTATGTGTGTGTATGTATCTTTCTGCATCTGTCTGTGTACATATGTATATCATTGTCTACGTGACACTAAGTGAAATAGAACTTTGGCGTGTGTCTGTTAATCTGGTTCATGGAGATGATAATCATCTCCCCGTGATACATTACTCAAATTAACCAGGTAATTGCTGTATCTTCACTTCATTTTGTGTTCTCTAGACCCAGGCAAAATCCACTTTAATATGCAATTGAATAGTCATCATTTTAATTCCTTCCTAAGATAGTATGAAAGTTTTTTTTTAAGTCAGATAATGTTAGAGTTTATGGTTAGTGATTTTTCCCTTTTAAGAACGTCTGAGTAGAAAGAAAAAAGTGATTTGTTTTGAAATCTCATACATTAGAATATTATCTGTTTGTACTCTCATATGAAGGTCTGCCAGAAAACAGGGGATGGATTATAAAGTTCTATCATTTGAAACCCATTATGGTCAGATGGTTGAGGATAAGACAGATTTCACATAGGTTAGTTTAATTTTAGATAACATCCTTCATATTCAGAGAAGTAGCCCAAGTCTCTTAATCTGAAATAATGATAATAAAGGAACCCTATTAGTCAGCAAGTATCTTAGTAACCTCTTGGGTTAGAATAAAAGAAAGGCTTATGGCTCCCAATGCACCATGATGCTTGGAACTGGTTGAATTCTCTGAGGCAGTGATGTCAAACTCACATAGAAATAGGGGTTGCTAAACCATACGTAATGATCTCTGTGGGATGCACATGGACTTAGAAAACCACATATAAATATCATCTGTGTTTTTGTTGTAATTTTATTTATTTTGTTATGTATTTCCCGATTATATTTTAATTTGGTTCAAGTGCACTTGGGAGTGTTATAGGCCAGGGTGTGTGTTGGATAACTTCTTTAAAGGAAATCCTCTGGCAGTTAAACTGAACCCTGAGTTGATCCCGCCACTCTGCCCCCTTCCTCCCTATTATATCCCACAGTTTTGGAATCTCTACCAAAGAATCCCCAAGTAGGTAGAGAGTACCTTTTGGACAATTCTCTCCTCTTCTTGTTGCCAGTGTTCTCCATCATTGTTGCCTAATCCAGCCTGTGCTGCAGACCTCTGAAATACCTATATTCTGTACCTTTGACAGTTAAAATTGTGTATGTTATGCAAAATATGTATAATAATAAATATTGTTGAAATTGAAGATCATCAGCATGATGACTGGTGTCCTTCATCACCCTTTTTTTGGTCCATAAAGATATGACTATAAGACGTAGAGCAGGGCCAGATACTGACTGATTTCTTAACTTTGATTTTATTATTTTCAGAATGGTTTCTTGCGAGCCCCAGTTTGAAAAGAAATTAAGTAAGAACCTTCACAAGTGAACTTTCAGCTAATAGGTGTTAGAGGCGGGGGGATGGGTGTTGCTCAGAGCCTGCTTGTAATGTGCTGAATAATCCATATAAGGTGATGGTTTGAGATTGTAATAGTGAGTGGCTAATCCATATAAGGTGATATGTGTTATATGTAGTTGTGATTGCTTGCTGATTGTTTTAAATTGCTGCTCACACGGAAGTGAGAGAGAGTTGTCGTTGTGATGTAGCA
>CM053582.1:348561875-348662242 GCA_028627135.1 Pseudochirops cupreus | reverse complement strand
GGCAAACTGTCATCTGCCCAGGCTCAGACACAAAACCAAATTTTAAAATAATTGGCATCATATCTCCAGAGAAAACCTTAAGTCTTATCTTCTTTTTAAGTAGATGAACGGAATTCTATTTTATCTTATTTGTCAGAGTGGGCAAATCTGAATAATTTAAATTCACAAGGGAGGAGAAGCACAAAGCCAAGCGTGTCTTCTTGTGTTCTTTTCTCTTCATGTTGAAAAATAATCACTTTAAAATTTCATTAAATAAGTATTTATGTTGAGTAAAAGAATACACTAAATACAGTTTTAAATGAAAGACAGTATCTAATGTGGCATCATAGAAAAGCACTGCCTGCTGGTTGGTAACTAATTGTAAGGAGAAGTGAAGGCTGTGCTTTGAGCAGACATGACAAGTAATCCTCACTACCCAGATGCGTAGTTGGCATCACCATCCACATAAGAATTTGTGTTGAGATCTCTCATAGACCTGGTTGAGTTAGAATATAGTTATCTCGTTTGTTAAGCTTCTGTTTTAAAAGTTTAGAGGTTTTTAAGTGAAGAGGATGTAGCCTGGGAAAGGTCTGGTCACTCCCAGAAAAATACACCAAGGTATCTTTTGGTTACACTGGCCTTTATTCCCATCTCCCTGGAGACTTGGGAAGGCTCCAGAGTAAATGACTCATTACAAGCAGGTGCATTGTCTTCTTTCCTGAATAGTGTCCCCAGCATCTTGCGTCCTTCTTAAAGAGTCCACGGCAGTGGAATCCTTGTCACGGTTTTAATGGCATCCTTGTCACAGTTCTTAGGCACACCTAACATCTACGATCCATCGTAAAGGTCCAGACCTCCCATTTGACTGGCTGGTCATGTCCAAAGCCCAAGTATGCTGTGCTTGGCCAGACTCAAGTTTATCTTGGTGCTTGCAAGGCTGCTGCCTGTGAAGTCAATCACAAGCAATTCTCCTGAGGGCTGCTGCTGTGAATAACTTTAAGGATTTAATCACATAGTATAGTGAATTCTTTATTTATTCAGCCATAAACTAAAACAAAACGTACAAGAAACTAAAGTACAACATCCACAACAATATGCCATAATAACTTATTACTAAGGTGGCCACAGTCTTGGACAAAACATATCATTTAGTAAGTCACAATCTCCTCAATCAGTATAGAGTGCCTAAGTCAATTCTTCTTCCATTTTGACTCCAGGTTGGCTTCCAATCATCCTTAAGCCAATCATCCTTAAGGGGCAGTGGAAAGTACAAAGGCGATCCACCCCTAGGTCACAGTAAGTTACAGTATCAGCAGTCAGCACTGAGTACCCAAGTAAAGTTCTTTTTCATCTTGACTCGAGGCTGAATTCCAAACCCCACAGCTCTTATTCCATGGAGACTGTCCGATCCCAGCTCTTTCCTGGATTCACTTGACTCTTGTCTGGATTCACCGGTAGGCAGCTCTCTCTTCCTGTTCCATATTGCAGCTCACAGGGACTGCTCCACACCAAGCTCTTCACAGTTTCTTTTTCCAGAAAAACAAAGCTCAACAGGGCTACGGCAGTGTTTACACACGTTGTTGGCACTATTGTCTCAGTCTACTTTCTGTCTGAGAAATCAACGCAAATCAGCAGACAGAGTGCTTCTGTGTGACAAAATAACATCAGCACAGACGGAATAGACAGAAAGAGTGCCAGACGTCCCAGACGTTCTTCCTCTCAGCTCATGCTTGAGCTTTTATCTGCTCTGCTCCTTCTGTTCCGCCCTTCTTGTTCTGACTCTTTTGGCAAGCTCTTCCCACCGTGGGCTCTGTATGATGCCCTTAGGCCTGTTAAGGGCAGGGAAGATCTCCAAACTCCTTAGGCCTATTAAGGGCAACCCAGCGTATACTGTTTTCGCAAAGACTTGACACGATCAGAGGGGAGGCTCAAGGGCACTTGAATAGCTGAAACAAGCAGCAAGTATTACTTTGCTTGCCATTACACTGCCTAAAGCAGGGACTGCTGATGTGGCCCCTAGACCACAGCGACAGAACAAAAAGAAAAAAAAATGAAAACACAAATAACTAATTAAAATAAGTAGAAAAACATCACCAACAAAAACAAGATGAAAAAATGTTTTGAGCCTCCCTCCAAATCCAACGACTCTTTTCCTCCGGACCTCTTGTCCAGACGCTAAGTTGCTATCCACAGGCCATTACTGCAGCTCTGCGCTTACACGCGCTGAATTCAGGCTGGGAGGGTTGCACAGATCGCTGGCGTGGGTGTGTGCCCCAATGCACAGTCTCCTCGGAGAACATCAGAATGTAGTTCTGTAGTAGTGTGAAAAAAGGGCCTGTTGGTTTGTGTCTGGAGTCCGTCAGATTCTTCTTTGAAGTCTGCTTCTGCTCCAGCACTGGGTCACTGCAAGTTGGTATCGCGTTCTCTGTAGAAAAGGTAAAAAGGACCTTCAGTTCTGTTGAGACACTAAGATTTAGAGTACAATGAATAAAACAAAGGCTTTTTTTCCATGTCAAATCGTACGCAGAGGGCTCATACCTGAGCCCATAAACAAATGACACAATTTTACCTTTATATCAAGGTCTGCCTCCCCCAGGGAGTTAGTGCTTCAGACTTAGGATGCCAATCTAGAATTGAGGTTCCTCCAAAAAGGAAAAATACCTGACTAGAGAGTCAGCCCTCTTTTCTGGACCTGCACAGTCCACATAAATCATAGTATCTATGAAGGGAAAAACACATATTTGCTCCCCACATTGTAGCCTCTTTCCTTGCTCAGTCCCAGTTCTTGTTTGGTCCTATAACTCAATGTTGTGTGTTGTGCAAGAACAATTTCTCTTTTCTCCAGAAGGCTTGATCCAGGAATTTTGGATTATCCAGTAACTCTGCATATTACTCCAACACTGCATACAGCCACTGCCATCTCTGGCTATGTGGTTCACTAGAAGGGCTTTGCAGATATACAGACTCCCCTTCCTGGAAATCAAATCTGAATATTTATTAACCTTCTCCTCTTTATTGTCTCTCAGATTTATTACTCTTTATCTCTCTGTTCTGTGTTTGCTTTCCCTTTCTTAAGACCATAACATGATGTTTGGCATAGGTGTATGGCTAACTTTTGCTTAATCATTCCATGATTCAGCCTAAATATGGTGGTGTTGGTTCAACAAAGGTTCCTCACCACCTCAATTCATACCTTTATATGAGGGGACTTACTGAAATTCCCTCAAACACCCTTATATCCAGTTCTTCAATCTACTTAACACTCTACTTCACCTACACAGCGGTGGCCATATCCTTGGCCTTGCCATTAACCATAAGAGTTCCACCCAATGATCAAGAACTCTGATGTTCCTTCATCTAGTTATAACACTGCATCATTCTGTCTTTCCTTATGCCTTATTCTTCCTAAAATTCTAGACCTTCCACTTCTTGGTTCTTTCCTATGCCATCATCTCTGCTCTGCTTTTACACTACTCTTCTCCCATTTTCAATCCTTTAGTTGACTAGATCAACTCTATACTCTTCTCTAGTCTAGAATTTCTCATTCTCTTGTCTTGTCATTGGTCATACCTTACCATACCCTAACCCTGATTAAGACCGTCATCCACCTTCTTATATTCCTTATCATGTTAATCCTAACACATGTTGCAGAATGGATTGAAGAAAGTCTGGCAACTCTGCTAATTGAGTCCAGTATAAATTTTTGTTATCTCAACTGTGCCATAATTGCAGCAAAGAAATCCTATTATGTCTTCCTAATTGATTCTCTGTTCCACTTCTTGTATAAGCTTTTTCAAACCTTCTCTTGTGTCCTGAAAATTCCCATTTGGGAATTTTGAAGTATCACTCCCTTCCCCAACCATCACAGCCTGAAGACTTTGCTTCTTTATTGAGAACAGAAGTCATTCCATGAGCTTCCTCCCCCCTTTCTCTTAATCTCACACTTCCTTAACATCCTTCCTCATTCTATTTTCTTTTACTTCAGTCTTTGATAAAGAGGTATTGTTTCTTGCCAAAACCAACCCTACTACATGTGCCCTTGATCTCACCCACGTAAATCTCTAGCAGAGTGTCTTTATCATCATCTATTTCTCTTTGTCTCTCAGTCTCTCTCATCCTCAGTCTCTCTTTTTCCACCTGTTCCTTCCTTGATGCCTATAAATATACTCATGTTCTCACCCATCCTAAGCTCTCACTAGACCTTACTGTCTTTGGAAGCTTTAGTCCTATATTTTCCTAGCCTTTTTCAGCCAAACTCTTTGAAAAAAAGCTTTGCATGCTTGTTGCCTTTGCTTCTCTCCTCTCACTCTTTTCTAAACTTAGTCCCACGCCACTAACTGCTCAATAGACATTGAAGTGGATACCATATAAGTATCTCAAACTCAGCATATCTAAAATGGAATAGATTTTCTTTTCTTTGCCACAGTTACCCTTCTTTTTAGGGCCCCATCATCCTTTCAGCCACTGGTTAACTTGGTGTCATCCTTACTCTTCACTCTGACTTTGCATATTCATTCATTTGCCACATTTTTTCATTTCTGCCTCCACTACATGTCTCCACTTGTAATTGCTTTCTCTTCCTCAGTTCTCTCTTCAATCCTTCCCACAACTGCTAAATTGATTTTCTATAAAGTACAAATCTGACCATGTTACTCCCCTACCTAAACTCCAGTGGTTCCCCATAACCTCTAGGGAAATATAATCTCTTCTGGAACTTAATTAATGCCAACTCCAACTTACTTTCCTGTCTTTCTAGACTTACTATTTATTACTCTCCTCCATGCACACAGAAGTCCTGCCAGATTGTCCCTGTTAGTGTTCTTTGTACATTGTACATAGTCTGCCACCTGCATGTCTTTGCACTAACTGGCTCTCATGCCTTGAACCGACTTCTTCCTCATCTCCATCTCTTAGAACCTCTAGTTTTGTTGAAGGCTTATCTCAAGCATCACATTCTACATGAGGCTCTTATTTGGTCCTTTCATCTATTATGTTTCTTCTCTCATTACTTTGTATCTCTTTTGCATATGCCTACATGTGTACGAGTGATTTTTCCTACCTTGAGGGAAGGGACTATCTCAGTTTTGTATTAGTATTTCAAGTGCCTGGCACACAGGAGGTACTTAAAATTACTTATTCAAAATATAAGTCATTCCCCAACTGAAAAATGGTCAAAGGATATGCACAGTTTCCAGACAAAGAAATCAAAACTATCTGTAGTCATATGAAAAAAATGCTCTAAAACACTATCAATTAGAGAACTGCATACTAAAACAACTCTGAGGTACCACCTAATATGACAACATGAAAAATGTTGGATGTTAGAGGGCATGTGGGAGAAGTGGGACACTAATGCACTCTTGGTGGAGTTGTGAACTGATCCACCCATTCTGGAGAGCAGTTTGGAACTATGCCCAAAGGGCTATAAAACTATGCATACCCTTTGATCCAACCATACCACTGCTAGGACTATATCCCAAAGACATCAAAAAAGGGAAAAGGACCTATTTGTACAAAAATATTTATAGCAACTCTTTTTGTGGTGACTAGGAATTGGAAATTGAATGGATGTCCATCAGTTGGGGAATGGCTAAACAAGCTATGGTATATGATTGTAATGAAATATTACTGTGCTATAAGAAATGACAGGATGATCTCAGAAAAACCTGGAAAGACTTATGTGAACTGATGCAAAGTGAAGTGAACAGAACCAGGAGAAAGTTAGTTATACACAGTAACAGCAACATTTTTTGATGCAGAACTGTGAATGACCTAGCTCTTCTCACCAATACAATGATCCAAGACAGTCACAAAGGACTAATGATGAAGTATACTATCTGTCTCCAGAGAAAGAATTGATATTGTTTGAATACAGACTAAAGCATGCTATTTATTTTTTTTCATTTTTTTCTTTTATTCTAATCTTCTTGTACAAAATGAGTAATATGGAATTGTTTTACATGATTGCACATGTACAAGCTGTATCTTTTGCTTAGCATCTCAAGGAGGGAGGAGGGGTAGGGGAGAGGGAGCAATAGAATTTGGAACTCAAAACTTTAAATAAAAATCTTAAAAAATAAAAATGAAATAAAGTTTGCTTTAAAAATAAAAAAAAAATAAGTGCTTATTCATTTGTTCATTTCCATTTCTTACCCTCCGTCACGGGTCACTTGATCTGAAATTTTATAAATTTCTCCCTACTTTAAGCCTTGGGAACAATTGACAGAAGAAATGAGAACAGTATAGTGCTTGTTATAGTTTCAGCTCTTTAGAGGGAATATGGCAGTTTACTTTTTTCTGTCTTTTTCATTTAATGCCAAGGGTCATTCAGTGTTCATGAACTGACTTAATTTTCTAGGGAAGAAAGTACTAAGAAAATATTCAAGCCTGCAGAATGCCACCAGTCTGAGGTCTTAAATTATGCATTTTACATGTAAATATTGCAAATTGTAAGATATTTTCAATGAATTTTTTATCCACTGTTTAGCATTAAAGTTTAAACTCTTGCCTTGAATTTTATGGAGTGAATTTTATTCTAAAAGCAACAGAAGTTTTAGTTGTCTTCCATAAGCTGGTGTTTTGTTTTGTTTTGTTTTTTGACTTTTTTCCTCAAGTATATAAAATGTGAAGGCATCCATTTCCCTTCCTCTGTCCCCAAGGAAATTTGGTTTATACTTGAAGATCTTCCCAGATTTTTCATGCAAAATGTTTCTATCTAGATGAGGTGTTGGAGTTAAGGCAACTCTATAGTATTTCTTTGTGAAAACAGCAGCATTCAGTCTAGATTCATGCTGCTCTGCACCTGTTCTCTTACCAGAAAACGTCCTCTCCTCCCGTCTTCCTCCACCAGTCTTCTTAGAAACTATAACCTTTGTCATTGTTTTTCTGAGTCACGGCAGTTTTCTCCACGAATGTTTCCAGATTTTGAAAATAACTTTTCTGGGATACTTTATTTCTTGAGATAAGATTGGATTTGATCTTGGCAAGACTGTGAAGTCTGTTTTCCACACTCTTTATCTCTCCATGTTTGGGGTTCTCAGATAATTTATTTTTAGATCCTATCATATTTTGGCTCTTGTTAGGTATTTTTTTTAATGCTACAGGAAATTTTTTATTACTAGTCATTAAAAGGGGCTAGGCATTCAGTTGAAGGTTTTATTATTGTTGTTAATTTCATTATCAGGTCTACTCTTATGCAAACTCACAATGCCATTTTCATCATAATCATTGCTCAGAATATTTCAATGTCAACTTCTTCTGTACCCTAATTTAATTTGACTTCATCTTCTCGTCCGTTTCTCTTGCCTCTGATGATTTGCTATTCCTTTAACATGGCAGTTTTTAAGCTTGGGCAGGTCACCATCACCTCTTAAGGCCTCAGTTTCTTCATCTGTAAAATGAGAGTATTGGTCTATGTCAGTGGTTTTCAACCTGTGGGTCGCGACCCCTTTGGGGGTTGAATGACCCTTTCACAGGGGTCATAGGGGTCGCCTAAGACCATGGGAAAACACATACTTCCCATGGTCTTAGGAACCAAGACACCACTCCTCTACCCATCTCCAGGTGGGCCTGCCCACATGCAGATACACCCACATAGGAGTCTTAAAGGCATTAGGAAGGTTGAGAACCACTGGTCTACGTGATATCCAAGCTCTCCTTCCAACTCCATATTCAATGATTCTGTGAATTGCAGCAAAGCAGAATGGAAAGACGGGGAAGGCAAGGTAAAGGAATAAGCTTTTATGTAGCACCTACTGTGTTCTAGGCACCAGGCTAAGCCCTTTACAAATACTATCTCATTTGAAAGAGAACTGGACCTGGAGTCAGTAGACTCTTCCTCCTCTTATTAGTTCTGTGAACAAGGGCAAAAAAATTTAAATCTGAGGAAACTAATTTTCCTCTCATAAAAATGGAGATAATAACACCTGAACTAACTACCCATAGATTGGTTGTAAGGACCAAATGAGATGGCATCTGAGAGACATTGGCTGAACTCTTGATTTATACACAATTTAAATTGCTTTACATTTCATTAATTCTCTGTTGTCTGGAATTTTCTTCTAAAAATTCTTATTCCCAAGGATGTTATTAAAAACAATTGAAGCGATGATATTCCACTCACCCGGCCAACTTTCAGGCCCTCATTTATCCCTTCTGTGATATGTTGTAATAGTCTTCCTGCTTTCCAGTCTCTTCCTTCTCTGGGTCATCCTCTACATAGCTGCCAAAACAGTCTTTCAGTGGTTCAGGTTTGATAACGACATTCTTCTGCTCAGAGAACTTACTCTGACATTGAAGATCATTTAGTGTCTCTGTCTCCCTCTCCCTCCTCTCCCCTCCCCTCTTACCTTCCTTCCCCCCCCTCCCCTCCACTCCCCTCCTCCCTCCCTCCACACTCCTCCTCCCTCCCTCCCTCCACACTCCTCCTCCCTCCTTCCCCACCTCGCTCTCCTCCCTCGCTGTCTTCTCTCTGTCTCTGTCTCTCTCTCACCTTCCCTCACTTCCTCCCTCTTCCTCTCTCTTTCCCCCTCTCCCTCCATCCCTTCCTCCCTCCCTCCCTCTGTCTCCTCCTCCTCCTCCTCTCCCTCCGACTCTACCTACCCCCTTCCCATCTCTGTTCCTCTCTCCCTCCCTTCTCTCCC
The DNA here is from genome assembly GCA_028627135.1 of Pseudochirops cupreus. Lineage (NCBI taxonomy): Eukaryota > Metazoa > Chordata > Mammalia > Diprotodontia > Pseudocheiridae > Pseudochirops > Pseudochirops cupreus. The sequence continues at coordinate 348,653,621 of CM053582.1, read as the reverse complement.
TCTTAGCTCAGAAGCTTCAGTCTTTGCTCCACTTTGCTCACCTGACCTGATTTGTCCCTCCTTAGACAGTCTACTAATCCCCTGCCTAGAAGCTCACCATATTAGTTCTGAACTTAAAAAAAAAAAACAACCAACCTCAGGAAATCCCCCAGCCTCAACGTTCCCTGGAGTTGGGACTAGAGCCATGTGTGTTACTCTCAGGCCCACCTCGCAGTATACTCTCTCATGAATTCTGGGTTCTAGCCAAAGTGTTCTTTTAATTGTTCCCTGAACTTGCCACCTCCCTTCTCTATTTGTTTTTTACTGGCTGCCCCATGTAGCTGAAATGTGTTTCTTCTTTCTCCTTGCTCCTTAGGATGACCCAGCCAGGGGTCAGTCCTTTCTGAAGGTTTCTTTGACCCTGCCCAGCCATAGTGCTTTCTTTCTTCTCTCAAATACCTTTTTTTTTTTTGCTTACCTACGTACATGTCACATTCCCCAGTAGAGTGTGTGCTCTTTGAGATGTAGGGACTGTTCAGTTCATACTTTTGTAGCCTCAGTGCCTGGCACACGGCGGGTACTTGACAACTGCTGGCTTAACTTGGGAAGAAAACTTTGAATTCTTTACAAGAGAAGCAGGATGTGAGTTCAGGGTATTTGTAGTCCTTCGTTCTGTAGTCTCTTAAATTTGGCCCTCCCCATCTCTCTGTCCTGTGTCAGCTCTCTCTTCTTAAGGGCATAACTTAGGGCATTATTTCTCAAACTCTTTGGTTTCAGGATGACTTTATACCCTTAAAAATTATTGAGAACCCCAAAGAACTTTCATTTGTGGGAGTTATATCCAGAAGTATGCTTGCAAATGTTTAACAATTGGCTCTCTCTCCAAAATGTCTGCAGGGCACACTTTTCAGTTTGATCTGCATTTCCGTTTTCTCCATTACTTTCTGAAATCTAGGCAATCTGTGAAACAATCATTTTCCAAAACAAAAAATAGAAAAGTAGGATTTTTTTTTATAACTTTTCCAAATCTGATTATTAATGTCTGGCTTCAAAAAGACAGCCAGAGTCTCATATCTGCTTCTACTTTCAATCTGTTGCTTTTTGTTGTTTTGATTGAAGTTATGTTGAGAAAATCCAGTGTCACACAGATATGTCTTTGGAAAAGGGAGACGTATTTTAATAGGCAAACAATATCTTATCATTATTATAGAAATAGTTTTGACTTTAAGAACTCCTTGAAAGATCTTGTAGACCTTAGAGTCCTAGGGCCACAGTCTGAGTACCAGTTTGGTGTCTTAGGGTTGGGTACAGGCATACGACTGGTCTTGACTTGGCCAATTGTTCCATGTCTCAGTCAGCCAGAATGTGGTGGTATTGGGCCAGCAAAGATACGTGTTCACACATTTATCAAGGAGAATTCCTTAATTTCAGAACAGGGCCTCTGATCCTCAACAACCCCTCCTCCTTTGAGGTCCACTCTGTCCAGATTGATCACCCAGTCCGGATCTGGGTTGTTGTTAGCTACAACCATCACAGGTTATTCTCCCTCCTTTCTCAACGAGTTCTATTCCTCACCACCCCCACTCCTGCCCGTATCCCAGGGGACTTCATGCTGACATTTCTTGAACACTGTTACAAGTCATAGTCCAGATGAATGGCCGTTTATTGTGTCACTTATCCTTAAAAAATGGAGATGTTACAATAAACTGAACGGAATGGTGCTCCTGCGTTTTACTGAATGTATTTTTCATGAGCTTCTTTGTAGGAATTCCCTGACTTCTGATAGATAATCCCTAGTTTTTCTGATACTGTTACGTAGTCCCAGGGGCTGGCTCCTTCTCCAGCAGAAATAACAGCTGATATTAACTTCCAGAGGAACCATCTGTGGGTGAAGAGCTCTTCTGTCCATCTTGGCAGGAGACTCTGTACTGTTTAAATGCAGTTAACCCCTCACTTGGCACCAGTTTGCAAAGAGGCATTTTTTTTGCTGGCATTCTTTTGAAGATCTCTTCTTCTTCCTCTTTCTACCCTAAAAAATATCAAGCACTAATTCTGATATCAGTTGGAATACCAGCCTTTCTTAGAATACCTGTCTTTAGGGTTCTGTTAGCACCTTATACTTCTCCACAGAAAGCTCTTAATTATTTTGTGTTATGGACCCCCTTTGACAGTCTGGTGAAACCTATGGACCTTTTCTCAGAATAATGTTTTTGAATGCATAAAGTAAAATGAAATACACAGGATTACAAAGGAAGCCAATTATATTGAAATAAAGAGGTAATTGGTTTTCCTGCCCAAGTTTATCTATGTCCTCAAATCTATCCGTGAGCCCCTTGGGGATCTGTGGGCCACAACTTAAGGACCTTTGTTTTAGGGTAATTTTTCCTTAAAGATCTCGATTTTTTATGAGCTGTAAATTACTAGGATTACATTATGTTACTCTGAATGCTGCTTTATACAGGATGTCCCAAAATTCTTAGTGCAGATTTAAGCATGGGCGATAGTGGGGGTGGTTTTTTGTTTTTTGTTTGTTTTGTTTTTTTGAACCACCCATAGAATCACTAGAAACAGCATTGCATTCATAATCCTGAGAGCTGCATTCTAGTTCTCCTGGCACAGTAATGAGCATGAGCTTTTGGGGGGAGAGGGGCAGCAGGAGGCGGCTTGAGTTCAGATCCTGCTTCTTTCACTTGTCACCTGTGTTTGACCCTAGGTAAGTCACTTCATAGGCCAGACCAGACAGACAGCCTTTGAAGTTCTTCCAGCTGTAGATGTACTTATGATTCAGGGGAGTTTGAGTTTCTTCATCTATAAAGTGAGGAGGATTGGAGTAAAGTTCCATTTCATCTCCAAATCTCTAATCTCTCAGTTAGCTGGGTGACTTTGGACAAGTCACATGACATCCCAGGGCCACAGTTTATTTATCTGTAAGAAGAAGGAGTCGTCTAGCTTATAGGATTACACATTTAGAAGCGGAAAGGACTTTAGAGAGCAGGAAACTGGACTCCAGAGACCGTATGGGAATTTGCCCAGCGTCAAATAGGTAGTAAGCAGTAGAAGTGGAAATAGAGTCCAGGTCCTCTTGACTCCAAACCCAACACCCATTTGGTCACTAAGGGCCAGTCTGACTGTCTGTGATTCTAAGTTTCATTCTGTTCTACCAGGACTTTATCACTTATCATGAGCCTGGCACGTAGTAGGTGCTTGGTAAATGTTTGTTGAGTTGGATTGGATTGAATGAAGAGGATTAAGAGATTAAAAAGTAGAAAGAACTGATATTGTCTGAATACAGACTGAAGCATGTCTTCCCTCCCCCTGTCCCTCACTTCCTTCCTTCCTCCTCCCTCCCTCCCTCTCTCCCTTCCTTCCTTCCTTCCTTCCTTCTCTCCTTCCTTCCTTCCTTCCTTCTTTCCTTCCTTCCTCCTTTCCACCCTTCCTCACTTCCTTCTTTTCTTCCTTCCTTCCTTCCTACCTATTTCTTTTTTTCTTTCATCTGAGTCTTCTTGTACAAAATGACTAATATGGAAATGTTGTACATGATAACCTATCTTGGATTGCTTACCATATCAGGGAGAGGGGAGGGGAAAGGAGAGAGAGAGAGAATGTGGAACTCAAAACTTAAAAAAAAACCCAAATGTTAAAAAAAATGTTTAAACATGTAAATTGGGGAAAAATAAAATATTATTTTTGAAAAAGAGATTAAAAAGTAGACTAAACTGGTAAGTTGGTCAGGGGATGTTCATTGAATTTGTGGCCTGTTTGGATGCTTATAGAGAGGTGACTGTAGGGTGAAAGTATATGTAGAAAGTAGGAGCTGGGGATAAAAGAAAATTCCTTGTCATTGGATTTAGGTTAGGAAGGAATCTTGAAGATCATTTCATCCACCCTTTCCACTTTGTAGAGTTAAAAACTGAGGCACATATTTATAGGAGCTCTTTGTGGTGGCCAAGAACTGGAAATTGAGGGGATGCTTCAACTGGGGAATGGCTAAACAAGTTGTGGTATTTGAATGTAATGGAATACTATTGTGCTATAAGAAATGATGAGCAGGCAGACTTCAGAAAATCCTGGAAAGACTTAAATGAACTGATACTGAGTGAAGCAAGAAGAACCAGGAGAATATTGTACACAGTAACAGCCACAGTGTGCGAGGACTGACTTAGATAGACTTGGCCCTTCTCAGCAATGCAAGGACCTAAAACAATTCCAAAGGACTCATGATGGAAAATGCCATCCCCATCCAGAGAAAGAACTATGGAGTCTGAAGGCAGAGCGAAGCAGACTAGTTTCTTTTTTTTGTTTTGTTTTGTTTTCTTTCTCATGGTTTCTCCTATTCATTGTAATTCTCCTGTGTAACATAGCTAATGTGAAAATAGGAATGTTTAATAGGAATGTATTGTAGAGGCTATATCGGATTTCATGCCCTCTTGGGGAGGAAGGAAGAGAAAATTTAAAGCATATGGGGATGAATGTTGAAAACAAAAAATAAATAAATTTACTTAAATAAATTTTTTTAAAAAAGAAAAAGGAAAAAATACTGAGGCACAACAGAGTTAGGTTACTTGCTTGTCACACAGGGATTAAAATGCAGAGACAGAATTTAAAGTCTGGTCTTCAGATGTCATCCACTTGTCTCTTTAGTGTGTTTTTCTATAGTCAACCCTTTTTATGTCTCTGACTACCTCACACTGTCCCTAATTCTGGGCATCTGCATTTCTCTTTTCCTGATCTGGTGCTTATTCAAATTACTCACAGAATACTTACGTATTTCACATTTGACATTGCTAGAATATCACCTTAGAGAGGAAGGAAGGATGGGCGGAAAACATTATTTATTAAGCACCTTCTGCATTCCAGGCACTGTGCTAAGCGCTTTGTAAATATTATCTTATTTGATCCACTCAACATCTGTAGGAGATAGGTGCTGTTATTACCCCCATTTTACAGATGAGGAAGTATAGGCAAACAAGGTTAAGTGACTTGCCTAGGATCATACAGCTAGTATGTCTGATCTGGGGTAGGATTTGAACTTATGTCTTCCTGATCCCAGGCCTAGCACTGTGTCCACTGTGCCACCTAGCTTCCTCTATAGAAACTGAGTATGATAGTGGAAAAAGTGTTGAATTCCAAGGTAGAAAGTCAAATCCCATGAACCTATGCAAGCCACTTAGTCTCTTTGGGCCACAGTGTCCTCACTTGTAAAATGGGAGGGTTGGACTAAAAGACCCCTAATGTTCCCTTCATCTCCAAGTTTGTGATCCTGTGTGAACATAGTAACAGATTAAATACAAAATAATTGAATGTTACATCTGGGTTAGTTGTAATAGTGATGGAGCTTACAGCCAGAGTGACCGCTGCACTCTGGAACGGAGATGTCACACATGCCACCCATAGCACTCCTGAAAAATGTGGACTGAAAAAGATCAAAACGTAACTGGAAAATATTTAACAAAATAAACAAAAATACCATGAAACATAGATAATATTACATCTCAAAGCGATGTCATTCTGTGACTCACAGGGGTCCTTATCGTGTGGCTTGGCGGCCCCCTGTTTTATTGGAATTTGGCACTACTGTTCTAGCAAAGCGGGGAAAGAAGAGCCACATTTAAAACAGCCTTATGTTTGTTTATTTTACTTAAAAAGCATCTCATTTATTTTAAAAACTTAGTTCTTGATTTATTTTATAAGTGTTTATTATGTCTTCTTTCCACTACCCCTGCATAAATAATTTAAAAAAGAAACTCATAAAAATATGTGTAGTCCATAAAAACAAATTCCTGTATTGGCCGTGGTCAGAGATGCGGATCTCCATCTGCATTTCAGTTCCTGTGCCTCTCTGGCGGGAGGCACGTGACACGTTTCATCACAGGTTTTTTGGAAACGTGATCGATCATTGCTTAGATCAGAGTTCTTTAAAAAGAGGTTGTTTTTTTTTAACCTTGTCATTATTTAAATTGTTCTCCTAGTTCTTCTTTCTTCATGTTGCATCAGTTCATAGATGTTTTCTGTGTTTCCTCTGAAACTGTCCGTTTCATCATTTGTTTTGTTACAATATTATTCCATCACATTCATACACCACAATTTGTTTAACTGTTGCCCAAGAGGAGGACAGCTCTTTTGTTTCCAATGTTTCCTCTATAATAGTATATGCTATGATTGCACATGTATAATCCATTGAAATTGCTTGCCTGGAGTGGGGGGAGAAGAAGAGGGAGGGAGAGAATTTTGAACTCAAAATTTAAAAACAGTGTTAAAAAATTTGGTTTATGTATAAGGGAAAAAAATAAAAAAATTAAATGAAAAAAAAAACTGTGAACCAAACTAATTTTATTTTCCATACTTAAAATTAAGTCCTTTTCACACTAATGTACACATTTATATGAAGTATTATAATAGCTAATGTTTAATAGTATTTTACAAATATTATCTCATTTTATCCTGACAACCCTAGGATGAAGTAGCTATTATTATCCTAATTTTATAGATGAGTAAATGGAGACAAATAGTGGTTAAGTGACTTGCCCAGGATCACACGACTAGTTAGTGTCTGAAGTTAGATTTGAATTCTTGGCTACGGGGCTAAGGGTCTAGCTCTCTATCCTCTTGTGTTTGGTTCTTCTGCAAAAACGTCTGGGAATATTATTGAATATTATCCTTTTAAGTCAATTGTTTTGAACCATATAATGGAAAATACTGAAGTTTTTTATGCCATAAAAGTTTATTCAGTGTCTTTTTCAAAATCTTTTGCAAAATAGCACACATTGTTTCTTGGTGCAAGGCACGGTTTTGTTTCTACCCTACTTAGTCGTACATTCAGCATTATTGTGGAGGCAGTGGAAAGTCATATTTTTGCTTGACTGATAGAAAAAATCAGAACAATTAAAGTGAATTCTATAGAGAAGTCTTTAGATAATTACTTGTTGGGGAGATTATTGTGAGGATGTTCCTAGCAAGGAGTGGTTTCAGCTCAAAGACTTCTTAACTTCTGTGACCTCTTCTGTCTTTAGATTCTGGGAGGAGGGTCTAAGTGGAGACCCTCATTAACTTTGAGGTCACCTCAACATAATAGACTCATACCCATGTCCTTTAAGTGAACTCCTTCTAACTGTCCTAATGATAATAAAGTTCTTAGTGGTTACTTGTATCATAATACAGGAATTCAAACAGTTTAAATTAATACATTCCTTATGATTTCTCACTCATGTTTACTTTTTTATGCTTCTCTTCAGTCTTGTGTTGTATCAGATTTTCTATTCAATTTTTTTCATCAGGAATGCTTAAAAGTCTTCTATTTCATTGAATATCCATTTTCTCCTCTTGTAGGATTATACTCAGTTTTATTGGGTAGATTATTCTTGGTTGTAACCCTAGCGTCTTTGCCTTCTAAAATATCATATTCTAAGCCTTCTACTCCTTTAGAGTGGTAGCTGCTGAATCTTGTGTTATTCTGACAGTAGCTCCATGGTATTTGAATGATTTATTTCTGATTGGTTAAAATATTTTCTCTTTTACCTGGGAACTCTGCAAGTTGGCTATAATATTCCTGGGAGTTTTTATTTTGGACATCTTTCAAGAGGTGATAGGTAGATTCTTTCAATTTCTACTTGGCCCTCTGGTTCTATATCTGGGCAGTTTTCCTTGATTATTTCTTGAAATATGATGTTTAGGCTCTTTTAAAAATCATGACTTTCAAGTATTCTAACAATTCTTAAATTTTCTCTCCTTGTCTATTTTCCAAGTCATTTTTTCCTCTTTGAGATATTTCACATTTTCTTCTATTTTTTTTAGCTTTAATTTTCTTTTCTTGTAGTTTGATATCTCATGGAGTCATTAGCTCACACTTGACCAATTCCAGTTTTTAAGGAGTTACTTTCTTCAATGAGGTTTTGTACCCTTTTTTTTTTTAACCTTTTGGCCAATTCTTAAATATTATAAGGAATTATTTTCTCACATGTGACTAGAGATATTACTCTAATTACAGTAATGCTGCCTGAAGAATAAACCCTTTTTCCTTCCTCTAGCTCATCCCCATGACCCACGTTTATCACTTACCTTCAACTCCCACAAGCTTTTGTAAATGTCCTTTTATTCTCTTCTCCTATTTCTTTCACTTTTCCCCCTTTGTGCCTCTTTTATCAAGCTGTTAATTCTCTTTTCGTAATTTTCTTATGTTGCTTTCATTTCTTTTCCCATTTCCCTTCCCCACTATTGCTCTTATTTTATTTTTGCATTTTAATTTTTGCTCTTTCAAAAATCACTTTCTTTAGTACTTCTGGGAATTCTTGTTGGTTGGTTTCTAATCTTCATTTTTCTTTGAGGCTTTGTTTGTAGATATTTTCAAGTTGTTGTCTTCTTCTGAATTGTGTCTAGAGCTTTCCTGTCAGCATAGTAACTTTTTATAATCAGTTTCTTTTGTTATTATTGTTGTTTGCTTATTTTTCTAGCCTTTTTTTTTTTACTTTGGACTTTATGTTAGAGTTGGGCTCTGCTCACCTCTGGGGATGGGGAGAGGTATCTGACCTGATTGTCTGACTTTTATGTCCTGCTGCTTTCACGGATAGTTCTGGAGTTTGGTGTTTCCAAAGTGATGTGATCTGAGGAGACTTCTGGTCACTGCCCTCAACTTTTTCTTGATTATCCCCCTCAGAATTCAGTTTGACATGCTTTTTTAAGGTTAGAGGGGTGTGTTGGGAGAGCTCAGCAAAAATGCTTGTTTCTTCACTTTGCCATCTTGGCTCTGCCCCCAACTCTGATGATTTTGAATAAATTATTATTTATTAAGTATTTATTTTGTGCATAGCAGCACTGTCTTAGGTACTAGAGATGTAAAGAAAAAAAATGAAGAGAATTCTCCCCTCTAGGATTTTATATTCTTTTAGAAATATACATAGCAATGTGTCATTTCAGGAAGTTGAAAGCACCAACAACTGACAAGATCAGAAGAAGCTTCTGGTAGGAGAGGGCTTTTGAGTAAAGCCTTGAAGATCACTAGATATTCCTAAGAAGAACAGAGGTAAAAAGGATTGCCTCCCAGAGACAGGCACCAACTTGTTTGTAGATGTACTGTAGGAGATACTGCTCTAGTCACAGTACTGTTGCCTTGAAAATAAACTTTTTTCTTCTCTCCACCTTTATCATATTCCCAACTTCCAAAAGCTTCTCTAAACATCTTTTCATTCTTTTCTTCTCCTATTTCTACTTTTTTTTTTTACCCTTTCCTTCTGAGTAACTGGATAACTGACTACAGTGTGGAATTGACATGTTTTATTTCTTGAATAAAAGTATATTGAACAAAATTTTTTTCTGTTTTCTTTACTTAATTTAAAATGCAGCTGGGTTCAATGCACTATGTGTATATCTGTCCAAAGAAATAAAATGCACCAGGACCATTCCCAATCTACCCCCTCCCCACATCCCCAAACATAAAAAGCAAAGCACAAATGATTTTTTATTTACATCTCAGTTAATTTTTCTTCTTCAGTCAAGAGCTCTTTTATGTAATCTCTTGGATAGATGTATGAGTCTGCCAGATCTGAAAACAGAGACCAGATTTACCTAAATATTCAGTTTAGATTACATTTGTTTTGCATCCGTAGAAATTCAGAAAGCTAGACTCTTCCTTTGGAGATTTTTCCCCCTTCTCCAAATTTTTGCTAAAATTAAGTCATCTGTCTCGGGAACTCAGCGGAGGTGGAGTTTGTCCAGGAGGATGTAGCCATGACGAGAGGGAGATTGCTCTCCTGTCTTTGTTAAGTGTGGTGGTGGCGGCAGCCGCGGTTGGAGCCCCCTTATCTCATTAGAATGAGTGTTGGGGAACTCACAGATGAGTGCTAGAGAGTGTCAGAGTGTAGCCCTAGAATAGTATATTTAGACTTGGAAGGACCTTAGAGATTATCCAGTCTAAAGAGTGCCAGTCCTGGGGTCAGGAAGGTTCATTTATTTCCATGAGTTTAAATCTGATCTCAGATACTTGCTAACTGTGTGACCCTGGGCAAGTCATTTAAACCTGTTTGCCTCAGGTCTTCATCTGTAAAATGAACTGGAGAGGAACATAACTAACCACTCTAATATCTCTGCCAAGAAAGCACTGAATAGGGTCATGGAGAGTTGAACATGACTGAAAAATGACTTAATGTGCCAGGTATGGTGCTAAGTGCTAGGACAAAAAAGGTAAAATCAATACCTTCCATATTTCAAAGAACTCACATTCTCCTGGGGGAGACAACATGCAAACAGACAGCTGTGTACATAACAAGAAATAAATAGGATAAAATTGGAGAGAATCTGAGAGGGAAGGTGTGAATACTAAGGGGAGGGGAGAATAGGGAAGGCTTCTTGGGCAACAAGAAGCCAGGGAAGCCAGGAGGAAGAGGTGAGGAGAGAGTGAGAACATTCTGGGCTTGGAGGACGGTCATTGAATAGGCAGAGTTAAGAAATGGAGTGTCCTATTTGAGAAACAGTAAGATTGTGACTGGATGATAGAGTAGGTAAAAGAAAGTAAATTGTAAGAAAACTGGAAAGATAAAAAGCAGTCAGATTGTGAAGGGTTTTAAAAACCATACAAGATTTTAGTATTTGATCCTGGAGGTAATAGAAAACCGCTGGGGTTACTTTGTAGGGGTAGAGGTGTATGTATGACATAGTCAAACCTGACCTTTAGGAAGATCACTTTGTCAGCTGAGTGTAGGGTAGACTGGAATGGAGGCATCTAGGACATTTCCAAAGTCTGGGCATGACATGATGACAGCCTGCACCAGGGTGGTGCCATAGTCAGGGGGAGAAGCGAGTGTATGTGGGAAATGTCGTACAGGTAGAAATAACAGAACTTGGCAATAGACTGGATCTGTGGGGTTAGTACACTGGAGGGGTTGAGAATGACACCCAGGTTGCAAACCTGGGTGGCAGGGAGTTTGGCGGCACCCTGGAAAGTAATAGGTAAGTCTAAAAGAGGGGCATGTTTGGGGCATGGGGAAGGGAAAAAGATTTGTTTTGGACGTTTGAGTTTAGGAAGAATCCCCAACATCCAGTCTGGAATATGTAATAGGAAGTTTGCGTGATTCCATAGATGGCAAGAGAGAGAAGTTAGGGCTAGAAAATGAGGTCTTTGAGTACTTTGTATGGGGGCTCTTTGTTCTGGAAGAGGATCAAAATGACATCACTATGCAAGAGTCCAGTGTCAGTATGTGTGACTGTGGCTGATCAGACCAGTACAGAGCTGGAATGCTCTACCACAGGTTGGGCACAAGTCCATGTGAATGTTTGGGGTAGATGCTCCGAATTTGCATATCCTGTGTTTCCTTTGAGCTGTTCTTATTCTACTTTGTTCATGCACAGCACCTTCTCTGATGTGGTCCTGTATAGTGCTAAGTGGTCCTCTATAGTAATTTGTACAGAAATCAGTGGAATCCACGGAGGCTGTACTCCTTGGACTTCTCTCTCCTACTGTCTCTTTTCTCCATCCCACCCAGTCCTTTTCAGTTTCCTTTTGTGTGTTATCTTCCCCTGTTAGAATGTAAGCTTCTTGAGGGCAAGGATTGTCTTTCTTTTTCATGTTAGTATCCCCAGCACTTAGGGTAGTTCCTGACCTATTGTAGCTACTTAATGAATGTTCGTTGACTTAACTGACTGATGAGATCAACAAATGAGATGGTATATATAGAGGGAGAAAAGAAGAGGGTCCTCTGGATATGCTGTAGCTTCCTGGTCTTAGATATTTCAGCATTTTGTTTTGTTTTCGTCTTGACCTGAGTGTTATCCTTTTCTTTCTCCCCAATTTGACTGTGTATAAAAATACTTAATGTTTTACTTGATGAAGCAGTAAGGCAACTGTCCTGACTTCTGAAATAGGAGACTTTATGTTAAAAGTGAGTAAGGCCAAATTCAGTCCTTACAGACGGATTGAGATGATGGGATAGACTTACTAACCTTCCCAAGTTTTCATTATTATTTTGTGCCTTGAGTCTTTTGATTTTTTTTAATGTCTTTAGTTTTTACATTGCCTGTATTTCTCCATATATTTTACACCCCCCCCCCCCCCGCCCACCCCCATGATGTTATAGCCACACCCGTGGGTCTCACCTCTGCAGAAGGGCAGTGTCTTCTCATATCTTTTCTTTGGGGTCAACTTTATACTTTATATAATTTAAAAGTATTTTAGTTTTACTTATTTTTGTCGAGGTCACTGTAGTTATTTCTATGTGTGTTATTTTCCTGGATCTGTGTATTTTACTCTGCATCAGTTAATATAAGACTTTTTCCATGCTTCTCTGAATTTTTCATGTTTGTTATTTCTTCCAGCACATTCACGTATCACAATTTATTTAGCTATTCCCTAATCAGTGGGTATCCCCTTTGTTTTCAGATTTATTTTTTTTTTACCATGAGAAGCATTGCTATACATATTTTTGTATGGAGCCTCTCTTTTTGTCAGAAATCTTCTTGGAGTATATGCCTAGCAGTGAGATCTCTGGGTCAAAGAGTGTGATCATTTTAATTATTTTATTTGTATAATTCCAAATTGCTTTCCAGAATGGTTGTACCAATCTGTAGTTCCACATTGCATTGCATTGCATTAGTGTGTCTGTCTTTCCACAACCCTTCCAACAGTGACCATTCTTGTCTTTGGTTATCTTTGTCAGTTAACTGAAAGTGGGAGGTGAAATCTTGGAGTAGTTGTGACTGACATTTCTCCTATTATTAGTGATTTGGAGCACATGACTGCTAATAGCTTGTGATACTTCTTTTGAGAATTGCTTGTTCATTTCCTTTGTCCACCAATCTGTTGGAGAATGGTATTTAGTCTTTTTTTTTTTTCTTTTTGGAGGGCAGTTGGGGTTAAGTGACTTGCCCAAAGTCACACGGCTAGTAAGTGTGTCAAATGTCTGAGGTCAAATTTGAACTCAGGTCCTCCTGACTCCAGGGCCGGTACTCTATTCACTGCGCCACCTAGCCGCCCCTGGCATTTAGTCTTACAAGCTTTCTGTTATTTGTCTACATATCTTGGCTATGAAACCGTTATTTGCATTAACAAATGTAACACAAATTCTTTCCCCCCTGTAGATCACTTCCCTTCAGGTATGTTCATTTTATTTGTATAAAAGCTTCTTCAGTTTCATGTAAGTAAAATGATCTTTCCTTCCTTTTGTTGTTGTCTCTGTTGCATTATTAAGGAAACTCTTTTTGATGTTGGCAGAAGTGAGGCAAGTCCCTGACTTGTGTTTCTCGATCTGTAGGGATAGCGTCATCTCTAGATGTTTCGGAGAGCCCGGGAAGTATCCAGGTAGCTCGGGGTCAGACAGCAGTGCTGCCTTGTACCTTCACCACTAGTGCTGCCCTGATTAACCTTAATGTCATCTGGATGGTAATCCCCCTCTCCAACGCCAACCAGCCTGAACAGGTACCGTTGTTCAGTGTAGTAATGTGTTTGTATCTGACTTGGATTATCACTTATCTGTTAGACATTTACCATTCATTGCAGGTGTGTGTGTGTGTGTGTGTGTCTGTGTGTGTGTGTGTGTGTGTCTGTGTGAGCGAGTGCGTGTGTGTGTCTCTGTGTGTGTGTGTCTGTGTGTACCAGAGGAATAGATCTGGATATCAACTTTAAAATTACCGGAGGGCAAAAGGGTCCTTTCTGCAGTTTTTACTACTCGTTTCCCATGTGATTTTGTAACAACCATGAGCACTGAAGAAAAAATAAAGTATGTAGTAAAGATGGGACCAGTAAGCACCAATGAATAAGAGACCCTTGTATTTTAATACAATCACGCTCTAAATAATGTAGCCCCCAACTAATGTCATTCCTCAGTAATGTTAATACATTGTAATCAAACTTCACTTAACATTATGGTAACATCACTGTAGTGTTTTTTTGACTGGTTGTCTGTTTGTAACATTTATAAAGTTGCTGCTTTGGAGCTAATTGCCTCCCTCCCTGAACTGCAGCCTTCCCCACTCTTTCCACTCACCCTCCCCAACCTCTCCCCCCAACTTATTTGAAAACATTTCGTTTTCAAGAAGTCGGTTAATGAAGCTAGACAGGTTATGAGTGTGATACATAAAGAGCTATGATTTCATTGCTGTGTGTCATACCTTCCACTGATGTGGATTCAAATCCCATCATGTTATTTGTGAGTTACTGTGGCTGAAAACATTGTTTTCCAACCCTCTGGTGATAAGCCAATCTGTCCTTGGCTACACTGGTTTTTGGGCAACAAACCTATATTCGTTTGCCAGCCTTGTACTCAAAGCTTTCTCAGCTTTGTGGGATCTTGCCAGAGCTTGTTCTCCACAGGTACAGACCTTCAAGAAAACAGCATCATTCCCAAACCAGAATGTGGTATCAGAGTCAGACTTTAGTGAAAGATTGCTAGTCATATCAGTAGTAATAAAGAAATAATGTAATAATAATACCACTTGAATTTACTTAACAGATTTCTTCCAAAGTTTTCAAAAGTACGTTAGAACACTCAAGAAAATTAGCTAGAATTATGGCCTGAAAGAAATGACATGGCCTTTAAAAGAAGGTATATGCAAGTAAAAATTGAAACTATGACTCACTAAATTAATATTTTACTTGCTCAGGTTACTAATGCTCATTGCTACTGGATGTATCTATTTTTGGCCAACGATCCACACTGGTTAATGTTCTTTGCAGTGAAAAAAAGTAGCAAATTAATGAATTATGCTTTTGTATACAATTCTGTACTTAGAGATAATTATTGCTTTTAACAAGATCTTTTATCTCACAGACGTGCTTGTACATGAAAGTATTTGATGAACCTGTCTTTGTGCTATGAAATTCAGACATGCTTATAAAGTATAAACGATTGTCATTTGTTAAAGACGTTACTGGAATCGTTATTTTTAGTAACAAAATTAGAACTAGACAGAAGTCATAAATTTATTAATTGTTCTTCCTTGCTCTGGATATTAGTTCGTATTAAGTCTCTTAACCACAGTTATGATTCTGTGATACAGTAGTCATGGGAAGGGTAATGTTGATTTTCTGAGCTGTTAAAAACGTTTTTAGAAACTATACTCAAGGTAAACATATGTAGTTTATCTTTCTTCTTGTGGAGATGGCAGAAGAAAATTATCATCTCCATGTGACAGATGAGTGTTTCGGGCCTGGAGCCGGGATCCTCAAAAGTGCATTCTAAGGCCTTGGGGAGTCCCCATACCCTTTCAGGTGCTCCTTGAGGTCAAAACCTTTCTCATAACAATCTAAGAGATTATTTGTCTAGTAAGATATTCTTCCTTTTTCCAACTATATATATATCTGCTTGAGGCCAGATTTTCTTCATATATTTCAAACAAAAAAAATTTGAAACAGGATTGAACACAGAAGCGGAGAGAAGACTCTAGCTGTCCTTTATTAAGTTAGGCAAAAAAAAAAAAGAGTTTTGTAAAACTATAGAAAGCAGGGCCACTCTTTTTTTGTTTTAGAAAATGAAATTATTTTTATAAAAATATGTGATTTATGTTAACATATAATGAGTTTATGATTTTATTTTAAATGAATTAGTAAATATTTTTTAAAATTTAGTTTTCATTTCTAATAAAGATTGATATATGTATTTTCCACATAAAAGCTTTTCAGATTCCTCATTTTTTAAAGATTTAATTTAATTTTTTTTCAGTTATCCTCCTTCCTTCCCTCTCTGTTCTCCTCCTAGTTGAAAAAGAAAAAATAACAAAGCCTTTGTTATAAACATGGAGAAATGGTCAAGCAAAATAAATTTCCTCATTGGCCATCTCCAAATTCAATAATTTTTTAAGAGTGTAAAGGAGTCCTGAGACCAAAAAGTTTTTGAGAACCCTTGGCCTAAAGGAGCCAAGTATTAGAATTTGTGATCATTGCTTTGTCATCTGACTCTAGGGGTTAAGTGTCTAATATATATGAATACCTACAGTCACCCAAGCAGTTTCTGTCACAGTCTAGGAGAAAGTTCAGTTGCAAATTTTATTTCTCTCCCTCTCTCTCTCTTTTTTATTGCAGGTCATTCTGTATCAGGGTGGACAGATGTTTGATGGTGCCCCACGGTTCCATGGTAGGGTCGGATTTACAGGCACAATGCCAGCCACTAATGTCTCAATCTTCATCAATAACACCCAGCTGATGGACACGGGCACATACCAGTGCTTAGTCAATAACCTCCCAGACAGGAGTGGCAGGAACATTGGGGTCACTGGGCTTACTGTTTTAGGTGGGTTTTAAAAGGGACCAAGGGTTTTTTTGTCTTTATACAAAAGTCTAGATATTCTTCCTGTCTGTTGGTTCCCTTGGTTACTTAACCATTACGGTTTCTGTTTCTTCTTTTCTCATTATCATTTCTAAGGCATTTTCCCCATGTGTTTTCATATATCTGTTTTCTCTGCCATGTTATTTCTCAAGTGCCTCTCTGAAACTTATCACTTAGTTGTGTTCTTCCTAGATCAAAGTTGACTTTACTGATGAGGAAAGTAAGTCCCCTGGTGAGGGGATAAGCAGAAGGATGGGGAGGGACCTTTGATTAAAAAGGAGAAGTCTCTTCCTGGAATTGCAGCCATCACTTGCCACTGACCAGAGCAGGTTTTAGTCACAAGCAGAGAGCAGCTGTCCAACTATCATCACTAGGGTAATTCCTTTGAAATTATACTTTAATCTTTTGGTTTCCCTGCAATCAACATAAAACATTGGCCCATTTTGATTATTATTGAAGAGGTAGCTGTCTGGCAGACTGACTCGAGGTGATAATGGAGCTGAAGGGGAAGAGCCACTTGGGTCTTGGTGGGATTCCTGTAGGATATTCTCACATTGTGGGGGCTGAAGGTGGTGATACCTGTGTACCTTTCCAGGGTGGTTGTGAGTATCAGATGAGATCGGATTAAGATAAGATAGGTGAAACTGCTCAATGAACTCTAAAGCCCGCCTAAGTAAGGATGGCAATGCTGGAGTAGAGAGCCTTTAGTAAAAGTAAATGCCCTGCTCTCTTCACTTGATTAAGTGGGTGTTACATCCTACACCCTCTCTTCTACTCTCCTGCCAACTCTCTTTTCTCTTCTACTCTTGAGTAACTTCACTAAACTGGAATCTGGATACTTGTTTCTTTAAGTCTGTAAGTAGTATTCCATTGCTGTGCCCTTTCCCTCATACTCAGCCCATGTCCTGTCTTCCCTTTTTGGAGAGGGAGTATCATGTAGGATCATAGGATTTTGAGGTGGAAGGTGTCTGAGAGATCATTGGGTCAATCCCATCTCTCATTTTATAACTTCAGTAGATTAAGTGACTTTCCCCAAACCATATAGATAATAAGTACCCAAGCTCAGGGTTCAAACCCAGGTTTTCTGACTCCAAAATCCAGCGTTCCTTCCTCTACCCTGTGCTGCTTCCCCCTCAGTCCTCAAGTAGAATTATGAGGGTCCCCTCCAAATTAACCAAATACTTATGAAATTGAAAATTATCACCATGCTTTAAAATCACGTCACTGACCCCATCTCTCAACTCCTCAACCCAACCTTCCATTGTCTTCTCCTGCCTTACCTTTAAGAAATATGGAAATAAATCAGGTGAGGCAAACTTATGGAAGATGTGGCAGCTCTCATGTGAGCTACTATTGTTACATGCCACCCTCTAGCTGTTAAAGTGGCATAGGCAGTAAGCACATTTGTGCTTGGAGTTGGTTTCACCTTAGTGATGTTGAGTCGTGCCCAGTTGTCTGCATACTCCCTTAGTCTTCCAGAAGACCAGGAACACAAACTTGGATGATGGAGAAGGGAGGAATACTTGGTGTTTGAAAGAAGGGGCAATAAGAATCGTTGAAAAGTCAGTAGAGCTATGTGATCATTTTGGTTTTTTGGTTTTTTTTTTTGGAGGGGGGAGGTGAGGCAGTCAGGGTTAAGTGACTTGCCCAGAGTCACACAGCTAGTAAGTGTCAAGTGTCTGAGGCTGGATTTGAGCTCAGGTCCTCCTGACTTAGGGGCCAGTACCCTATTCACTATGCTGCCTAGCTGCCCCCAATTATGTGATCGTTAATTGAACTTGGAACAGTATTTCCCTGCTCTCTCTGACTTGGGAAATAAATCTAATAACCCTATTCCTTGGCTGTCATTAACTTCAGATTTTTGTCTTGATGTTCATAAAATACCTAGCATGCTATTGGCAGCAAGTCAGTGCACCGGGTTCTGATTCTACTCCTGCTAGCTAGTCTGAGAAGAATTGATTATAAGGCAGATCCGCCTTCTAGCCCCATGCTGGAGGGCTTGATTTTGAAAGTACCACTAGGAGGCATTTTAGTACTTTGGAAAGAGCACTAATTAATTCTGAAGTCAGAGGAACTGGATTCATAAACTACCTCTAATGCTTACTCCCTATGCGACCTTGAGCAAGTCTAATGACGATGATGATGATAGCTCCCGTGTGCCAGACACTGTGCCAAGTGCTTCATAAATACCTATTATCTCTTTTGTTCCTCAAAACAACCCTGAGAGGTGGATTATTATCATCCCCACTTTACAGATGGAGAAACTGAGGCAAACAGCAATAAAGTGACTTCCCCTGGGTCATACAACTACTGAATGTCCGAGGCTGGATATGAACTCAAGTCTTCCTGTCTCTAGGCCCAGTACTCTGTCTACCGTGCCACCTAGCTGTCTAATTAAACTTCCTTAGACCTTAGTTACAAATGGAGATCTGTGAGATGGGGGGGGGGGGGGACGACTATGTGGTATCACAGGTCTCTTCTTGCTTTATGTCTGTGGTCTAACAACTTTGTTGTAAGGCAGTCTTACCTGGAAGGTGGTCATTTCTGTCATGTGGGCACCAGGAATGTTACCATAAAGTTCAGTGCACATGCTTAATTAGAGGGTATTTCACAGGCTATCACTTATCTGTGAGTTAGAGGATACTCAATATATATTTTTTACTTTTGCAGTTCCTCCTTCTGTCCCACTCTGCCGCATTCAAGGATCCCAGGACATAGGTAGTGATGTCATACTGATCTGTAGCTCAGAAGAAGGCATTCCCCGGCCAACCTATCTCTGGGAGAAGTTGGATAATATCCCCAGGCTACCTCCATCCGCTACACAAGGTATTTGTGAACACATTATGTGTTGTTGCTATAAGCACAAATGTTGCCAAGTTTATCATAATAATGTTCAGTTGTCACTGGCTTTGCCACGTAGGTTTTGTGTTGAGTTGCTGCCTTTATCATTGTTCTGTGTATGCTTAACCTTTTATAGCAACAGAACTGCAATCTTTACATCTCTCTATGTGCCTTATTTATGAAATCACCATCTGTATTCATTGGTGTCTGTGATGTCTTAAAACCCATAATTACAGTGAAGATTTGCCTATAAATTTGCTTTCTGGGGGCATGGGGATGACAGCTCTGATACTGTCCAATTTTCTCCTTTCAACAGAAGTGGAAAATTTAAAGCTAAACTTTGTTGTTTGAGGAGCGTGGCAAGGGGTTGGAACTATCTTAGCACAAATTTTTATTAGACAAAGTGTGAAATTCAGAAGACACCTGCATTGTACTGGGCTCTGGGGGTGATGCAACATTTAGATGAGACACAAGTTTCTGCCCTCATAGGGCTTATAGTCCAGAAAGAGAAAGTTTCAGGAGAAGAAAGAATCTGGCAAAGAAATGTTGAAAGGGGAGGCTCAAGTATTTGCCGAACCTGAAATGAAAATGGGTAGGAATGAATAGCGTAGCTGCTGTTCTGCTAAACCTAGAAACTTTAATTTGATATTTTAGAAAAAATTTGCATTTCATAAATGGAATGGAAGTAAAGGAGAGTTTGCCAGAATTATGGATGAATCTGCCACTTGGGGAAGAGAAGATTTAGCAGTCCTGATTGTTGCATCTTCCCCAGAACATAGGGTGTTTAGTGTACAAAAGGTCAAGCTGTACAATCAGGTCAGGCAGATACAGAATAAAAGGAAGTGGAGGTTGGTGGCTCACCTAGGGAAAGTGAGTTGTTGAGTTAGCTGTTTCCAGTAATTTAGAGTACTTGAGGATTAGATTTAGGTAAGAGCCCACCCCAAATCACCCACTTTTGCTTTCCACGTAGCCAAGATTCACTGTCATGTTTAAATTCAAACAAATATTAAATGTATCCCATGTGAAAGATGTGTCTAATCCAAGGAGGAGTTATACAGATGAAATATAGCAATGTCTGTCCTCAAGAAGTGTTGAGTCTAATGGGAGAACAAAGATGTGGTCACAATAATGAAAAAATAATTTGTAATATGCTGATGTGAAAAGAAGTATGCACGTATGCTATGAGGGGTTTGAGGGAGGGGTAAATCACTTTCAACTGGGGGTGACTGGGGTGGGTCATAGATAAGGTAGCACCTGAGCTGAGCCTTGAAGGATGGGAAACATTTCAGCAGATGGAGATGGACAAGTGGAAGAGGTGGAGGGGAGTCCTCTTTAGTTTAAGCCAAGGCAGAGAATAGGTGAAGACAAAATGAAGTTTAAGAAGGATGATTAGGTTCATTTTAGTTAGAGTATGTCGAAGGCACTTAGAGTGAAATGAAACCAAAATTTTTGGTAGGAGCGTCTTCCATTTAATTTGTGTGTTGTTGCATTGTTATAATTGTGTGTTTCATGAAATATTTTCAGGCGCCCTGAATTAAAGATACTTAACCTGCTTTTCAGAGTCCAACCACCTTGAAAGCTGCTTCATGTAGCAAACAGGTTGTCCTGGGCCAATGGTGCCACCTGGTGGCTGGAGAAAACTCTTTCCTACTTTCTCTTCCACCCCCCGCCCACCTTCTTTCTTCCTCTTCAAGTAAATCTCTTCCAGTATATGCCTCTTTCATTGCTCATAGCTTAGAAAATTGCACCCTGAGCAGTCTTTCTTCTAAGATTGTTAACTTATCCTTTTAAATCTCCTATATATATATATACATACATATATATATATATATATATATGTTTTATATAATCTTCCTCCATTTTCAGACTTTTACCATGTTACCTTGGGAAGCTCACTTCATTCCATTTGAGTCAGGAAGAAAATCTTAATTGTGGCCCATAAGTATAAAGGCAATTCTAGAGATGTGCCTGCTTCAATTAAAAGAGAAACCCTAAGTTTTGGTACGAAGTTAGATACACGGAATCAGTAAGGAAGTTGTCTAAACCCTAAAAGGTGCTCAGAAGTTTCCTTCAGAATGTGTTCAGTCTGTTATGTTTACTTCATTTTTCTCTTTCTCTCAGTTTGCTTTCTTTAAGCATCAACATTATAAAAATCTTGTTTAGAGTCATTATTCTATTTCTTAGACGACTTGCATTAAAGTGGTATTACTTCCTGCTATTTTTAATCGCGCGTTTTCAGTCTTTTCAGTAGCATTACATACTCACTAAAGCTTGAAGGTGATCACAGAGGCAGCTACAACTGGTACTGTTTTTCTTTCTAAAAATTTTTTTAGTTTTGATTTCATTCTTGTTTTCAAATGCTTTTATGCTCCCCCTCCCCAAGATCAGTCCCTTGTTACGAAAGTCATAGTAGCAGTAATTCAAGATATGGGAGGTGATCACATCTCCAAGGGAGAGAGCATATAGATAGAAGAAAAGGCATGTAGAGAGACCTAAGATGAGAGAAAGATGATAGGCATCTGTGGTCCAGGAAAGAGATGGGAAGGGTTAGGATCACTGGATCACTGGTGGGGTTCAGCTTGTCAAAGAGAAGGGTCAGAAAGCTGACCTCACTCTTCTTAGTGAAGGAGAAGTAAAGATATTATTTGCAGAGAGAAAGTGTTGGGCATGGCTTGGGATCTTAAAGACAGGAGAAAGTTTGAAACAGCTGCTATGGAGAGGAAGCATATTGTAATGGAATTAGATTACCTAGATTCATGTCTTGACTCACACTAACCAGACACATGACCTAGGACAAGTCACCTTACTTTTCTGGGCCTCAGTTTCTGTACCTGTAACATGAGTGTATTAGACTAGACCAGAGGTTTTTACCCTTTTTATCTTCCTTTGATGCTTGAGACCCCTTTGGCAGTCTGGTGAAAGCAGTAGACTTCTCAGAATAACGTTTTTAAATGCATAAAATACAATATATAGGCTTAAAAAGGAAACTAGAGAGAGAGAGCAAAAGCAATGTTCCAGGTACTGTGCTAAGCACTGAGGTACAGATATCAAAAAGCAAGAGGATGGTCTCTGCCCTCAGGGAGCTTACATTCTCATGAGAGAAGACCACAAATAAAGGGAAGGGAGGGAAGGAGAAGGGTGCTTGCTGCAATGTAGGAAGCATGGAGGAAGAGGAGGATTCTTTAGAGTTCACACATGTGATACAAAGACAAGAGAAGTAATTACAGCTGAGTAGCTCACAGTCTCGCTAGGAGAGACAACATATACTTTTCACACACAGAGATGTACCAAACTGATATAAGGTAATGGGAGTGGGGCGGGGGGCAGGGGGTGGGGTGGAATAGGCACAGTAGTTGGGAGAGTCAGGAACCTTTAAGTAAAACTTTCACTTGAACTCAGCCACAGAGAAAACTAGGTGGCTGTGGAGGGAGATATGAATCCCAGACCTGAGGAGATGGAGGTGGGGGTGGAGCTAGGGCTGGATAGCCTGTGCAAAGGTATAGAGATGGGAGATTGAGTGTTGTATAACAGGAACACAAAATAGGCCAGTTTGACTGCACTGTAGTGTAGGTGAAGGGGAAAAAATGTACTGTGGCTGGAAAAGTAGGCTGCTGCTTGGCCTGTGACAGACTAAACACAATCGTTTATATTTGATCCTTGCAATAATAAGAAATCACCAGTTTTTTGAAAAAGGGAGTCAGGTGGTCAGATCTATGCTTTAGGAAAACTGCTTTGGCATCTTTGTGGAAGATAGATTAGTGTGGGGAGAGGCTTCAAACAGGGAAACCAATCAGGAGGCCATTGTTAATAGTCCAGGAAAGAGCCATCGCTCCAGTTCCTTCTTGAGAAAGGGAGGGTCCTCAGCCTCACATTTGGACCCTACCTTAAAAAAAAACAAACCAGAAACGTCGTTCAATCAAGAACAAAAATCCGAAGAAATCCCATCATCCAGCCAATGTTTCCAGTGTACAGCAAGGCTTTCTTTGTTAGGCATTCTTGGAGGATGGGGTATTCTGGGTAAATCAAAGCCTGACCTTTTAGGTCTCCAAACTTTACTTTAACTTTCTCCTTGCTTTAGTAAATTAAGTGTATTTAGTACAATTTCACCTTTTCTTGATGACTCTGGGTCATCATTATAGATATCCTCAAGGGTCTTTGGAAAGATTGAGTCCTCAGTTTGCCCTTTCCTTGCATTCCCTGACTGCTCTACTATCCAACTTGATGTTTGTTTAGTTTCTTTCCCCTGTCTACCTCTGTTAGATTCAATAATCTGTTTTTCACTGACCCCTTCCCTTCCACTCTGCTATCTCTAGCCTCTGCTTTTTGTCTCCCACTTCCCATTTATAGCTCAGGACAGAACTGAATGTTGAAGACCTGAAAAAATGCTCTAAATCATTATGATTAGAGAAATGCAAATTAAAACAACCTTGAGATAATCATTTTATACCTATTGGATTGGTTAAAATGCCTGAAGAGAAAAGTGACAGATATTAGAGGAGATGTAGAAAAATTGGGACACTAATTCATTGTTGGTGAAATTGTGAACAGATCCAGCCATTTTGGAAAGCAATCTGGAATTATGTCTGAAGAGTAATATTAAACTGCTTATACCCTTTGACCCAGTAGTACTACCACTAGATCTGTTTCCAAAGATGATTAGGGAAAAAGGAAAAGAACCTATATGTTAGAGAATATTTATAGCAACTCTCTTTGTGGAGGCAAAGAATTGGAAATTGTGGAGATGCCCGTCAATTGGGGAATGGTTAAACAAGTTGTGGTATATGATGGCGATGGAACACCACGGTGCTGTAAGAAATGATGAGCTTGAGGATCTTAGAAAAACATGGATAGAATTGCATAAACTAGTGAAGAGCAGAAGGAAGAGAACGTTGTGTAAAGTAGCAGTAATATTGTTTTAAGAACAAGTTTGAGTGAATTAGTCATTTTGACTGTTATAAATACCCATCTATGTTATCTGTATCCAGAGAAAGACTAATAAATAGAAGGGTGTGTAGCATGATTTACATATATGTATGTGTATGTATATATGTATGTGTGTGTATATATGTATATATTTATACACACACATATACCTATTTGTGTCTGAAGCTAGCCATCTCTAGGATGGAAAGGGAAGGGCAAAAAAGAAATTCACATGATAACTTCATTATATATTTAAAATCTACATAATAGATTTATAGTTTCATGTACAATCATCTTTTTATTATACTATGTAATGGAAATACTTGCTTTATTTAATAAATTAAAAAAATAAATAAACTTTAAAAAAGATTTAAAAAACCCTGAAAGTTGCCAGGGGAAGCCTGATGGTCAAGCCTTAGTTTTGTGTGTAAAATTACTTTGACTGGGGGAGAAGGTTGTTTCATGAATCATGAATCTCTGTATATTGGATAGAGACTGGAACTTCATCAGAGCATCCTCCTACTGATGCTGTATAGTTTCACATCATTGAATCCCGTGGTCTCCAAAGGACTGAAGCTGTAGGTTGCTCAGAGAGCAGTGGAGAGGCATAGGAATCGTCCCTAAGAGGTTGCCAGCTGCAGATTGTGCAAGAGAATAAACATGGCGGATGTCATCAAGAAGCTTTATGACTGACAGAGGAGATGTGATGAAGACAAGGGAAAACGGAATGTCCTTTACTTCCAGCTACTGATTTCCACAAGATGGCAAGATGCCTAAAGGAAGGCCCCTGCCACAGTGTGTGGGCCCCTTGTGGAAGACCAGCCCGGCCAGTTGTCCTTCATTCTTTTCCTGGCCTTGCTTCTGACTCTTTGGACTCTGACACGTTGCATGTATTTTTCAGCTCCCTTTTATATGTCGTCTTCCCTCATTAGAATGTAAGGTTGTTGAGGGAAGGAATTGTCTTTTTGCTTGTATTTTTATTTCTAGGGCTTAGGCACTGAGTAAATGCTTATTGATCACCTGACTTAACAAGATATGGAATAAGAAATGAATAAGATTTCAGATCCACTGAAATAAAAGAGCATTACTACACTTCTTTCTGATGTATAAAATGCTTGTGTCTTCTGTTTTCATTAGTGCTCATTCTTGAGTTTTTTCATTAACTTCCAGGTTTTAGGTGACTTCAGACAGTTGGATTAGTTGAAGCTCTGACCTGTGGATAAGTGACTGTTACTATAAGGAAATTATTTTCATTACAGTCTTAATTGGGGGGGGGGCTAATAATGATGTAAGTAGTGGTGATTTGCAGAAATGTTACATTGTTGAATCTTTGGTACTGTGTTAGTAGCGTTGGAGTACAGAGTAATGTCCTGTAGTGACATCTAGAATACCAGCGCGCACCATGATGCCTCAGGTGAAAATTGTTACAATTCATTCTCCTTATTCCCTACTTAGCTAATGATTGAAACTTGCTATTACTGCATTATTTTTCTTAGAGACTAGCAGCATCTTACTCATGAAATGCCAGTTTTTCCCATCATATATTAATTTTAGACTTAACATCTTCTTCCCTTCCTTTTTTATAGTATTATGATACTGACTAATTATGTAGATGTTATGGATGTGTAGTATACCTGGGTTTCATCAGGTCACAGGATCGTAGCTAAAGTATTAGAAGAGACCTCAGGAACCATGTAGTCCAGTTCCATCTTTTTATTTGTTTCAACAGATGAGGAAACTGAGACCAGTTAGCTTAAGTAACTTACTCAAGTTTGTACAGGTGATGTGTCAGAAGTGGGATTTGAACCCATCCCTCTGACTCCATGCTGCTTTTCTGTATATGGAAGAGAATCTCACAATATCCCTATAGGCAAGGTAGAAAGATGTGGGCTAGATTATAGTACATATTGGTGGATTTAGATATAGTTGAATGACTAGACCCAGAGACGTTTTGAAGAGAGGTCTAATGGAATGTCTCAGGGTGTTGTCCTTGGTTCTATCCAGTTCAGCATTTTTTAAATCTACAGCTACAGGCAGAAGTGGTCTGCTTAACAAATTTGTGAAAAGCATGAAGCTGGGAGGGATGTCTAATATTCTGGATCACAGACTAGGGACCATAAAAGATTTAAATTAACTGTAATGATGATACGAGATTTGGTAGGAATAAATGTAAAGCTTTATATTATAACTTAAGCAAATCAGTCACAGAAGTATCTGTATTAACCTTGTAAAAATTGGGGCATGTGGGGGTAGGGTAGCAATGAAGAGGAAAGTCCAAGCTGATATACATAATGGTGGGTTGAGAATGGCTAGACTCGTTGGGGAGCAGAGGTTCATTTACTTTGCTTCCTGTGGAGGGCAAAGCTATGAGCAGTGAGTGGGAAGTGTAGGCAGATTTTGGCTTGATGTAAGGGAAGAATTCCTAACAATTGAAGCAGGTAAAGAGTAGAATGAGCCTCCTTCGAAAGGCAGCAAGGAGGTCTGAAAGTTCTCAGGCAGAGCTGGCTGTTCTGGAGGGGACTCCTTATTGAGATGATTCATTTTTGTGCTGCAGTGCTTTTCAGAACTTCAGTACGGCATTTCCCAGTGGTGTTTGTATTACTCTTCAGCTTTCATTTTCCAAATTCAGCTGAAAAGAAGGAAAGTGTAACTCATATGCTCCTTTAAAACATTATCTCAACCTGGCATTTAAAGCCCTTCCCAACCTGTTGCCTGCCTACTTTCCAGTCTTATCTCATATCACTTCTCTTAATTAGCATTTCAGTCAAATCCATCCAGAAGAATCTGTTAAGAGCCTGTGACATGCCAGGCACTGTGCTAGGCACTGGGGGAAATGCAGACAAAAATGAAGGAAATCTTGCTCTTAAGGAGCCTTCATTCAGTCAGGAAAGACAGCATGCACTTATATAAGTAAATATGAAATAAGTAGCAGTTGAAGGATTAGGAAAGATATTATGCAGAAGGTGAGGTCTGAGCTGAGTCTTGAAGGAAGTGAGGGATTCTGGGAGAGGGATGGAAAGAGGGAGTCCAGCCCAGCCAGTGCAAAGGTGTGGAGATAAGGGATGGAGTTCTGTGGGTCAGGAACAGAAAGGACGTTTTGGCAGGAGCGTAGATTGCAAGGAGAGTAATATGTAGTCAGGTAGAAAGATAGGTTGGAATCAAGTTGTGATGAACTTTAAAAGCCAAACAGAGGAGGAGAGTTTACATTTTATTTTAAAGTGGATCTGAGATAATCTTGGGCAGGGAAACACTAGCAACTGGGGAGAAGTGAGAAAAATTTGATACAGAAAGTGGTACTTTAGGTGAATCTCACAGGAAACTAATGGCAGTGGGGAGGGAGAACATGCTAGAGGCTGAAGGGACAGCCACTGCAGAGGCAAAGAGACAGGCAAGGAGCTTAGATGCCATGAGGAGCAGCAAGGTGGACAGTATGGCTAGATAGCGGAGTGTGGATAAGGAGGCTGGAAAAGTTGGCTGGGGCCAGGTTTGAAGAGCTTAAAATGACCAACCCCGGCATTTATAATTAAGCCAAAAGGTGATTAGAAATGACTAGAATTTAGTAATTGTGGGGAATGACACAGTCAGACGTACACTTTAGGAATGTCACTTTACATGTGTAGGGGCTGGATGGGGGTGTGTGTAGGCTTGAGGCAGAGAAGCCCATTAAGAGGCTGTTGGGGAGAGGTGATGAGGACCTGAACTAGGGGAGAAGCCATATAAACGGATTGAAAGGGATGAATGTGAAACATCACGTAGAAGTATAAGACATGCCACAGTTGGTTTCTTATGCCCAAATTCTACTTTATTTTTCACCTCTAATAGAATCCTTTAGAGCTAAGGTGCTGCCTCCTACATGAAACCTTTCCTGATATGAAAATTTTGAAATAACTTTGTGTCAGTTCTGTATGTTTGTTACTGGTTACTAAGTTGCATATATTTGCATCTCTCCAGTAGAATGTAAACTCCTTGAGGGGAGGGCCCCGTTTCATTTTTTATCTTTGTATCCCTAGCTCTTACCACAGTGCCTTTGTACATAGTAGGGACTTAATAAATGTTTGCCATATTCAGCTAGATTTTTATTGACTAAAAATTCTCATCAAAGTTGCTTTAAAAAAAATTACTCCTTTTCTTTTCCTGAATACTCTAAATACTCTTTTTTTTTTGTCACCATCCATACAGACCAAATCCAGGGAACGGTTACCCTCCGTAACATCAGCTCTGTCTCTTCTGGCTTATACCAGTGTGTGGCTTCTAATGCCATCGGGACCAGCACTTGTCTCTTGGATCTTCAGGTTATTTCACGTGAGTCTATCCAAGGCCAATGTTAGTGTTTCCTGGTTCTAGAACAAGAAAGCATGGATTCTGCCAGGTATCTTGAGGAATGGGGTATTCTGATTAGTCAATCAGTAAACATTGGATTCTGCCAGGTATCTTGAGGAATGGGGTATTCTGATTAGTCAATCAGTAAACATTTTATTGATTACCTACTATTTACTAGGCAGTATGCTAAGCTCTGGGGGATACAAAAAGAGACAAGAGAGTCCTTGCCCTCAAAGAGCTCATAATCTAATGGAATTAATTAATTAGTGACTACTTAACAATTAGAGAGAAAACCCTTTTCTCTGTTAATACACTTTCTGCCAATTGTCCTTAAAAATTTTTTCTGATATGTGATTTCATTAGGCAGCTAGGTGATTCAGTGGATAGAGTGCTGGATTTGGAGTTAGAAACACCTGAATTCAAATCTGGCCTCAGACACGTACTAACTGTGTGACGCTGGGTGAGTCAATTAACCTCTGTTTGCTTTAATTTACTGGAGGTGGAAATGGCAAATCATTCTAATATCTTTATAAAAAAAAACCCAACCCATGGACAGCATGGTCCATGGGTCACAAAGAGTCTGCGTGGTGCAATGGATAGAGAGGCAGGCCTGTGGTTAGGAAAACTCATCTTCAGAGGTATTGATGAGATAGGAGTCAGTAATTCAATTCTTTCCTGAGTTCAAATCTGACCTTAGACCCCTCAGAAAAGCAATTTCTAGGATTCATCATGTGAGCAGCTAGGTGGTGCAGAGAATAGAGTGCTGGGCCTGAAGTCAGGAAGGATCATCTTCATGAGATCAAATCTGGCCTCAGGCACCAGCTGTGCGAACCTGGGTAAGTCACTTAATCCCATTTGCCTCAGTTTCCTCATCTGTAACATGAACTGGAGAAGGAAATGGCCAACCACTGCAGTGTGTCTGCCAAGAAAACCCCAAACGGGGTCACAAAGAGTTGGGCACAACTGAAACAACTGAACAACCCCAGATGATTTCATCCGTTGGGGCATAGCATTGTAGACTCCTAGATTTAAAATTGTGAAGGACCTGAGAAGCTGTTTTAGTTCCCTTGCCCCATTTTACAGATGAGGAAACTGAAGCTTAAAGGGCGTCATAGATTTTTTAACTAGAAGGGACCTCAAAGATGATCTAGTCCAACTCCTCCACTTTACAGATTGGTAAACTGAGTCCAGATTTGTTGCTCATGAAGATGAGTCTTCCTGACTTCAGGCCCAGCACTCTATTCACTGAACCACCTAGCTGCTCATGTGAGGAATCCTAGAAATTGCTTTTTTTGAAGGGTGAACCATGATA
This sequence comes from Pseudochirops cupreus, assembly GCA_028627135.1. Lineage (NCBI taxonomy): Eukaryota > Metazoa > Chordata > Mammalia > Diprotodontia > Pseudocheiridae > Pseudochirops > Pseudochirops cupreus. The sequence goes on along the minus strand of CM053582.1, from coordinate 348,624,002 downwards.
CAATCTGTGTTATCGTTTATGTCTTTTATAAAGGTGGAATGAAAATCCTAGGGTTTGTTAATGGAGATTCTAGTCAATTGAAGTTCTGTTGTTTGTGAATGAAGCAGAGGGGACAACTATACATACTAAGCATTGGATGCTTCCTTGGCAGCACCTCTTGTGTTTATGCAGTGTTGAGCCCATGCTGTTCTTTCTTTTTGCAATGCACTTCACAGCCCAGCCCAGGAGCATCAGTGTCATCGCGGGCGTTGTCAGCAGTGCTGCAGTCGTTGTTATCCTATGTCTTATCTTGATGCTTGTGGCGTTCTTCTACTGGAGAAACAGAAATAAAGAGGACGAGGAGGAGGAGATCCCCAATGAGATCAGGTTTGTCTGAGTTCGGGGCTTGGTGCATAGCTACAGGTCGGTTGTCTCTTTATATTTTTGTTCACCTTAGTGATGACAATTTCCTCACTGGCTTTTCAGCCGTGGTTTTTAAGATTACAACAGCGACTAACACCCATGTACCATTTCTCAGGTTCTAGTACATGTTTTGAGGCCACTGTCAATATCCTAAGGATCATTTCTTTAGGACAGACTTGCAAGGTGCCCATGCACACACCAATCCCATCCCACCTACATAATCTCATGACATGATGAAAAAAATGTCATTTTAATTCTGAGTCTGCATCCTGTGTTGCTGACTGTTTTGTAGCTTTGGGGTTGGATTTTCAAATGATAATATCAAATTGATATTTTGTTGTTGTTTTTCCTTAATTATCCAACATGGCTGCAAATCTTGCCTAAGTGAGCTTTTCTGGGGTCCTCTCTCTTCCCAAAGCAGAATATCAGAAAGGATGGTTTTCGATGCATAGACTTTATATGGGATGCAAGCCTGGTGAAAGCATGTATCAAATAGTATAATGTTGGAACTATTCTCTTCATCCGTTTTTAAAAACTTTTTTAATTGATAGGGGTAAGGACCAGACCTGTGATAACTAGCTCCCAGTGGAGAAAATTCCCTCTGTGCCAGTGCAGGCTGGCACTTAATTTTGTAACTTAGAATCTTAGAGAGTTGCCTAGAGCACTGACAAGTGAAGCGATTTGTCCCAAGGCACAGCCAATTTGTGTTCAAAGCAATACTTGAAACTATGTCTTCCTGGATTGGAGGTCAGTACACTCATCACCATGCCTCATTATCTCACTTTACCTTTGGTTCTTATGTCAAACTCCTTTATAAATACATGCTCCTCCACTGGCCTCCCAAGCAAGTTTTCCTTTTTCCCAAAGATAGTTTTTTTTCCTCTGTAATTTAACAAAACCCAAACTCTCACCTTTGTCTGATGGCATATTTAACATCCCACTCCCATGATCCCCTGCTTCTTCAGTGAAAAGAGGGAGGTGCATCTTATTTCTTCATTGTGTTGACCACCAGGCCTAATTCTTTATATACTTTAGTATATAAAAGTCCTTCAGCAGAAGCAACGCTGGTTTCTTTTTGTCTTGCTGTCTATCCATGATTACTTGAAGCTTTGTCTTCTTGATCACAAGCGAATGACAATGGAAAGAGTATGTCATATAAGATATCCTGCTATCTCTTTCAAATCCCTCATTCTGCTCCTCAGCCCAGCAGAAATCAGACTCCAGAATTTGAGCCTAGAATTTCATTTACGCCTCTTTTGCAGCGTGCTTATATCCTGGTGAGGACAACCTTTCCCCACTTATGTTTTGGCCCTGTCAGTGATTACCTCTTCATCTTTTGTCCTTATCATTAGAACGTAAGCTCCTCAAGAGTTAGGATTGTTTCATTCTTTGTGTTTACGTCCACTGCTCGGGCACGTACCAGACACTTAAAGAAGTACTCGTTGATTGATTGATCATGACTTTTGGTTCCTCCCAGCTCTCTTTCAGTCCTATTGGGTTCATACTCTTCTCCTTGATACAAGTTGGATATGAGAAGTAAAGGAGAGGAAATAGTAAAAAATGCCACAGGTTTTAAACTTGGAAGCAGAAAGAGTCGAGTAAAAGTGAGTTGTAGGGGAAGGATAACAAGCCCAGTTTTGAATATATCATGTTTCAGGTGCTAGTAGGACATACAAGTGAAGATACTTTGTTAGCCATTGGACATATAGATTCATGAAAGAAATGGGGGCTGGAAGATAGAGATTCAGGAATTATCTCCGTTGAGATGATATACGTAGGCCAATTCTGAGGCAAATGAGATTACTAAAGGAACAGGTACAAGAGAATGAAGCCAGAAATAAATCTTTAAGGATCACTCACCTTAAGGGGTCAAGAAGAAGAGAGTTGAGCAAAGTAGATAAAAGTAGCTGTTAGATGGATGGAAAACCAGAAGAGAGAGTACTGTTCCTAAAGTCAGGGAACAAAATGCATTCAGGAGGGGGATGTGGTTGTTATTGAGAAATTCTTCAGAGAAGTCAGAGGGGAGGAGGCCTGAAGACTGAGAGAATAAAAAACAAAACAAAGAATTGGTTTGATTAATAGGTAGTCTGCCTTCGAGAGGTCATTTTCAACACATGGAGGTGGGGGAGAAGGAGGAACCAGGCCAACAAAGGGTTGTATGTATCAAGAAAGTATGTATTGAGAAAGTAGATGTTTACATCATATGTACACAATGTTAAAAAAAAGTCGGTGTTTAAAGAGAAGGAGAGAGAGGGGGCTATATCTAGGTTGAGTATAACCGTCCAAGGAGGGCTTTTGTAAGGATTTGGGAGAGATGGGAAAGAGGCAGTGAGTGCGAGAAATTGAAGATAAGTGGTAGAAAAAGGGCAATTGCTGGAATGAGCTTCTGAAGGATATAGAAGGGAAGAGGTCATAGGTAAGGGTAGACTCTTGAACTTTAATTTTTTTTTAACATTTCAGTAGCTTTATGTTAGCGTAATTGATTTCCCTTGCAATCCTCTATGTTTTAGTTTAAATACATAAGACTGTTATTCTTAGAAGGGAGCCATAGCTCCCGTAGCCACCGGCTAAAGGGGTCCATGACATAAAAAAGAGTAAGATCTCCTGAGGTTCAGAGATTAGCCTTGGGAACACCTCTGTGTCCAGAGGGAATGAGTAGAGAGTTGGTCCTGATATTGAGACTTTTGGAGGAGGGGAACTTGGGGTGTCCCTTTGACTGACCTCAGGCTTCTCAGTGCAATAGAAGTCTAAATCATTTGCTCTAAGCGTCAGTGGATGGGGGCTAGGGAAAGTGGGGTTCTTTCTCCCAACTGGAGAGTTGGGGACTTGGGAAAAGAAGAAAAGGTTTAGAACAGCTGCTGTGGAGAGTGAACTAAGGAGTCAGTGGAAGTAGCTGGGAGGGGGACGGGCAAGCAGCAGAAGGGCCCGGAAGATGTTCTACATTGTCACTTTGTAAGGAGCTTTGTAGACTTTAAAATGCCAAAGATAACTGGGAGTTGTTAGAATTATTGTTGTGTCAGTAGCTTCAGAGATGCTTGTGTAGGAAGAAAAAGAATTTACGCGCGGTAGCTCCTGACCAGGCTCTGGTGTCGTGATGCAGTTATTAGGGCCGTTGTGTTGTGCCTTCCTGTGGAGTGTGGTGCGTTTCACAATTGAGACATTAGAGAGAACAGTAATCACTGTTCAGAGACAGTTTCTTATGTGATGAGATAAATTTATGTATGAGATGAAGAACAACATCTAGACCTTTCATGTGACGCTCTTCCCAGGTGGGATAATATTAACATTCGTTTTCCCCACCAGGTAGCTTAGATTGAAAACATAACTGGGCTGAGTGAAGATCTGTACAGATTTGTGGATAGTAGAGTCATAAGTTAAGGGAAACAAGATATGATTTGGGCATATATTCTTCAGTTTTTGAGGTTTGTATCATCTGTCCAACAAATTATTCCTCAGTGATACAATTGGAGACAGAATACTGGGCTCTACAGATTTTAAGTCAGACATAGTATGGTGAAAGAAGAAAAATGTCATATTATTATCCTTGAGAACTCACAGGAAAATGGAAATTAAGCAAATGGCATATTTTAGACCTGGTGTGTTTAATGAACGTGTTGAGGTCAAATGGATTAATTGCCATTTGAATAAAATTTCTTACTGGGGTTGTGAGGAACAATTAAATGCAATATAGACTATAACCCAATAATGACAGTGTATTTTTCAGGGTGAATGTTAGGTTTCTTAACTGTGATTCTTATTATACTCTGGAGTCATTCCTCTCCCTCCCCTGTTCCCCCCATCCTTTGGCAACTCATTATGTAGAAAATTAATGGAGAAAATCTTATTTTATAATAACAGATCTTCACTTGCAGGCAGTTCTCCAGGAACACATTTATTTTACAGGTAAATTGAAGTCAGGCTGTAGTTAACACATCTTGACAGTGTAGGCCACGTCTTTTTTTCTGCAGTAATAGTGTTTTGAATATTTGAGTTACTGGGATAACTCAGATTTAATTATGCTTTCACTTCGCCTGTGAAGATGTTAAAGCTGAAGGCCGGCAGTGATCGTCCATTTAGCAAGTGGGGCCTGTGTTGACCTTTCTCTTTTCAGTTTTGCATTTAAGTGATGATTGTTCCTCTGATTTAGCCCCTTAAAAGATGGAGCCTGGCAAAACATGAAATTCTGTTTGTGCTTACTCTTTTGTTCCCAAGACTTTTGTACCCTTTTGATATGGTGAGGGGCTTTAATGAGGGCGGTGATCATTTGTTAAATAACTGTGCCATTATGTTGAGAACAGAAGTATCAGTTTGCTAATTTATTGATGAATTTCACTGTAACACATGCACAACTTTGTTTTAATTTTATTATATTAATTTTTGTCACATGTTAAGTTCCAAACTGTTTCCTTCTCTCCCTCCCTCCCCACCCCACACTAGAGAAGTCTACCATTTGACCACAGATTTATCAATATATGTAGACCATACTATGCATATTTCTGTTTATCAGTTCTTTCTGTGGAGGTGGATAGCATCTTCCTTCATAGGTCCTTTGTCATTATTCTGAATATTAAAGATTCAGAATAACTTGGTTATTCACAGTTGTTTTTTTCCAGACAGTTTTGCTATTACTGTATACAACATTCTCTTGGCTTTGCTCATTTCACTTTCCATTATTTCATTCAGGTCTTTCCACGTTTTTCTAAAATCACCCAGCTCATCATTTCATACAGCTTTAAAGACTCACTTTAAAGATTCACTCTGCTAAATTATTTTAATTTTAATCAAAAGGAATCTGTGGACTTAGAATCCTAGAATTGGAAAAGAGTGAAACAGTCTGGGTCAGTAAATGACGAGTGTTCCATCGCAAGAGGTCTTCAATCAGAGTCTGGATGACTGTTTGTCATATTGTTCAAGGAAAGAAATCTAGATTAGAAGTTCCTGGACTTGGGCTTTAATTCTGGTCAGTCTTTTTACTACCTGTGTGAGTTTGGGCAGCTTATTAACATCTCTGGGCCTGAGTAAAGAGTGAGTGTTATCTCATCTGATCCTCAGTACAGCCTTGTGAGGTGTGTGCTCCTTATTATCTTCATTTTACAAATGAGGAAACTGAGGCTTTGGGTGGTGTAATGACTTCACACAATTCAGTGTCTGAGACGAGATTTGAAGTTGGGTCTTTCTGACTCCAAGGTCCAGTTCTCTTATCTGTTGTGCCATCTAGCTGCCAGGAAGACCTGAGTTTGAATCCTACCACAGCTTCTTGCTAGTTGTATAACTCTGAGCAAGTTACTTACTCTCCCTCATCCTGTTTCCTTATCCTCACAGTGGGGATAATAATAGTGCCTGCCCCATAGGGTTGCTGTGGGTGCCAAATGAGACAAGACAGAGGCAGCTACTGTGCTTTGCAAACCTGTAAGCTCTGTTATAGAAATGTTTGCTATTATCCTAATGGCAATAAAGTGGCCCCTCCCCAACATCTGAGCTCCACCCAGGCCATAATGATTGTGGGAGCCAGAAAAGATCTAGACAGAACACTCAAGGACTCTCTTAGATCCTGCAAAGCTGAGTCAAAGCCACCAGCCTGTTGGAAGAGAAAGACAAGTCAAGAACGTGAGCACACTGAGGAAAACGTGTAAAGTTGTTACTGATCAGAGCTGAGAGCACCTGGACCTTTGAACTGAGAAACCTGGGTTCGGTCCTGGCTCCATTACTTATTAGCCACAGAGCTTGGGACCAGGGACTTTGGAGTTTACACCCCCGCTTTGCTTTTGTGTAAAATGAGAATAGCAAGGTCTGCTCTGCTGCGCTCCACGGTTGGCTGTGGTTCTGGGAGATGGTGTTATTAAATCAGCATCGTCTTCTTCGTCATCGTCATCGTCATAACAACTACCTTTTAAAAGGACTTTTTACTTATTAATTATCTCGTGGAATCTCTCTGCCGTTAATGCTCTTTCCTGCCCCAGATTGTTTTAGTTTATTTACATTTTGGCACAGTTTATGTCCCGGCTGAATGCATGCTTCTTGAGGGCAGGCTCTGTTCATTTTTGTCTCTGTATCCCCAGTGCCTTCCCCCGTCCTTTGCACAGAGTTGCCACCTAATGAATATTTATGAAATTTAGCTGAATAATAAATGGCAAATTAGAGTATGGGTGTGGAAGTAATTTCCATCTGTAAAAAGCTATACAGAGAGAAGGTGGTATTATAGTCATTATTATTGGCAAATTGAAATAATTTGATTGTCTCTTCAGGGCTCCTGGAGTGGGTCCTCCACTTAGGTCATTGTTCTGGGAGAACCGTGGTCCTGTTTAGTTGGCAAGATGGTGGTGACGTGTGTAAAATGCTTCGTAGACATATCGCTACCGGCTATTCTTATGGTTCTCAGTTCTGGTTACTTCTTTGTATGACACAGAGGATCAGAGATTTGAATATGGAAGGGATCTTAGATGTAATCTGGCACAACTCCTCCTTTTAAAAATGAGGAAACTCAAGCCCAGAGACATTAATAAGTTGCCTTAGATCACACAGACAGTAAGAAGAATGGTCAGAACTAAAGCCCACGTTCTGTGACTTCTAATCCAGAGTTCTTTACCTTGATAAGTCCTGAGGGAAAGCATCACTTCCTCATATCCTACCTGACCTAATTAACCACCTGCAAGTCCACTTGGATTGTTCCTTTGGCCGTGGCCAGAGAATAAGTGAATCACTTCTTAACTGGTGCTCCTGGAATGGGGGATGTCCAGCAGATTCCATTCTTCTATTCTTATACGAGGTAAATTGAAATAATGGAGATGTTGGGAGATATCCTGGACAACTGTGGAAGTTCATATCCCTCCTTTTAGGGGAGAAGAGGATCGTGGGGTTTAAACCAGATCGTCTAGTCTGTCCCCAAATGAAAAAACTGGGCTTAGAGAGATGAAGTAATTTGCCCAGGCCCATGTTGGTATTGGTGATGGTGGATTTGGAACACTGGGCTTTGGACTTGAGTGACTTACGATCTTCTTACTACTCGTGTGACTTTAGGCAGTCACTTCACTACCCCTGTAAAATGACTTTCCAAACATTCTGCTTTTCCTGTCATCTGTTCTCAAGCCTTGGACTGTCTGCGTCCTCGTGCTTATCTCAGTGCCCCTGATCCTGGAACTCTTCATCCCCTTGTTCCTCACTTGACATCCTTAAGACACCCCCTTCCCTCCCTGGAGCAGTCCATCTCCTACCTTCCTTTGTCTGAAAGTCCTGTGAACGCCCTCCTTGCTTTGCCCAAAGTGAGCTGTTTCAGCGTTAGGCTGACTTCTCCACATGATCATGTTTGTACCCCTTCAATAAAGATCAGTCTGGACTTTACAGATTTCTAGGGTCTTCCAGCTCCAAGTCTGTGATCCCAAGTTACAGTATTGTTTAGGTGATTTCTTTAAGGCTCAGTCAGTCCAATCCAACCCAATATAACCAGTATTTATTTAGTGCCTACTATGTTCAGGGTACTGTGCTGGGTTCTGGGGAGACAAAGACAAAAGAAAACAAAACAAAGACAACCTCTACCCCTAAGGAATCTATATTCTACTGGACATTAGAGCATGTAAACAGAATAAAACGTGACTAAGTGAGGAAGGAGACAGTTAGCTAGGGTATAGTGGGAAAAGCTTCCCATAGGAGGTGTCATGTAAGTTAATAAATCTTGAAGAAAACCAAGTATTCTAAAAGGCACTGGTGAGAAGTGCATTCCAGGTATAGGGACATTAGTCTATGAAGAAGTACCACAGTGGGCAATGGAGTATAGGCCACCTTAGGGCTGGAAGACAGAGGGCATGAGTAAGTATTACAGCTGAGACTGAAACCCAGGTATTCTTTTTTAAATTATTTTTTAAAAATGAAGATTAGCTTTATCTCCTCCCTACCTTCTTTCTCCCTTCCACTTCCTTTCAGTCAAGAAAGTGAGAAAAACAAAACCTCTGTGTTACTCATATATAGTCAAGCAAAACCATTTTTTTTGCCTTGGTCACTAATTTTTTGACATGTGATAGCCACCTAGGTTTAACTCCTATATGAAAGAAATCCCCACTATAACAAATACTGAATGGTTTAAAAAATCTCCAAGGAGAGAGAATCCACCACCTCCCAGGCAGACTATTCCACTGCACAAATTGCTGTGGTCAGTTTTCAGTCTGAGGTCCATTGCCTCTCTCAGGGAGAAGTAGCTGCTTTCGTTTCCTCTGGAACTGTGGCTGGCCATAGTGTTGATTAGCGTTCCTAAGTCTTTCAAGCTGATCATCTTTGTTATGCTGTTGATACTGATAAATTATTCTCCTGGTTTTGCTCACTTCACTTTGCATCTGTTCATACAGGTCTTCCCAGATCTTTCTGAAACCATCTCCTTCATTATATCTTATAGCCCAATAGCATCCTGTCACATTCATATACCATAACTTGTTCAGCCATTCCCCATTCTTCTTTCTTTGATCTCTTTGTAGGACTCAGATCTTCTGACTCTGTCTAGAATTCTGTTCTGAGTCTAAAGTGTCATAGAAGACTGAACCAGAATCGCAGAATTTGAGAGTTTGAAGGGATTGTGGCAACCACCTAGTCACAACTCTGCATGAAAGGAATCGTCAATGTAACGTAAATGATGAGTAGTTGAAAACCTCCAAGGAGGGAGAATGCACCACCTCTCTCAGTCAGACCATTCCACTTTAGGAAAGCTCTCATGGTTAGGAGGTTTTTCCTGACATCAAGCCTAAATTTATCACTTTGTAAATTTTACTCATTGCTCTTTATTCTTCCCTCTAGGGCTGGGAGGAATAAATCTAAACCTTTTTCCACATGACAGTCCTTCACATAATAGTTATCATTTAATACTGCAAGTACTTGAAGATGGCTATCATGAATGAATGGATGGAAAAGCATTTAATAAATGCTTAATATGTGTATCCTTTCTGAGTTTTTATTTCTCTAGGCTAATCACACTCAGTTTCTTCAACTAGTCCTCATATGACATAGACTCAAAGTCCTTTACCATCCTACTTACACTCCTCTGAACACTCCTAGCATTATCAATGTCCTTCTTAACCCATGGAGGGTAGAACAAGAGGATTTGTGTTACGAACCTTTGGGTAATGACAGAAAATAAATCTTGAATAAATCCTAAATCATATAATTGTTTCTTTCCAGGGAAGATGACCTTCCACCGAAATGTACTTCATCTGCCAAAGCTTTCCATGCTGAGGTCTCATCTTCAGAGAACAACACACTGACCTCTTCTAATACTTACAATAGCCGCTACTGGAACAACAACCCCAAAGTTCATCATACCATGGAGTCTTATGGCCGCCTGGGAGACTTGCATCAGTCCTTCTCTCTCCACTCAGGCAGTGCCAATATACCATCCATCTTTGCCAATGGAAGCCATCTGCTCCCACCTTCAGTGAAAACTCTGGTCGTGACTGCTAACAAAGCGCCATCACCACAGGTCACATCCAGGAGCAATGGCTCCATCAGCCGGAAGCCTCGGTCACAGCACACACACTCCTATGCCGTGAGCCAAACCACGCTAGAGCGAATTGGTGCAGTGCCCGTCATGGTGCCAGCCCAGAGTAGAGCAGGTTCACTAGTGTAGAGCTGAGATAGTTCAGGAAAAGAAGATTTCACTAGAGAAGGGGTAGAATGCTGGAAAGGAGATTGTTTTCCTCATCCTCACATCAGTTTTTAAAAAATGCAGTGGGAAGAGCTAGATATCACTCCATCCTGAGATTTGCAAAAAAAGAAAAGAAAAGAAAAAAAATGGGATGGAGATCCTCCAGCACGATGATTCCATTCTACCCTGTGGAGTTCATCGGGTTCTTATTACAAAGTTGAATCTCATAGATGTGCCAAGCCCAGGGAAGAAGTAAAGAGGGCAGGAAGAACTCAAATTCCAGCTCAGATGGGCTTATTTCCTAATCTATGCTTGACTTACCTTTTTTTTCTTTCTTTTTAAAAAAAGACTAAAGTGCCAGGTGGTGTTTGGATAATGAAAACCACTTTGGAAGAAAGGTTCCTTTAGGGAAGTGATGTTCCAGCCGTCCCTGTGGGAAGGGGGTGGGGCAGAAAGGATCCATATTGACACCGCCCCCACCCACCCACCATACAGAAGTCTCAGTGACAAAAGCACACACAGAGCACGACACTTAGTGAGGAGCAAAGAGAAGAGAAGTTGGCTCCATCGAGATTTCCCTTCCTGTTTTATTTATTTATCTTTTCTCTTGAGCCATCTCATATTTAGACCATTTCTCTCATAGTTTCAGGTCGATGACTGCTTTTTCTTTCTAGGATCGGTTTTATACCCACGGCTGCCACAGACATTTGTGATTTCATTATTCCCCGGCGAAGAAAATATTTTGGAAAGAGCACTATTTTTGGATAGGAGAGTGTGAGGCTGAACAAGAAGAAGTAGAGGTTTGAGAATCAATGTTTATGCTTAGTGAGTTAGGTAACATTTTTATCACCCAGGAGCTGTTTTATGTTTTATTTTGTGGTTCATGTGATTCAGGGAAGGCAACCTTCTGGGGCTATAGCATTATAGGGCGCTTTCTCTGATAGGGCTGTCTGTGGGTCTCCTTTGTTCTCACACTAGGGGAGCAGCACACAATACCTCTTGCATTGAGGCAGATAACTTAATTCTCATTTGACAGACAGATGTTACTAGACAGTTGGAAGGGGAGGGTACACTTAATTTGTTTTTTAAAGAAAAAAATATATTTTTTTGGCAAAGAGAAAAGGCAGAGACAAATGGGAAGATGGGATAATTGTGATGTTTTCCCAGGTTGTGTTTTGCTCCCGCTCACAGTAAGTAAGGCCTGCCCAATCTCTGTGACAGCTCAGGGTTTCCATTTTGCACAGGGGTTTACCCAAAGGTATCTCATGCCACTGTAAAAGTATTCCTTTTCTCCAGAATGAACCAGCTTGGGTCTCTACACAGTCCAGATTCACTGGGAAATTTGCCAACTTTCCACATCATTTTTTGCTGTGTAGATCTGCCCACAGGTAATGTGTTTGGTAACTGTAGAGCCTTAATCAAACCAGATTGCTAAAAGCACAAGCAGCTGCTTCTGGGATATGATTACTTACTATGTAGCTGAACCAGAATACTGGACCCATAATTCGTTTTAAAGCAAGTTCTTCCAGGATGTCTCTTCCCCTCCCTTTCCACTACCCTTTTCCACCCTCCCTACCACAACATCCTTTTTGATAAGCATAATCATCTTTGGAGATGGCCTCCTAGGCCATGATTTGACCTGATGTGGTACCTTCCTTGCACAAAAAGAAGAAAAAAAATTCCTTCCTTCACCAGGATTATTTTTAAGAAGGCCAGACTCCAGATGTCATCCTCTCAGATACTCCAACATCAATATGGACTTGGATTTGCTTTTGTGTACTACTTATTATTCCATTTGACTGCTCTTTGCTTTGTAAAAATCTAAATAAACGAAATGGATGTCTATACTTTTATAAAGTAAATGGAAAATTCTGACATTGTAAAGGAGGCACTGTCAGCTGTTCAGGAAGCTGTATCGGTCATTCTGTAGAGAGAATCTTCTCTTGGATTTCTTTATTCTTTCTAATTGTCTAAAATTCAATAAAAGTTTATTCATATACAACAAGTGTCATTACTTTAAAAATTTTAATTGTTTTAATTTTTACCAAATTACATGTAAAAACAATTTTAACATACTTTTTTCAAGTTTTGAGTTTCAAATTCTCTCCCTCCTTTCTTCTTCCCCCATTGAGAAGGCAAGCAGTTTGACATAGGTTTTACATATATACAGTCACGCAAAACACTTTTCCATGTAAGTCATGCTGTGAAAGAAAACAGAAACAAAAAACCCCAAGAAAAAAAGGTAAAGAAAAAGTGTCTTTGGATCTGCTTTCAGGCCAGCTCTTTCTCTGGAGATGGACAGCACCTTTCATAAATCCTTCAGAAAATTGTCTTGGATCATCGTACTGTTGAGAATCGCTGTGTTAGTCTCAGTAGATCATCATACAGTATTGGTGTCAAAGTTCTGCTCATTTCACTTTGCATCAGTTCATAAAAGTCTGTCCAGGTTTTTCTGAGAGCATCCTGCTCATTATTTCTTATAACACAGTAGTACTACATCCAATCATATGCAGCAACTTGTTCAGCCATTCCCCAGTTGATGGACATCCCTTCAATTTCCAGTTCTTTGCCACCACTAAAAGAGCTGCTATAAATACTTTTATACCTATAGGTTATTTTCCTGTGAAGTAATCTTCACTGTTAAGAAACTTATCCTCCTGCCTCTTCACAAGTCAAAAATATTTTTCAGGCTACCCATTGATCACAGAATAAAATGTATACTCTTTTGCCTAGCATTCAAAACCCTCCATATTCTAACCTTTTGGCCCCTTTCCCATGTAAGAACTTCACAGACCAATCAAATTGGATGAACAGATAGTAAGCATTTATTAAGCACTCTCTGTCTTGTTACCACACTAAATTCAAGCAATAAAAAACATGGGCAAAAACTGTGCTCTCCCTCCAGGAGGTGGTTACATTCTCATGGGAGAGAGAGAGGTATGTGACCTTAGGAGGGTCAGCTGAGCGGACCAGCCAGCCTCATGCAGAAGGTAATGTCTGAGCTGTCTTGAAGGAAGCCAGGGATGCCGAGAGGCAAAGGGGAGGAGGGAGAACATTCTAGGTAGAAATCAGTGCAAAAGCACAGAGATGGAAGAGTATAATTCAATGTGGCAGAATTACAATGGGCACATGGGTGGGGGCTGTTTTGCCTGAAAATCATTTACCCTCTACCTTTCTCTCAGAGCATCTTTTTGTTTGTTGTTAAGTCATTTTCAGTTGCGTCTCAGAGGTTTTCTTGACAGATATTGAGTGGTTTGCCATTTCCTCCTCCAGCTCATTTACAGATGAGGACACTGAGGCAAACAGGGTTGAGTGACTTTCTCAAGGTCACATGGCTAGTAAGAGTCTGAGGCCAAATTTGAACACAGGTCCTCCCGACTCCAGGCACAGCACTCTATCCTCTCAACCACCTACTTGCCCGTGGGTCACCTAGCTATCATTAAAGGCCTAATTTTATGGTGCCTTCCCTGATAAATATGGCTAGAAGTGACTTTTTGTGGATCTGCACTCCTGTTGTACTTACTGCTCATATCTGTTATGGTATTCAAGTACACACAGGCGCTTATTGGATTGCAAATACCTGGAAACCACCCCACACATCAGCTAGCCAAGTGCCTTGAAAATAGTAGGCTCCCAATGAATACTTGCTGAATTACACGAAATCAGTTTGGTCAAAATAACATTGAACGTTGCAGTGAGAGAGAGAGCGCAGCCACTCGTGAGAGCCGGGCAACGTCAGGCTAGATTCCTGGACAGCAGCTCATCCAGGAGTTGGGTGGGGATCTCAAGGTGTGGCCCCCAGCATAATGCTAACGAATACAGAACCCAGTGCTTGGATATGCTGTGTAGTACAGATGGTGTTCCCAAGTGAGTGCTACAGTAACTATTTACGAAGCATGTTTTTTTCTTTCAAAAAGCTGTTTTATTGATGTTCTTTTCATGGGATCTCAGTGTACACATCACACACTTAGAGCGAAAAGGGGCCTCAGAGGAAACTTAGTCCCACTCCCTCATTTGACGCATGAGGAGCTGAGGTTCAGCATGATTGTGGCTTAATAATAGGTACTATGTGACAGAAAGGGAATTTGAACCCAGTTCCTCTGATGCCAAATCCAGCTCTCTTTACATTGTAATAATAATAATAGTTGTCTATCAAGTGCTTGCTGTGTCCCAGGCACTTTTACAACTGTAGTCTCATTTGATTCTCACAACAACCCTGGAAGGTAGCATGCAATTATTATCCCCATTTTACAAATGACAAAACAGAGGTTAAATGACTTGTCCACTGTCACACAGCCAAAAGTATCTCAAACTGGATTTGAACTCAGGGTGGATGCCTGGGTTCCTGACTCTCCGTTGTGCCACCCAGCTGCCCCATACTATTCTTGCTTTTTTTTTATGTCTCTCAAATTTCCCAATGACCTCACCACACCCTCCCCCTCCACAATATAATTGTCCCTTGTAACAACTAACGATAGTGAAGCAAAATTAATTTAGCACTTTGGGCATGGTGGAAAGCATATACCTTGTTTAGCATCTGTTGTCCACCACCATTGCCAGGGGTGGGCCACATGCTTTGAAAACATCACAGCTGACAAGGCGTTCCTGTGGAGCTGCAGATGCTTTTATAAGTAGGCACTCCTGGGTGGTGGGTAGAGAGACTCTGGAAGTGGGAGATGTAGGGCTTTCTAATAGCATCACGTTGGACAAGTCACTTAGCCTGTGTTAAGTGAACTAAATACCTGCCTCTTCCTATTTCACAAGAAGGCTGAGAAGATAAATACAACCTTCAGAGGAAGAAGGTGCCTTGTAAATCCCACAGTGTGGCTGTTTATAGCTATTCCTCACAACTCTGCTGTGAAGTAGCTATGATTTCTCTTATTTTGCAGGTGAGAGAGCTATGGTATGGTGAATGTAACTTCTTGTTCAAAGGAGCAAGGTGAGCTTCAGTCTGTGAATAAATACCGTGTGGCTATTGCGTCCTTAGGCATTGAGCTAATAAACATTTCTGTATTGTAACATTTCATTTATAGGTATTTATGTGTGTCTATTTTTCTCTATATATGCTATATAAATGGAATATTTAAATAATTTTGCTGGCATTTTAAGGTTGACAATATACTTGCAAGTGAGATGACATTTGTGAAAAGAGCTCAGTACAGTGCCGGCTCATTGTAGGCACTGTATAAAAATTATTTCCTTTCCTTATGATATTGCACTGTGAGGCAGGTAGTGTCATTATTATAAACCCCATTTTGCAAGTAACGAATTTGTGGCTTAAGAAAAGTGAATTCACTTGCCTGCTCTTCACACTGTTGGTAAAAGTTATATCTTGCTAATTCCTCAAACCGATCCTCTTTCTATGTCCAGCAGAATCAGTGGGAAAGAGTTGAGAGGCTGTCTTTCCCCTTAGCCCCTGCCTTCCTGCCATTTCAGGGACAGCATCAGAGTCAGTGTCCAGCAAGGAGGGAGAAAAGGCCTTACTATCTTCTCTGCTGTTATGCCCCTTAGACCTTCAGTCACAGTCATATAGTCTACCAATGATGGTAAAGACCCCTGGGCCTTTCCATGCATTCTTAAGACCACCAGACCCTTCCATCCACTTTGCAGTCAACCTAGAACCCAGCCTAGAATGTGAGTGCCTTGAAAGCAGAGAATGTCTCTCCTTGACACACATTGCTTAATCAATGCTTTTTCATTAATTTATTCATACTATCCTGTGTTATCTCTAAGTGAATAGTAATGAATTGGGAGAAGGGAGTAGTCTAAACTATCAAGATAGAATGTTAAAGGGAAATAGTTCACTTTGAATTTTCTGTGCTTTCCACCTTAACTGCTGAAATTTATCAGATTATTGTTAACTCTAATTTACTTTGGGTCATGTTTTCAATTTTGTACACTCAGTATCTCAACTGTAACTAAGTATTATGACTAAATTCTTTCATAAAACAAAGTTTATTGAGTGCAGGATACATGCACTGCAACATTTTAGGGATTAAAGACTATTAAAGAGAAAGTACAGTTTGTCTTCCTAACTCTGGGCCTTACTTTGCATCCCTTTAGCACAGGGCCTGGTGCTTAATAAATGTTTGCAGAATGACTATCAGACTATGACCATATTTATTTTTTCTTTGTTTCTATCACATTTTAAAATATCAACATTTATCTTTGTGATCATCAGATTTTAATTGCTGAAATAAAGCTTTGTTATCTCACAATCACCTCATATTCACTGTGACAAAGTCAAAGGATGTTAGGTTTCCTGATAGTTATTCTTTGTTTATTCTCTTTCTTTTTTGGAGATGGAAGGCAGGGCAATTGGGGTTAACTGACTTGCCCAAGGTCACACAGCCAGTAAGTGTCAACTGTCTAAGACTGGATTTGAACTCAGGTCCTCCTGACTCCAGGCCCAGTGCTTTATCCACTGTGCCATTTACATGCCCAAAAATATTTTCAAAAAATGAAATTTAATTGGGATAAATGTAAAGTAATATGCTTAGGGCCAAATATTCAATTGCCCAAGTACATTATGGTTCTCATCGCTGGACAAATTATAGTCTCTGCTCTTTTCTAGGCTTGTGGGTTCATCTTACACCTACTGTTCTAGTGCTCTACCATTGCACCTTTAGTCACACATTTATTTAGAGCAGTGATTCTCAACCTTCCTAATGCTGCGACCCTTTAATACTCATATGTGGTTGTATCTGCATGTGGGCATACCCGCCTGGAGACAGATAGAGGAGCGGTGTCTCAGTTCCTAAAACCATTGGAAATGTGTGTTTTCTGATGGTCTTAGGCAACCCCTGTGAAAAGGTCGTTCGACCCCCAAAGGGGTCATGACCCACAGGTTGAGAACCGCTGGTCTAAATGATTACTACTGGCCCTTCAGCTCTACATCAATGAGGCTATAATCCTTCCAACTATAAAATTCTAAATCCTTTCCTGCCAGTCCTTGATCCCCCCAGTTGTTTGGATACCTCCCTCCTCAAATTCTCCACAGAATACTTTGAGCTCTTCCTTGCCTTATTTTTCCCTCACTTTGTATTGTACTCATCAGTGTACATACCATATCCCCCAGTGCAATATGCACCACTTGAGAGGATATGAGGCCAATATACATAAGACTTGTTTAATTTTTGTCTTCTTATTTTCAACATCTAGCACAGGGCCTTTGACATTGTAAACAAATTAATATATTGAACTGAATCAATAACTTACTATGCTTGTGATTTTGTACTGACTCCCCAACCACTGGTGGGCCATTTGTAGCATGACAGCTACAATTGGTCCTAAAATGTGATAAATGGAAGTAATTGTTCTAGTTTTCTGGCTTTGTAAGTACTACATTTCTGGTCAGTGACTGATGTAAGTTTTCTTAGGTAATGTTATATAAGACCCAAATAGTCATTTTTAGATATTGAAATACAGTTATTAAAATATTTTTTAAAATTACTTTTTTCAATCACAAAAATCCAATTTCCTTCCTTCCTTTACCTTCACCTCCCCAGCTGAAAATGAAAGACAAACAAAACCCCTGTTATAAACATAAATAGTTGAGAAAAACAGATTTGTACTTTGAATATATCCAATGTCCCATTTTGTACTTTGTATCCTCTCTCTACCAGGAGGTAGATATCATGTTTAATTATTAGTTCTCTAGAGGTGTGATAATCAATTCCTAATTCTTTCAAAGTTTTTAACTAACTTCTGATTTTCTTCATATCATTGTACATCAGTTTATACAAATCTTCTCAGGTTTCTCTGAAACTATCTCCCTCATCATTTCTTTTTTTAAAAATAAGTTTTTATTGATATTTTCTGTTTCTTACATCACTGTAGTATTCTGTGAGTCCTTCCCCCTTCTCTTCCCAGAGAGCCATCCCCTATGACAAATAGCATTTTTTGTGGGGGGGAAAGAAAAAGAACAGCACAGCTGATTGATACTTTGAAAAAGTTAAAAAATATGTGCAATTTATGACCCTCTTCCACAAAGGTGTATGTTGGAGGTGTCTTCCTGTATCTCATCATTTGAGCCCCATTTAATTTTGTTTCATTTACTTTTGATTGTGTGGGGTGTTGTTCTGTCCGTTTACCTTGTTATACTTACTGTGCACATTGTTCCCTTTCTCTGCTTATTTCACTCAGCATATTTTCCCATTTCTTAGAGCACAGTGATATTTCATCATATTCATGTACCGATTTTTTTTTTTTTTTGTTCTCCAGCTGCTGGGCATGTGCTTTGTTTCCAATTCTTAGTTATCACAAAAAGTGCAGTTTGGAGTACATAGAGACTTTCCTTCAGGGACAAGCCCAGTCATGGAGTCTCTGACCCAATGGATGTGGACATTTTAGTAACTTTACATATTTCCAAATTGCTTTTCAAAATGGTTGGACTGTTTCACAGCTCCACTAACAATGTACTAGTATGTCTGTTCCTCAGGGTTGTTTTGATGAGCATTTCTCCTGTTGTTAGTGATGTGGAGCGTTTATTTTTATGTGGCTGTGAATCCTTTGCTGTTCTTTGAGAATTGTTTGTTTATATCCTTTGACCATTTGTCTCTTGGGGAGTGGCTATTGATGTTATTAATTGTTTTTGTATCTTGGATACCAAACCTTTATCAGAGAAATTTGATAACATTTTTTTCCCTGTTTGACCATTTCCCCCCCCCCCCCCCTTTTTTTTTGCATTCATGCTGTTTGTGCAGAAGCTTTTCATTTTCAGGTTCCCTCTTCTGCTGTAAACACAGTCTTGCGTTCCTTCACTTACCTTATTTTTTCTTTTTTTAGGTGGCCCTGGTCCCACTGGCTCTCTTCACCTCAATCCTGCTTTCCTTTTCTTCTTTGGCATATTTTCCCTTCCTCTTTTCCCCTTCAGATAATCACTTCCTTAGTTTTTGAATTTCATTTTTTGTGCCCCTTTTCCAAAAAGGATTTTTCTCACTCTTCATTATCCATCTTCTCTTCCTATTTACACTAGACCCTCAGTCTCTGATCCATGACTCCTAAAATTACATGATTTCTTTTCTCTGTATTCTTCATGCAATCAAAGCTTCTAAGGTGTCCATTCTTGGCTCTCCCCTCTGGACACTTTCTGCTACTTCTTAGAGTTTGCCCCATCACTTCCTCTTTTCCATTACCTTGCTTCTAGGACAATGCCAATTACTGCAGGTGTCAGAGAGGACGCTGCCTCAATGGTAGGGACCTTTCCCCTTGCCCCCTCCCAAATCCCTGATTATGCAGCCCACTGCTGAACTACATCCTTTCTTGTTGATCTTTTTTTCTTTCTGCATTTGGCTAAATATCTCTTTGTGTCCATGCTCTTCTACTTCTCCAGGTGCCAGTTGCCCCTAGAGGTTCCAACTCTCCACCTCCCAGGATAAGTTCACTTTTCAAGTGATAATTCCCCCAGGCCTCATCCAGGGTAAGGTCTTCATCTCCCTTCACTGACCATCCCTCTGTACTGTAGTCCCACAAAAAGAGCATTGATTCGCCTGAAGGCAGGGTATCTAGGTTCTGTGTGTAATATCTCTGTCCTTCCTCATTGTGATCTCCACTATATTTCTGCTTTCACCCTTCTCCTTGTGTACATTTAGAAAGGAGTTTCTTACTGCCCTTTCTGTCCTTTCTTGCTACATGTAGTCACTCCTCCCACATTTCTGTTGTTTGGAGTGTTTGAGAAGCAAGTAATATCTTTGTTTCTGGTTTTCTTTCTAAGACTGTTTTAAGCTCTTCTTCATTATTGAAGATCTGTCTTTTGTCCCGTATAGTTAGTACTGTAGATGTTTTACAGACTGTGCTAATCTAGACTGCAGCCTGAGCTCCGCTGCTGTTCAGAAGCCACCATTCCATTCCCTTATTTTGCTAATGGGGACAGAGTAGTTTTCTGTTGTTCCAGTGTCCTTTCCTTTGTGTTTGTGGGTCGTCCTCCTGATGTCTTGCAGAACTTAAGTTATTAAACTTAACTACTATGTGTCTTGGAGTTTGCAGCCTTGGTTTTTTGTTTTTGTTTTTGGAAACAATCTGTGAGTTCTTTCAATTGGAATTTCATTTTCTGTGTTTCAAGTTCTGGTCAATTCTCTTCTATGAGTTTCTTTATGATGGTGTTGAGGCTTTTTGTTCTGTCATGTTCTTCTGGGAGACCTATGATCCTTTGGTCGTTTTTGTGCATCTTCTCTTTGAGTTCAATAGGCTTAAACAGGGAATATATTTTCTTTTCATGCCACTGCTTATTGCCTCTCTTCTTCTAGATTGTCCTTCACTTCTGTGTATTTGCATTCCTGGTCTATTATTTTCTCTTTTTGTTGCTTTGTTGAGGCTGGCCATTGCAGCCTCAAGTTTTTTTAATTTTGTTCATTATTTTGGACATATATTCTGTTCTCATGATTCCTACTTCTCTTTTAAATCATTCAGAAACAGTGTGTTGTGGTTCTACATTCTCTTCAGATTCCTTAGGATCCTCTCTCACCTGAAATGCTGGGTCATTTTCCTTTATTTTGCACAATAATTCAGACATTAGATGCCTGAACTCATTTACGAGGTCTAGAGGCCACATTTTCTTTTGTTGTTACTGGGTTTTTTTTTTTCTGTTGATTTATCTGTTTACATTCAAGGACTCTGAGAGTTCTTCTTCCTAAAATCTTTGGTACTTTCTTTTCTTCTCCCCTTTTTTTCCTTATCAATTACTTCCTAACTCACTCCCCTCTAATTGTGGTTTACTTAGGGGTTGGATCTCAAGTATTTGAACCTCCCCCGATAGAGGGAAATACCTGATTCCCCAACCTCAGTTTCTGCCCCAGCTGACTTTCGGGTGATCAGAATTTACCCCAACTGGAGGCTGTGACTTTTCTCTCAGGCTTGGTGGAGTGCTGTCCCACTCCCTCTGTTCTCTGGACCACCATGGGCAGTCCAGAGCCTGTTTTTTTCCACCAGAACCAGCAGTTCAGAACCTATAGTGCTGGTGTTTCCAGGTTGGTGCACTCAGCAGGTCTTTGCTCCTGAAGGGCTGTGATCAAATTGACAATTGAGGCCTAAGCAAACTTTGACACTCTGGAGCAGAGAAAGAGGGACTGGGGACAAGGATGTAAGGGAAGTTTTAATGTAAGCTTGTATCATCCATAAAAATACAATTAACTTATATACATACCTTCACCAAGGCAAATGTATGTCATCCTTTTGTGACTTACCTTCCCTTTTCATACATTTTCATTTTAATCTGATTTAACTTTTTTGAAAGTTTTTTTCTTCAGGAGCAGGGGGAGAGGGAGTGTAGGAAGTAACCATGCTGTTTGATTTGTCCTGGGCCCTTGGAATGAATCACCTGTACTGATCTCTAGATTTATTAGTCTCATGGGTTGTTGGCTTTGCTAACCCCAGATAAATCTTCCTGAGATGTTATTTTCATTTCATCGTGTTCCTGCTCAGAAACCTTTCATGACTTTCCAGCACCTAAAGAATGAAGTCCAGACACCAGAGGGGTAACTAGGGCAGGGTGATCTGAGCTTTGATCCAGGGCTCAGAAGCTGACAGCCCTTGTAGAAGCCATGGGCCTGGAGTATCCTGCTCGTGAGAGGTCTCTCTCCTTGCCCTGGTCCAGCCTCTCCAGTCCCCCAGTTGTTTGCCCAGGTATTTAGTGGGGCTGGTTGTGGGCCTCAATCTTCGTAAATATTTGCAGAAACATTCTAAAGAATCCATGCACATTCTAATGAAACAAACCTTTGAGGCTCCCTCCAAGTTGGATTGTAATTTTCAGTCCCTGCGTTAGTAGGTCCCAGCTTTTTGAGAGCCCTTGTGTTTCTGTCGCCGAAAGTCCACCTTTAGCTTCTACCTTTAAGAGAATCACTTTTCTCTACATTTCCTCTCTTGATCATCCCTGGAACAGGCCATTTCTGTTCTAGTCCCAACCCCCTCATCCAAGCCTTTTACCTCTACTTTGCAAGTGTCATAGGATCATAGATCTGAATCTTTTAGGGACTTCAGAAACCATCTAGTCTGTTCTTTCCTCTTATTACAGATGAGAAACTTGAGCTTCAGGTTTTTCAAGGTCACATAGGTAATAAGGATCAGAGGCCGTATCTTCCCTCCCAGTCCCATCCCAGCTCCCATCCAAGCACAGCACTGACTACAGAAATTATGTCTTAAATAGTACATAAATAATGCCTTGGAAATTCCTCCCTTCTCTGTGCCTTCTCGCTCTGGAAAATCCCTCCATCTTGAGGCCACCTTCTCCTGGTAGTGAGTTGCTCACAGAATCTTGCTTTTGAGGAATGCTACACTGCGTCCTTCTCTCAGCTCTACTTCTGACTCTCTGGATTTCTCCACCATACTCCCATGGGGGGCACATTCCTTTCCTCCCTATCGATTCCCTAATTTCCCTCATGAGCTTTTCCATGCGCTTTTATGTGCTGTCTTTTCCTATTAGAGTATAAATTCACCGAGGACAGGTACTGTCTTTCTTTTTGCTCACATTTGTGTTTTGAGTCCCCAGGTCACTGCTTGGCATGTAGTAAGAGTTTAATAAATGCTTGTTGATGGACGGATGGATGGACAGACTTCTTAATAAGCTGAATAACTTAATCAATGTGATCAGGTAGGTTGCCCTAATGCTCATGCTTCTGCAATAAGGAAAAGAACTAAAATCCCACTTAAGGTTTTGAAATTCAGAGGGAGATCTGAAAAGCCTGGGTCAGTATTGCTTCTACCCCTTTACCCCACCAGTTGACAGGAATCAGATTTATTTTTGGAAGCCTGGGATTTGGGGGGGGTGGGGTGGGTCTGGGAACTTGGTTTTCACACAAGGCTTCTTTTCCAGAGAACTTTTGAAGTGACTGGATCTGAGAGTTCTTATTGTGAGAAATTTTGCCCCTGACAACTGTAATGAGTAAGTAAGACTGCACGTAACTCTGGAGGCTATGAGAGGAGAATTCTTCATTAACGATGCATGGATTTGTGACGGCACTTCCACCAAAAAAGAACAGCATTAATAGTACTTCTGCAGTTTTTTCTTTTATATCCTTCACTTTTCTTTCTTTTTTTCAAAGATTATTTATTCAGGGAAAGATTTCCTGTGGTTAGAATGCCAGCTCACAAAGCCCTGGGAAGCAGTGAAGTTTTGGACTGGTACAAGGCATCTTAAGATATTTAGGATGTGTTATTACTCACACTTTGTTTTCATCCTCACACTCAGAGGGAAACGTTAAATTTCAGGATGAAGAATGATCAGAAAGTAAAGAGAGTTTCTTCTCAGTTGATAGAACATGAGAGAGGGGAACTCTTTCATATTGCTACAGCTCTAATTACTGAAAAAGAAAAATCCCTCATCCTGACTAAAAAAAAAATGAACTAATTTGTCAGTTTAGTCTTACACTAGGAAAAAATATTAATACAGCAAGCATAGAGATAAATGGTTCACTGGGAAGATTTTGTTTGGAAGAATGAGGAAGGACTAGGCCTTGCTCTCCAGTCAAGAATCAGAGGGTTATACGGTAGATCTCTAGTGGACTCTGAGAACATTTGATTCAAAGCTATTATTTTTAGGGGGAGGAAACTAGGACTTATAGAGGTGAAATACCTTGCCAGGGGCCTCACAGATGGTAAGTAGCTGAATTTCACTCCCGGTTCTCTGACTCCAAATCCAGGCCTCCCCACCCCACCCCCTTGTGCCAAAGAAAGGTTAAACTTCATAATGCTAATTAAATTTTTCCTAAGGGCCACCAGTGGTGTCTGAGTGGAGGCATCTTAGTGTGCCTGGCTTGGAATCAGGAGAGCCTAACCTATATTCAGATTCAGCTTCTTACATTTATTAGTTCTAAGTCACTTAACCTTTATGTGCTTCAGGCAACTCTCTAGGACTTTTCTGCTTTTTATTAGCTTGAGTGGAGGGACATTATATTGATGCAGAGAAAGGAGGACTTGGGGAACAGTCTGGAAGCTGGTCCATAGGATTGTAGGATTGTTGATTTAGAGTTTTGAGGATGGGGAGGGAGAGGGTGCTTAGAGGTCATATAGTATAACTTCCTTTTACAGATGCAGAAGGCTCAGAGGTTAAATGAGTTGCCCAAGATCACAGAGGTAGCAGGTGACAGAGCCAGGATTCAAACCAAGATCATCTAACTCCAGTTCCAGAGTGCTTTTTTCTTTTTTATTCCCCCTTTCAACCCCCATCCTTGTCAACCTTTCCCTCTTTTCAGGAAGGTGTGAGGAAAAGTTTGAAAGTGAGAGACACCTGGAGGACAAGACCGGGGTATTCTTGCAGAGAAAACTGAAGACAACCCCAAGGCAGACCTCACCCACTTATGATAAGATGAATTCCTTTATTCGCCAGTCCAGAAGACCGAAATATCTATTTAATCCAATGATGAATATCCCTGATGTGACATTGAGTGAGGGTGTGGTGTAATGTTAATGAGATAATAAGATCTTCCCCATCCATTAATAGGCCTCACCCATTGGGGTAGGGACTTGCCTAAGGAGGAGCTTGCTTAGGGACAGGTTTGCTTGTAGGAAGGCTTCTGTATCTTTTGGTACTAAGTTGATTAGGCACTGATTCAGGAGGGTTGTGGTGCCTTCTGGTTATGAGAAGTGTATATATACTCTGAGTTGGTATTTTGCTTTGGGAGTTCACTTATGAGAAGGATTGTTTGATTTCCTGGTCAAGACTCTGAGTAATTGTATATTTAGATCCCCCAACTGCTCAGGTTCTCTTGATCCAGTGGTGTATGTAAAATGTATAGCAATATTGCTTTGATTTAGGCAGTCAGAGCCCTGTCTGTTTGTCTTTACACTAATTTCTCTGCTTGTGTTTTCTCTGATGTTCAGGGTGCTGACCTTACCCCTGAACCAGTGAATGTAAGTAAAAGCAGGATTGTTAACTCCTTTTTGAGTAGTCTTGCCTAGAAAAGCAGATCAAAGAACCTGTGCTAGCAGGCCTTCCTGGGTATGGTAGGGTGTGTGATGTTACACATGGGCATATAAGAATACATTATAGTAGAAAGAGAGAGAGAGAGAGAGAGAGACAGAGAGAGAGAGACAGAGACAGAGACAGAGACAGAGAGAGAAGAAGAAAGAGAGAGAGGGACAGAGACAGAGACAGAGAGAGAGAGAGAGAGAGAGAGAGAGAGAGAATGTGTCCAGGTTAAGAATCCCTGCCTTAGAAAACAAAGTTGTTACCATTCTTTGCATTTATAATTATATAAGTTTAGAGATGGAAGGTAAGATAGAGAAAGTCCAATTCCCTTAATTTACCTTTGGGAAAATGGGCCCTGAGAGGTTGCCGTTTGCCCAAGCTTGTACAGCTCAACAAGTCTCCTGAACTTTGGGAAATATTGAGTCTGGATTCATTAAATTGTGCTTGAGAGAATTAGAATACAAAGTGTTGCTACTTGCTTTTGGCCTGATGGGTTCTTGAATTTCCAAAAATCCTGTCTAGTTGTCAGGTAGGTAGTATAGGGGATAGAATGGTAGAGTCAGGAAGACCGAAATTCACCTAATCCCTGACCAAATTAGAGTTTTTGACACTTAGCTGTGTGAACCTTGGCAAGTCACTTGACCTCTCTTTGCCTCAGTTTCCTCACCTGTAAAATGAGGATCCTAATAAAACCTACATTTGAGAAGGGCTTTTAAACGTTTTGTGTATATATGAGGGACTCCTTTGGCAGTTTGAAGCAAATTACAGTATTGATGTGAGGATCAAATGAGATACTATATGTTAATTGATTTGCAAACCTTACAGTGATATGTATATATATATATATATATATATACACACACACATGTATGTATATGTATGTATGTATGTATGTGTGTATATGTTTGCTAGTTATCATCTTCCTCATCATCATTATTTAGATTCTTTGAGCTGTGCTTTCAGAGACTGTCTTCAGTAGGCAGAGAGAAGGAGGGAGAGTATTGGAGGCAGTGTGAGTAAAGGTAGGAATGATCTTAGTGTGCTTGGGTTGGAGGGTGGGGATGGGGTGGCATCGGGGTGGTGTTGATTACAGATCTGGGCTGTTCTGCACCCAGCTCTCCTGTATCCCTGGTACTTCCCCTGCCTTCCTAGTATTGTGGCTGCAATGTGGATGACTGGCCACGAGATGGCGCCCATGCAGTGCTTCAGCTAACTCGTCTTTGATCCCTTTGGAAGTAGCTTGTGCAAGGACTTCAAAAGACGGACCCGGATTCTCTGAGCCAGATCGAGCTCTTTATTAACAAAGCCTGGATCTTTGTAACCAGTTTTTGACAAACGGAATAACAAATATTTTTCAGTCCTATATTCAAAGAATTCAAACATCTGTAAGCAGTAAGGGCTGTTTTCGTTTTAGTTTCTTGTAATTAGTTCTCTGATGTTCCCCTGGAGAAAAACTCATGATACCATCTTTAGGTCATAGCTGCCAGAGGATCCTTGTGTTCTCTGCTTCTGCAAGCTAGCTCCCTGCCTGTTGATAAAGCTGCCCCTTTGAGAGTCCCTTTGTCCTGCTGCTGGGAACTTAGTGGGAAGGTCTCTTTTTAGCTCAATTAAGCCTTTGGAGTGAGTTACCCTTCAATTAAGCCATGTGTGAGAGTTATCCCAGGTAAAACGGGGAAGGTAGGTTGAGTTGAGATGGTAAAGTCTTTGAACGCCATTTTTATTTGGGCTTTATTCTGCAGGTAATTGAGAGACAGGAGAGATTTTGGAGTGGAAGAGTGTTTTGGAAAGTGTGTTTCCAAATATATTTCCTTTTGACTGTGTATCCTTGGGGAAATTGCCTTACTTTATTGGATTTTAGTTTTTCATATGTAAAATGAAAGGGTTCATAGGATCATAGATATATAGCTAGAAGGAACCCAAGAGACCATCCAGTCTAACTGAATTATTTTACGGATAAAGAAACTGAGACTGAGGGAGGTTAAAATCATACAAGGAATTAATACATTATACACTGGGTTGGATGATTTCAAAGGATACTTCTGAATCTAGAATTCTATGATTTTATGAGATAAATATGAAAGTAGCAGAACTTTGGGAGGTTGTTGATTGGATTTGTTTGGCCTGTGGGTCACTCTTAGGAGACTATAGGATCCAGAACAGCAAAGATATATGGCCTTTTCAAAATTGATAATGAGTAAAAAATATTCTGGAGATGTAAGAAATGATAGGCAGGTGGATTTTGGAAAAAAGCATAGAAAAACTTGCCTGGCATAATGAAAAGTGATGTGAGTAGAACCAAGGGAATATTGTATATAGTAACAGAAATCTTGTTTGATGAATAACTGTGAATGATGAAGCTGTTCTGAGTGTTACAAATATTCATATCAGCTACAAAGGACCCATGAGGAAAGATGCTCTCCACCTCTGGAGAAGGAACTGATCAATAAAAAAATGCATGGTATGGTTTTATACACATGCATGTAAATACCTCATAAATGTGTACATTTATGTGTATAGACATATCCATAATGTGTATATATGATATAAATGTGTTATATGTATGTGTATGTGTACATATCCATAATTATACATCTACATCTATATCTGGGTCAAATGGTGGTCTTCTCTAGTGTGGGGTGGGAAGGAAAGGAGGGAAACAAACTTGCTTAGGATTACAACACTAGTGTTTAAGGTAGGATAGGAGCTCAGACCTTCCTGATTCTAAGTCCAGCAATGGGCTTGGAGTCCAGTCTTCCTAGCCAGAAGTCCCCTAAGTCCAATAGGGGTCATTGAAGTTGAGACCTGATTCTAAGCAGATCCCTCTGAACACCCAAGACTACCTGGGCTGGATCTAATCCAATAAAGCCTTTGAGAAAGATTGACTTACTGTTGGTAGGGGACATCTAAAGGACAAGTTCCTTCTTCTAAATGTCCTTGGGTATATGAAGTAAATAACTTCGTTCTGAGGAGACCTGAATTTCCTCTAATTATCCTAAGACATAGAAAAATTTTACGCTAGGAAGGACAGCATAACTGAGAGAATAGGTCAGGGGCAATAGTAATAATAATGATAACAACAATAACTGACATGTATGTAGGGCCTTAAAGTTCACAAAGTTTTACATACATTATTTCCTTTGATTTTCACTTCAGTGTGAAATAGATGCTATTATTGTCCCCATTTTACAAATGAGAAAGCTGAGACTTGAGAGGGGTTAAGGGGTTAAGTGACTTGTTTTGGGACACACAGCTAGTAGGTATCTAAGACAGAATTTGAAAATGGGATTAAAGACTTCATTTTAGTAGAGGGATCTTGTTGAAGGAACTACTCCCTTGGAACTCTCCTTGGTGCTGGTCTTGGCCAAAAGAGCTTTCTTTAGTGGAAAGCCTTGCTAATGCTGTACAAACTAATCTGAAATTTTGTGAAGTGCAGCTGAGCTACTGACACCTGATTGCTTACAGATAAGATAACTCTCACTATTTGACATAAACATGGTTTGTCCTGCCCTTCAACTGTGACATGTGATTCCATTATTGAACTCTAGTTTCTTACTTTGCTGCTATGTGGGTCCAGAAAATCAACTCTATAAGCAGAAGGTGGAGGAGACATGGCTAGAAAGCTAGAAAGCAGTTGTTCTTAAAAAGATCTGGAGGTTTTAGTGAATGTGTGTGTGTGTGTGTGTGTGTGTGTGTGTGTGTGTGTGTGTGTGTGCAATGGGATGTGACATCTAAAAAATTCTAGTGAAATTTTTGTTTGCATTAAAATGGTCATCGCTTCTAGGATTCTAGCACCAAGCACAGAGTAGGTGGCTAATATATATTTGTTGACTGACGGAATAAGAAGGTTATAATCCACTATTCCCTTCCCTTTTTAAAGTCTTATCTGAAGTTCTGTTCTGTGCATCACCATTTAAGAAGCTAGAGAGTGTCCAGAGGAAGGCAACCTGGATGGCGAAGGACCTTGAGTCCATGTCATAAAGGACCCGGGCACGCTTAGCGTGGAGAAGGGAAGACCTAGAAGGCGCAGACTGTCACTGTCTTTGAGTATCTGAAAGGTTGTCATTTGATTTGTGATTTGATTTACTGTTTAACTCTGGGGGAAAACCAGAAGCAGTGGGTGGAACTTGCAAAGAGATCAATTTGTTCTTGATGTCATGAAAAACTTCCTAATAATTAGAGCTGTCCAAAGTTGGAATGGGTTTCCTCAAGAGAAAGTGAGTTCTTCCTCCCTGGCAGAATGAAGTGAAAGTTTAAAAATAATCCTACCTCTTGTTCAAATCATTCCATTGTTGGGATATTTCATACACACATATATATACATGTGTATTTATATGCATATACTATATATCTCATATATACTCTACTATATATCATACCTACATAAATGTAGACATACATGTATCTCACACCTCTACATGCTATATATGTATACCATACTTACATGTGTATGTGTATCAACCAATGTGTGTCCAACAATGGAATTATTTAGTCAGGAGGTATGAATGTTTTAAAACTTTTACTTCATTCTGCTAAGGAGGAAGAACTATCTTTTGAGAAAACCCATTCTATCTTTGAACAGCTCTAATTATTAGGGGTATGTGTGCATGTGTGTGTGTATGTGCATGTGTGTGTGTGCACATGCATACTGAAAGTATTCTTAAAAGCAAAAGATAACCATCTAGACAGTTTTTCATGGCAAAATTATGTGCACTTCAAAAATACCCAGCCCAAACTGGAAAGACCTAAATCCCTAAATTAGGGAATGGTTAAATTATGTATGTAGTGTAGGCTCTGAGATGAAGTGTAAGGGTGGATGGGAGTCATTGAATGAGTTGATCTATTACTTCCCCTACTGACATATACATTAATATAATGGAATATCACAATACAATTAAGATCAGCAAATATGAGGAATGTAAAATATTTAGAATTTTTTGAAAATAATATGAAGTGCAAAAGCCACAATCAGAGGAATGGGGTACATGCCATATAAAGGGAAAAATGAATAAAAAGGAATAGACAAACCATGCCGAAGGGGACTTAAATGGAGTCACTGAAAAGTTGCCATGATGTTTTAAATTAATTTAAATGTAAATATTGACTAGGGGAGTTTGATTAGTTGTATTGATGCTCAAGACTAAATTGTTAATCTCTTAATAAAATAAATAAATAGTGAAAGTCCTAAGGCAAGCCCCAAACAATAGGTTCCTCAGCGTTCATGTTCCTCATTCCCAGTAATGAATATTTGCCCTCACTTCCCATTAACCTTGCATAGCAGTTTGTTTCGCATGTCTCAAGCGCACTTAGTGTATACCAGCATTTATTGTCTCCACTATTCAAACGTGAGCTCCTTGAGAGCAGAGACTGCCTTATTTTTTGATTTGTATCTCCAGCACTTAGCATAGTGCTTTA
The DNA here is from genome assembly GCA_028627135.1 of Pseudochirops cupreus. Taxonomy (NCBI): domain Eukaryota; kingdom Metazoa; phylum Chordata; class Mammalia; order Diprotodontia; family Pseudocheiridae; genus Pseudochirops; species Pseudochirops cupreus. The sequence continues at coordinate 348,593,664 of CM053582.1, read as the reverse complement.
CACAATGTAAATAAAAATTCTTCATTCATTTTCATCCATCCATCCGTCCATGCGTCCATCCGTCCATCCGTCCGTCCATCCATCCGTCCATCCGTCCGTCCATCCGTCCGTCCACCCGTCCATGCGTCCATCCGTCCATCCATCCGTCCATCCATCCGTCCATCCGTCCGTCCATCCGTCTGTCCATCCGTCCATGCGTCCATCCGTCCATCTGTCCATGCGTCCACCCATCCATCCGTCCATCCATTCATTCATGGCACAGTGCATAGAGATCTGGCCTAAGAGCCAGGAAGACCTAAAGTGAAGAACTCTACTTCAACTGTACAGGTTGATGATTAGATAGAGAACAATTTTTTTCACCCTACTACATTGTGCTTAATGCAAACAACTCAAACCTGAGCCCATAAATAGTCAAAACAACCCTTCCTGAAGTTCAGTTCAAGTCAACTCAGTAAACATCTGCTAAGAACCTAGTACGTGCCAGACACTGTGCTAAACACTAGACATACAAATAAGAAAGAGAAAGACAATCCCTATTTTCAAGGAGCTCACAATCAAAACCAATTTGGAGAAGACAATATACAAAAAGGAGCTGAAAAGGGGGAGAGGGTTGGAGGAAGGGCCCTCCCCCCCTCTCCCCCCTCTCCCCCCCTCTCCCCCCCTCTCCCCCACAGAGGGTACCCCGCCCAGGGGAGAGGTGCAATATTCCATAGAGTGGAAACCAAGTAGAACTGCTGATGGGAAACGGGGAGTTACTTGCAAAGTTCTGAGCTCTCTATAAAACGAGTCTTTGGTGGGATCTTACTGCTCCACACTTCAACCCTCCAACCAGAGAAGCAGCTAAGAGAGATAAGGGATTGTGTCTCAAAAACTGAGTTAATCAGCATAGTGATGAGATTTCAGATGATCAGCTTATCACAGAGGAGGTATGATTTTCCATGGAGTGGAAACAAAGCAGAGCTGCTGATGGAAAATTGAGAATGATTATGATCTGGAATGAATAAAAGTCTTATTGCAACTTTAAACTCCAGTAGCTTAAAGCTGCACTAAGATTTTTGGAACACCCTGTGTATAAGATCAAGAACCATTCCTCAGTGGATAAGTGGTCAAAAGATATGAACAAACAGTTTTCAAAGGAAGAATCACAAGCTACAAACAACCATAAAAAAGATAGCTTCAAATCATGAATCATGAGAGATATTCAAATGAAAACAACTGTTTCACTTCAAGCCCAGCAAACTGGCAAAGATGACAAAATATGGGAATAGTCCATGTTGAAGGGGTAGTGGGAAAGACAGGAATCGTAACGCTCTGTTGGTGGAGCTATGAACTGGTCCAACTACTCTAGAAAGCAGCTTGGACTTATGTTAAGAAAGTGACCAAAATGTCCATACCCTTTGATACAGAGATTTCCCTACTGGCATACACTTGAGGGAGATTAAAGACTGGAAGAAAGTATACATATAGACCAAAATATTTATGGTGGCACTTTTGGTAGTAGCAAAAAACTGCAGACAGAATAGATGTCCGTTGTTTGGAGAATGGCTAGACAAATTATGGAATATGAATGTAATAGAATCTTACCATGCTGTAAGAAATGATGAATATGAAGAATGAAGAGAACCATGGGAAGAATTACATGAACTGATACAAAGTGATGTAAACTGAACCAGGAAAAATATACAAAATGACTAAAAAAGAAACTGAATATTTTATATTTATAATGTTCAAGCTTGGACCTGAAGAATAGTCCATGAACTTTCTTCTCTTCTTTGCAAAAGTGGAGGACTATGGGTGTGTGATATTACATGTACTGTCAGATTCAGCTAATAATTTTGGCTAGTTTTGCTGAATTTATTCTCTCTCTCTCTCTCTCTCTCTCTCTCTCTCTCTCTCTCTCTCTCTCTCTCTCTCTCCCTCTCACACACACACACACACAGACATACACACACACACATACACACACACACACACACCTCTCTATTTCAAAAGATGGTTCTTTGGGGAGAGGTGGGGAAATAGGATGTCTTTTAAAATGAAGTTGATATAAAAACAAAAGATACTAGTAATATTTTAAAAATCCAATTGCTAATAAGTTGTGTTATCTATGCTAATATCTGTGTGTATCTGACCAATTGCATGTTAGATTACATGCCGATTCTCATTCTGAAAAGATTTAAAGCACAATTCTTGTCTCTTCAGCAGCTCTAGGGTGCCACCTGCTGCAAACATCAAGAATTACATCAGCTACATTTCTGTATAGAAAGTGGATCTTTTAAATGTGATTTTTTAGTGTAATTAGTTGGATTCTACAAAGACTTACAAGTAGTTCAGTATTATGACTTAATGGCCACCAGACTTTTTTCATCTATGCAATAGAGATGTTTCTGAAAGTTGATCAATTTAATATATATTCAATGCCTACTTAAATGTACTATGTTGTTTGTCCTTCATTTTCAAAAAGGACCAATGACATCCTGCTTTGGGGATATGGGTGATGTCTTGAATTACATGTGAATTGGATTTAATTGGGACAGAGTTGTACAAAATCATCAGCCTCATTCTCTCTTCCTGAGTCATCAAAGTCCAGTGGTAGGACAAAAACCAAGACTGGTGATGGCCTGGGATGCAGAGAATTTCATTTCTGTTTTCTCTGCAAAGAAGAAAGACCTTCATTTCAGAAATAACTGGGAAAAAAATGACTACCAGGAAGTTGATATACCAAGATCTAAGCACTCCACTGCATCTACTTCAGCCACTGTCATGGCCCCTGAGACAAATTGTTCTCATCTGCCCGTTCCTCCAGGGAAAGTCTTCACATGCTTGGGGTAGACATCCCCCTAACTCACTGACAGGTTTGAGTCTATTACTCTCTGCCTGCTTTAGCCTGTCTGCTGAGATGGTTTGCTGGGTGTGGCCACTGTACATACTACAGCTTCTTGAAGCCACAGGTAAGGATGGGCTGAAGGTGGATACCAAAGATGGATGAGCAGCCCTGCAAAGGGCTTGGCAAGCCCTCACATCAGAGATGCTAGTCCTCCCTGAACAGCCCATATACCTCTAACTGCACAATGATATGTTGAATACCCTGGGAGACAGAGAAGCCCAAGACATAGCTGCTGCCCTTGAGAAATTTATAGATAATAAAAAGATAAACACCATCTAATATTATTGTTGTTAAAATGCCAAATGAGTTATACAGGTCATAATTACTTAGAAATTCAATGGACAGGATTGAATTAGACAGAAATGGGATTCTTTTTTTTTAAAATTGTTTTGTTTATTTACTTTTAGTTTACGAGATTCAGTTCCACAATCCCTTGAGTTTCAAATTTTCTCCCCTCCCTCTTACCCCCCCACCATGGCGGCGTGCAATCAAGTATAGGATCTGCAAATATTTTCACATTGGACATTAGTCTGGTTATATAGAAGGGTTGTACGCAATAGAGTGAGCAGTGGAAAAAAAAAAAGAAAACCAAACATGAAAAAGAACAACAACATGTAAATTGCTTCAGTCTCTATTTAAACTCTGTTCTTTCTAGATCAGTGGTTCTCAACCTGTGGGTCGCGACCCCTTTGGGAGTTGAATGATCCTCTCACAGGGGTCACCTAAGACCATCAGAAAATACATATTTCTGATGGTCTTAGGAACCGAGACACAGCTCCTCTATCCCTCTCCAGGCGGGTCTGCCCACATGCAGATACGGCCACATATGAGTATTAAAGGGTCACGGCATTAGGAAGGTTGAGAACCACTGTTCTAGAGCTTTCTCTGAATGTAGATATCTCCTTCCATCTTGAGACCTGTAGAGTTGTCCCATAACTCTGTGTTGCTGAGAAGAGTCTAGTTTATTAAAGTTGGTTGTCACACATATGATGTGTCTGTGATTGTGTGCACATTTCTCCTGGTTCTGCTCTTCTCACTCAGCATCAGTTTGTATAAGCCTCTCCAGGTGAATATGAAGACAGGTCCTCCCCATTTCTTATAGCACGGTAATATTCCATTACATTCATATACCACAACTTGTTTAGCCATTCCCCAATTGATGGGCATCCCCTTAATTTCCAGAAATGGTATTCTTACAGCCTTGGCCAAACCATGATGTATAAGAAGTCCCCCAGGCTTGCACATTGGTCGGGGATCTGAATGTGAGAACCCACCCATACGTTGGCTGTTCTAAGGGGAGCTCATGGGCGTAGTGAGAAAAGCACTGGCCTCCCAGGCAGAAGGCCTCGATTCAAACGATAGCTCTGATGTTCACCAGCTGTTTGACCATGGGGCTTGTCTGGGGCTCAGTATCCTCAATATGGAATGGGAATAATAACATTAAATAGTTGGTCGCTTCCAATGATACTATATTTATCTTTATGTACGTAGTCATTTGCATGTTGTCTCCCTCTAGAATGTGAATTCCTTGAGGGCAGAAACTGTGTTTTCACCTTCCTTTACATTCTTAGTTCTTGGCACAGTGTCTGGCAAACAGTAAGTATTTAATAAACATTTATTGTATGTAAATGAAAGCTGCTGTTATTGATTAGGGATGGTTTGCGCAGGGATCTGCCACCAATAATGATTTGAAAGTTGATCTGAAAAGTTTTAAGGAAAGTTGGGAACTGAGACGTCAGTCCGTAGGGGTGCAGGGGAGCAGAGGGAGGTTGTGAGGGTCAACAAATGGCCCAAATGGGGTCCAAAATCTTGAATGTCTCTCTAAACAGAGGCAGGACAGGTGACCATGGAGGTCAAGTAGTAGGCCTCTACTGGAATCCGTGTGGACAGTGATTAATGTTGATGATATTTGGCTTCCGGTACTAACAACCAGTCATAGGGAGGCTGGAATTCAGAGGCAGGAAATTCAGTTACCATTAAGGAAGACCATGGTCTTCCTTGTTAATTAAACCAATTATGGGGGAACCCACTAACTAGAGAACTAGAGTACCAGAGTAAAAGTGGGACCCACAGCAAGCCTGCTCTTTCATCAAACAGTTCGATGTATATATCCCACCACCTATGTGACAGTGTCTGGTCAGGACTGAATTAAGTTAGTAATTAGCCGAATCTCTGGAGAAATGGTCAGGAAACACTTCACAAAAACTCCTCCACTCCTCTGTCCTCCCTCCTTCCCGTTCTCTTTCTGAGAGCTCAGTGTTGCCAGGATCCCAGCCCAGACAAGAGCCTCTGGCTCAAGTCCTCTCAAGGAGCCTCAGGACCCCATGGCCAGGGGCTCGAATGCTGCTTGGGCATCATCCCCATTTATCCAAGATAAAGGCAAGGAACTGGTCTTGAGGAGGGGCTTAGTCAGGCCCCTGGAGAGTGAATCGTTCCATCTGAATCCACATGTCCAGCCTGACCTCTATTCTAGCGCAGCGCCATCTTCCTGGTATTTCAGAAGTTCCCTAGTTATGATGGGAAATGCTGAAAAAAGAAATTCTGAAAATATAAAGGGAAGCCATTCCAATGAGGAGGAAAAATGGAATTTGTCTTCAAAGAGTAATGTGGTTGCACAGGAGAATTTGAATAACATAGATTTTCAAAAAGAAATGTACAGAAGACATAAGTAAGGCCAGGGAGCAGAGGATGCCTACATGTGTGGCACTTCTATAAATATAGTATCAAGAAAATGAAAGCTTGAATGAATTGAGCCTGAGGAAGGAGACTGGAGTTGACAAAACTTTTTTTGCTATTCTGGGAGAAAAAGGGAAATCAGAGAAGGGATAGGGCCTTTGCTTGGGGAATATGGGAAAGTGACAACTAACTAAAGAATCCTGAGTTGCTCAATTTTTATTTCATTTCCGTTTTCTCTGCAAAGAAGAATGACCTTCATTCTAGAAATAACTGGGGGAAAAATGACTACCAGGAAGTTCAAATTAAGAAGGATATAGTAAGCGGGCACCTGGCTGCCCTTGATGAATCCTAGACACTTGTCCCAGATAAATGACATCCTTGGTTCCTGAACGAACCAGCAGATATGATTCCTAAGCTCTTTTCAGGGACATTTGAAAGATCATAGAAAATTGGGGAAATTCCACAAGGTTGGAGAACAAATGTCCTGGTTTCCAAAATAGGGAGGAGACAAAACTATGCTAACTATAGGCTAGTGAGTTTGACTTTGACTACTGAGGAAAGGGATGTTTGGTGACTGTCTGTAGGGACACAGGGCCTACAAAGAGCCAGGATGGCTTCATGAAGAACAGATCATGCCTCACTAACTTCATTTTGATTTTTGAAAGGATTGCTAAAATAGCAATAAGGGGACATGTTTTGGATGTAAATTACCTAGATTTTAGCAAAGTTTTGGATGAGAAGATGGAGATATATTGATTAGATATGAATCCAACCAGATGGGTGGTGGCACTCAAAGAGTAGTTACTAATAGTTTAGTGTCCATCTGGCAGGAGGTCTCCAGGGAAGAATTCCAGAGATCTGGGTTTGGCTGTTCTTTTAACATTTTTATCAATGACTTAGATAACTGCATAAATGGGAGATATAGCTTAAAAAAAAACTGGGAGGAGTAGCACTGCATGATAGCATCAGGATTCAAAAGGCTTTTGACAAGCTAGAACTTTGTGTTGAATTTAATGATATGAAATTAAATGGAATAAATATAAAATCTTGCACTTACATATCATAAAACCATCTTCACAAATGCAAGATGCATAATTAGGCAGAAGTTTTGAGAAAAAAATCTGGGAGGTAGTGTTAGTGGACAAAAAGTTCAATATGAGTCAGTAGGATGTGGCAGCCAAAAAAGGGAATGTGATTTTGGGCCACATCAAAAAAAGGCATAGACTCCAGAAATAGGGAGGTGATAATCGCATTGTACTCTGCTCTCATCAGAAGCCATCTGAAGCACTGTGTGTAGTTCTGAGAACAATAGTTATAGAAACATGTTGATGTTCTGGAAAATGTTCAGAGGACCTTGAGTCTACAACATATGAAGACTGGTGGAAGGAAATGGACATGTTTATACTGGAAAACAGAAAAGTTGGGATGGGGTGGACATGATACTTGACTTCAAGTACTTAAAGGGCCATCACATGAAGAATGGTTAAGCTTGTTCTTTTAGGACCTACAGGACAGAACCTGGAACAATGTGTAAGAAATTGCAAAGAGGGTTAGTTTAGGGCTGATGTCAGGAAAAAAATCCTAATAATTAGAATTGTCCAAAAATGTAATGAATGAGCTTTCTCTCCACAGAGGTCTTAAGACAGAGGCTGGATGGACACTTTTCAGATATAAGGAGGATTTGTTAATCTATATGAGGTCTCTTCTTACTCTTTAATTTGGCATTTTCCATCATCACAAGTTCCCAGAAAGTAGGAACGTCAGCCAATTGATAACAATAATCCTATGACTTGCAAATACCTGTTTTCATTTCACCTAAATCTTGTGATTCAGACTTACCATAATTTGAGTCAAAAATGTCTTCCTCTACTAGTACCACCTCTTCTTGAATCTCCTTCCACTTTCACCCCAGCCCTCCCAGTCCCAATCCTGGCTTCACCTTCCACATGTGCCATGGACTGCTATGCCCTGTCATTAGCAAACTTCTCTTTGCCCTAAACATCTTCTCATACTTTTGCCATCTTGATTTTTGTATTGGTCTGTGTTTTCATTAGTGTAGGGTGATCCAAGAGAAGGACTTCCTCTGCCTATGAGGAACTGCTCTTCATTTACAAAAGGTTGAGAAATGAGTAGAAAGTAAATGGAGGCAATGTGAATAGTTGACTTTCTTCTCCAGGAGTTTTTCTGTGATATACACACACACACACGCACACACACACACACACACACATGCACACACACACATACATGTGTGTGTATGTGTATATATTTGCAAAATAAAATTTCAACTTGATATGAGGGAGAACTTCCTGACAATTGGTGCTATCCAAGAGTGGAGTTAGATGCAGCAGGAGTTAATTGGTTCCTCCTTATGAGAAGTCTTCAAGTCAAGTCTGGATGAACTCTTGTTGGGCATGAAAAAGGAAATTCTTGGTCTTCTATAGGCTGAGGTAAAGGAAATTCTTGGTCTTCTATAGATTGCCTTTGGCAATCCCTTCCAATTCCAGGATTCTGTGACAATGTTGGATTTACAAAAAAATCTTCTTTTTGGCAATTTAAATTTTTTATTGTAAATTTAATAATCTTCAAAACAGGAATATTTCTGCATTAAAATAATATTAGTTTATTTTTAATTGTAAATTTAATAATCTTCAAAATAGGAATATTTCCACATTTGAATAATATTAGTTTATAATTGTAACTAGGCTATATATTGCCACCCAATGACAGCTATGTGATATTTGCAGTCACAAGTCTCACTACTGATACTACTGATGATCTAATCTTTCCAGAAGGTATGGTTAGTCAAATCAAACAGTATAGTGACTCAAGTATGGCCTCGTCATAGAATGCTAGTGTAGATGGGATCTTAGACATTTTTTAGTTTAACCCCTAATTTGACAAATGAATTAAATGAACAAACATTTATTAAGTGTGTTCTATATATCAGGCACTATCAAGCACTGGCTATACAAACAAAGGGCAACCTCACCCACCAAACAAAACAAAACAAAAACAGTCCCTGATCTCAAGAAGCTCACAGTTTAATGGGGGAGGCAACATGTAAACAACTATGTACAAACATGATTTCTACAGGATAAATTAGAGATACTCAGCAGAGGGAAGATACTCAGCAGGGGGCTCTGGAAAGGTTTCTTGCAGAAGGCAGAATTTTGGGTGGGACCTGAAGGAAGCAAAGAGATGGAAATGAGGAGGGAGAGCATCCCATGAAGTTGGGATAGCCTGGACAAATGTCTGGAGTTGGGAGGCAGAGGGTTATGGGTGAGGAATACCAAGAAGGCCAGTGTCACTGGACAGCAGGCTGTGTAGAAAGGAGCAAGGCATAAATAATGTAAATGAAGAAATCTACAGCTCGAAAGGCTAAGTTGCACATAAGACTGTTGAGCTGGAAGGGACTCAAGAGGTCATCCAGTACTGTCCCTTCAACTTATAGCTGAAGAAACGGAGGCTCAGAGAGGCTCAAGTGACTTGCCCAAGGTCCTACTGGTATTGTTTTTCATTTTTGAAGAGGATGATGTCTTGACTTGAGTGTGAACTGGATTTAAGTGAGGCAGAATTGTGCAAAGTCATCAGCCTCACTCTCTCTTCCTGAGTCATCAAAGTCCAGGGCAGAGCAAAAGTCAACATGACTGGTGATGGCCTGGGATGCGGTGCATGGCCTTGGCATCTTCAGTGTCTGACCAAGATCTACACTCTCCACAGTCCCTGCTTCAGTCACCGCTGTGAGTGTTGGAACAAACTGTTCTCATTTGCCCGTTCTGCTATGGAGAGTCTTCATGTACTTGGGAAAGACATCCCCCTAACTCACCGACAGGTCTGAGGCCCATTGGTTACCCTCAACCTGGTTTAGTCTGTCTGCCAAGATGGTTTATACCAGGGTGTGGCCACTGCACAAACTGCAGCTTCTTGGAGCCACTGGGGAGAATTGGGTGAAGGTGGACACCCAAGGTGGATGAGCAGCCCTGAAAAGGGCTTGGCAAGCCCTCGCACCAGAGGCACTAGTCTTCTCTGAACACCCAGTACACTCAGGGTGCACGGGTGGCATTCATAAAAAGGAGGCTTCAATCCTAGATCTTCTGCCTGCTCTTCTAATATATCATGCTACTTTCTAAAAACATTCAAAGGCAAAAAGCCGGGAGAGCTATCCACTCTCATACTCATAGAATACTCTGGAGCAGGGAGAAGGGGCTGTTTGAACCCAGGGTCATTTGCCACCAGTATGCACTCAAAGCCCAGATGAATTCTTTTTCATATAACTGGCTAAGGCAGATCCAGGATGGCTTATGGACTAATCAGAAGGGCATCTTAGAATTGGGCCTGGGTTAATGGAAAACAAAGTCATGCCAGAAGCAAGTCAGTTCTAGCACAGGTAGATGTAAATGCTACAGTGAGCCCTGGGGCAGGGCAGGCAACCAATACTCCTCCATGGTGTAGGATGAAGTCTTGCACGATGTGAGGCCAGTGTCACCACATTCTGCTGTGTGGAAAAGTTGACAGAAGTGACATTGCAGTTTCTAAGATGCCAGAAGCAAAAGCTAGATTCTTGGAGTAATAATGATTACTATTCCAGTTCTACATAAACTCTCTTTGCTCAAACTCAGACTTTGTTGGACATCACATTTTAGCCTTCTCAACATATTGAGCACAAAAGGCAAAGCAAACAGCCGGAGGGGCTTGAGGTGTGTTTCAAGGACTGGCAATGAAGCTTCAACAAGATCTTTGGGCAGACGGGAGGTCAGGCTAGAGTTCAAAGAAGCTAATGTCCAGTGAGGTCTGAGCTTGAGCAAAGAGAGCTCATGCACAATTTGTCATGTTCAAGAAGGTGAACATAGCTAAGTACTTTTAAACCTGCACGTTTGATTCTAACCCTGCCTTCTTGCTCTTGCAAAGAACTTCAGATGTGAACAGCTCCTGGACATCCCCTGCATGTACCTCTTGGGAAATAGTTATGCCTGAATAGTACTGTATAAAGTAAAGATAAGAACAAGATGGAAATAGTACCTAGAGTTAAGATAAATCTGACCTGTAAGATGAGGGCAAAGGGGAAGCTGGGATGAGACATAAATACAAAGCAGGTGGAATCACAAATCAAAATTATTGGCTTGAATATGTGAGTGGAAGGTAAAATATTTGGGGAAAAGCTGAGGGGGGTGTAAGCTCACTTTAGATGGTTATATAGATGAAAACTAAAGAGGAAAAAGTATTACATAAGAACTAATTCAATAAGCCAATTTTAAATAGTGCAATAATTTAAAATGATAAAGAAATTATAATTATTAGCATTTATTAGTCAATCAAATGGCTTGTGTGAGTCATAATACAACATGATTATTAAGTTGTATCCAACCACTGGGTAACATTTAGGGCATGATTGCTTATGTCAGTCAGTCAGAAAGCAATTATTAAGCACTTACTGTATGCCAGACACCAGACTAAGTGATGGGAATAAAAATACAAGGAAAGAGAAAAACAGTTCCTGTCCTCAAGCAGCTTACATTTAATGAAGAAGACAACACTTTTCAGTTTTTTAAGGGGAACTGAGAAGAGGGAGGAATATGCAGTAAAGTACAGTGGGGAAGTCCAGAGAATTAAGGATGGGTGGTCTAGACCATTGTTCAAAAAGGAGGTTTCAGGAAGAATTTATCAATGGGGAAAGTGTTAGGGGAGGGGAGTTGAGGGGTGAAATGAGGCAGATGAATCATGGCGCTGAAGTCCAGTGAATGATGTCAATCTTTTGAATCCAGTGGTAAGATGGATATTGATCATGCTAATTCTGAGACTTTGATCTTTAAGAATGAAGGGCATAGCCACTTAATATAGTTTTCACTGAGGATAATGGGAAAAGCATCCCAGGGATCTTTGTGTGGTTCTGAATAGTCAGATACTGATCCAGGCTGCTATCATGGTCTAACATGGTACCAACTCATTAGTATTAATTAGTTTGTTAATTAATTAGCTGGTGGCCAAGTCATCACCTCTAAAACTTTAAGGGGATGGCACAGGTAAGTTTTGATGGTAGGGAGAGACTGACTAGGCTGGGTAGGGCTCTGTAACTAAGAACCTAAAGGCATACAGAAAACATCTAGAGAACAAATACCATTTTACTACATTGTAAGGAAGTGTTGTATGTAAAACCCATGTGATATTTGTAGTTATCTGTTTTTGTTGGAGTCAGATAGGAGAGCAGAGAGCAGCTGGACTTCGCACAAGAAGACTTGAGTTCTAATAGCCTCAGTTTTCTCATCTGTAAAATGGGGATCATAATAACACTAATCTCATATGATTGTTGGGAAGATCAAATGAGATATGTGTAAAGTTCTTTCCAAATCTGAAAGCACTGAACAAACATTACTTTTTTTTCCCTCCCTCCTGTTCTGTGGAATTCTTTTGGGAAGCTACACTAGAGAAGATTGGAGAACGCTAGACAATGTAGAGGATTAGCTAAAAGATACACAGCTGGTTAGTGGCAGAGTTGGCAGCGCTTAGACCTGTGGTTTATAACTTCCAGCTCCATGTTCTTTTCTTTTTCTTTCTTCTTCTTTTAAAAACTTACCTGTGTTGGATAATATGACAAAAAAGGAAAATTATGGACATTGGAGAGGATGTAGTAAAACTGGGACACTCATGCTACCTGGAACTATGCCCAAAGGGCTATAAAACTGTGCATCCCCTTTGTCCAAGATAGCAATAGCACTGCTAGGTCTATATCCCAAAGACATACAAAAAAAGAGAAAAGGACCTATTTGTATAAAAATATTTGAAGCGGTTCTTTTTGTGGTGGCGAAGAATTGGAAACTGGAAGGATGCCCATCAATTGGGGAATGACTAAATGAGCTGTGGCATATGATGTGATAGAATATTATTGTGCTATAAGAAATGGCAAGCAGGATGATTTCAGAAAAACCTGGAAAGACATGAACTGATACATAGTGAAGTGAGCAGAACCAGGAGAACATTAGACACAGTAACAGCAATATTGTTTGATAAAGGACTGTGAATGACTTAGCTCTTCTCAGCAATACAGTGATCCAAGGCAATCCCAAAGGACTGATGATAAAGCGTACTATCCACCCCCAGAGAAAGAACTGATACTGTTTGAATACAGACTGAAGCAGGCTATTTTTCACTTTCTTTATTTCATTCTTTTTCTTTTATTTGGGTCTTCTTGTACAAAATGACTAGTATAGAAATGTTTTACATGACTGCACATGTATGACCTGTATCTGCTTACTGCCTCAGGGACTGGCAAAGGAGGGATAGAATTTAGAATGCAAAACTTAAAGAAAATGTTAAAAAATTGTTTTAACATGCAAGTGGGGGAATACATATATATGTATACACACACACACATATATAAAACATATCTGTGACTAATCAGTGTAATAGCTAATAATATTAACTAACATTTACACAGCGCTTCCTATATGCCAGGCAGTGCATTAAATGCTTTATAATCATTATCTCAGTTGATCCTCCCACCAGCCCTGGGAGGTAGGTGCTATTATCATCCTCATTTTGTGGATGAGGAAACAGGCTAGTAGAGGTTAAGTGACTTGTCCAGAGTCACATAGCCAATATGTGTCAAAGGCAGGATTGGAATTTATTTTCTGACTCTGAGGACAGTTCTCTATCCACTAACCCCAAATTGTTTCTTTTCCATCTTTCCACTATCCCTCAGCTCCATTACATGTGTAATGGTTGCAATGCTTTGAGATCAGATCCCTTTATGACAGAAGGCAGGGCACACAAATAGAGACAGCTGTGTTTATGGATATTCTGATTCCAAAAACCCTCTGTTTACAGATTCCTTTGTTAATCTTCATATAAAAATGTATAGCCCTAAATGTGTAGGCTGTCTGATGGCCAGGTTCTAGTCTGGATAGAACTGACTTCCTAGGAGCAATTATGTTTGCAGTGAGATTTCCTCTAGGTCAAAGATCATGACCCATGAGAGTAAAACATTTATACTGGTGTTTTCTTGTGTACTTTGAGTGAGTATGGAACTATAGGAATGTATATTTAAAGGAGACCTAAGGGGCCATCTAGTTTTAACCACATTCTAATCATAAGCATTATCTGCAACATTCCCAAAAAGTGATGAACTGTTTTGCACTTGAAGACTTCCAGTAATGGGGAATTCATCATTCTTTGTTCTTCCTTTTTGTGGGAAGCAATCAAGGTTAAGTGACTTGCCCAATGTCACATACCTAGTAAGTGTCTGAGGCCATATTTGAACTCAGGTTCTCTTGATTCCAGGGCCACCCCTCTGTCCACCACACCGCCTAGCTGCCCTGCTGATTTATCATTCTTTAAACCATCCCATGCTATCTTTTGGGCAGTTTTGCTTGTCCTTATTCTGAGATGAAATTCTTTTCCCTATAATACACCCCTATTGGTATTCATTCTGCCTTCTAGGGCCAAGTAAAATTATTCCACTTCCACATGACAATCCTTCAGATATTTGAGGATAGCCGTAGATCTCTTTTCTAGGCTATCTATCCCTAGGTCCTTCAAGTAATCCTTGTATGACATATCCCCAGGGCTACTTGCTCTCCTAATTGTGTTCTTCTGAACACACTCTGAATTGTCAAATTCCCTTCTAAAATGTGATGCCCAGTGCTGGATGGAACACGCCGTATGTAGTTGACTGTGGCATGGCATGGTCCTCCCTGTGTGCAATATAGTATGCTATTAATACCTATTAATTAATGCCTATTAATATGCTATTAATAATTAAGTCTGAGATGGCGTTAGGTTTTTAGGGTTCTAGGTACCACTGCTGATCTGTGCTGGGCTCTGTGTCTGCTAAAGCTCCAAGGACTTTTTCACAAAAACTGTTGTCTAACGATGTCTCCCCAATCTTGTACTTGTAAAGTTAATGATAATTTGTTGTTGTTGTTCAGTTCTTTGAGTTGGATGTGACTCTTCAAGACCCCATTTGGAGTTTTCTTAGCAAAGATAATGGAGTGGTTTGCCATTTCCTTCTCCAGCTCATTTTACGGGTATGGAAATTGAGGCAAATAAGGTTAAATGACTTACCCAGGGTCACACAGCTACTAAATGTCTGAGACTGGATTTGAACTTATAGACACGAGTCTTCTAGATTACAAGCCCACGGCTTTATCTGCTGTGCTACCCAGCTGCCCCAAATGATAATAAGAATTGATATTTATGCATCACTTTAATGTTTCTTAAACACTTTACATACATCAATTCATTTGAAACTGGGAGATGTAGTGAAAAGAACACTGGTTGTAGATTTAGAGAACCTTGATTCAAATCCCATTCCTAAGGCTTACTCTCTTATATGACCTTGCTCCAGTCACTTAACTTTCTGTGCCTCAGTTTCCTCATCATTAAGATGGGGATAGGAACCAGATTAGATGGTCTCTGGGCTTCCTTCCAATTCTACATCTATGATCTGATGATCTTTCCCTCTTGAGGGAGGTACTGCAAATACAGATCTCATTGTCCTCATCTTGGAAATCACAGAGGAAGACAGATTTCAAACCAAAGGGGACGCAAGATGTCATCGAGTCCAAGCGTTTCATTTTACATATGATGAAATGTGCCAGACAACTAGTAAATCTCAGACGTGGGGTTCAAATGCAGGTTTTCCAGACACCAAGTTCAGGACTTTAGTTCTGTGATTCATATATTATTCAATAAACCCTGTAATTCTGTTGAAGTGGGGGTGGCTGTGTCTCTGTTCCATGAAATCCCAAACCTAATACAATCACATTAACAAGAGAAACCATCCGGGGGTGGGGGGTTGGTGTGTTGTTGATGTATTTTTGCTTAATGGGAAGATCTTTCCCCTTCGTTAATAGGCACATGTGACCTACTTGAGTCACAGAGAAGCCTCAGTCACCTGGTCTGTCTTGGGAGGTGCTTCCTGAATGGGAGTGGAGCCAGAAGGGTGGGAGAGGAAAAGGCAGAGCTGGAGGAGAGCCCAGAGGAAGTTGGTTAGAGGCGTTAGAGCTGAGGGAGAGAGAGGAAGCAGCCAGTGAGCTGTGAGTGTTCGTTTGTGGGAGGCCCCAGCAGGGGGAAGGCTTGGGGATTCCAGTGCCCTCTGCGTTGTTATTGTGTATAGATTTCTTTGTTTCTATGATGGATTTGGCTTTCTGGTGTTTGAATAAATGTTTTGGTTCTGTCTTCCATGTGGAGAGTCTGTTATATTTTGTGATTCAGCATATGCTGGCATATTCGTAGCTGCTGTAGGCACTGTGAATATTGTGTTGATGCTACAGTGGGGCTTAAGACCCAGGGGATCTCAGCAAGTGACACTTCCTATTTTTCTATAAATACACTCATTTTTAGATAGTGATAGGGATTCAACCAAGGATCTTACTAAACTCCTTCTAGCAACACAGGGCAGCCTTTTCTCTGTAGTCTTAGTCAATTGCTGAGAGAACTGAGGGGTTAAATGACTCATCACTCTTATGGCCAGTTCTGGCATAGGAGGACCTTGAACCAAGTCTTTCTGACCCTGTGACTTTCTCTAATTCTTATACCAAGCTCCTTTGCTCTTATTATTACTGCCAGGAAGTTCCATTATTTGTGCACACAAGCATTTATTTGGGGATAAGTTTATTCATAATAAAGTTCATATGTGGACAGTAATATGCAGGGGCTGTAAGTTTCAGACCTTGAGTAAGGAGAACAAAGGCTCTGGTCATGTTGTACCTGCTGGCTCCAAATAAGGAAGACCATGTGGCCTTAGGTGAAAGAGGATGACATATGTGTACTTCCCCTGAGAATAGCATGCAATGTAAACTTGTGATACAGGACATGACTGGACTGGGAGCTCACCTCTGGCAGCACATCTCACTACACTTTATAGTCCCTCTGGGTGATGCATCGCTGTGTGAGTTGTGGTCACTCACCCAGATGGGGCTGCATTCTGCTGTGGATACCAGAATGCCCACATCACAGGAGAAAGACCCGTAACTGATCAGTGACATGGTTGGGATGTACAGCTATACCACAAGACTCTCGAAATTTCTCTCCAAGTTTGGTGGAACAGTGTTAATCATCCTTGATAAATTGCCATGAGGGTGTGCAATCAGGGCTATGCTGGCAAATGTTTAACAATCATCTCTTCAGAAAAAACAACTGTATCAGGATATATTGTACTTTATTTAATAATTTAATATTTAATTTATTTAATGTGCACTCTTAATATTTTCTCCATCATTTTCTTGAGACTACACAATCAACAAAATAGTAAATCAAGTCTCAAGTTTATAGCATTTGCTGATTTCTATGGTATAAACACCCACACTGAAAATTTAGTAATCATCATGCCCCTGAATACAATCCATCTCTGGACTCTTACAGGACTACTTGGTCCATCTTTGCATGCTTATCACGTTCTATTTCATATTTCAATGATCTATATTCATATCATAGGAACTAGAGCTGGAAGAAACCTCAGAGGGTATTTTATCCAGCCCCCTCATTTTACAGATGAGGAAACTGAGGCAGAGATGTTATGTAACTTATCCAAAGTCTCACACAAAGTAAATGTCAGAGGAATCATTGGAATGCTGATCTCATTCATCGCAGAGCTAGCACACTTTCCATTGTGCCACACTGCCTTCTATCTTGTTTTTCCTGCTAGACTGTAAACTCTTGCAGATAGGAGCTGCATTGTATGTACTCTTACATCACTCTCAGCCCCTAGCCGGACAGCAGGCATGCAAGAAGAGAAGCATTATATAATTATGGAAAGAGGCCTGAGCCTGGAGTGAGGAAGCTCAGTTTTGAATCCCAGATCTGATTCTCACTAGCCATATGAATGTGTCATTTATATTCTCTGACCATTTCTCTTCATGAGCAAAACAAGGAGACCTTTAAGATAGAAGCAGCTCCTTCAGTTAGGAGATCTATAATCTTCCTGTTGGGGCAAGAGCCCATCCCAGGCCATGGGAAGCTAGGAAGATGGGGAGTAACTCACTCACCCTCACTTACGGGGTTATAGAGTTAGGGCTGGAAGGCATCTAAGAAGCAGTGAATCCCATGTCTCATTTTACAGATGAGAGAGGGAGAAGGGAACAGACATTGCTAAAGTGCCTACTATGTGCCAGATACTCTGCTAAGCACTTTGCAGATCTTATCTCATTTGATCCTCATAATAACCTTGTGAGGTGGGGGCTGTTATTATCACATTATTAGAACCAGGTGAGGAAGCTGAGGCAGGTTAAGCAGCTTGCTCAGGGTCACAGAGCGAGTACATCTCTTAGGCAAGATCTGAACCCAGAGCTACCTGACTTCAGGTTCAGTGCTCTACCCACTACACCCTCTAGGAAGCAGGAATATGAGAACCAGCTATTCACTTCTTATTCTGAGGGCAGACCTTATCATTTGTGAACTGTTCTGGTTAAAGGTCCTGTGGCAGAAGGATGCTAAAATTGGGTGATTAATGCTTGATCTTTGGACTCTCTGGGTTTTGATGTTTGAAGCTGTTCCTGTCTTCTTTAACTATACATTGCTGAGTTATTTTTCCTGTGTTAGCTATATTCAGTACAGTTAGTAACACTTAGCACAGTGCCTGGCACGAAGTAGGCTCCTAAAAGGTTTATTGATTGATTGGTTTTGAAGAGATGGGTAGTCCTCTTGATTTTTCTTCCTAGTCTTGGCTCTGTTTCCCTACTTCCACCATTCCATCTTTTACTGTTCCTATTCCTTTCTCATTCCAATCTGTATTTTGCTCGCATTCAAACTATGTCTCAAATGGGATCTGAGGAGGAAAAACAGAACTTGCCCTGAAAGTGTCACCCCTAATTAATATCCTAGCAGGCAACTCCGTAATTAGCATGCCAGTCTGGTTCCAGCTCGGGTTGTTAATGGGCTCACTACTCCAGGAGGGTAATTAGGTGTGACACTGATGTACCATGCCATTCTGGGAACCCAAAAAGCTTCACCACTGTTCTGGACCCACTAGAAAGGTAAATGGCATGACTGAAATCTCTCAATCCAGAGAGGCTCTTCTTATACTGTCAAAAAACTCCAGACCCCAGCAAAGCTGATGTGGCATGAAAGCATCATGTGAAGGGAAGACTGGAGCCAACTGGGTGTAACTGACTGCTTGGTCTGCTGTCAACTCATCTCCAACAAGGTTCTTAAGAGACTAGTCATAAAATGTTACCATTGGAAGGGACCATGGACATTGATTATTCTAGCTTCCTCCATTTACAGATAAGGAAACTGAGGCCTGGAGAACTTACTGTGATTTAGTATTGTAGATTTAGAGCTGGAAGAGATCTTGGAGATCATTCTGTCTACCCTACTCCACACGTTATTTAAAGATGAGGAAACGGGGACCCAGAAAGGCTGTGACCTGTCCAAGGTACCATAGGTAATAATAAGTGGCAAAATCGGAATTCAAACCTGGATCTTCTGACTCCAAATTCAGCCTGTTTCCACTGTACCAAACTACAGATTAGTGACTGAGCCAGGAATAATATCTTAATCTCTTTTATTTAATCTAAATGTTTTGATTTTGTCTTTTTTCACCAGCTCAGTGAGTTTTTGAGTTATAAGAAACTGAGGATCATATAATCTAATTCATCCATTTTACAGAGAAGACCATTGACTCAGTAAATTAAAATGACTTCTCCAAGATGACAGCTGGTAAGCATTGAATTGGTTTTTAGAATTATAGTTGAGTAAATGTAAGGATGAGCTAGTTAACGGTGCTTTCCTGGGACCCACGTTCCTGTCTGCAGGGTCCCAAATGATTAGGCTAAGCTTAGGCATTTCAGTGCAAAGGATTTGTCAGACTAGATTCTTCCTGCCTCTCAACCTCTATCTCTGTCTGTCTGTCTGTTTCTGTCTTTCTCTTTCTCTCCTCCCTCTTCCAACCACCTTGCTAACTATTGACCATCTTTTTTTCTGTCTGAATTGGGGTTCTTAAATATATCCCACATCTTACATATTTATAACACTTTATGTTCTTCAAGCATATTTATACACGTTTTCAGATGATCCATGACACTTTTCTAATACCATTCCATAACTATTTCAGTGTCTCCACTGAGAATCTGCCTTTTGTCTTCATCAGCTGTCATTTATAGACTGGTGCAAGCTACAATATTGGGTTTTATTTTCTGTCTTACTGTGTATATTTCTAAGAGCACTCAGGCTGTCACACTGGAGCTTGGGCAATAGCAAGTCATGGATTTTGGGCAAGCTAAAGCTCTAAGAGCTATGTGACCCTGGGCAAGTCACTTACCCCTGTTTTACCTCATTTTCCTCATCTGTAATATTATCTAGAGAAGGAAATGGAAAACCACTCCAGTATATTTGCCAAGAAAATTCCAAAAGAGTCAGACATGACTGAAAAATGGCTAAGGCAAAGCTTAAGACAGCATGCAGGTATCCAAGGTTGGAACAGAGTAATGGGACAGGTAGGCAAATTAAAGTCATGGTATAAGTAGTTAAAGACAGGATAAGCAGACCAGGGATCAAGCTGATTAGTCAGAATTAGATAGAATAAACCAAGAGAGCTAAAGTCTGGGCAAAATTAATCCATCCATCCGTCTAAAAATATTTATTCAGTACCCACTTGGTTCAAGGTACTGTCAGATACAGTGACATCCATAGGGCTTGAAGGTGGCAAGAGAAAACAAGTAGGTTAACAAATGCAAGACACCAGAAGTAAGAAGATCTTGACTGATCTTTGCCTCAGCCAAGGGACCTCTTCTACTTTCCATTAAGCAGCTCCGTCCCTGAGTGTTGCTTACCTGGGCTAGTAGGTGAGAGTAGTAGGCAAGAAGGGAAAGAGAGAGGACAGAGAAGGGAAGTTCCTGACATAGACTCTTTTACTTGTCTACCTTGCAGTTAAAACTTCCCAGTACAAAATTTCTCATCATGGGAATTTCAGGTTAACCTGTGGGAAGAATGGCTTTATGGCAATCCTCTTTACATCAGTCACACCCAAGGAACCATCTACTCTGCCCAGACAAAGTTTGAAGGCTAAGTGAATATTTCACTGCCTGATATCATTAAAGCAGGCAAAGCCAGTCTCCTTATTTCCCACCCAACCTGGTGGCATTCCATTTTTCAGGGACTTTAATGACACCAATTTATTCCTATTTCTACTCTACCCTCTTCCTTTGCTCCTTAGCAACATTTGGTTATAAATAACTGGGCTGAATTCAGCTGGTGAATGAGACCCCTGGATCTCATTACCAATTTCTTACTATTCAAACATCCCAAAAGAAATTTGATAAGTATCACCCCCTAAGTTTTAAATACCAGTCTAACCTTTTGTCCCCTTGACACATTGTCCCAAGACAGTTTGGCAGTGGAGACATTTTAGTTGCCATAGGATATTTCATAATTTTAAATATTTTATAACAAATTAAATGTTAATTGTATGCTGTCTGGGGAAGAAAATCACTGTAGTATTTAATTAACATTTAATTTATTAGTCATCAAATATTTAAGTACTCCTATCTGAGGGACTTTTCCCCTTTGTTACTTGCAAGCTAGTAACAAGTTGTAATAAATTTTTCCATTTCTACAGATGTCCCTAGCTTCCTAGATCTCTTTCTAAATATCTCTCTATCTGCCCATAGAGGCAGTACCCAATTTATAAACAAAATGTATCTAATAAGTTTAATTTTAAGCCAGTTAAAAAAAAAACCATAGTTCCCTAAAGAAACAATATTAAAACTAATCATGTGTCTTTAAGAATGTCAATTGACTGTTCTGAAACCCAATTTCTTCATCTTAAAAATGATGAGGTTGTGTTAGAAAAATGTTTCTCAAAGAGGTTTGTTAGACATACTGTAAAATTTTAGATGTAACGTTAAGTTGCATATAAGAAATTATAAATCATATTGTTTAATATAAATTTACTCACTCAGATTATATGGCAAGGTATGTCAAGAATTTACAAAATAACTTCTTGTTCAGTCGTGCCCAACTCTTTATGACTCCATCTGGGATTTTCTTGGCAAAGATACTAGAGTGGTTTGCCATTTCCTTCTCCAGCCCATTTTACAGATGAGAAAACTGAGGCAAATGGGTTAAATGACTTTCCCAGGGTCACACAGCTAGTAAGTGCCTGAGGCCAGATTTCATCTCAGGTCTTCCTGACTCCAGGCCCGACACTCTGTCCACTGTACCACCAATGGCGTGTCTGTTATACAAAGGCACTAAGCTCAAGACGTCAGACCTTGATTGTATTAAAAAGCAATGAAATGGCTACTCTTGTTGAAGGGAGGCTGTGAAGGTGCAAGCGCTCAGGGGTTCTGACTCTCAAACTGAAGTATTCCTTGTGCCATGATTTCCCTCAGCAGGGTTATGATCAAAGTTTGAAGATCAATGCAATCTATTATGATTCTCTTTCCTCTCCAGTATTCAGAGAGGCTATGGTCAAATGGGATAAAGTCCCCACAAGAGTCTCCAAAAGTCCATTTAATTCAATGTATCTGAAATAATGCACATTTAAAAATTTTTCTTTAAAGTAGAAAATAAATGTAAGCGTGGGACTGAAATCATCCCATTTGGCTCTGGTACCTTGACTAGGTGAGAACACTTTTTGATTAAATATAAAATCAGAACAGAGTGTAAACAGGACCTACACAACATCCTTTAATCAAGCAAAGCCTTGTGAGAGAGACTTTTAAGTCAGTTGTATAGAAGGGTGATGATCTCTCTGAACAGCGAGAGGGAAGAAAGTCTGGGTGACTGGATTCAAGGGATTGGAGCAGGCATTAAGCTAAGGGAGGACTGAGCTATGGCAGGAAAGACTGTGAGGAAGGCTTGGCTCTCCAGGCATCTGGAGAGGAGGACCCATGCTGAGAGGAGTCCCAAGAAAGGGTTGGCTCTTTCTCCAGCTTCTCTTCTGATGCCTGTTTATCCACAGAAACTATAACATGATCTACTGTTTTGTTACACGGATGTTCCCATCAACTGAATTTTGCCTCAGGCATGAAAAGGCCAAGGAGGAGGAAAACACACACACGTGTACATATATAGGTACACACATGTATATATACATATATACACATGTATATATACACGTACACACATACACATACACACACACACATACACACATATACATACACATATACATATACATATACATATACATATACAGTTAGGCAGAGAGGTCAACTTTTGTCTAGGTGTGAGTAATTTTCCTGACTTGGGGTTTAGGGCAATTGTGACTCAATTCAGAACTTTTAACCTAAAATAAACTCTTTAAAGATGAAAAAGGTGAAACCAAATGAACCTTAGGCCTCATTGTCTTGACTGCTAGGCTTAAAATAAGCTAATTATTCTAATAGGGATTATAGGGGTGGGGCCAAGATGGTGGAGTAAAAGCAGGAACTTGCTTGAGCTTGTGCTCCAACTACCTCTTATACCTGTAAAAATGACTCTAAACAAATTTTGGTGCTACAGAACCCACAGAGTGACAGAGAGAAACAAATCTCCCACTGAAGGCAGCCTGGCAGGCTGACAAGAAGGGTCTATCACACTGGGTTGGGAGTGGAGCGCAGTCCCACGTGGCCCATGCTGGCACAGATTGGTGGCACAGACTGCCAGAGCAGACCTCAGGGGAATCTAATCACTGGCAGCTGTGGTGGTTTCCAGACTTCTCAACCCATAAAAATGCCGGAGAGAAAGTAAAAGGTCAGTGGGGAACTTTGTTGATCCTGGTTGAGAGAAGCATGTAGTCCAGCCCCTGCCCTTGGAATGGCAGGGGTGGCAGTATCTGCAGCTGCCACCATTGCAGCTGCCTCTTGAGTTCCAGGCCCACAGATTGTGGGGGGACCAAGTGACTTTCCAGAGGGTGATTGCAGGATTCTCTTTGCTAGTGCTGAGGCAGGATTCTCTTGCTTTGCCCTGATTGGATCTGGGTCGCAGTCTTGGGTGGTGGTCCTGGGGTGAGGAGCACTCGTGTGGCAGAGCTTGTTGAGGCTGTGGAGAAGCAGTCCTCCTCACAATTCTGAGTCAGGTGCCTGGGAAAACTGTCAACAGTTGCACAAAACCCCAGAAATTTGGGACGCAATACTCTCCACTCTGGAAGCAGAGTTCTACTGTGGCAAAGAGCTCAAAAGTCAAGTAATTGGCTGGCGAGATAAGCAAACAGAAGAGCAAAATCAAACTATAGAATCTTTTTTTGATGACAAAGACAATCAAAACATAGAATCAGAAGAAGACAACAAAGTCAAAACTGCTGCACCAAAGGCCTCCAAGAAAAATATGAACAGGTTGCAGGCCATGGAGGAGCTTAAGAAGGATTTTGAATATCAAGTAAGAGAAATAGAGGAAAAATTGGGAAGAGACATGAGAATGATGCAAGAAAATCATGAAAAATGAGTCAACAGCCTGCTAAAGGAGACCCCCAAAATACTGAAGAAAATAACATCTAATGGGGATTTTACAAGACATAAAGTTGCAAATGTACTTGGCATCATTCAGCATTTATTTTCCACACAGGAACTCCTAGGTCTAGGCAGTCTCCAGAATTTCAAACTGGGAATCATTTCTTTTAAAGTCACCTGCAGCTCTACTTTTTACTCTCACTATAGTGAAAATGACTGATACTGAATTAGCCTCTATTGCAGGAGGAAGAAATAAGGTCTGGTAGAGGATGACTGAGAATCACTTACATGTCTTTCTACCATGGTCCCACAGAGACCCTCTGTTCCATCACCAACCATAAATTTGCCACTTGTGTGATGCCTCTGTTGTTCAGTCAGAATAAGAGTCCTCATATTTGAAGCGGGAAGGGACCTTAGAGGTCACCAAGATCACCTTAGAGATCACTCATTTTATAGATAAATCAAAGCCTATGGAGACAAAATGGGTTGGCCAGGGTCACACAGAGTAAGTGGCAGAACCCAGGTCCTTTGATGCTGAATCCAGAGCTGTTTCTATAGCTCCAGAGACACCTCTTGAATAAGGCTGGGGGGGGGCGGGTAGTGCTTTTCCCTGGCTTTCCTGTTCCCAAGCCAATTATGACCTAATAGATGCAGATACATTTTTTCTTCCTGATTGGGGTGCTAAATCCATGAAGGAAGAGTGGGCATTAAAGCTTCTTTACTAGCTTGTTTTGGTCAAATGCCTTGTTCCCAAATTGTTCTTATCCATAGTCCTGTTTTTCGGTCAGTCAATGAATTAAAAAGCATTAATTAAATGAATACTGTGCCATTCATTGTGCTAGGCCTGGGGATGAAACACAAAAATGAAATAGTCTCTGCCCTCAAGGAACTTACATTCTATCAGAGTGCGTGTGTGTGTGTGTGTGTGTGTGTGTGTGTGTGTGTGTGTGTATACTAGCAGCAGGGAAAATCAAGAAAGACTTTGGGTAAAAGTTATCATTTGTCCAGAATTTTGAAGGAAACAAAGGATTCTAGTATTCTAGGAGGTGATGATGAGGTGGGAGTGAATTTCCAGGCATCCGGTACAGTCGCTGCAAAGGTGCAGAGAGAGGAGATGGAGTACTATATATGAGAAACAGCAAGAAGTCTAGTTGGATTGGACATTAGAGTAAGGGAAGGGAAGTAAGGTATAATAAAGTCATTAATAAAGTAAGGTATAATAAATAAAATGATTAACTAAAGTAATTAAGGCATAATAAAGGTAGATTGGGACCAAGTTATGAAAGGCATTAAAAGTTAAACAGAGAAATTTATGTATACTCCTAGAGGTAATAGGGAGCCATCAGAGTTTATTGAGGAGAGTCACATGATTAACTCTGCACTGAAAATCATGTTGGGAGCTGTGTGGAGGACAGATTAGAGAGAGCTGAGAGAGAAGCGAGGGGACCAATTGCAAGGCTATTGCAAATGTCCTGACAAGAAGGGGTGAGGGCTTGAACCAGGATGGTCACTGTGTGAGTTGAGAGAAGGGGAAATGTTGTGCACATAAAAAAGATAAAATCTGGAGAATGGTTAACGACATGGGATGTGAGAGTGAAGAGCTGATAATGATGCCAAATTTGTAAAATCAGGTGACTGGAAGACTGGTGTTGCCTTTGTGTACCATGCACTATACCCAAGTGTTAGGGGAATTGCTAGGTTTAGATTAGATATGATTCTTGCCTTCCAAATGCTGATGTTTCGAAGCTGGTAAAAGGAGTGTTTTCTTTCTTTCTTTTTTTTAGTTTATTGATTATCGTAGCCTCTCCCCATAATAGTATTTTCCAATTACATGTAAAGATAGTTTCCAACATTTACTTTTATGAGATTTTGAGTTCCAATTTTTTTCTCACTTCCTCCCTCCCCCCCAACCCCTCTCCAAGACAACAAGCAATCTGATATAGGTTATACATGTACAATCATGTTAAACATTTCCACATAAGTCATGTTGTAAAAGAAGACTCAGAACAAAAGGGAAAAACCATGAGAAAGAAAAACAAACAAAAAAGAGAAAACAGCATGCTTCAATCTACATTCAGACTCCATAGCTGGTTCTCTGGATGTGGATAGTGTTTTCCATAACAAGTCTTTTGGAATTGTCTTAGATCATTGCATTGCTAAGAAGAGCTGAGTTTATCAAAGATGATCATCACACAATGTTGCTATTACTGTGTACAGTGTTCTTTTGGTTCTGCTCACTTTACTCATCATCAGTTCATGTAAATGTTTCCAAGTTTTTCTGAAATTCACCTGCTCATCATTTCTCATAGCACAATAGTATTCTATTACATTCATGTGCCACAGCTTCGTCAGCCATTCCCCCCAAAAGAGTGCTTTCTAAGCTTTGTGTGTCTCATCATGATTTCCCCCCTATTACATTCTCATTTCTCTGACAATTTAGGATATCTGGAGGCTTTGTGGCCTCAAGGAATAGGCTTCTGGCATATTCCTTGTTATACCTCTCATCTCTAAGTGTTGACTGGGGACTCTGCTCACAAGGATCCTAACAGACCTAAACCTTGAGCTCTAGACCTTTTACCAAAGTAATTATTTCATATGTTGATGGGTTTGTTTCTATTGTCCCCCCAGGCAAACCTTTTCTGAGGGCTGTGTGTTATACTCAGTCGCAGGACTGCTGCTTAACAGACCACGTCTGATCAAGCCTAGATAAGCAGACAAAAAAATGAGCATACATGTTAGAGTTTGCAGGTTCTCTGAGTTCATGAGTTCACATTACTCATAGGTTGTCCTGTCTTTTCTGAACTTTGATTCTAGGACCATAGAGTCATCAGTCTTAAAGCTGGAAGGGGCCTTGGGGGCCCTTGCCTAATTGGCTTTCAAAGCCTCATTCCCCTCTTTACCAGCTCTGATAAGTGATCATGCAGTCTGTGCTTGAACCCTTCAGGGAGAGTAACTTTTCTGGAGATGCTGGGAATATAAAGACAAAAAATGGCACAGTTTCTGCTTTCAAGGAGATTATATTCTGTTATGGGAGATATATGTATGTATCTAAGAATATAGAGAAAAGATATAAAATGGAATTACTATGAGATAGTTAAATTCAAAGTAGCAAGGGCAGGGAGGGGTACCAGCAGCTGGGGAGTGGGTCTGGAAAGTCTTCATGTAGAAAGTGATGCTTCAACTGAGGCTTGAAGGAAATGAGATATTCTGTGAGGAACAGGTGAGGAAGGAGTGAATTTCAGTCATCCTGAATGGGCAGTGGAAAGACCTGGAGATAGGAGATGCAATTAACAACAGATACTTTCAGCTGGCTTTTCTTCTTGGATCATCCACCTCTGATCCTTAGCACTCAGAGACTTCATTCAGGAGGTGGTTTTCTAGACTTTGGGTTTCATAATGAGACAAGAATACCTGTCATATGTAATTCAGAATAGCAAACAATTTTCACTCCATACTTCTTTAATAATCAGGAGAGAATCAGGTCACACTGTGAAAGGAATGGTTGTACCACTGACAGAGACAGGGAAATTATGGGGATATGTAGGCATTTGGGAAGATGATGAATTCTGTTTGACGTCACAAAGCGGTAGATAGAATTTTAAGTAGAAATGATTAGAAAAGAGAGGAGATATGGGAACAGAGGTTATAGCTACAAATTTAAATTTGCGCACCATCTATAGAGAGGTAATTGGTTGGCACTGAGATAATAGGCAGAAATATCTAAGAGAGATATGTAGAGAGAAATATGCAAAATTTAGCATTAAACCTTTTGGAACATCAGTATTTATGACTTGGAAAGGGATAAATAGCCAATGAAGGAGCCAGAGAAGTAGTGGTCAGAGAGGTAGGAGGTAATCAGGAGGCTCCATCAGCTTCCTTATTAGCTTTTCTGTCCTCTATCGTGATCACAGAAATAGAATCATCTCCCCTCCCCCCAAGAGTTACTTAGATCCTATCATTTTCTGTCTTGGTAATCTATGCTGGGTCCCAGTTTCTATGTGCATTCTTTGGCACTTCAATAGATTTTTGTCCATGTGAAATTCTCTCCAGTAATATGGACTGCATTCCCTTTGTGCCCTCTCAGCCTGTGAGATTCTGTTTAAAAAAGTTTTTTTAAAATTTTATTTATATTTTAAAATAAAATTTCACCTTTATCCTAACATTCCTTCCTATCTCCCTCCTAGGGAGCCATTCCACCTAACAAAGAATATTTTAAAGTAAAAAAAGAAAATAAAAAAGAGAAAGAAGAGAAAAAAACTGAAAAAGTTTGAAAATGTATGCAATGTTTCACACCCTTGGACCTCCGCCTCTACAAAGTGATGGAGGGAGGTATCTTCTCACAATTCATCTTTGGGGACATGCTTTTCTTTGTAACTTTGCAGCTTAGTCTGTGAGGATCTTTTTCATGTCTTTCCATAGATTGTTTTTATAGGATCTGCTGAACATGTTAGAAACAATCCTATAATCCTTTAATAAGGTGGGGCTACCGTTTGGGCTGTTCATCTGTTATCTCTTGTATGATTGGTCTTTCCTTGTCATACGCATCCTTGATAATGACTTTTATTTTGTCAGTTTATCTATTTTCCCATTTTCCTCCTTTCTTCCTCCTTCCTCCTCCCTCCCTCCCTCATTTCCTCCCTTCTTTCCTTCCCTCCCTCCCTCCCTCCTTTCCTTCCTTCCTTCCTTCCTTCCTTCCTTCCTTTCTTTCCTCTCTTCCTCCATTCTTCCTTCTTTTTTTTCTTCCTCCCACTACTCCCCATTTAGGGACTCAACCTGTGATTTCATTAATACAAAGAACTTCCAGTGGGTCACTCTCTCTGAAGGCTGGCCCCTTCTCTGTGATCTTGGAGAGCTGCCTAGAACACTAAAAGTTTTAATAACTTACCAAGGGTTGCAAAACCAGTATATATCAGAAGTGGGTCTTGAATTCAGGTCTTCCTGGCTATAAAGCTAGCTCTTTACTTACTATGCTAAGATACCTCTTAAATATGTATGGGCATACATATATACATGTGTATATGTGTATATGCATATATATTCCAGAGACTTTATCAATATTAATAAACAGGTTTTGAGCTTAACTGTGATTGATGGATGCCTTCATTCATGAGCACAGAGCCATCAGTAAGCATCAATTTCTTCTTCTGTTCCCTTGCCCCCTCTACAAATAGCCACCTTGTTCGTTAGAGCCTGACATTTTCCAATTAGGCCAGGGATAAAGTTGTGGAGGGAGGAGCTGTGGACATGCCCTGGGGAACACTGTTGACTGCAGTTGAGCATAGAATGTGCTGAGCTGTTGTCATTCAAAACCAGTGGGTTCTTCCTTTTAATTCCCTAGGATCAGGCTTGATGGTACAAGGGAGATCAGGCACTGAATCAGCTTCTTGGCTCCTTTCTGCTTTGGGGATGCTTCTGCCTAAGGCTAGCTCCCTCTCCTGCCTCATGGGTGTGAGCCGTAGCTTCCTTCTCTCTCTCTGTCTCTCTCTCCCTCCCCCTTCATCATCTACAAGTCTATTAGCAGATTAGTGACATTGGACCTTCACGTCTCTAGATGAGGGGTTACCAAATGGAAGTATGCATACTCCCAGTGGACACAAGAAGCTTATTAAGGGGATACACAGAATAGTTGATAAATATCCACATTATTCCATTGAAATGAATTAATTTCAGTTTTATTTCTTAGTGCACATGCATGGTAAACTCTAGAATTTATTTTCTTTTACATTGAATATGGAATAGTACTGGACTTGGGAGTCAGAAAGATTTGAGTTGCTGACTCAAACATTTACTGTCTGTGTGACCCTTGACAAATCACTTAACCTTTCTCACCCTCAGTTTCCTCATCTGTAAACTGGGGGTGATGTACCTCCCTGGATTGTTGTGAGGATTAAATAAGATAATGTATGTAAAACACAGTTCAAACTTTAAAGCACTATATTATGCTAATTGTTATTATTTTCGTGTCTCAGTTTCTTCATCTGTAAAATGAGGGAGTTGGCTTTTATGGCCTCTAAGCTCTTTCCCAATTCTCGATTCTATGAATAGCGGCTGTATGCAGAAAGGATTTCTGAAAGCCAAGGGAGACGGGAACTGAAAAAGGTTGGGAATGCCCGATCGGATTCCTCTTGCTTTATGCTGGAGACTGATCACTTTCTTCTTCATGCTTTCTAGATGCTTCTCTCGGTCTTGGACAAAGCCTGGGTTCTGAAGTTCTGTGGCTTCCTTCTCTGGCTCCACCAGGCCACCTTGTAGAGAAGCTGGTCAGCCTTCTGAAAGCCACGCGTGTTGAGTTGCAGAGAAATAATAACTTTGAGGTTTGCAAAGCCCTTAATGTATTCATCTGATCCTCCCCATAACCGTGTGAAGCAGATATTATTATTATGCACATTTCATAGACAGGAAACTAAAACAAGGAGCAGTTAAATGGCCTGTGCAGAACGAGTGTCTGAGGCTGGATTTGAATTCAAGTCTTGCTGTTGCTCAGTCCTATGCTTCCTACCCTACTCTATTTCTCTTATTATTCTGAAAATATTTGCACGGACCTTGGTCAAATATGTGGAAGCTGTTCTTATTTGTGCCCTAGAAGACATATAGATCTATATCTGGGTTGGCCACCAGGCTCCACAGAGGGGTCAGGAAGGTGGGGAAGTTGCTAGACTGGACTGAACCAAAAGTCTGGGTCACAGGACATGGTGTAAAGAAAGGCAGAAAGGACAGATAGGGGCTAGTTGGATTTTAGGGAGCAAAAGGGGATACAGAGGGAAGGAAAGATGCTGCTTGATGCATCTCCTGTCACTGGCTGAGCCTCCATGGGCTCACACAGATGTGGGCCTGGCACAGTCACCACCTGGGCTGCCTCCTGCCCATATTTTCTCTCCCTCCCCACAGTGGTAATTGCCTCTGAGGGTTTTTAACTGGAATCTGTGGGCTTGTTTTTTTCAAAATATTTTGATGACTTGCATTTAACTATATTGGTTTTCTTTCTAATCCTATTTATTTTTATGTATTTAAAGAAATTATCCTGAGAAGGGGTCCATAGGCTTTGCCCTATACTGTCAAAGGGGTCCACGACATACAGAAAGATCAAGAACACTGATTCTATAATTTGGTTAAACCTTTTGTGCACAGGTAAGTTATTATTAGTAACATGGAGTCCACCCATTGTGTCTATCAATTCAATTACCTTTTGTTATTTATAATTTTTAGTTTTTCGAGTTCATGGAGTTCTACTTTTGATAGTTAAATAACATCTTTGGAAGAATAGGGATGGGTGATAGAGGCTAGACCTGTGTTTAATTGATATAGAAGCTTCCCAGATGAGGAAACTCTCTGCCAATGCAGGCTGGTATCATTTCTTTAACACGTAGCTGTAGAGAGTTGCATAGAATGCTGTGAAGTTAAATGACTTGTCCAGGGTCACTTAGTCAGCATGTAGCAGAGGCAGGAAATGAACCGAGGTCTTTTTGTCTTCAAAGTCACCTCTTTATCTACTATGTAATACCGCCTCTCATTGCAAGAATATTGGTGGGAAGCAGACGGAAGGAAGGAAACAAACATTTATTAAGTGCTCATCACAGCTGGGTACTGTGCTAAGAGTTTTACAACAATCCTGGGCAGTAGGTGCTATTATTTTGCCCATTTTTACTGTCAAAGACTGAGACAGACAGAGGTTAAATGACATGCCAGGGTTACAGAACTAGGAAGTGTCTGAGGCAAGATTTGAATTCAGGTCTTCATGATTCCAGGCTCAGCGCTCTATTCACTGTGTCAACCAGATGTCTCTAGACACAGATGGGCTTTTGTGGCATTGAATGACATGGGATTATTGGAAGCAAGACCCAGTTTCTGGAATGTGATC
>CM053582.1:348521879-348561375 GCA_028627135.1 Pseudochirops cupreus | reverse complement strand
CAATTATTATTATTATTATTATTGACTACATCCAACTGGAACTTGAGATACACAGGCACTGTGGTTGGGAGATTCATCCTGCCCTACCAAAAAGTGACATAGGAGAGAATAGACTGGGGGAGGGGGGACGCACTGGGATGGCTGTTTTGCGGTGGTGGGTGGGGGAAAGAGGAGGAGAAAATATGTAACTCAAAATCTTGTGGAAATGAATGATGCAAACTAAAATAAAATTTTAAAAAATTAAAAAAAATTAAAAAAAAATAAAATAAGCCCAATGATTACTCCCTCTAATAATTAGGGAAAACAGAAATTGAGCAGTTTTGCCATCCCTCCACCATCTGTTATTACTATTATCCTATCTGTCCCAATAAGTTGTCTTGTCCCTTTTTTGTTCTTCTGGTTGACCGCAGTATAGCTTAACAAACCCTCTTTATTTGGGGGGGGGGGGGAGGATGGAGAGGGCCGAGGGCTCCAAATAACCCCTTTGTAAAAGACAACAGGGTAAGGACTATGCTAACCTAGTCCCATGGAAAGATCGCTGGATTTGGAGTCAGATGACAAGACTTCAAGACTCTGCTCTAACATTCAATGGCTACGTGACCTTGAATTGGTGGGCCCCAGTTTCCTCATCTATAAGCCGATGAAAATAATCCTTACCCTCCATACTCCTTATAGTCGTGAAAATCAGATGAAATCATTTATGTACCTAAGTGCTGAGTCAACTTTAACTAGCATCGTGCGACTGGAATCTTACTCCAGTGCTTGTCATCTCATAGAGGTGGCTCTGTTCTGGCCAGAGCTGAAAGGGCCTGATGGGTTGGAAAGGCCTGGAGTGTGTGTGTGTGTGGGTGTGTGTGTGTGGTGTGTGGTGTGTGTGTGTGGTGTGTGTGTGTGATGTGTGGTGTGTGTGTGTGGTGTGTGGTGTGTGTGTGTGGTGTGTGTGGGGTGTGTGTGTGTGTGTGTGTGTGTGTGGTGTGTGGTGTGTGTGTGTGGTGTGTGTGGTGTGTGTGGTGTGTGGTGTGTGTGGTGTGTGTGTGTGTGTGTGGTGTGTGTGTGGTGTGTGTGTGGTGTGTGTGTGGTGTGTGTGGTGTGTGTGTGTGTGGTGTGTGTGTGTGTGTGTGTGTGTGTGTGTGTGTGTGTGTGTGGTGGGGGTGTGGGGAAGGCGAGGGCCTGGGGATGGATCTCTGTTTGTTGTCTGACCACCAGCTGCACTAACTTCATGAAAGCTCTTCCCCAAAGGGGTGGCTGTATAGTGATGAATTCTGGGGGCTTTTGGGGTGCAAAAAACCTGTCTCAATCTGCATTACAATGGCAATAATAACTAGCAGTTGTATATGATGATCCTCATGATGACCTGGTAAGAATTAATGCTCTTGTTAACCCCATTTTTACAGATGGGGAAGTAGGCTAGGAGAGCTCTGTTAAGTGACCAGTCCAGGATCACTCAAATAGTAAGTGTCTAAGGCAGGTTGAACTCAGGTCTTCCTGACAACATGCCCAGTGAGTGCTCTTACCTACTGAATAATATCCTTGACTCTTATTGTTGAAGACAGTCCCCAGAACAATGAAATTATAGGTTCTAAAATCTTATTTCTGATATTTTACAATAATTTTATTATTATTATTGTATCTTTCTCATCACCTTATAGAATGTTCAGTAATTTTTTTGGTGAGGAGGAGGCAGCTGGAGGGATTCATATCCGTGATTTTATAGATGTGGGGAGTTACAAGTATGGAAATTTTCTATATTCTGTGGCAGATCAGTAACTGGTTTTCAATTTACAGTGTTAGACCTTGGCCGCTAGGTGGCGCCATAGTACACAGAGAGCCAGGTCTGGCATCAAAAAGACTCATCTTCCTGAGTTCAAATACGGCCTCAGACACCCACTAGCTGTGTGGCCCTGGCCAAGTCACTTAACCCTGTTTGCCTCAGTTCCTTATTTGTAAAACCACTCCAGTATCTTTGCCAAGAAAATCCCAGATGGGGCCACTAAGCGTCAAACAAGACTGAATTGCGAGTGTTAGACGGATGCCTGGGGGTGGGGAGATTAAGTGGCTCGGCTCAGGGTCCCACACCCAGGATAACATCAGAGGCAGAACTGAAACCTGGGTCTTTTTGCCTCTTGGCAGGCCCCCTGACCGCTCTCCTTCACCCCACGCACAGTGGGCACTCCATAATGTTTGCTGACCTTGAAATGAGGTCCCGTTTAGCTTCTTTTCAGGACCAGGAATTCTCTTCTTGCCCCAGACGTATTCACTGCTACTGACATGTATAAACATAATTACTACAGAAATATGAAATGTTACATAAGAACTGGGGAATAACGAATAATTTGTCTCGTTTGTCCTTAAGTCAGCTTTGGTTATTTTAATTGGCACTTTATTAAATATTTTAAACAATTCCCGTAAAAAAAAAATCCAGTTTCCCATTTTCAGGCACAGTTGTTATTTCTTCACGTATCAATATATTAGTACAAACAAAACCGCTTACAGTCCTATCCAGCATCACATAAAATTACCCGTAAAGGGTTTTTATGACTATGTCTTTTTCCTTTTTGTGCATGACCAATGTATGTTCAATGCACACACACAAAAGTCCAACCCAGAGACAACATTATGAGTCTTAAATTTCCATAGGATCTCCCAGTTCCTTTTCTGTGAAGTATGTGTTTACTTGTTTCCCCGATTAGATTGTGGACTGTCTTTTGTCTCTTTGTATCCCTCCTGCTTAGCACAGTGCCTGATACATAGTGATTAACGAGGATTTATTCACTGACTTGTCAGTCCTTCCTGACCTTTCTATCCCAAATGTGTCCAGTATCCAGGACAGCTGTATCTACAGCAAGCCGGTAACTAGTAATCTCATACTTGGGTTATGCACTTAGAAGTGATTATTTCATGATTACTCACCCATATAAGGTGAATTAGCTTTCTCAGTGCGCCGGGAGGCAACAAGTATTTATTGTCGGCTTATTAGATTAATTTATTAATATTAATAAATGTTATTATATGTATTATGAACTTATTGTGGGCCACACTTTGTGCTACGTGCTAGGCATAGAAATGCAAATGAAGAGAAAGATGGCCTCAGCCTAGAGGAGCTTGCGTCTTAATAGAGAAAGACAACGCCCAAGCTGGCGCTGAAAGGCTTCTGGGTGCTGCCCAGGGGCACGGTGGTCACGTCCAGAGGGTCGATCAGGGCAGGAGGGGAGAAGGGACCTCTAGGACACGGGGCAGATGTCTTCTACCCTGATGTCTGGGCACTTAAGGGCAACTCAGCTTAGGAGGTCCGCTATTACGGAGGAAGTGCCGAAGGATTCAGGGATTCCTAGAGTGAGATTTCTTTTTTTTTTTCAGGTAAGAGTTACATGCCCTTGGTGCTTTCAAATACTTTAAAATTAGAATTTTAGAAAGTAATGTAAGCTTCTTTGGGGAAGGGATTATTTCTAGCTCTTAACATAATGTCTAGCAGAGAGTAGGTGCTTAATAAATAAATACAGATTGGGGGTAGCTGATGGGGCTCAAGTTCCAATCTGTTCTCAAACCCTTAGTAACTGTGTGACCTTGGGCAAGTCACTTCACTGCTGTTTGACTTAGTTTCCTCATCTATAAAACAGGAATAATAATTACAGTTCTTACCTTCCAGGATTGTTGTGAGCATTGAGACATTTGTCAAGCACTTGGTGGGTGTTATAAAAATGTTAGCTATTATTGTTATTAAAAGTCAAATGACCTAAAACCCCCCGCAGTTACTTAGGCAAACAAGGGTGCGAAGACAAATGGCAGCTCTCGGAGGACATAAAAACTCTAGGGGAGAAGGCGTGAAAATTCAGATCGCTTGATCCATCCCTGTTTTTCCAGCGGCCCAGATCAGGCTCGTTGCTGCTTCTCGTGTGTTCTGGGGGACCAGCCAGGGCTGATAACTCAGCAAATTTGTGAAGTGGGAGTTTTGTCCTCTGTGCTCTCCCCATCCCCCGCCCCTCCGTGCCCCGTGCTCTGAGCCGTTCTTGACCCCTTTGCCCCCAATTAAAATTTACCTTGCGAAAGTCATATAGGATTTATCTTTCAAATAGAGCTTTTGTACCCACGTCGGCTGTGTCGGGGTGAGGCTCTCGGCGATGCATGAGAAGCGCCTGATTGTATTGAGCTGGATGTTAGAACGAGAATCTTCTGGTGACCAAAAATCAGAGTTTACAAAGCAAGTAAATCATGGGTGAGCGTTCACATTACAAAGTCACGGGATTTTAGAATTGAATATATATGGAGTGGAAAGCTTACTGACTGGAATGTAGTGTATGTAGCTATAATACTGAGTGGATGTATCTGTTATTCAATATATGAACAAACATGTAAGCATGTAACATACATGTACACACCACACACACAATGCAGCACACAACACCCCCATGTATAAGCACACATACACACATATGCTTATACACAACACACATGTGTACATGTGCATGTATAATGCATGCACAATGCACACGTGCAAAATATGTGTATATGCATGTACACACACTGTATTGTGCAGATACAACACACATGAAACCATGTTAGCCCATGTAATACACACATACATGTATATATGTGTGCCGTGCCTATACATATACACATACATGTATAAGCATATATATACACAATATATGTACACATACACACACACACACCCTCATGCAATTCAACAAACTACTTAGCAGGCATAGAAAGTTGGCCCTGGAACCAGGAAAACCTGGGTTCAAGTCCTACCGGCTTACTGGTTGTGTGACCCTGGGCAAGTCACCTACCTTTTCAGTGTTCTAGGAATGTCAAACTCAGATAGAAACAGATCCCTGTGGATTTCACGTTGACTTAGAAAACCATAAATTACCATTATCTATGTTTAATTGTATTTTTGTTTATTTTTACTAAGCATTTCCCAGTTACCTTTTAACCTGGTTAGGGTCATGCTCTGGAGTGCTGCTGGCCAACCAGTTATTACTTTGACATCTCTCAGGTAACTCTCTCAGACCGTAAGTTGCAGAGAAATTACCAACAACCTGCATCAGAGGAGGGAATTTCCTCATCCTTAGATACCTACATCAATGAATTCATAGGTCCAGTCCCTATCTCTTGTAAGCAAACGAAAATAAATATAGGGATAAATAAGTGAATATGTGTGTGTGTGTGTATATATATATATACATATATATATATATATATATATACATATATTGTGTTCAATCGTTTTTCAGTCATGTCTGACTCTCTGTGACCCCGCTTGGAATTTTCTTGCCATTTCTTTCTCCAACTCATTTTACAGATGAGGAAACTGAGGCAGACAGGGTTAAGTGACTTTCCCATGGTCACACCATTAGGGAGTATCTGAAGCCATTTCAACTCTGGGCTTTCTGTCTCTAGGTCCAATGCTTTATATCCACTGAGACACTTAGCTGCCATGTTAGGTTGAGGCTATGTCCATGCTACTAAGTTTTGGGAGCCCTTGCCAGTCATCTTCCCCTCCCACTCCCCCTTCCCTTCCCTTCCCCCACCCCCTTCTCTTCCCCTTCCTCTTCCCCTTCCCCTTTATTTAGAACCTGTATATGTGCTTCCTTTTTACCTCTTCCTTTTGGCTTCTGGTCATCCTTCATTCCATTTAATTCTGCCTTCCTCCTTTTTGGAAACACTGGACCCAGAGCATGCAGGAGGCCCTAAATGTGTCAAGGATGAAGGCCCCCTCATCACCCCCCAGTTGACACTATTTATTATCTGCACCCCAAGCTGGATTCCCTGTGTGTCCTTGGCAGGGAAGATATGTGTCTGACAGTCTGCACCAGGCTTGTGCATCTGGGACTGTCCTGGCTTCATTGTCTAGCAGTTCCCAAGGGAAAAGAATGCGGCTTTTGACACCATCGTGCTCCTCCTGTTTGGGTGAAGTTTTGTCCTTTTCCCACCTTCCCTTCTCCTTCCCCTCCCATGCCAGGCTCCTTTAGGTAGAGAGTCTGATATCTCCTCCTTCCTCTGCCCTGTGGTCATAAATATGGAAGCTCTGCATGGACTGTGAAGTCTTTGGGTTTCATAC
Organism: Pseudochirops cupreus; assembly: GCA_028627135.1. Taxonomy (NCBI): domain Eukaryota; kingdom Metazoa; phylum Chordata; class Mammalia; order Diprotodontia; family Pseudocheiridae; genus Pseudochirops; species Pseudochirops cupreus. Next base: position 348,555,314 of record CM053582.1, on the reverse strand, counting down.
GCATGTTCATTTCTTTTGTATCAAACCTAGCTTCCATGTGAGTTTTGTGAAGTTGTGATGGCCTGTTGACACTAACACTATTTTCCCAAAGGCTTCCCAACACATCTGGAGGTTTTTCGTTTTTGCCTCCCCTGAAGCTGATGTTGCTTCTCCAGAGTTCTGTCTGCTCCCAGATGCTCTTTCTAACATCTACTCAGTCTGGAGGTAGGCTCAAGAATTTGAGTGGGTGCTCTTTCTTTTAAACTCCTGAATGCTCTCTCCACTTGATCCACTCCAGGTGCTTCAATTTTCTGTCCCGCTCCTTTCCTTCCCCCATCTCCTCCAGCATTTCCCTAGTATTTGCCAGGATCCATTATTCTGCATATTCAGAGCAAAAGCTGACATTAAGGACTTGGAAGGATGAGAGTTCTCTTTTGCTGTCCTCTGATAAAATAAATATTTTATACAACAAAGTGCAGTGGAAAGAGATGCTGGCTTTGGATTCAAATCCTTACTCTTTCACTAACTACATGTGTGATTATCTTAGGGTGAGTTGCTTTTTTATATTTTTAGGCCTTGTTTTTATCATCTGTTAAATGAAGTGAACAGTTCCGATGATAGAATCTCTAAGTTTCTCCAATTCAAAATCTGTGATCTTAAAATATTTAAATAACTAATAAGATTTTGGTTTGCAAACTAGTTTTTAATGTGTTTCCTATTTAATTAATCAATTTTATTTTTTATTTTATTTTAAATTTATTTAATATACTCCTATTTAACACAAGCAAATGGAAACATTCTATATACATAGTATGTGTGTGTATATATAAATCAAGTAGTGGTAATTTAAGGGACAAAAAAGACCTTGAAGATATTATATATATAATATATTAATATAATATATTAATTATTATATAATATATTAATTATTATATATAATATATTATATAATATATAATATCTACAAGATATCTTTTTGTCCCTTAAATTACCTTCACTTGATTTTGAGAAGAAAATTTTAAAAACGGTTTTCCCTACATAATTCTTTCTTGTATTTCTTTTTTTTTTTTTGGAAAAACAGCAACTTGGGCTGTGAAGCAGATACGTGAATGCCTTCACACACAGTCTGTTTTACTTTCTTGCTTAAAGCATTTTGGTTTTAAGCAGCAGGTTTTATCCCCCCAGGGACTCAAGGAGTTGTAATTGTTGGGGAAAAGGAGAGCAGTATTTAGAGATCCGTATTCAGATGAACGTCAGCATTGCCTGCTGTGCAATCCTGAGTGAGCCCCTGCTCCTTTGCCAAGCGGATTTAGGGTCTCCAAAGAATTTTGCAGGAGATAATCATATTTCAACATCTCTTTTCGATATTATTGCAGGATTGGCCATTGTAATTAAGCTGATCTCAGCCAACCACTAGGGCCGTTTACCTTTATGTCACAGTCATTATGTATACTATTGTCTTACTTCTACTTACTTCACTTTGTGTCAGTTCACATAAATCCTCCCATGTTTCTCTGTATTCCCCATATTCAAGAGCAATTACATTAATAAACATTTATTAAGTCCTGCCATGTGCCAGGCACTATGTTAAGTGCTTTACAAATGTTATTTCATTTGATCCTCATAACAACTTTGGAAAGTAGATGCTCTTATTATCCCCATTTTATGGTTGAAGAAACTTAGTCAGACAGAGGTTAAATGACTTGCCCAGGGTCACACAGCTAGTATTTGTCTGAAGCTAGATTTGGACTCGGGTCTCCCTGTCTCTAGGCCCAATGCTCTATCCACTGTGCCACCCAACTGCCTCTCAGTTAAAGTTAATGTATCACATGAATATGCCAAATTTTGTTTGACCATTCCCTCACCAATGGGCACCAACTTCGTTTCTAGTTTTTGCTACCACTTTCTTTCTGCACATTTTAGGAAGGGCATTGACCAATTAGCGCATGACCTGAGGAGGCAGTAGATGACCTCTTAATTCCAGCATGAAGAAGGGGCTCAAAAACCATCAACTGAAGAAACTAGGTATGTTTAACCAGGAGAAGATAGGGGAAAAAACAAAAACAAAAAAACCCAAAGAGCCAATGGGTAACATTTGCAGGAATGCAGGTTTCAGTTTAATATAAGAAAAAAAACCTTTTCGAATAAAAGTGACCTAGAAGATGATAGATGGGACCCAGATGAACTTCCCAACATTCTCCTTGCAACCACTTTAAAATAATACCTCAAGTCAAATTTTGGAGCAGCAGAGCTAAGAAAAGGTCAGAAGGAAACATTTTTCCAGCCTAAGACAACTTAGGAGGTCTGCAGAAGAGACCTGTGAAGCCTGGTTGGGCACAGCCCCAGAGCATGGCAGGAGTGGAGCAGGGGCACCAGCAGTAGCTTGGAGGGTTCCACTGCTGCAGCAGGTGCAGCAGCTTCAGAAGCTCTCAGCCTAGAGACAGTAAGGGTGTTAGACAGCTGTTCAGAAAGAGATTCTACAGAACCCTTTGCTGGCACTGGGTATAGCAGATGCTGATCGGCAAATTTATTGCCCATAAGCAGTTCTGGGTCACAGTTCCAGGATGGAGTGCTTGTGATCAGTCACTATGGAGCAGGGGACCTGGTCACAGTTCCAGCGTTAAGAGGAGCACTGGTACTTGAGGCGTCAGGGGAGCAGGGGCCTTTCCTGGACAAAGATCAGAATGTAAACCAGGGGAACAGTGACCACACCTCTCCCAGGATAATACCACCTTGGAAGCACCACAACATGCTGCGTCCTGCTGAATGAATTTGACTCAAGTCTTCTCTTAGCCAAAGAAAAGCAAAGTTTATTAAAGATTTGCTATAATGAGTAGACTCTTAAGGAGCCTAGCTATCTGTGACACTTGTATTAGACAAGCAGGCCAGAATAATCTGACACAGAGTGAGTCTGTGCTAGATAATTCTTGGCCCCCTTATGGAGGCAAGATAAGTCTTATATACAGTAAAGTTGAGGATTTAGGGCTGATCTAGAGGAGGAGTTTGGGGAGCGTCTTGAGGAAGAGTCTAAAGAGAGTCTTGAAGATCAAGGGTGGGAAGTAGCTGAACAATGGAGGGCTAGGATAGTGGCAGAGATTTGGGTCTAGTGATAATGAAAGGCTTATGGCCCCAGGCAAATTCCTCATCAAGTGGGAAGATTCAAGGAGAGTTCAAGGCCTATACCTCATCATTCCCCCTCTCAAACAAATGGGACTCAAATTCTTTTAGGGTAAAGGGCAAAGGTCTCAGCTTCTAAAAGGATGCCCAGAACTAGTTCTGAAACATCAGCATGAAAAAAGCATGAAGCTTGGCACAGTGCCTCTGCATCCCCAGGTGAGCAAAGCTCACCTTTAACATAAAGTTCAAAGTGAAGAAACAGACTTAGAAAATGAAGAAACAGCAGCAACAAAAAAGAACTTGACCGTAAAAAACTATTATAGTGGCAGGGAAGACCAAGACATAAACTTAGAAGACAAATGTGAAAACTATAAAGTCTCAAAGAAAAATGTTAATTGGACCCAAGGTCAATGAGAATTCCTGGAAGAGTTAAAGAAACAGCAAAGAGTGATAGAGGACAAAAATGGCAAAAGAAATGAGAGTGATTCAAAAAAATTATGAAAAAAAGGACAGCTTGGTAAAAGAGGCACAAAAAACTACTGAAGAAAATATCACCTTAAAAAATGGAATTGACCAAGTGGAAAAAGAGGCACAAAAGCTCATTGAAGAAATAATTCCTTAAAAAGTAAAATTGGGCCAGTGGAAACAAATTGTTCCACAAGACTTCAGGAAACAATAAAATAAAATCAAAATAATGAAAAAATAGAAGAGAGCATGAAATATCTTATTAGAAAAACAACTGCCCAGGAAAATAGACTGAGGAGAGAGAATTTAAGGATTATCGAACTATAAGAAAGACACAATGACAGAAAGAGCCTAGGCATTGTATTTCAAGAAATTATAAAGGAAAACTTCCCTGTTATCTTAGATTCCAAGGGTCAAATAAAAAACAAAAGAATCCACTGGCCACCTCCTAAGAGAGATCCCAAATTGAAAACTCCAAATTCCAGAGCTCTCAGAAGAAAATATTGCAAATAGCTGGAAAGAAACAATTCAGATATCATGGAACAACAATCAGGATTACACAAGATTTGACCGTTTCCACTTTAAAGAAATGGAAGGATTGGAATATGATATTCAGAAGGACAAAGAAACTAGAATTATAACCCAGAGTCGCCTACCCAGCAAAATTTATTATACTCCTTCAGGGGGAAAATGGATATTTAATGAAACAGAGGATTTTCAAGCATTGCTGATGAAAAGATCAGAGCTGAATGGAAAATTTGATGTTCAAACAGATGACTCAAGATAAACATAAAAAGGTAAACATCAAAGAGTAATAATAATTAAATTGTTTACATTCCTATATTGTAGGAGGAAACATGTAGCTCTAAAGGACTTTATGATAGTTAGAAAGAGTCTGAATAGACAGAGGGCATGGGTGTAAGTCAGTTATGTTGAGGTGATCTCCAAAAAAAAAGAATATAGGGGTAAGAAAGAGGAATGCACTGGGAGAAGGGCAAAGGAAGAAGCAGAATGGGACAAATTTTCTCATGTAAAGGAGATGTGCAAGGAAGAGCTTTTATAATGGAAGAGGGGGAGTGAGAAAGTGGTCACAATGCTGGAAACTCAATCTCGTTGGTATTGGTTCAAAGAAGGAAGAATATACATATATGAATGTATGTATGTGTATATGCACACATTACACACACACACACACACACACACACACACACACACACACACACACACACACACACACTTAGTTGGGTATAGAAATCTATCTTGCCCAATAGTGAGATAAGAGGGAAAGGGGATAAGAAAGATGCATGTGGGGCAGCTAGGTGGTACAGTGAATAGCACATCAGCCCTGAAGTCAAGAGGATCTGAGTTCAAGTACAGCCTCAGACACTTGACACTAAGCTAGCTGTGTGACCTTGGGCAAGTCACTTAACCCCAACTGCTTTTCCTTCTCCCCTCAAAAAAAAAAGAAAAAGAATAAGTGGTGTGTGTGTGTGTGTGTGTGTGTGTGTGTGTGTGTGTGTGAGAGAGAGAGAGAGAGAGAGAGAGAGAGAGAGAGAGAGAGAGAGAGATCATAAGGGGGAGGGCAGATTGGGGGAGGAAGTGGTCATAAGTAAGACAGACTTATGAGGAGGGACATGGTAAAAAGAGAGAAGTACAAACAGAGGAAAATGGGATGAAGGGAAAAGCACAGTGAGCATGACTGTGAATGTGAATGGGAAGAGCTAACCCATAGAATAGAAGGGGATACCAGAATGGATTGGAAACCAGAGTCCAATAATACATTATGTACAAGAGACAAACTTGGGACAGAAAGATACACATACAGAGTTGAAATGATGGGGTGGAGTAAGGTCTATTATCCTTCAGTTGAATTGAACAGAGCAGGTATGGCCATCATGATCTCAGACAAAGCAAAAGCAAAATTAGACTTAATTGAAAGAAATAATCGGGGAAATTACATCTTGCTAAAAGATATTGAAGCAATATAAAATTTTTTATGGCAAGTTTCTCTTATAAAGGCCTCATTTCTCAAATATAAAGGGAACTGAGTCAAATTTATAGAAATAAAAGCTATTCCCCAGTTGATAAATGGTCAAAAGGTATGAACAGGCAGTTTTCAGAAGGAAAAATCAAAGCTATCTACAATCATATGAAAAAAATGCTCTAAATCATTATTGATTAGAGAAAGGCAAATTAAAACAACTCTGAGGTATTACCTCACACCTATCAGAAATGGGAAATGCTGGAGGTAGTGAGGGAAAATAGGTATATCAATGATGGTATAGTGAACTGGTCCAGTCCTTCTGGAATAAAATTTAGAACTATGCCCAAATGGCTATAAAACTCTGCATACCCTTTGATCCAGCAATACCACTACTGGATCTGTGCCCCAAGGAGATCAAAGAAAAAGGAAAATTACCTATATGTACAAAATATTTATAGCACCTCTTTTTGTGGTAGCAAAGAATTGGAAATCAAGGAGATGCTACATCAACTGGAGAATGGCTGAACAAGTTGTGGTATATGATTGTGATGGAATACTATTGTGCTATAAGAAATGGTGAGGGGGATTTCAGAAAAAAGCAGCAAGAACTATATAAACTTACGCGAAGTGAGGTAAGAAGAACTGGGAGATCACTGTACACTGTAACAACAAGGTTATAGCGATGATCGACTGTGAAAGACTTGGCTATTCTGATCAGTGCAGTGATCCAAGACAATTCCAAAGGACTTGTGCTCTCTGCCTGCAGAGAAAGGACTGATAATTCTGAGTGCAAATCGAAGTGTAATCTTCTCACTTCCTTGATTATTTGTTTATTTTTTTGACACCCACTCCCTTTTTGGTCATTTGGTTAATATGGAAATATGTTTTGCATAATTTCAGACATATAATTGATATCATATTGCTTGCCTTTTAAGTTGGTAGAGGAGGGGTGAGAGGGAGGGAGAGAACTCAAAATGCAAAAGAAAAGAATGTTTAAAAAACCCAATTATTCCAACGTGTAATGGATTAGTTTGAGAAGCAGTGAGATTGGCATTGGTAGAGATCTTTGAAGCTACTTGACTTGTTGGGCATGTTGCTAATGGGATTTTGTCCTGCTGGTAAAGCTCAGACTCAATGGAGTCTTTTCCAGATTTGAGGGGTTAAGAGCCCAAGATAATGGGAGTGTATTTAGGATGTCAGTAGACAAGGACACAGATACTCACATAATTAATTTTCCTTTCTCTCCACCTTTGCCTCCCATAAACTCAATACCAGGTGAACAACAGAATGAAAGTTTCAAGGACAGGGGGTGAGAGGGAAAGGAGGAAGTAATGAAAAGAGATACTGTCAATGGATCTTAATTTTATGTATAGGGCAAACTATACCTCCAGAAAGAGCGAGAAGATGAAAGTTAAATTTGTTATTTTTCTGTTCAGTAAGATTTGATTGGAGAAGTCCGATGCTAACAACCAAAGGGAGATTCTGGAGTACTTGAGATTCAGTTTCCAACATTTTGGCTAGGCTCTCTTACCATTTCTTACGGAAAATTGAGAGTTGGCTGTAAAGTGCTTATAAAAATAACCATCCTTAGAAGAGTTTAATTACCTTAATAAAATGGAGACAAATATTTGTAAGTGAGGAGAATGCTCATAGATAATACAAGTAAAGTACATGCATTATTCAGCAAATGACTTAATTAGTTTTTAATTAGTAGAAATTACAATGAATTTTTACCATATCTTTTATTGGAATGGTTTTTAATAATAAAAAGCACATGGGTATCCTTAGCAGAAAGCCATTTACAGTAAAGCACTCTAACAGATCTGTTGTTTAAGCTAGGAAATTTTAAACTTTATTACAAGCTAATTACAGAACGACATTTCCCTACATCTCACAGTATGACGGTAGGATGCTGGAAAGTACACTGGACTGACCTTCTAGTTCAGTCCCCTCCCCCTGACTCCTTGCTAATCTTTACAGTGTAATTCACTTGTCTGAGGCTCCATTAAATTGAGGTCATGCCTGTCTGCCTATCTCACAGACTTGTGAGAATCAAGTGAAATAATGTAATAAAGGTTTTTTGGCAAGCCGTAAAGTCCTTTAAAATGTAAGGTGTTGCATGTTCTTTGTGGTACTCATTTGTCCATATTCAGGACCTGAGCATAACCCTCTTTTCGGGGTGGATGCTGGCAGAGCCTGTCACTGGCTGCCAGCCACTGGCCTGCATCTGCATTTCAAGGTCATCAGAAGCTGTGCGAACCGGGCTTTCCCAACGACTCCATCCAGATGCCTGTTCTCTTTTGTTTCCTGGACATTGTCAGTTACAATAAACTCTCCAACACTAGGCTCTGATGTACTTCTGAAGCTTTTCATAGCTTTTTTGTAACTGATAGAGTTTATTTGAGTGCATGGGCATGAAGTCAATGAGATCACCCTTTGTCAGCTTTGAGGAGTGAACAAGTCTGTGAAATGGTTAAAGAGAAGGTAGTGCTTTGGAAGATTCCTCAGGACATGGGAAAGGAATATTGAAAATGAGACAGGGGATCATTCCAACTCTGAGGAACTGGCATAAAAGGAACAACTAAAAAGAAAAAAAAAGGAATAAATACATACTGGTCCATGACGTTCTCTGACCTGTGGGGAGATGGACCTGGTGTTACTCCTGAGAGCTGGCCTGGAACATATGCTAGAATACTTGGGTTCAAATCCAACCTTTGCCACTGGGCAATTTGTGACCTTGGGCAAGTCATTTAACTTTTTGATTAATTCTTACTTATTTCATCCATAAAATGAAAGATTTGGATTTAGATTAGACGGCATTTAAGGTCTCTTTTGGTTTTAAATCTATGCCACCTGCTCACATATGCCCTTTTAGTTCCTCTTGGGAGGATTTTTCTCCTAATAGAGATATTAAACTTGTCTTTTATCTATACTGGGAAAGACTGCTGCTAGGTGGCCCCAAGGAGTCCCTGCAGCCTTTCGTGAACTTGCTGTCAATCAATCAGAAAACATTTATTAAGCACTGATATTGTGCTAACCTCTGGGAATACACGGGAGGACAGAAACACCCAGTCCGTGCTCTCAGAGAGTGCACAGTTTAAAGAGGCTGACGTCTGCTTACCGTCACACTGGGTCACTGGAGCAATTCCAAGTGACCAGAGGCATTTGTTCAGCCCTTGTGATGCTCTTGGCATCACATGGACATTTCTTTGGTGACGGGACCCAATGCAGGCACGGTATTGTACTGATAATTTCCTCAGATGCCTGCCTGTGAGGTCCGTCAGTGCTAAGGTCCCGTACATTGTGTTTTATGACCCCAAAAGAAAGGTGAGTTCCCTGTGACTCCCAACCTTTTCATGGTAAATTTCAGGGTGAGCTGCCTAGACTGACACCTGAAAGCATTTCTTGCCTGGATCTTGCTCCTGGCTCTTTGATTTTTCTGGCTCTCTCATCTTTTTTTTCTTTTCTTTTTCACAATAGCATCAGGTAAGCTTTTCAGACCTGTTAACTCCTTTCTGGCCATTTGGGGAAGCTTCATAATTCATATAATACTACTTTTGATTTAGGATTTCTTAATCTCGAGAGATACCATAAGAATCAGAATATTGCAACTTCTTGTATGCTGGTAAATGTTTGACCACTGGCTCTCTGGAAAAAAAAATGTGCACCAGATGCACTTTTAAGTTTAATTTGCATTATTAACATGTCTCCATTATTTTCTTAGGGCTAGACAATCAACAAAACAGTGACTTAAGCTCTAATTTGCTGCATTTGCCCATTTCTGAGGTGTAGATTTGCTTAAAATTTAACAATTGGCTTTTGTGAGTTAGTATGACCTATCTCACTCTTGGGATAGAGTGAGCACTATAGGATTGTATCAGCAAGCACCCCAGCACACCCAGGGCGGCTACTAGCACAGGTTCTTAGATCTGCTTTTCTAAAGGAAAGCAACTCAAAATGGGTTAACAATCTTACTTTAATCAAACATATCATTTACGTAGTTCAGGGGGAAAAGTCAGCACCCTGAACTTCAGAGACTGCAAACACAAGTTACAAGCAGGCAGACAAACAGATCAGCAGACGGCTTCCAGCGCCTGACCATCACATCAGTTACCTAGTCAGTTACCAGAGAGGGAAGCACCAACATCTGGGCTTTTCACAGCCGGGGGGCTCAATGGCTGCCCAGAGTCTCGTCTGGCCAAATCACACAACTCTTCTCAAAGTGAGCCCCAAACCAAAACCTCACATCAGGGCATATATATAGCCTTCTCCTGGCTTGGAGAATGTCACAGCCCTCTAGACCCACTGCCCAATCACAAAGCTACAAGGCACGGGGCATTCCTGGAAAACAAGCCTGGCGCCACAGGCTCCACGTGACCACATTCAGCCTATTAGGGAACAGAGAATACTTTCAAATATCCAAGGTCCTCAGAGTCACATAGCCACTTTAGCAAAGGGCCTGGGGCAGGGAAGATCTTCAGATTCCCATAACAAGGATGCATCTGTGAAGTCACGATACCATCACTTGAGGTTGGTCACCATGGAGCCTGTATCATGACCCTTCATTTTAAGACCCTTACTTATGTGACCTTGGGAAAGTCATTTTACAGATGAAGAAACTATTCCCCTTCTGGTCTATCCCCTTCCAGTCTACCATTACAGATGGAATTGCTTGTCATCTGTACACCTGCAGTATTTGCCGGTCTCTTTCTTGGCTTCACCACAAGGTGGTGATGATGTACCCACGAAAAGAAGATCTTCACCCTTCTGCATCAAAAATCGTGTTAATTTCAGAACTAATTCATTATTAATTTATGATTAAGATTTACTGTCAGTCACAATATATCCTGGGGTCACAATTTCCAAGATGGGAGTTTGATTGTATTTTATTTTGAAATTCAGATGCCGAGGAAGTTCTGTGATGATGCAGAAAGGCATGTGGGCAGGTAGACGCAAGACCTGGGTGTCCCTCCTGCCTTGGCCACCAGCAAGGTGTGTGATCTTGGATAAGTCACTTTTTGTGGGCCTCAATTTCCATGACTATTAAAGAAGGACTTGGACTTAAACTAACGCTGCATCTCTGAAGTCCCTTACAGCTCTCACATTTTGTTATTCTAAGTCATGGCTTTTCTTTGTCTTAGTTTATTCATCTATAACATGAGGGTGGTGATGTCTGGCCTTGGAGAAAGCTGGGTGGTGCAGTGGGTAGAGCGCTGGGCCTGAAGTCAGGAAGACTCAGCTTCCCGAGTTCAAATCTGGCCTCAGACTCTTATTGGCTGTGTGATCCTGGGCAAGTCACTTAACCCTGTTTGCCTCAGTTTCTTCATCTGTAAAATGATCTGGAGAAAGAAATAAGAAATCACTCCAGTATCTTTGCCACAGAAACCCCAAAAGGGAGTCACAAAGAGTCAAACATGACTGAAACAATTGAACAACAACATCTGGTCTTCTTGCTACCAATAACGAGATTGTTGAGAGGATACAGGTATATATGTGAAAGCATTTGATCAAAAACTTTAAAGTTTTAGATAAATGACAGGTGGATAGGGGTATGGATGATACCCATGGTGTCATGCAGTGGACATAGGGAACTTGGACCTCAGGCAATTTCATGAACCAAATGATATTGGCACCTTCTCTGAAATTTCTAATCCTGGAGAGTTACCCAGAGTGCTTAGAGAAGCGATTCTCAACTTGTGGGTCGTGACCCTTTTGGGGGTCGAACGACCCTTTCACAGGGGTCACCTAAGATCATCAGAAAACACATATTTTGGATGGTCTTAGAAACAGAGACTCTGCTCCTCTACTCATTTCCAGGCGGATCTGCCCACATGAGTATTAAAGGGTCGTGGCATTAGGAAGATTGAGAACCACTGGCTTAGAGGTTAAGTGACTGCCAAGGGCCTTTGCCAAGGCCAGTCTTTGTCAGATGTAGGACTTGAACCTGGGTCTTCTTGGTTCTGAAGTCAGCTTTCTATTCACTATACCCTCTGACTCATTATATCACAGATGTATGGTAACCTTATTATTGGGGCTGCCAGAGGTTAGTCCTAAGAATACAGGACATGATGGGGTGTGGGTGTGTGTGTGCGCGCGTGTGTGCGTGTGTGTGTGTGTGTGTGTGCATGTAAGCACATTCAGGCTCACATGTACATACTTGAGCTCCTGTGTTTTGATGGCTTTATAATCTCATTAATGTAGGTACCCCTCCACTGGTGTAGATTCCTAATCCATCCACATTTTCCCATTCTCTGTGATTTTTCTCCATGCCCTTTCAGAAATCCTCCACAGAGGATCTATCCAATCAGGAGAAACTATCCTTCCTATGTTTTTGATCAGAAAGACTGGTGCCTCTCTCATTGCTCACTTGGCCACTTGGCCTGTGCCTGGCCCCACTACCTTTTCTTAGCATCTGCACAGAATCACAAGACACTAGATATTGAGCTAGAAGGAAACTCAGGGGTCCTCTAGTCCAATTTTCTTATTTGCAGATGAAGAAAATAAGGCCCATGTAAATTAATAGATTTGCCTGAGGACACACAGTCAGTTCCTCTGACTCCCCTTGGGCAGCTAGGTGGTAAAGTGGATAGAGTGAGTGCCAGACCTGGAGTCAGGAAGACCTGAGTTCAAATCCAGCCTCAGACACTTATTAGTGTGACCCTGGGCAAATCACTCCTGTTTACCTCAGTTTCCTCATCTGTAAAAAGAGCTAGAGAAGAAAATGGTAAACCATTCCAGTGTCTGCCAAGAAAACCCCAAATGAGGTCAAGAAGAAGATACTTCTGAAGTGACTGAACAACGACAAAACCTTGGACTTCCTACCCAATGCTTTTCTGTGACACTATAGTGACTCAATGTTCTTTTTTTATGCAACCCATGAAATTAAATTGGACAATACAGTGAAATATGGATTATTTCCATATTTATGCAGGACATGAGAGGCATTGTGACTTAGTAGATAGAAAGAGCTGGCTGTGAAGCCAAAAAGACATGGGTTGAAGTCTTGTTTCTGACATATATTATTTGGCCCTTAGCAATTCCATTACCTTCCCCATGCCTCTAGACAATTTTCTAAGTAACCTAAAGACAACTTCTAAGGAAGCTCTAGACACCTTCTAAGACTAAGTGGCAGGGAAGTGTGACTTGGATTAGAAAAGTGGTTTTCCTCACCTGGAAGTTCTGTACAGCAATGAAATTGTAGACCTAGTCCCAATATCCACTCCAGTACTTCAGTATTCTTTTTCTACCCTTCTGTCCTTGATGATGTTTGAAACAAAGTGGGATGAAGTGAGGGGTGTGCTGGAGTCAGCTTGGACTTGCTCAGAGAGCGGATTAAATTTCCAGTGTGGACATTTACACCTTGGAAATCAGCTAATGCTACAAATTAGGAATTGATTTATTGTTTTGCTGAGTGTCTAGATTTAAGAAGGCTATAGAGAACAATGTTAATAATGCAGTTTAAACTTTAAAGTGCATATACATTAAAAAACCCTCACAAGTTTGGTGTGTGGGCATTGTTTCACCCAGCTGTTAAATATTTAAAGCATACCTCTGGTTAGGGTCATGAAATAGAGGTTATTCCCGTACGCATGAATGCCAAAGAATCACAGAATTCTAGAGCTAAAATGGGCATCTGAAGTGATTGAGTTCAACCTGTCCCTGAGTAGAAATCTATGAAGAGTGGTCATCCATTCTTTATAAAAAAACCCTCTATTGACTTTAATTAAATTTCTCCAATATTTTGTCTCAGCCCAGGAGTCAGAATTTCTGGAGAAGCTCTGGTGTCTGAAGAGGCCCAAGGCCAAAGCCATAGCCATCTAAATAGCTGTTGACTGGTGAACCAAAAAAATTCAGCAGATGTCAATGGGGTGAGCTACTCTTTACTTTGTATTCCGTTTCCTTCTGTAGGAGAGATACCTCTGAATGGTGAGTGAAAGATGAGAACCTGAGGTCATGAGAAGATGTTGTGTGCTTTTCTACTGTGTCTTCTGAGGACTGACACCCAGACAAAAGGGCTTGTTGGATGAAAAATTTTTTAAAATGCTCTTCTGTAAGGGTCACAAATAAGTTCCAGATTGCAAATGGTAATGTTGAGACACAGGGATGTGTTTGAGGCCCGGGAATTAGTTGGGTCACGTGGAGGTCAGAGCATATTGCCCATCCCTGGCCAGGGGATGTTGCATTGCTCAGAACTTTCTTGCGTGGGGTGGGATGCCGGAGGTTCCCAATGGATGTCTCCACACCCTGAGGTCTTCATGCCCTTGTGATTACAATCTACCTCCCCTCTCTTAATCCTGCTCAGCTGGGCTGTGTCACGTGTGGGGTGCGGATCTGGGGTAGATAAAAGGATCCAAGCCTTGGAGGGGAGTGTGGCTGAGAGTCCAACTTTAATAAACCCTCTTAAAAACATCCAGAGTTGTCTCCATTGAAAGGGTAAGTACCTTCTGCCCTTTAGGGCAGGGCTGCCCAATGCTGACAAACCTTAGGGCAGGGCTTTCCAACCCTGACACTCTTCCTTTTCTTTTTTAAAGTAATATTTTATTTTACCCCAATTACTTATAAAAATAATTTTTTAACATTCATTTTTAAAATTTTGAGTTCCAAATCCTATCCCTGCTTCCCTTCCTTTCCCCCTTACTCATATGGTAAGCAATCTGATATAGGTTATGCATGTGCAATGTAAACATTTCCATATTAGTCCTTTTGTGAAAGAAAACTTGAGAGAGAGGGAGAAAGAGAGAGAAAAGGAAGGAGGAAAAAAGAAAGGAAGGAAGAAGGGAAGAAAGTAAGTGAAAAAATGATATGTTTTGGTCTGTTTTTAGGACCTATCAGTTCTTTTTCTGGAGATGGATAGCATTTTTCATAGTTAGTCCTTTGGGACTGTCTTTGATCACTATATTGCAGAGAGTAGCTAAGTCATTCACAGTTGTTCATCCTGTAATATTGCTATTACTGTGTACAATGTTCTCCTGGTTCTGCTTACTTCACTCTTTATCAGTTTATATAAGTCTTTCCAGGTTTTTCAGAAACCATCCTGCTTGTCATTTCTTATAGCACAATAATATTCCATTGCAATCATATACCACAACTTGTTCAGTCATTCCCCAATTGACAGGCATCTCTTCAACTTCCAATTTTTAGCCACCACATAAAAAAAGAGCTGCTATAAATATTTTTTTGTACAAGTAGGTTCTTTTCCCTGTTTTCTTAAAATCTCTTAGAGATACAGACCTTAGTAGTGGTATTGTTGAATCAAAGGGTATGAATGATTTTATAGTCCTTTGGGCATAGTTCTAAATTCCAGGATGGTTGGTCACTTGACAACTCTACCAACAGTATATTAGTGTCTCAGTTTCCCCACATTCCCTTCAACATTTATCATTTCTCTTTTCTGTAATATTAGCCAATCTGATAGCTATGAGGTGGGACCTCAGAGTTGTTTTAATTTTCATTTCTCTAATCAACAGTGATCTAGAATATTTTTCCTATGAATATAAATAGCCTTGATTTCTTTGTCTGAAAACTGCCTGTTCATATTCTTTGACCATTTGTCAATTGGGAATGGCTTGTGTTCTTATAAATTTGACTTAGTTCTCTATATATTTGAGAAATGAGATCTTTATTCAAGATACTTTCTGTAAAAAATCCCCCCCCCCCATTTTCTAATTTTAGTTGCATTTGACCTTGTTTATAGAAACCCTTCTTAATTTAATATAATCAAAATTATCCATTTTCCATTTTGTAATGCTCTCTATATCTTGTTCGGTCATCAATTCTTCCCTTAGCCATAGATCTGACAGGTAAACTATTCTATACTCTTAATTTCCTTACGGTATCACCCTTTATGTCTAAATCATGTACCCATTTTGACCTTATCTTGGTACTTGGTGTGAGAGGTTGGTCTATATCTAGTCATATTGTTTTCCAGTTTTCTTAGCAGTTTTTGTAAAATAATGAATTTTTGTTCCAAAAGTTTGGATCTTTGGGTTTATGAAGCACTAAATTACTATGGTCACTTACTAAAATGCATTGCATGCTTACTGATCTGTCACTAAAAATAAATGCTTCTTTCTTGGAAATATTGTACAATAATTTGTGAGGAGTAACAAATTAATATTGTCAATACCCACAATTTTACACAGACACAGACCCCCCCCCCCCCCAAATTCAGTTGGGCAGAAACAGTACTGAAGCTTTTAAAAGTCTGTGTCTGTATAAAGATACACAAATGACTTTAAAATGGAGGAAAAAACAACAATCTACTACCTAACAAGAGCAGCATTTCTGGTGATTCCACGGTGCTTAAAACTGCATAGACTGAACATTTCTCCCCTCATTCTTAACTTTTTTTGTGGAGGACAAAAATTATACAAAAATGCACGGATTCATCTTTCTTGATTTTAGGCATAGAGTTCGAAGATTGCATTGGAAGTTTATTTTATTTTCCTTGGTTTCAGGCATGCATTTTGTGGAAATAAGAGTGGGAAGTCAGGGATTCTAGCTGGGTTCAAGTCTGGCTATGTCTTTTACTAATTGTATAAACATTCTTTGACCCTCAGTTTCCTCAGCTATACAATGGGACTGATAATAGCTGCCTTTCTACCTAGACAACTTTGGAAGTCAAGTTAGTAAGCATTAATTATTTGCACCTTGGATAACAGGCAGCGTGCTAAGCGCTGGAGTTGCAAAGAAAGGCAAAAATCGTAGTTCTTGTTCTTGGCGGTGCACTTAGATTCTAGTGGGAGAGACAACAAAGGGCTATGTATAAAGAAGATGCATACAGGACAAGTTGGAGATAAGGTCAGAGGCCAGGCACTAGAATTGTGGTAATTAAGTGAGATAACAGATGGGAAAGTTCTCTGTAAACTACAGCATATTGCACAAAATATAATGTGTTGATATTAGTAATTAATAATTGCAGGGGGCAGCCTGACATAGGGAAGGGATCTAGATTCCAAGCCAGGAAGATGGGTTCAAGTTCTGCCTGTGACATGTACAGTTATCCCTTTCACATTGTGTGGATGAGAGGTGTTTCCAGCAATCTGGAAAAATTTTGACTCTCCCTTCATACCAGGGAAGAAGTCTGAATTTTTTCTTTTTCTTTTATGGAGCGTTTATTGTACCTTATTGTGAAATTTTGGTTAAGTATTTGGTCATAGGCTCTGTGTCTCCGCTGGCCTTCACTTGTTATCTGGGGCTTCTGCAAAACTCCCTGCAAATTTCCATTTAGTTTCTTATGCTGAGCCATGGTATATTGAAACTGTGATGGGAGAAGTCATCCTGTGGTAGAGACAACTGTACAGGCTCTAGGACCCTGAAAAAATCCCCTTAGCTTCTCCAGCTCTGGGAATCAAAGGAGATAATATCTGTAAAGCACTTAGCATAGTGCCTAGCACAAAGTGGGCACTTTAATGCCAGTTCCTTTCGTCTATAGGTTGTACAGAAGGGATTGACCAGGGTTGGTAGGGGAAGTTTCCTCATCTGGGAATAGCAGGTGAAGAAACTTAATACCTAATACCAGAGAAATGACAAGTCCAGGCCTTTCCAGTGCCCATCCCTTACTTTGCATAGGCTCAGCTCACTCTTGACTGCTCGGGAGGTTTTTAATTGCCCCCTTTGGGTGGTGCTACTTAGTATTGGGAATAGATGACTCAATACTTTTATTTTTGAAGGCATTTTTCCCCCTTTAACACTTTTTCCCCTTGGCGTCTCAAAGAGCCTTCTGGAATAGCAAGATGCTTCGCTTTCCCACTTTACAAATCAGGTCACTCTGACATTGAGCTTAGGAGATTTTCAACGAGACTGAGGAGTTTGAATGATATACGTAGAAAAAGCTTACATATGGGCATGATAAAATTGAGTTGAATAGCAACACACAAAAAGGAAACTGAAAGAATAACACAAGTGGTTGGCAAAGCAGCTAGCCAAGTTGATGCTGCTCCTGTCCTGGTCCTGCCAGGCCTTTCAGGACTGTGGGACAGGAGAACCTTTGAGTCAGAAGGGCCTTAGAGGCCATGTAGGACAAGCTCCCACTGAGTGCTGGAACTTCTCCACAGTAGCCCTGACAGAATTATACAATCTTTACTTGAACATATCCAGTGATATCCTCAGCATCCCTGAAGACAGCAAGGTTCCGTTATGGAGCTGTCTGAATGACTGGAGAGTTCTTTCTCTCAGACTAGGTTCAAGTCTTGCCTATGACACATATTGGCTGTTTGACTTTGGGAAAGTCATTTAAATTTTCAGTGCTCTAGCCAGGGTTTCTTAAACCTCTTCTATTTCTGACCCCTTTCCTTGTTTGCACAGTGTTTGTTGGTGTGGCATGGCCTGAGGGCATGCTTTGTGTTCAGAACCAAGGCTGCAGTGAAGTTGTAAGATGCAACATAGGTAAGAGCTGCCAGAAACATCGATTTTAAATTAATTTTTGGTTGTTGTGCATTCAGAAACCTTTTACTATTGACACTTTTTTATTACCCCATAGGGGGTTGCAACCCACAGTTCAAGAAGTGCTGCTTCTAGGCCAGCTAGGTGGTACAGTGGATAGGTCCCAGGCCTGGAATCAGGAAGACCTGAGTTTGAATCTTGTTTCAGACACCTACTAGCCTTGTGACTCTGGGCAACGGACCATCAATCCATAATCATTTTTAAGTGTCTATTAGGCCTGGGCACTTAAATAAGTGACTAGATACAGTAATACATGAATAAATAAATGAACAAAATGAACGAATGAATGAATAAATTAGCACCGTTCTAAATGCTGGGATACAAAATTAGGTCAGAAGACATACCCTGATGTCCAACTGGTGAATGGCTGAGAAAGTTGTCATGTATGAATGTAATGGAATGCTACTGCGCTGTAAGAAGTGAAGAGCAGGTGAACTTCAGAAAAATCTAGAAAGACTTAAATGAACCAATGCTGAGTAAAGGGAGCAGAAACAAGAGAACGCTGTACCCAACAACAGCCACATTGTTCCATGACTGATGTTGATAAACTTAGCTTTTCTCAGCAATGCAAGGATCTAAGACAACCCCAAAAGACTCACAATGAAAAATACTATCCATATCCAGAGGAAGAATTGTGGAGTCTGAATGCAGATCTAAACACACTATTTGCTCTCTCTCTTTTTTTGGTTTTGTTTTTTCTTTCTCATGGTTTCTCCCATTCATTCTAATTCTTCTTTACAACCTGACTAAAGTGAAAAAATGTTTAATAAGAATGTATGTGTAAAGCCTTTATTAGATTGCATACCATCTTGAGGAAGAGGAGGGGAGAGAGGCAGAGAAAGTTTGAAACTCACAAGCTTATAGAAGTGAATGTTGAAAACAAAAATAAATTAATTCACAGGAGAAAAAGAAAAAAAAGATGTTCCCTGCCCTCAAGGAGCTCACAATCTAATGGGGGGGGGCATGTGAGCAATTTTATACAAATAAGATATATACTGGATAAAGTTCCTTAACCTCTTACCCTTTCTGTGACTCAGTTTTTTGATTTGTAGAATGAGGGGGTGGGACTCAATGGCTCCTATGGAGCCTTTCAGCTGTAAATTTATAATTCAATGGATTGGGTAGAGATCACAGAGAGACAACTTTCATCTTCACATAAGGAAAACTTCCAAAAATTTAGAACTATCAAAAAATAGAATGGAAAATGAAAAAGTAGAATGGAACTTGGGTAGCAAATTCCTCATCACTGGAGGTATTCAACAGAAGGTGAGAGGATCACTTGCCCAGGAATGAGAGTATTCCTGGACATGTAGAGGTTAGACCAGATGACCCGAGATTCCTTCGAAGACTGAGAATTGATGTCTCTTATCGACTGTCTGATAACCTTCAATTCTTTAAACAGTCGTTGCGTGACTTCTCTCAGACCTGTCACCATCCTGGCTGCCCCTTTCTAGAAACGCTGCAGGGCATCAAGACCTCTCTGTAAAATGTGGCACTTCTGAATTGAACTTAATGCTACAGGGCCTGTCTGGAATAGTCTTTTCCTCTGTCTGGATCTATACGTCTGCTCGTATAGCTTAAGATACTGTTAGCTCTTTTAGTAACGTCATCACTCCTCATATTAAATTTTGTTGTTGTTAATTAGTTTTTTTCAGTCATATCTGACTTTTCATGACCTCATCTCGAGTTTTGTTGGCCAAGATACTGGAGTGGTTTGCCATTTCCTTTTCCAGCTCATTTTACAAATGAGGAAACTGAGGCAAAGAGGGTTAAGTGACTTGCCCAGAGTTATATAGCTAGTAAGTGTCTGAATCCAAATTTGAACTCAGGAAGTTGAGTCTTCCTGACTTCAGGCCTGGCACTTTATCCACTAGTGGCACTTTAGCCACCTAGCTGCCCCATGGTCACCTAAAACCCTTAGGTCTTTTCTCTTCAAACTTCTGCCAAATTAGATTTTCTCCAAACTGTAGCAGTGTCCTTGCTTTTTCTGAACATCAGTATAGGAACTTAACACTTCTCTCTGTTAAATTTAATTTTGTTGGTTTTAGCCTAGTGTTCTAGCCTGTCAAGATCATTTTGAATCCCAATTCTATCAACTATAGTATTAGCTGACCCTCTGTGTTATCGAAAAATCTGATAAGCATGCCTTCTATATCTTCGTGTGAATCATTGATAAAAATATTAGACCAGACAGGGCCAAGGATATTTCACTAGAGACCTTCCTACACATTGACACTGAACCATTAATCAACACTCTTTTGGTAGGGCTCTTCAAATAGCTTTGAATCTACCTGGGGATATTATTGCCTAGCTTATATTTTACCATCTTAACTTTAAGGATACCATGTGAAACTTTGTCAAATGCCTTGCTGAAATCAAGACAGACTATGTCTACAATGGTGTGCAAATTTCTTTGGAAAGGCAATAATTTTGATATAGTTTCGTTCTGTGACTGCAATGTGTGTGAGAGCTTCTCCTGACATTAGGCTGACTTAGGTTGCCTGTCTTTGCCTAGATGAAGTCGTGTTAAGCTGGTTTTCCCAGCTTTAGTTAATGCTCTGTCCTGGAGTTTGTGCTGTGCACATCTGGCTCATTGTTCCCTTTTGTTGAGTTTTTAATTCTGTGACTATTTCTCCAAAGGAATGTTCAAAAGTTGTGTTTCTCACCACACTTTAAAGACAGTTAGAGATATTGCAGTAGCTATTGGTTTATGTAGAGAAGTCATTGAAAGGTCAACTAAGCCTACAATTAAAGAGGATCAGTTGCACTGAAGCTCAAAGGAAAATGAAATTGAAAGTAGAAAACAGCACCAAGAATTCACATAAACCAGTCCAATTAATCTTCAGAAAATAAGTATAAACTTTCAGATGGACCTGGCAGCTAGGAAAATTATTATTGATTCCTCTACTCTGTGCAGTGTAGACTTCTTAACTCAAGAAGGCTAGGGTGGACCTGAACGTATTGTCCTCACTGATGGAATGAAGAACTTTGACAAATATATTAATGTACTAAAATCAGAATTGTTTCTCATTTATTGGAAATTCCCAAATGGAGATGGAGCACTACAACATGACTCGGGACCATGCCATGTATCCTGAAAGGTTAAAAAATGTGTCTAAGAGATGAAAACAAACATGCTTCAATGGCTTGACAAATTGTCTGATTTAAACCTCATTGAAAACCAACAAGCTAGATTTGGGGAAAAAAAGGACCGTTCATCCAATGTGATAAAGTATAGTTTTATAATGAAGTATTAAAGGATATGTGTCAAAATATTATGAACTCAATGCCAAATCAAGTACAACAAATGATTGTAGCAAAGGGACATGGTGCATATTAAAAGTTTTTCAAAGATGTACAAGGTTTATTGTATAGAAATTAATTTGATATTTTATGGTGTAACACGTAATTCATTTACCTCTGTATTTGTGTATTCCCCTGATCAGCTTGTCATGATTTCATCTCGGCTCTTATACTTCCTATTCTAAATACTGGTACACTGTCTATTTAACAACCAATTATAGAATTTTGTTAGGGGTTAACATAAAATGTCCTTTTGGAAAAAAACATCCATTCTAAAAAATGGGCAAGGGTAGAGCCAAGATGGCATAGTAAAAGCAGGGACTTGCTTGAGTTTGCCCCCAAACCCTTCCAAATACCTGTAAAAAATGACTCTAAACAAATTCTAGAGCTGCAGAACCCACAAAATGGCAGAGTAAGACCCATCTCCAGCTCAACAGCCTGGAAGACCAATAGGAAGGGTATATAGCACTGAGCTGGAGCGGACTGCAGTGTGGCGTGGGCTGCGCCAGGTGTGACAAGGCTGGAGCAGGCCTCAGGGCACTCAGTTGCTGGCAACTGTGGTGATTTCCAGAGTTCTCAACACACAAAGGCTGAGAACAGCATGGAAGGTCAGTGGGGGAACTCTGTGGGACCTGGTGAAAGAGGAGCCTGAAGTCTGTCCCTAACACCCATGATGACATGGGTTGCTGCAGTGACAGCACCAGCAGTAGAGGCAGCAGCTGCTGCTACTGGGGCTCTGTGTTCATAGACGGTTGGGGATCCAGCGACTGACACAAAACCCCAGAAACCTGGGACCGTACACTGCCCCCCATCCCCACCCTCACCCCCATGCCCACCAGAAGCAGAGTCCTGCCTTGACAGGGAGTTAGAAAATCAAGTATTTGACTGGGAAGATGAATAAACAGCATTAAAAAATGGGCAGCATTTGCCCACCTTCAGTCTTCCAGAATCTCTCCTATTGCCTCTGACTTGTGTTTATCCTTCAGCCCCTTGGGATGTTATATTTCTTTGTCCAGAGAGTTGAACTCGTCTTAAGACAGATGCAGAAAGCATATTATCTTCTCACATTCCTTGGGATTCAAATGTAAAGAGGATTCTGGACCTTCCTTGGCTTGTTTACTCCTTCTGTTTAGAAGGGCTTTATCCTTGATGGAGAAGACAAAACCAAAACGGGAGCCAGATAGCTCTGTTTTCTTTTTGTCATTTGTTAACATTACTCATCTGTCTCAAGAGACGTACTTAAAGCCCCTTTTTGCTGTATTTAGCATTTTTCAGAAGACTTGGCCCATCCTTGGCTTTAAACCATCTTGCTGTTTTAGAATACCAGTGCAATTTGTTATCCTTTCTTAGTTTTATGCCCGCCTTCCATCTTTCATCTACGTCCTTTTAAAACCTTGAGCCCAGAAGAGCTTTGTATGTCACCACATTAATTTTCTAAGATGTGACTATCCTTTTGCACTGAAATTGTGATGATCCAGTTTGAGAACCTCTGATCCCTCTAGAGCTATATTCTCTTTCAGCATCTCTGGCCAAGGGATCAAACCTACCTGCTGAATTCCTAAAGTCTAGGATATATTTCTGATAATGCTCCGACATTCTTTCTTTGGCTATCATGAACTCCAGAGTGAAGTGAGCACTTTCTACTAAGGCCTTATTTTTTTTCTATTTCATCAACCAGTTGTTCATTGATTGTAATTGTCTGGACCAGGAAGTGTTAATAAATTCTTATTAAAACTTATTATGTGTAATTTACTATAAAAGGTAATAGAGGAGATGCATAGGTAAAGTACTGGATGTCTCAAAACTCAGTGCCTCTTAAAACTACATTAAAAAAAAAAGGGACGCCCTGTGCAATGTTGGGTCCCTGCCTTCAAGTAACTTACAATCTAAATGGGTGTGGAAGAAAAGAGAGAAATAGCTGGAATACAAAGTGGAATTCAGTAAGTGTGTGTGTGTGTGTGTGTGTGTGTGTGTGTGTGTGTGTGTGTGTGTGTGTATGTGAGTGAGAAATACAAAGCTCTTTGAGGTCAGATGTAGGAGGGACTACTATTTGAAATAGAAGTTGAAAGTGGCAAATGTCTTGGCCAAGGTGACAGTGAGTCTTGGCCTCTTGATTCTCCATTCAGCATGTAGTTCATTCTATTCTGCTGCCAAATCCACCTGCCCAATTGTGCACTGCTGTTCCTGGGGAAAGCATTCATCTAGATCTCTGCTGGTGATCAGTTTGAGTTCTGTATTATGGGGATGGATAGCAGTTAAAAAAGAGAATAACCACATGCCTCTGAAGTTATGCACAGCTAAAGACCTTCATCCTTTCATTCAATCTGGTTTTAAATGTGAAACCCATCTTGTCCCGGAAGCAGCCATTTGGCAATTATTTGCAGATTGGGGTTCGAAGATGAAAATGCCCAGAATGTCCCAGTTTAGCCCATTTTCTGACTGTGACTTAAATAGATAGGTTGACTTAGGCACCATTAAGTCAAACCTGGCAGATTTGAGTGCTCACGTGTGGAAAGAGAGGCAGTCTGTTACAGTGTCTACATAGCTGGGCTCCGAGTCAGGAAGATATGGATGGGCTGGAGTTGAGACCCTGGGCACATCACTTAGCCTCTCAATGCCCATTCAACTTCCCAAGACTTTAAGTTATAGAGGAAGTGCTAATTTGCTTTGATAAAAGGAGATTCTTCATTGGAGTTCCCTACATAAGGAAGAAGGTAGGGAGGGTAAGGGAGGAAAGGAAAGAGGAGGGGGAAGGGAGGAGAACAAGAGGGAAGAGAGAAAAGGGAGGAGAGGGAGAAAGGAGAGAAGATTAGTTATCATAGTTCAAAGAATAAAAGAAATCAGAAGGCTTTGGGAATTTATTAAAAATGGTCAGTACCATCCTAGGGGAGCTAGGAATGCCTTTGGAAGACTTACAGGGGTGATTGAGGGGCTCAGTCTCACCTTTGTGGCAGGACCATAGAATTATAGACATATTCAGCTGGAATAGACAGAAATCTGTTTCTCAGTTTCTCCCCTTACGGAAGAGGAAACTGAGACCCATAGCTGCTGAGTGGTTTGTGTAATATAACACGGCTAGCAAATCGAAGGACAGACACCAACCCTTTTTATGATACTGTGTTAGTCTGGGAGACTCACTTTGATTTTGTGCCCATTGCAAAATGAACCTGAAGCCCAGGATCTTCCCCCTTCCTCTCTTGTTTTCCTGTCCTTTGGATTACGGGTGTTTTATAGCTGGACCACCAGCCCCCTTGAGACCAGGAAACTATGCTTTGGGCCAGCTCTATTCCACACAAGCACCATGACCTTCTTCCAGTTGATCTCTAGGGATGGCAAATGGGCACTAGGTAATCCTAGTTATCTTCCTATCAAAGATATGGCAGAGGCCAAAGCCAGGGACCAGAGCAAAAGGAGCCATGAGAACAGACAAAAGAGAGAAAAAT
This sequence comes from Pseudochirops cupreus, assembly GCA_028627135.1. NCBI lineage: Eukaryota > Metazoa > Chordata > Mammalia > Diprotodontia > Pseudocheiridae > Pseudochirops > Pseudochirops cupreus. Next base: position 348,530,579 of record CM053582.1, on the reverse strand, counting down.
CACATCAAAGTGCTTGCTGATGTGGATATTTTACATGGCACTTGTGAAGATGAAGCTATTGCTTACCTTACTTTATTCCAATTCAGTGACTTTTACAAGGCCACAGGGGGACCTGTTAGTGCTGGAATGAACTGAAAGTGCCATTGAGCCTCCAGAATAATGAGTATTTTTCTTTCCTTAATATTTTGCATCCAGATCAGGCAGCTGTTAGAACCTGTCACTCTGCCTAATACACCTTCTGTTTGCATTTTAGAGAAATTCCTTTGAATTGCAGCAGATTTATTTCTAAGTACAGAAAGAAAACCAAATTTAAGCAATTCTTTAAAATGACTATTTAACGTTTTCCCCAAGTGCTGTCCTGTCTCAATTCGCTAGATGTTGAAGGCTCTGCTGCTTTATTCTTGATTGTCACTGACCTCACGATTTTGACAAAACTCCCTTTTTTGTTCATCTATGTTTGAGGGCTCTGGCCCTGATCTGAGCCAGTCCAAAGGGAAAGCAGGGGAAGCAGCAGAGGCTTAGAGCCTTTCGAGGGAAGAATAGTTGAGTTTAGACCATGACTAGAATTTGGTCTACCCACAGGTGAGAAAGTTCATTGCTTGGTGAAGGATTATGTAGGACCCTGAGGTTAATTGTGAACTGGAAAGTGTTTATTAAGAACCATGTCTGGCAGACTCATCATTTTTTCCCCCTTCAACCCTAAGGATTATGTGTAAAAACATTCTTCCGACTCTGATTCTTATGGAATCAAGCACCCTGGATGTTTAGAATTTTCCCTCTCCTTGGCATCACATCCCCGCCATGAGTGTGAGTGCCCATATGCAGCAGGCAACATAAGGTCATAGGACATAGAGCTGCCAGCCATAGAAGTCATGGCCTTATTTTTTGATTCTACGTGTGCTAGCCCACTTGTCCTGCATCTTATGGACTCATACTTGACTTGCTTACTAGGACCATAGACTGTTAGACTTGAATGTGCCCATGGAGCTGTCCTGGGAAGAAGGGAGGCAAGTATTCATTATATGTGTAATTATGGCATTTATTATATGTTAATTTGTTATTATGTGCCAAGGAACTTTACAAGTATTATCTCATTTGATCTTCACAGCAAATCCATTTTTATGCCCACTTTATATTGAGGAAACCAAGGCAAACAGAAACTGAGTGACTTGCCCAGGATCACACAGCAAGTAGATAACCAAGGCTGGATTTGAATTCAGGTCTTCCTAACTCTGGGCCCAATATTCTACCCACTGCACCACTGTGCTGCCCTTAGCTGTTTAATATTTTTGGCTATGACTTAGAGAGCATGTTTTTCAAATTAGCAGATGACATAAAACTTGGAGGTATGGGCATACACTGGAGGGTACGATCAGGATTTTGACTTTCTAGACTACTGAGCAGAATGGCACAAAATTAAATTTAATGGGGCTAAATGTAAAGTTTTACACTTAGGTTCAAAAAATCATTTTCACAAGTACAAGATGGAGGGCAGTACAGGTGAAACAGTGACTTAGCTCTTTCATAGTTTAATTTCTTCAGCAGTAAAATGGGACTACAGAGACTTGTGGTCGTTACTTCATAAGGCTTTTGTGTCAAATGATATTAGATACATAAAGTAGCTCTGTAAACTTTTAAGTGCTATAAATATCAATTATTAAAATTGTTTAGGCTGCAATTCATCTGAAAAAGAAATGACCGCTTTAGAGGTTTGAAAGTTCAACATAAATATGTTATGGCAGCTGAGAAGCTCATTCAATGTTAGGAGAGAGAGACAGAGGGAGAGAGAGAGAGAGGGAGAGAATGAGAATGAATGAATATGAATGACCATCTTTATATACTCTTTCCTCATCAGACCACATCTGTAGTAGTACTGAGCTCAGTTCCAAGGGGTGCGTTTTAGGAAGGACATTGATAAATTAAAGAGCGCATGTAGGAGGGCAAGCAGAAGGATGACTGGTCTTGAGTCTATTGAGTCTATGCTATACGAGGTTCTACTGAAGGAACTAGGGATATTTTGCCTGGAAAAGAGAAACCTGTGAGCAACTTTAGACCTTTCTTTAAGTATCTGTTGGGCTGTTAAAAGGAAGAGAGATTAGACTTGTTCTTCTTGGCCCCAGATGGCAAAGCTATATATGGAAGTTGTCAAAGGGCAATTTAAGTTCAATGGCAGAAGAAGGGAGGACTATCCCAAAGTAGGAGGGGAAGCTTCAGCAAGTAGCAGCTTTCCTCTTACTGGAGGCCCTCAAACAAAAGGTGATGAATCAGGTATGTTGCAGAGGGAGCTCTTGTTTAGGAAGGGGATGAACAAAACAGCCAACTTGGAGTTTCTGTCGTCTTGGAGGTCATTTATTTTGATCCCTTCATTTAGCAGGTGAAGAAGTCAAGGTTCAGAAAGGTTAAAGACATTTGATGAGCAAGATTGGCCGTAAGAAAGTTGTAGCTTATCTTTCTGGTGAATAAGATATAAACATTATTTTTAAAAACTCCAAAGTTATAATAAAGAAAAATTTCAATGATTAACACCACTGAAATGCTGACACACCTGGATATTGGATACTTCTTTGCTGTTTCATCTGTCTCTACAAAGTCCAGAGGATTCTGTCTTTCGTCAGGTACTATTGGTTCACTTCAAACCAGCTTCGGGTTTTCTTTGAAGTTTTACTGATTTTTCCTCTTCTTTCTTGATTCATCTGCTTGGGCTTTTACTGAGTTTTTTTTTCCTCTTTATATTATGATTATTCAGCCTTTTTTCTTGTTTTCCTTGATATCTACTTTCTATGCCCTCTGACCGAGCAATACCACTGCTAGGTCTGTATCTCATATAAAAAAAAAAAACATAGAGGAAAAGGAACTATATATGCACAAGAACATTGAGAGGATATCCATCAATTAGGGAATGACTGAACAAGTTGTTGTATATGATTGTGATAGAATACTATTATGCTATAAGAAATGATAAGCAGGATGCCCTCAGAAAAACCTGGAAGGACTTCCATGCACTGATGCAAAGTTAAATGAGCAGAACCAGGAGAACATCATATATATTAGGAACAACATTGTATTATGGTCAACTATGAATGACAGCTCTTCTCAGCAACACAATGATTCAAGACAATTCTAAAAGACTTACAAGGAAAAATGCTATCCATTTCCAGAGAAAGAACTGATGGAGTCTGAAAATACAGATTGAAACATATTTTGTTTTGTTACTTCCTTTATTTTTTTTTCTATTTTTTTTTGTCCGTGTTTTCTTTCACAACATGACTAACATGGAAATGTGTTTTTGTATGACTACACATGTATAACCTGGGAGGAGAAAGTGAGGCTGGTGACCTTGCACAGCCCTACCTCACTCAAATTCAAGTGAACTGCAAGTGATGTCATCATTCCCCGATGTCATGGTCCTTTTCAAAAACAAAGGACAAGCATACATAAAACCTATACCAAAAGCTTGCCTTCTCAATGAGAGAGGAGGGGGAAGGGAAGTAGAGAAAGAATTTGGAACTTAAAAATAAAAAAATGAATGTTAGGAATTGTTGTTTATATGTAATTGGGAAAATATTAAATTAGGAAAAATGCGTATCACATTGGAATGGGCTAGTGAGTCATCGGTAAATATTTGTTGGATGAATGAATGGCCAGGATGTCATTCGTTTGAACTCTATATAAGAACTGGAAAAAATTCATGAATTTTGAACATTCAGATGGAAGAATTGTTCTATACAAGAATGAGTCGACCCTGGAGAGAAGTAGGGTGGAATATGACCCTACTTGACCCCCTTAGTGCTGCTATGGGCAAGTCATTTGTCTCTCTCAGACTCAGTTTTCCACCTGTAAGATGGGAAAATTAATAGTTGTCAGTACTTACTCTATAGGGTCGTTGTGGGGAAAAAGCCATGTAACCCCTGAAGCACTAGATTTGTTCTGAATTTAGATCTGGAAGGGACCTGAGAAGTCACTGAGTTCAGCAACCTCATTTTATAGATGAGGAATTTGAAGTCCAGAGAAGTTGAGGAATTTTCCTAAAGTCACATTAGGTCATAGGTGGCAGAGCTGAGATATGAACCCAAGTTCTCTTACTAACAACCCACCGTTCTCTCCATTGTGCTGCCCAGCTTCTGATAAGTGTGAGCTATTATCCTCATCACTATTAGGGCTATTAAAGTCTGATCTTTAAGGGAGATGTTTTTGGAACAAGTATGGACAGGATTCTTAATACCAAGTGAAAACTAAACTGTTCAGGTTCAGACCTAGTCAAAGATGTGGACACAGATTGATAGACGGGCAGTTCAGTACAGTTCAGTTGTTTTTCTTCTTTGTTGGACATTTGGGGTTTTCTTGGCAGAGATATTGGGAGTGGTTTGCCATTTCCTTCTCCAGCTCAACTGAGGCAAACAGGGTTAAGTGGCTTGCCCAGGGTCACACAGCTAGTAAGTGTACTAGACTGGATTTGAACCCAAGGTCCTCCTGATTCCAGGCCTGGTGCTCTATCCACTGCCACATAGATGCAGACAATTTTTAAATGAATAAAGAGCTATGCATTTGATAATTATTTTTAAGGGGAACAGAAAAGGCTTCAGCATCTACTTTACCATGTGGGCAGACATAAGAAAGCATGGTCAACCTATGTCTTGGCTCCTTTCCAAATGTATTTCTCTTTCTGTTTGGACGTGACAGGTTTTTATTCCCACCTCCTAGAAAGCCTTAATGGGTCATTGCCATCACTGCCAAGGATCAACTATAATACTATCAGGTTTTTCATCATACCACAGTCATCATTACTATCTATCTATCTATTATCTATTCTCTCTATCTCTCTATCCATCTATCTATCTGTCTATCTATCTATCATCTATCTATCTATTCATCTTGGCTGCCTTATGTTCTCTTTAGCTTTTCTTCAGTTTTGCAGCTTGGGGGTGGGAGTTGTTGGTTGGAATGACTTGTTTCTATTTTGGTAGAGGTACACTGTATGATACACAAGAAATTAGTTTCTGAAAAGTCACATGTAATTCTATGCTTTTACATTGACTCATATTTTCAAACTGCTCACAGCTAGCAGAGCACAAACTATTGTATACTATTATGTATTACTACATACTATTCTCAGAAATCTTTGGGTACATGTATGCAGGTCACACTGGTAAAGTCATAGTGGTGTCAGGGAAGGCTTCCTGGAAGGAATGGTTAGTCTTTGAAATGAATAACCTCAACAGATTGATGAGGGGAGATGAGGCATGCTCTCTTGCCTCACCTCTGCCTTCTGGCTTTCTTCACGTCTCAGCTAAAATCCCACCTTAATGTTAATGTCTTTCTTCTGAGACTTCCTTCCATCTACCTTTTTATACCTTGTTTGGACATAGTTCTTTGTAGGCTATCTCCTCTATCAGAGTGAACTCCTGGAGGGCAGGGACAATGTTTTTGCCTTTTTTGTGTGCGTCCCCAAGACTTATCATATTATATCTCCCATTAAAAGGTGAGCTCCTTGAGGGCAGCAATTGGGACACGTAATAAATGCTTAAGAAATATTTGTTGACTGACGGAGGAAAGAATTAATTGTAAGCTTCTTCAGAGGACGCATTATTTCATTCTTTGTTTCCGTATTCTCAGTACCCAGCACACAGTAGAAACTTAATAAAAATTTTTTATTGGATAATTGAGAAAAGGTCATTCCAGGCAAGATACAGACTGTGAAGAAAGGCGGAGAAATGGGATATGGCTGAATGAGAGAACTAGGGACAGAGAAATAGTGCAGTTTGGAAGAAACCTGTTATGCGAAGAGGGGTTTATGAGAGAAAAATAGGCGGTTAGGTTAGATGCAGATTGTGGTGTATCTATAATGCCAGGATGAGGAATTTGTTTCTTTTGGAGAACCGACAACGGGTTTTGAGTCAAGGGTTGCTGTGATAATACTTAGCTCCTATCAGTTGGTCCTTATCAATTCAGTTCTTATCTCTAAACTCTAATATATAACATATATGTATTTTTGCATGCATATATGTATATATCACAGGTCTTATTTACTGGTTAAAAAAATAGAGTACAGTTACAATACACATGCAGTTGAAGATGAAGGACATAAGGCCCTTTCCTGATTTGGGACTCCCTAGCTCACAGGGCCATTTCAGAAGGATACTATCAAATATCCAGCTATTTTTTATCCATTTTCTTCCATATCATGAGAATGTAAACTCCTTAAGGGCATGGACTGCCTTTTTAAAATTTTTTAATATTTTTATCCCCAGCATTTAGTGCCTGGAACATAGCAAGTACTTAATAATGCATTGTCTGTCTATTTGTCTGTCTGTCTGTCTATCTGTCTATTTGTTTATCTATCTATTTATCTACTTACCTACCTACCTACCTATCTATTTATCACCCTTCACAGGCAATCATAACCCGCTCTGGAGTTTCGTATTATTGTGAAGGAAGAGAGAGTCAAGACTTACCAGAACTGAACATTCTCCTGCTCTGAAGTTATTGGTTTTCCTCTTTGACACCTCTTTTTACCCCAGATCCTGTCATCTCTCTTTCTATTATCTCCAAGCACTTCTCTGGAACTAAAATGGCACTTTCTGGAACAGAACTCCAGAAATCATGCTTGCTTCCATGAGTGAGTTAATCTATCCATCCAGTTTCTAGCACAGTGCCTGGAACCCAGCAGGCGCTTAATATTCTTTGTTTCTTTTCTTTCTCTCTCTGTCTGTCTCTGTCTCTTGTTCTCTCTGTCTCTGTCTCCCTCTCTTTCTCCCTGCCTTCTTTCCTTCCTCCCTTTATTCCTTCCTCTCTCCCTTCATCCCTCCCTCCATCCTTATCTATCTATGCCCCTTTCCTTCCCTTCTTCCTCTTCCCTTATCTCCATAAAACTTGACAGAAGGGGGCAAGTTCTGTGTGGGCTTCAGTAGAAAGACCATTCTTTAGAACTTTTCTGTTTAGATGCAAGAATGAAAGTGAGAAGAGGCTTCTTTTAAATGGTGTCATTTCTGAGCTCTCTTTCACAGGGAACAGATGGGGTTGTCAGTCCCTTCCTGGAACTTTTTTGGAAGGTTCACTGAGGAAGAGGCTTCTGGATGCCACTGATCCTAACAATCTGCTCTTGGGGAAACTTGTAGTCTCTTGTTTGGCCTTAATGTCTATTCACCCCCAAAAGAGCCTCACTATTATGTATGAGAAATGTCCAAACAACAAGGCCAGATTGTGCAGAACCAATCTGAACTATTTAGGGAGTAGCTAAGTAACTTCCAAGTGATTAGGTGATAGTTGCTAACTGATTCATTGGTGCCGGGTCAGGGGGGGCTACTGTTAGATACTCAGAATGAATAGTTGGAAGAGATTCCCTAGAAGACTACATCTGTAGTCTTCACGCCTTCTCCCAGCATGCTTGGAGTGCAGGGATTGGGGTTTGGTTTTCAGTCTTTGTATCTCCAGCACCTAGCAAAGTGTCCAGCTAATAAAAGAAGGATAGAAATTGGCCTGGTGTTTCCATTTGTCTGGGGGAACACCCGGATTATAAAATTCCCTTTACCCATGCAGGTCAGCAGTCAGGACCTTTCCTGCAGCTTATTGTCTTAGTGCTTAGATTAATTATAGGACAAGGGAATTGCCCAGGATGACAAACCAGGTATTTTCCAAAGGTAGGTCTTGAACTTGGGTCTTCCTGGCTCTGAGACCACCTATGTATCTGATATACCATGGGGTCTCTATAGCAACTAATACACAGCTTGAGAAATGCTTATTGAATTGAACTAAAATGGTCTTCCTGTCTGTAGTACTTTTAATAATACACATTCCTTGCCCTATTTCATAAAAAGAAAGGTATGTAGTTGGCAAGGAGGAGATGGATGAAAAGAAAAAAGGGTAAAGATGCAAAAAGGAGGGGCAATGCGGTAAAATGGAGAACATTGGATTTGGAGTTAAGAAGATCTGAGTTCAAATTCTGCCTCAGACATCCTGTATGACATGAACAAGCTGCTTACTCTCTCTGGGGCTGTCTCCTCTTCTAAAAACAAAGGGGATGAACTTAATGGTCCCTGAGGTCCCTCCTACCTATAAATCTATGATCTGATAAGATTTTGACACTTGCCTTACCTTATATGGCTAGGAAGAAGTCAGTCTACTACGTAACCATTTAAAAAATTGGATATGTAGTATGAAAATATGAAAATGAATGGTATGAAAATATTCTTCAATGGAGAAGGATGGTAGACATAAATGGGAGGTACATGGTCAGGAGCAGATAGTGTCTAGGGAAAGGAGACTTAAAGAATAAAATTGGTAGTTTTTTCCAGTAGGGGGGAATGAATGAATAAATGAATGAATGAAAACACTTCCCTTCCTTTCTACTTCCCTCTCTCTTTTCTTCCTTCCCTTCTGCTCTCCCTCCATCCCTTCCCAGCTCCCTTCTTCTCTCCTTCCATCCCTTCCCAGCTCCCTTCCCTCTCTCCTTCCCTCTGTCTTTCACTCCCTTTCCTCCCTCCTTTTCTTCCACTCTCCCTCCTTTCTTTACTCCTTTCTTTTGCTTTTTTCTTTTTTCTTTCTTTCTTTGTTTCTTCTTTCTTTCCTTCCTCCCTCCCTCTCTTCCTTTCTTCCCTCCCTCCCTCCCTCCTTCCTTCCTTTCTTTCTTTTTCTTTCTTCCTTTCTTCCTTCCTTTCTTCTTTCCTTCCTTCCTTCCTTCCTTCCTTCCTTCCTTCCTTCCTT
>CM053582.1:348495203-348521379 GCA_028627135.1 Pseudochirops cupreus | reverse complement strand
CTTCCTTCCTTCCTTCCTTCCTTCCTTTCTTCCTTTCTTCCTTCCTTCCTTCTACCTAACTCTCTCCCTCCCTCCCTCCTTCCTTTCTCCCTCCCTCTCTCTCACTGAAGAGAAAAAATTAAGGCAGTCTTTGATCCAAAGGAGCTGATATTTCAAAGATATACAATTATTGTAGTTACTATATAGTGGTTAATTTATGGTAATGCTGGAGTAAAACATAGACTAATAGAATACTAGATTTAGAAGGGACTTCAAAAGTCCCTCTATCAAAACTAGAGCCAGGACTATGGCTTAACAAGGTAGACAGCTGCTTAAGGAGGAAGCCACAAGAAAATGTTACAAGGGACATTTTAAAATATGACTTTTTATTAATGCAAATATTTTTGTCCCAAAAATGTTTGCTCTCTCCAACAGATTCTAATTATGCACATTAAGTTGCATGTTACAGCAAGGGATTAAAGTCTCTGGTGGATAGTACCCCATAAGGGACATAATTTGCAAATCTTGCCTGGGGCATAAAAATGCCTTATTCCAGATAGGAATCTAACCCTTATCTGAAGCATGAATCTTTTTTTTTTTTTTTACAACATTCTTGGTAGTTGGTCATCTAAACTCAGCTTGAACACCTGAACCAATAGGGAAGTCATTGAGGGCAACGTGACATGTCAGGAAAATGACTACAACAACATCCTAGACAGGAAATCAGGAGACATGATTTCTAGTCTTGCTCTAACATGATTTATCCACGTGACCTTAGGCAAGCAACTTTACATCTCAGTTTCAGTGTCCTCATCTATAAAATGAAAAGATTATATTCAATGACCAGTAAAGTCCTTTTCAACTCTAAATCTATTGATGATCACCAAGAGTATCACATTCAGTGACTTCTATGTGATATGGTAGACAGAGCTAAGTTCAAATTACATTCTAGACACTTAGCTTCATGATTCTGGGCAAGTCATTGAAGCACTGTCAGCCTCAGTTTCCTCATTTATAAATAGGACTAATAATAGTACCTCCGTCACAGAGTTGTTGTGATGAGCCAATAAGATAGTATTTGAGAAAGTTTATCATCATCATCATCATTACTATCACCATCATCATCATCATCATCATCACCATCACCATCACTATCACCGTCATCATCATCATCCTCATCATCATCATTACCATCACTATCACCGTCATCATCATCATCACCATCATCACCACCACTATCACCATCATCATCATCATCATCGTCATCATTATCCCAACAGGAAGCAGAAGATGAGATCAATCACTAAAACTGGAAAGGTTTTTCACCAGGGTGAGCAGATGAAGACCTAGGACTATTCCTGAAAATATGGGATGTCTAGTCATCAGGTAGGGAATGGAAAGAGCATTGATCTTACAACCCCAAGACCTGGGTTCCCTTATTCTCACTCCTACACTTACTTGTGTGACTATGGGAAAGTAACCATAAGATGGGGACAATAATGCTTGATCTGTCTACTTCATAAAGTGGTTGTGAAGAATATAATTTTCAAGTTTGAAATTGTTATATAAGTGGGAGTTATTATTATGACTAAAGGTCACTTTGGGAGGACCAGGGTGTTTTGATGGAGGAATAAAGTAATTTAATAATAATATAATCAGTAATAAGAGTGATAGCACAATTTACATAAAGATTTAAGATTTGCAAAGCACTTTGCATATGGCATGTCACTGATCCCCCCAAAAGCTTTGCACGGTAGCTATAGATTGGGAAACTGAGGCTGAGAGAGGTTCAGGAACCTGTACAGGGTCACAGAGCTAGGAAGTGTCTGACGCAGGATTTGAACTTCGATTTTCCTGACACCAAGTCCAACATTATTCACTACACCACCTAGATGCAGTTGATTTCCTGCTAATGTGTGGATGTTCACCTACAACTTTACTTTCTCCTTCCCTGGTTGCTCCTGTCCCCTCAATCTGGTCAGGTGCTTTCAGGTATTCGGCACATCTTAGACTATTTAGAATATGAATCAAATATACCTACTTTAGTGTTGCCTTTCCTTGGAGGGTCGGCTGAAATGTAAATTACATGTATATCAATGCAAGGGATAACCTATTTTTTATTTTAAAAAATTGTTTTGAGCTCCAAATTTTCTCCCTTCCTCCACTCCTCCACTACCCATTGGGAAGGCAGGAAATATGATTCTCATTATATACATGAAGTCATGCAAAGAATTTTAACATTACCCATATTGTAAAAAAAAAAACAAGAATAAGAAAAAGTAAAAAAATGTTAAACTCTGCACTCAGAGTTCATCAGTTCTCTCTGAGGATGGATAACATTTTTCATCATGAATCCTTTGGAATTGTCATGGATCATTGTGTATTGATCAGAGTAGCTAAGTCTTTCACAGTTGATCATTGTCACAAATATTGCTGTTTCTGTGTACCACTAGTTCTGCTTACTTCATTTGCTGATATCAGCTCATATACATTTTCTGAGGTTTTTCTGAAGCCATCTCATTCCTCATTTCTTACAGTACAATAATATTCCATCACAATCACATTCTACAAATTGACTAGTCATTCCCCAATTTATGGGCATCCCTTCACAATTTCCAATTCTTTTCCACCAGTAAGAGAACTTCTATAAATATTTTTGTAAATATAAGTCTTTTTTTGTTTGCTCTTTTTGGGGTACAGACCTAGTAGCAGTATTGCTGAATCAAAGGGTATGTACATTTTTATAGCATAGTTTTTAGGCATAGTTTCACATTGTTCTCCAGAATGGTTGGATCATTTCATACCTTCATCAACAGTGTACTAGTGTACTATTTTACCACATTTCCTCCAGTATTTGTAATTTTCCTTTTCTGTAATGTTAGCCAATTTGATAGGTATGAAGTGATACCTCAGAGTTGTTTTAATGGGAATTTCTCTAATCATTAGTGATTTAGAGCATTTTTTCACATGACTATTGATAACTTTGATTTCTTCTTCAGAAAACTGCCTGTTCCTACCCTTTGACTATTTATCAATTGGGGAATGGCTCTTATATTTATAAATTTGGCTTAGTTTTCCATGTTGTATTTAAGAAGTGAAGCCTTTATCAGAGAAAATTGGTCTAATTTTTTTCTCAATTTCCTTCTTTCCCTCTAAGTTTGGCTGCATTGATTTCATTTGTGCATTCCCCACCCCTCAGTTTTGTAATAGGTGTCTTCTTTTGTAATAAATAACTTAATTAAAATATTTTAATTTTATGAATTTATAAAATTATACATAAATTTATAAAATAAATAATTTAATTAAAATAGTGTAAATACCTCTGCTACACTTAATGATAATAAGGGTTCACATTTATGTAGTGTTTTAGAGTTTTGTGACATACTTTCTCTATATTATTTTACTTGATTCTCACCCTGATTGGAGAATCTTGCAGAAATTAGCCATTTCATCAGCCTTCCCACAACATGCAACAATTCCATTCTACTTGCTTGTCTTTACCATCCCTTTTTCCTCCCTCCTCCCCCAAACTCCACCACGAGCCCTGCGATGACACCACCTTGAGACTGCATGGGACTTCCATGTCTTGAGACTAGCCTCACTGCTCATTCTCACTACTGTCTTACCCTATGCCCTGTCCTGCTGCCATGCCAGCTGCTTGGCGTTACCATTGATTAGCATGCCCAAATCCTGTCGGGATTCTTGTCATGTATAGGTGGACTAGAGGCAGGGGTGTGCAGGAATCACTTCTGACTGGTCAATGAGGGCTGATTGTTTAAATGTTCATTTTGAACATTTTTTGCTTCTGAAAATAGCAAAGGCTATCAATCAGGTCTTGATTTATTATTTTATTGATTGCCTTGACTTAAGAAAGTGGTGCAGAAAATGTTCACGTATGTTAAGCTTAAAAGTGCACTGTGGGTTTTCAGAGAGTTGGTTGTTGAACATTTACCAGCACACCACTGATAGGTGTCCACTGAGGTGCTTTCCAGCTCCCCAAATCTGTCAGACTGAAATTCTGTGTTGTGGAAATGGGTTGATAGAAGATCAGAGATTGAGTTGGAAGAGGCAGTACAGACACCATGGAGTCCACCTTTTAACAGGTAAGGAAATGAGCAAATTACAGAAATTGAATCCAGGGCCTTTAACTTCCAGTCTGTCAGTCTTTTTCCTGTACCAGATGGCTGGTGACAAGAGCAAAGGTGTTCCCTGAAACTTCAGGAAAGACACACCAATCTAAATATAACTAATTTAAAGAAATTTGCCATGTAATTAGTTGCAGCGCATACAGTTGGTGGTCTGCCTCTAACCTAGATACAAGAAAGTGCCGATATGAGAATTTGTCAGTGTAGCTCCAGTTTGGTCCAGAGGAGGGGGTCCTGTGACCAGTCAATGTGAACATTCCATTTGGTAGATAAATTCATGCGATGGAGATGTCTGTGTCGTCATAGGACTGTGGAATCATAGATCTAGATTTGATCTGGAGCTCAGAGGTCATTAAGTCCAACTCTGTCATTTACAAAATGAGAAATCTTAGATCTAGAGACGTAACTTGTCCAAGATCACAAGTGTAGTGAGTAGCAGAGCAATGAATTAAAACCAAATTTTCCAACTGCACATCCAACATCTTTCCTACAGATCATGTTGCCAGCCCTATAAGTAGTAAGTGGCAGATGCAAGATTTGAACCATGGGTTCTGACTCCAGCATTCTTCTTGAATTGATGTAAGATCCAATCAGATCACCCAGCTCTCCTTCCTTTGATTCTAGAGTCACTATGCCTCTTCCCATTATCAATTAGGTGGCTTGAATTAGATTCTTCTACCAGGAAGGGTAAGGGTTCTACTGGCTGGCTGATAGATCAAAGTCCACTCAGTAGTTCTGATTCCCATTCTAAATTGTTAAGTTGGCATTCTGATTCATTCATCAGTTTTATGACACTCAGTCCCTTAGGCTCTTAGCAACTCCTGGGGGGGGCAGACTTTTAAGTTTAATCTGCATTGTTAATATTTTCTCACTCACTTTCTTAAGTCTAGGCAATCAACAAAACAGTAAAGGAAGACCTCATTTATAGCCTTTGCCACTTCCAGAAGTGCAAGTGCTCAAAACATTGCTGAATTCCTACAAAGCCTACCAGACTGAGCACTAACCCTGGAACTCTGATGACCAAAAGGGCTGAACCTGAACTGAGAACTGGCCTCCGTGTGACCTCTCTGTCTCTTTCTGTCTCTCTGTCGGCCTCTCTCCCTCCCTCCCTCCCTCTCTCTCTCTCTCTCTCTCTCTCTCTGTCTCTGTCTCTGTCTCTCTCTCTCTCTCTCTCTCTCTCTCTCTCTTTCTCTCTCTCTGTCTCTGTCTCTCTCTCCCTTTCTCTCTCCCTCTCTCTCCCTCTCTCTATCTCTCTGTCTCTCTCTCTCTTTCCCTCTCTCTGTCTCTTTCTCTGTCTCTCTCCTACTCTCTTTGTAAGTCAATAAATATCTATTAAGCACTTGCTATGTTAAGCATTTGGAATACAAAAAGAGGCAAAAAATGGGCCTTGAGCCCTGCCCTCAAGGAGCTCATGATCTAGTGGGAGAGACAGCAAGCAAATTAAGATGAAGAGACCAGCTGCCTACAGGATAAATAAAAAATAATTAACAGATGAAAGGCATTAGAATTCAGAGGAACTGGGAAAGGCTTCCTGTAAAAGAAGAGATTTAAGCTGTACTTAAAGGAAGTCAAGTAAGTCATTAGCATAGTTAAGGAAGGAGAATATTCCAGGCATGGGGGATAACCAGAGGAAACGCTGGACCCAGGAAACAGTGTCTTGTTTGAGGGACAACAAGGAAGCCAGTGCCATTGAATCAAAGAGTTTATTAGTGGAGAATAAGGAAGACTAGAAAGTTGGGTGGATGGGGTGGGTGTGCGGCTAGGTTTTGAAGGGCTTTGAATATGGAACAAATGATTTTGTTTTTGATTCTAGAGAAAATAGGAAACCAATGCAGTTCATTAAATAGGGGTGGGAGGGTGATATGATTTTAGGAAAACCACTTTAGTGGTTGAATGGAGAGTGCATTGGAGAAGAGAGAGACTTGAGGCAGGCTATTGCAATAATCCAGTTATGAGGTGATGAGGGCTTACACCAGAGCGGTGGCCGTGTCTGAGGAGAGAAGGGGACATATCTGAGAGTTATTGCAAAGGTGAAATAGAGAAAGTGTTAGGTGTGGAATATCTCACCTAGCTTGCAAATCTGAAGGACTAGGGACTAGGAGGTGGTCTCTCCCACTGGATCATGGACTCTTTGAGGGCAGGGCTCAGGGCCCATCTTTTGCCTCTTTTTGTATTTCAAATGCTTAACATAGCAGGTGCTTAATCAATATTTATTGACTTACAAAGACAGAGAGAGAGAGAGATGATGTCCTTGATAGTAATAGGATAGGTGGTAGGGGTGGGGTTTAGGAGAAAATATAATGAGTTATTTCAATAATATTGAGTTTCAGGTATCCACTGGACATCCAGTTTGAGGTGGCTGAAAGGCAATTGAAGATGTAAAACTAGCAGTGAGCAGAGAGGTTAGGGCAGGATAGGTGGGTCTAAAAATCATTGGCATAGAGATGGGATCCATGGAATCAGAAGAGATCACCTAGTGAGGGTGGTGTAGAGGGAGAAGAGAAGGCCGCCCCAGAACAGAAACTTGTGGGACACATGGTCAGAGGGAAGGATCTGGATGAGGATTTAATAAAAGAGGCTAAGGAGTAGTCAGGAGGAAGGTCAGATAGGAAGGTCAGGGGTTAGAGGAAGTTCTGGAAGACTCGTCTTTACCAGAGGCTGGAGATCAGGTGGGTGCAGCAAGAGGCAGAAGTCTCCCTTTGCCGGGGTGAGTTGCTTTGGCGTAGGTGGACTTCTACCTGACTAGTCACCTTCCTTCAGGGGACATGTGCAGCATGAGCTGGAAAGCTGGAGATCGGAAGAAGATCTGGCTCCTCTTTTTCCCTTTCTTTCTTTGTTTCTCTTTTCTTCTCTCTGCCATATTTTTAACTGCAACACTTTTATCTTAAATTAAATCATACCATATAAAGAAATAGAGAGAGAGGCAGAAGAATACTTGGCAGTGGAAATATCATATTTCCTTTTATATAGTAACACAAAGGCTAGAGGACTGAAGAGATCTCAAAGAGTCATCTAACAATCTGTGTTATCCCGGTATGCTGACTTCCCCCAGAAGTCTATTCCATTGCTTCACAGTCCTTTTGGGGAAGACAAAGATTCCCATTTCAGTAATGTTTTCCTCTCAACAAAGCCCTTTGCTTAGCAGTAATTAGGTGGAGCAGTGGAAGGAGCCCTGCATCTGGAATCAGAAGGACTCATCTTCAGGAGTTCAAATCTGGCTTCAGGCACTTACTGTCTGTGTGACCCTGGACAAGTCAGTCAGCCCTTTTTGCTTTAGTTTCTTCATCTTCCAAATGAGTTGGAGAAGGAAATGGCAAACCACTGTGATATCTTTGCCAAGAAAACCCCAAAAGGACTCATGAAGAGTCAGGCATGAGTGAAACAATTTTAAGGAAAATAATAGTAGGCGGAGCAAAATGTTATTTGATTACAGATGAGGAAACTGAGGTCAGAAAGATTCCATGACTTATCTTTGGTCATACAGCCAGTAAGTGTTCCAGTTGGTAGATGAACCCACATCTCTTAATTCTAAGTTCACAGTTGATTCTAAATTTTCCCTTATACTGTTATATCCAACTTAGGTTCCTAATGTTTCATGGCCATTTTCTTCTCGTGCTGAGATACTGATAGTGAGTTCAAAACTAAAGTAAGCAAGGGAACTATGAATATGAGGGGCGAGGAACCTGGATGTGGCTCTCTAGGTCCTCAGGTGCAGCCTCTTGGCTGAGTCCAAGTTTTACAGAACTTTTTTAAAAAGAGCATTTGTTCTGTGAAGTTTGGATTCAGTCAAAGGGCCTCACTTGAGGACCTAGAGAGCCCCCAATAGGTAGTTCCCCACTTCTGCTCCTGCTGGTACTGCGTTCCTGGGGATTGTTAGTGATCTTTTACTTCCCTTAGCAGCCAGGTATTACAGAATCACAGAATTTCTGATCTGGAAAGGATTTCAGTTCAACTTATACTTGAAAGAAATCTCCTATGACATACATTACAAAAGGTTATCCAGCCTCGGTTTGAGTTGCCCGTTAGACTGAGAGCTTCTGGAGAATGGGGACTGTCCTTTGCCTTTCCTTTTTATCCCCAAGATTGAGAACAGCACCTGGCACAGGGTCAACATTTAATAAACATTAGTTGGTTGACGAGGGGCAGCTAAGGTGGCACAGGACAGAGGGCAGGGCCAGAAATCAGGAAGACCTGAGTTCAAATCTGGCCTCAGCATTTACTAGCTGTGTGACTCTGGGCAAGTCACTTCACCTTGTTTGCCTCAGTTTCCTCATCTGTAAAATAAGCTGGAAAAGGAAATGGCCAACAGCTCCAGGATCTTTAGAAAACCCCCAAAGGAGTCACAAAGAGTCGGACATGACTGAACAGCAACTGAGTTGGCTGACTGACTGAAGACCTCCAAAGAGGAGACTTTGTCACTCTTCAAGGCAATCCATTGTATTTTTACACAGCCCTCATTGTTAGGACGTTTTTCCTGATTATCAAGCCTAAATTTGTCTCTTTGGAGCTTCTCTTCTTCCCTCTTAGCTCTCTGCCCTCTGGGGAAAAAACAAATCAATCCCTCCTCCACCTGCCATCCTTTCAAACACTTGCAGTCAGCTATCACACTAGTCACAACAGCTGGCTGTTGCCTAATGCTTCAAGGTTTGCAAAAGGCTTGCGTGTTATCTTATTTGACCCCCATGACAACCCGGTGAAGTAGATACTGTTATTATCTCTATCGTACAGATGAGAAAACTGAATTCTGAGAGAGGTTGTGACTTGCTCAGGGTCATACAGATAATAAGCATCTGAAGAAAGATTCAAAGTCCTGTCTTTCAAAATTAAAGTCCAACGCTCTATTCTTTATACTACTTAGCTCACTATCATATCTCTGGGTTTTTCCTTCTCTAGGCTAAATATTCCAAATTCTTTCCATCTATCCTCAAAAGGCACAGACTTAATGCCCTTTCCTATTTTAGTGGCTCTCCTCTGGATGCATATAATGTGGCACAAACTTGCATGTTCTGGACTTTTCAGGTTGCAAGATGAAGTGGGGATAGGGAAGTCAGTCTAAGACAGACCACATTTTTCTAGGGGCAACCGTACTTAATGGGCCAGAAATCTACTGTTTGTCTGATTCACAGTGGAGGACCTGAGAAAATGCCAGTCTTGCCATTCCCTCACCGTGAAGGGATGGCCGCCTGTGAATTGAACTAATTGCATGTTTGAGTCTCAGCCAGGCTATTTCTCATCTGTAAAATGAAAAAGTTGGACTTGATGAGTTCTGAGGGGAGGTCCCTGCCAACTCTAAATATAGGAACCTCATTTCATACTCCATAAGCATACAGGAGAGGGAAATCTGATGCCTCTGGCCACTGTTCATTATTTAAAACAGGTGTTATGATAGAAATCCACTGTTAAGACATAACACTGTGATGGGGCAGTCAACCATTATTCCTGGTGTTGGTCATTTGTAATGGGTGCTATGGAAGCTTTCAGAAGAATGATGGATCTGTTTGGAAAATTGATTCTTTTAAGTGGACTAGCCCTTCGCTTTACTATGTTCAGTGAGGTCCAACTGGGCTAGTTCGGCCCTCTCCTCAGGAGCATGGTTCCTTTTATTATTATAAATATTATCTTTACAAATCTATTAGCTTTACTAGTCCCATTAAAGGGCCATTAGGCTTCCCATTAACAGCTGCTGTTGATGGTTTCATGCAGAGTTCTCAGCATGGGCTCTCTCTCCATGGATGGTGAGAGGAATCGAGAGCAGGAAGACGAAGGGAAAACATTGAAGCTTAGAGGTGGAGGAGGGGGAGTTTCCTTAATACCTCTCCTCCTTCCTCTCACCCCCTCCAACTTTCTGAAAGGAAAGAGGCTAATGTGGGTTCTTTTATTTCCTTAAAGGAAGAAGGCTCTTTGGCACTGGCAAACTCTCAGTAGTTAAAAGGGAGTTGCTTTTACTAAACGGAGCCTTTTAATTTTTCACCTTTTTATGACTCTTTGTTTTATATTAAACACGTGATGGAGTTCTCCAGCTCAGTTAAGTGGCTTTTCCTATCTATGGCTTTCTGAAATATTTGCCTTTACTTGCCTCCTCTGGATTTGTAAGAAATTTGGGTATATACCACCAGGTAGACATGGGATCATGGTACAGTGGTACCTAGGCTAGTACACATAGGCTTCTCACGGATGTAGCAAATTGTGTTTGAAAGAATATGGCATGTTTTCATGTTTTCTCACTCAATTATGCTTTTACATTTTACCAGTAGAATATAAACACCTGAGTGCAATGATTTCTCATTTTTGTCTGCATTCTCCCCTTCCTCACCCTAACCCAGCACAGTTTCTGGCACTTAGTAGGCACTTAAGTGTTTGTTAAATTCAATTACTTTACCAGTATATATTTTAACCAGATATACATACATATTTATCAATCATTATATTTATAAAATATAAATGGTCTTCATTATATTTATAAAAGTTACCCACAATTGGAGGAAAACTTAATAAGACCACTTATGTGTAATTAGGCAATGAGCTCATTAACTTTTGACTGTTGTGAATCTTAACACTTTCCCTTTCTTATGGTTTTAAAGAGAGGCTCTTTAACTTTTTATGTATTCGTAGTAAACCTTCTTTCTCTTATTTACATATTTTAACGTATTTGGGGTGTTAAAAAATCAAATATTTGTACCCATAGATTAAGTCCTTCTAAAGATGACCTGGTTATGGTGCCCATCTGTTATCTTAGCCTCTCCCTCATTAAAGAGACTGAGACATCAGAGAAAGAGGAAAGGGACTCATACCTAAAAAATACTTATCCTCTTGTGGTGGCACAGAACTGTGAACTAAACAATACTCATTAATTGGGAAATGGCTGAATGAATGATAGGATATGATTATAATGGGAAACTATTGTACTATAAAAATGATGGAGGGCATTGTTTCAGAGAAACCTGTGAAGATTTGTATAAACTGGTGCAGAGTGACGTGAGCAGAATCAGGAAATCAGTTGATACAATAATAGCAAAATTTAAAGACAGACAACTTTGAAAGACTTAAGAACTCTGATTTAAAAAAAAAATGACCAACCCCAATTCCAAAAGACTTGTGAAGTAGACTACCCATCTCCTGGCAGAGTATGAGGTCATGCTCAGGGTGTAGATTGAGACATATTTTTTGAATATGGCTGAGGTGAATTTTGTTTTTCTTAGTTACTTATTTATTAAAAGGTTTTCTTTTTCTTTTTTTCTTTTTTCCAATGGGGTGGGTATGAAAGAGAGAAAATAGGCTTCTGTTCATTGAAAAAATGAAATGAAATAAAAAATAAAAGGTCTGAGATTACTAGATAATTCTTCATAATCTATTCCTTTGTTTCTCATGTTGCTATAAAAAAGGAGGAAAAATGCTGAGCGTCCTGAAGATTGTGTGATTTCATTTAAAGTAACAGTTTTACAGTTAAAAAACTCAGCTACTGAAGTCTTTCCCTAAACATATGTTAACTTTTCTCTGACTCAGTTTTCTCATCTGCAAAATGAGAATAACCATACCCGGCCTATTAGACCCAGGGATTTTCATGAGGGTCAAATAGTAGCAATAATAGTTGATATTTATATAGAACCTTAAATCTTACAAAATGCTTTATATACATTATCTCATTTGAGTTCCACAACAACCCTATGTTTGAGGCATGATTTAACTCCAGTTTTCCTAGCTCCAGCTGTAGAACCCTGTCCTCTGTACCACCTGCTTGCTTGCCTCAGATAAGATATTATATGTAAAGTGACTTATATAAGTTACCAGGCTAACAAGAATTACTATTATAACCATTATTTTTAAGTAAGGGAGATACACCATTGACAGTTTGGGGTTTAAATCCTGCAGCGTAGTGCTGTCATTTATCCTGGTCTACAAAATGCTTTCATATTTCTTCTGAATTTCAGCTTCTAAAGTGTTCCTCCAATGTACTTACTTTCATTTTGACCTCCCCAACTCCAGAGGTGACCCTTTGAAATAATTCTGCCAACGCCGCTAAGCCTTGTCCTTCAACCTTCCACATACTGTTGCAGTCTTTTGGCAAATTCAGCCAATCATTCTGAATTGTGTGTCTTTGAGCCAGGTTATTGTGATGCTGATAAATGAGAAATAGATTGAGGCCATCAGACTCATTTTTTACCGCTCACCTTATTTCCAGATGTGGAAGGTAATGGATTTGGATTGGCTGGTAACACTGAGACTCATCAAAGACCATTTCCCCCCTAAGGGCATTAACTGCAATTTCTTGATTGAGTGGAAGCCTGAGGCATTTTGCATGTGGATGGGTATCACAGTTTAGGCAAATGGTTGGAGCAGAAATCCCCGTCTGCCACGTTTGAGTTTGTCAAACTGAACAGGGATATTGCAAGTTGGGATCTGGAAGGCAGGTAAGCTGTCAAGGACAGCTATACCAGAGCAGCCATTTTTTACAAAGAGAGGAAAGGATAAGCACTATTTGCCCAAGATTAGCCAAGAGGGGGCCATTCTACACGAGACCAGCTAGCTTCAGTACGTGGCCAGTCAGACAAATCCTTTTGTTCTCTAAGAGCAACATCTACAGTAATGAGAGAAGGTGAAGATGAATATATTTATAGGATAGAACAAGAAGGAACATTAGAGTTGCTAAATCTGACCTTGGCATCTTCTGATGAGGAAACTGAGGCTCAGAGAGGTAAAGGGATTTATGTAGGAAATAAATAACAGAACATGATTCAAACTCCATTCCTCCAAACAGAAATTCAGTCCTTTTTCTACTCTTCTGTGACTGACTTTAGAAGAGACTACATTACATCCTTAGAGTGTTAATGTAGGACTAGGGTCTGGTCTAATTCAGTAGGGCTGGAAACTTTGATGATCTGCTCATCTCAGGGGGATAAAACTGAGGAAACTGGGTCATGCCACCTAAACTCATGAGGGAATAATTTATTCCAGAAAGCAAATTTATTCAGTTATAATTTGCCCAAGGTCATGTAGCTAGGAAGTGATGACCCCATTCAAACTCAGTGTGCCAAGTCTAGTACTCATTCACCAAACTATCCTGCCTTCTTATTAGTTATGTTTCCCCATTTGACTTGGAAGATTGATTTCAATGTAACAGAATGCATAGATATCCAGTTTAATGAAGACTTCTCTTCCTTTCCTTCACTTCTCTCACCAGGACTAGGGGCTTCTGCCCTATCATGATGCTACTTCCATTACTCTTAGCTTTCTCTTAATTTCATTTTTAATTTGACTTCTACCTCTCAGTCTCTGTGAGTACCCTCTTCAAACTGTGTCCATGAGAGAATGACATTTCATTGAGAAGTCCCATTGACCTTTCTGTGCTGCTACGTGGGAAAAGTCAACCTACTCTATTTTCTCATTAACGGTGGTAGTTGGTGACAGTGCTCAGTTCACTAGCTTGCAGCTAGTCAATTAACTAGCATTTATCAAATGCCTCTTATATTTCAGGCACCGGGCTAAGGACTGACAATACAAAGAAGGGAAAAAACCCCCACCTCTCCCCAAACACAGTCCTTGTTCTCAAGGAAGTCGTAGTCTAATGGGAGTTGTTACAAGAAGTAACTAGCTATGTACTATGTACATATAAGATACATACAGGATAAATTGGGGCAATCTCAGAGGAAAGGCACTAAGATTAAGGGGGATTGAGAAATGCTCCTTGGAGAAGGTGGGACATTGACTGAGACCTGAAGGAAGCCAGGAAAGCTAGAAGGCAGTGATGTAGAGAGGAAGCATTCCAGGAATAGGGGAGAGCCTGTAAAAATGTTCAGAGTCCAGAGATAGAGGTGTAGGTAAGACACAACTGCTACGTGATTGTACTTACTTGAAAACTTTAGGAAAAAGATTTACCTAGATACCTGAATTTTTAAATAATAATACCTTATGTTTATAGCCAGGTAGAACTTTGACTGGATAATGTGTGCAGAATGTGTGATGAAATGAACACACTAACTTCTCTCTCTCAAGACTACTGGTTTATGTTCTCATTCAGTTTTTCTATAGGTGCACAAATTGTGGGTCTGTCAGAGACTACTCACAGACATTTTCTAATTTGTTCACCCCCACATCAGCCTCGGCTGAAGAAAACCCTCTCTTCTTTGTGTGTTAACATCCTCTCTCCTAATCTTAAGTAGCAAATTTATTGGCATGAACTCCAATCATTGTACATTGGCATGAACTCCAATCAATATACTTTTCTAGCAATTACAAATAACATAGAATGCAAATATGCATTTAATGAAACCGGCTTCTATGTGTAAGTTATAATGGCTACAGATGAGGAAACTGAATATTTTCCTCTTCCTAGAACTCCTCCCATTAATCAGAGGTAAAATGGAAAATGGAATGGTTAGATGGATTAAGAACTGGAGCTTTCCCCAGAAAGCAGGGAATCAGGAAATCAGGAGGGGAATCAGGGAAGCATCTAGGGAATCAGGAGGATGATACATACTGTACTGAATTCTGTCTGTCTAAGCAGACCTGGTCTGTCTGCTCTTTATTCCAGTCTGCTGGAACTGACCCACCTGTTAACATCTCTCCCTGTCTTCCTGCTTTCTCCAGGAATTATGAATTCTCAGATCCACTTACTTTCCTTGCTCTCTGTTACAGAAGTATAGTTCCACAGTTCCCTGCTGGCTTGGCATGGCTCACAGTCCTCCCTCTCTTCCCTTTTCCATGTGGCTTCTCAGGGTAAGTTCTTTCCAAAGCTGTCCAAAGTTCTTTAAGAGCTATGAAAATTGGAGAATTTGTAGTAATGCCTGTATGCTAGTATTCCTGTTCCATCAAGACCCCATGTCAACTCCTCAAGGGTTAATCATAGATAGGTCCTTTTACTTTTAATGCACATTTACATCCAGTATCTCATGTTATCCTCACAACAACTCTGTGATATAAATGCTATAAGTATCATTATCCTCATTTTGAAGACAAGGAAACTAAGGTTTAGAAAACTCGAGTGACTGGCCCGGGATCATATAGCAAATATAGAGTGGAATTGAAATTTGTCTCTGAGTCACCACTAGACTGAATCATTTTCTTAACTCAGAATCAAAAGCCTTCAGTAATTGTTTTCTACTTCAAATGAGCCTGGCATCAAATGCCAGGTAGTTTTCCTCATCTGCCAGACTTCCTTCTAGTGAGAATAATCTTTTCCTGTTAGAAGGGGAAAATTTTCTACTTTCTTCTTAAAAAAAGAAAGTGCCCTTCCCACTTTTTTTTTCTGCCCAACAAGCATTACCAGCTGCTACAGGCTACTCTTGGTTGGCAGACAATAACTTTTTCTCTTCAGTTGAGGTTGTCCCTAGCAACCAATTCACACAAATGTGCACATAAGTGTACCCATGCATGCTACACACACACACACACACACACACACACACACACAATCTAATCAGACACAAACTACTTTAGTAAAATTTAGAAGTGATTTCTATAAACACTTGTAACTCTACCAGAATTAAAAAGTTTTAAATAAAATGTATGTAACAGTAAGAACAGTAACTAGAAAGGCAGCACAGTTTGGAGTGAGTAGGGAACTGTCTTTGGAATGGGAAAAATGGGTTTAAGTTCTTCCCTTGACACATAAATGGTTTTGTGGTCCTGGGCAAGTCACAGTCTCTTAATGCCTTAGTCAGCTTTCCAAAACTATACATTGCAGTAGAAATATTGATCTGCACTGGTAGAGGGAGTTTCCCCATTCAAGAATTTTCTGTTTCAGTGAAATCACAGGTCTAGACAGAAACAAAACATATGAAACAAACTAAAAGCCAAAAATCAAAACAAAAACCCCAAACCTGGCCCAATAACTCATGTTTATGTAATACTTTATGGTTTATAAAATACTTTCTTCACAATAACCCATTGAGCATAGGCAGTACAAATACTGTTACCCTTGCTTTATAGATGAAGACAAAATCTGCAGTCCTCTCAAGCTCCCAAGTCCTGACAAGCTATAAGAGGTTTTGGGCGTGGACCTGGCAATATATATACCTGGCTATATATATATATGTATACACACACACACACATATATATATGTATATATAGATACACATATTGACATCTATATATGTCAATGGACATATATATGGCTATATATGTACATATTGACATATATATACATATACACACATATCTATCTATCTATCTATCTATAAATGTTGGAAGTACATTGATAAAATGACACCTTCATGAAGCATTGAGGATGGTCTTTTATAGTCCCTCAAAATAAATAGGGAGTGTTAAGGGGAAAGGAGAATTGGAAAGGGCTTTTCACACTGTGTTTATATTTGGTGGGGTTACCTTTATGTTTGTCCGCTGCTAGCTCTCACTATCTCCTGACCAGCTCTTCCTTGGCACCCCTTCCATTCTGAAGAATAGCCCAGACCAGCCATTTCTTATTCTCTGGATTTCCCCACTATGACTCAGCTGCCTTCTTCTTCACTGTGGGACTCCTCCCACTGATGAGTTCTTCTGGGAACTTCCATTTTGGGGAAGGCTCCAGACCATCCCTCGTTCTCTGGATTTTGTGACCGTGCTCTGGAATGGGTAACTTTTCCACATTCCCTCGCCTGCTTTTCAGCTGCCCATTTATGTGATGTTTGCCATTATTAGAGTATAGGCTCCTTGAGGGCAGGACTATCTTTATCTTTCTGTTTGTGTTTGTAGTCCCAGTACTTATTACAGTACCGGCACATAGTAAGGCATTTAATAAATACTTACTGATTGCTCTCCCCTCCCCCTTTCACTCAGCACCCCCTTTGCTTTAGTCACAACTCACAGCCAACATGAATCAAGGGAAAACAGTAACTCTTTTTTAAAAGATGAAATTTTACTTAAACAAATCTTTTACTGTGCTTGAGTAGAAGACATTGAAAACCCACTTGAAGCATGAACACACCATTCAGCAGATTTTTACTAAAATAGGAGAGGATTAAAAAGTAACATATGCAATTCTCCAATTGTCACCTACTTGAATTCTAATCACCATATGTACTTACCCAGTTGATTCTGATATTTTCAGTTCTTAGGGTTGAAGGGTCTGCAATGACATCCTGAGATCTGAGAAGGCTCAACAGTTTGCGGTTAGATCCATCCTACTCATGCTCCAACTGCTTGATTATTATGTAATATTCTGTTACAGGCAGGCCCCCCCTCCCTCTTTATCAAGTCTGTTTGTGTAGCTAATAATTTTTTCACTTTTTGTTAGGAAGAAAGTCCAAAGACTTTGGAGTTACAAATTCCAAATGGAGATTTGTGCTTTAGTTAGGAACACTGTCCTTTCCCCTTTTCTCCCTCTTTTTCAATCTCCAGGACTTCAATGTGTAAC
This sequence comes from Pseudochirops cupreus, assembly GCA_028627135.1. Lineage (NCBI taxonomy): Eukaryota > Metazoa > Chordata > Mammalia > Diprotodontia > Pseudocheiridae > Pseudochirops > Pseudochirops cupreus. Next base: position 348,503,905 of record CM053582.1, on the reverse strand, counting down.
ATTGCTTCACATGTTTCTTCTGCTGAATAAAATTTATAAAATAAAACAAATAAACAAAATACTGATAACTTTATTGGCGAACCCAAAAGACTGTATTTTGATAATGGTGCTTAACCCTTCAGGTAGCTTTTACTCCTTCCCTTTCTTTCCATCTCCTACCCCCAAAGTTCTTGTCCATGGTTCTGTAAATACAACGGAAGTTGATCAATAAACCTAATGACTCGGGACCTTGTGGGAGGGGGAGACCTGGAACAAATTAGAGAGAATTCTTGTGATTTGAAAGGAAAATCATGTATCTTTACAATGGTAAAAATAGGGTGTATGTTGCTGTGATCTGTTTATCCTACTGTGGCCTGTATTTGAATGAATGAATGAAAAAGGCGTTTAAGCACTTACTATGTGCTAAGCACTCTGTTAAAGGCTAGAGATGCAAATAGAAGGTTCAGCCGGTCTCTGCTCTCAATGAGCTCATACGTAATGGGGGAAATGATCTGGGCAGGTTCCGGCTACAAGTCAGATGAGAAGGTTCTCTGGTCTTTAAGGCATAGTGGCAATAGAGATAATAATGTCTCTTCATTAATGTTATTTCTGCTGATAAAAATTTTATCAACTTCTGATGTTCGACCATTGGATTGTGCCGAAGGCTTGGTGGCAAGAACTTTCTTTTCTGGGTCTTGAGTACCTATGGTTGCAGCACCTGCAGCAGCAGTTGCCAGGCTCCACCTCCACAGGGATTGCTTTTCAGGGTGATGGCTGAGGACACTATACTGGAAGCATTGCTATTCCCAAGGCTCTTGGGTTTAGGGTCCCGAGAGCTCTTTATTGGAGTCTGAGGGGAGATTGTGGTCAAGGTGGTGGTGATTTGACATATCAAGCACATACTGTCTTATGTTCCCTCATTGTGCCTTGCTGATTCATGCTACTTCCATGGATCTGTGATCTCATCTACGAAGATGATCCCTTTAAAGATACAAATTGTAGCTCATTCACATTTTCTTATCCTGTGTCACTTTTGTTTATGTCTTCTCACTAACCCTCCATTGACAATCTCTTCAACATGTTGGAGTACTTTGGCCAGTTTTTTTTCCTTCTTCTTCTTCTTCCTCTTCTTCTTCTTCCTCCTCCTCCTCTTCCTCTTCCTCCTCTTCCTCCTCCTCCTCCTCTTCCTCTTCCTCTTCTCAAATTAACTTGAAGTCATAGTGCCATGGACAAACACTGAGAAAGTCTAACTCAAAGTTTTATATCTATATCTAGATATAATATTTTATTTTTCCCCAATTACATCTTAAAACAGTTTTAAAACATTTAAAAAAAGTTTTGAGTTTCAAATTCTATTCCTGTCTCCCTCCCTTATTTCCCCCTCCCTGAGATGGTAAGCAATCAGATATAGGTTATACATGTGCAATCATGTAAAAACATTTCCATATTAGTTATTTCGTATGAGAAGACTGGAATAAAAGAAAGAGAATTAAGGGTGAGTTGAAAATAGTATTCTCAAACCAAAATAAAACCATTGTTTAGTTAAGTAATGTTTCTTTAAATCTTGCTCTCAATTTAAAATAGAATTCAAATTTTTGTTTAAAAATTAAAACCCTCACTTCAGCCTCCCTCCCAATCAAAACAAAATCCATAATTTCATGGAAATGTGTGCTAATTTTTTTCAAGGACCATGTCCATAGGTGGTCAGGTTTTTCACACCATAAAATCATGCCTGAAGTTCACCATCCACCTGGTGGCAGCATAGCCTAATTATGGACAAAATACATGAAAGCGGCAATTCTCAAACTTTTTAGTTTTAGGACCTCCTTACACTCTAGAGAGCTTTTGTTTACCTGGGTTATGTTTATCAATATTAAAAATGAACACTGATAAAATTTTAATATATTAATTTATTTAAAAATTTTAATAAGCCCAGCGATGTTCACATAAATAACAATTTTGTGAACAATATGTTTTTGAAAGCAGAAAAAAGCGAGGAGTGATATCGTTCTACATATTTTTGAAAATTTCTTTAACGTCTGACAAAAGAAAAAAAGATGGATTCCCAAATCTGCTCCGCATTTAATCTGTTGCAGTGTTTTGTATTGATTGAAGTATGTTAAGAAAATCTGGCTTCTTCCAGATACATAGCAGGAAAAGGGAGAAGAATTTTTATAGATAAAAATAAATTAATATCATTATTTAAATAGTTTTGTCTTCAGTACTTCCTGAAATGTTCCACTAACTATACTTAAATCACCTGTGCTTTAGAAGAAATAAGCTATTGCTACCCAAACACCCATTTGAACTCTGTGTGATCATTTACTTGTGTATTCTCATCTACAGAACCTGACTCTAATAGTGCTGAAAAGTTCATTCATGTATTTATTTGGTTTAAAAAATTAATTTATTTTAGGTTTTCAACATTCACTTCCCTAAGATTTTGAGTTTCAGATTTTCTCCCCCTTCCTTTTCCTCCCCACTCCCCAAGATGCTGTGCAATCTGATATAGGCTCTATTTATGCATTCATACTAGACATATTTTCATATTAGTCATGAAAAGAAGAATTAGAACTAATGGGAGAAACTAGAAGAAAGAAGAAACAAAACAACAAAAGAAAAGGAGAGCAAATAGTATGTTTCTGTCTGCATTCAGGCTCCAAAGTTCTTTCTCTGGATGTGGAGAGCATTTTCCATTGTGAGTCTTTTAGAGTTACCTTAAATCCTTGCACTGCTGAGAAGAGCTAATTTATCAAAGTCAGTCCTCACACAATGTGGCTGTTATTGTGTACAATGTTCCTCTCATTTCACTTAGCATCAGTTCATATAAGTCTTTCAAGGTTTTTCTGAAATCTGCCTGCTTATCATTTCTTATATGTGCTGGAAAATTTAAATCCAAGCTGGGCATGGGAACTCACATCTATGATCCCTGTTATTAGGAGAGTTTGAGTCTCATAGACAGCTTGAATTATGATTTCTGAGCTGCAGTAGAGTGTAAGCACTAAATCTGGCATGTATGAACTTCTGGAATGGCCAACACATTGCCTAAGAATGACAAGCAAAATTCCATTTAAAAAATGGAATCTGTTAAAACTTCCGTGTTGATCAGCAATGGGATCACAATGGCTGGTGAATGGCTGATGCACTTCCCCAAGCAGGTGTGAGGCAGAGAAATCCAGTCTCAAAAAGGAAGACAAAAAAAATCTATAAAGTGATGGCAAAAGCAACATCCCAGTTTCAGATTCCCTTTGGTATTTGGTATTCTTTACTGCTAAGGAATCTTTGTCTCCCTTTTAATGTCTTTAAATGAAGTGAGAGAATATTCTAATACTGGGATTAAAGTTTTTTTGTTATCATTTCAGAATAATTTATTGACATTAATTATTAGGATAGGTGAGAAATTGGTTATCTTTGTTCCAGAGCCTAGTAACTCAGCTTTGCTGGTCCAGAAACTCAATTACCTATTCATTCACGGATAATCAAATTCAAATGCTGGGACAACTGCCTCATGTTAACCAAACTCATAGGAAACCAATTTTTAAATCAGAACAGAAATTCATTATTTTATAATGGAAAACAGATCATGTAATTGGTTCTGGTCATTCATTTCAGAGTTGCTACTCCCATATCAATGTACCAGGGAAACTAAATTAGCTTTAAGAAGACTTTTAAAGCATTTGCAATTGTCAATAACAAAAAGAAAATATACCATACACCTCAAAATAGGAGTCTCTTTTTCTCAGTAATAGTAAAGGAAATGAAGATGCTCATCACCTGGGGAACGGCCAAATTTAGGTAATAGAATTTAATGGAACATTACCAAGAAGTAATACATTTGGTGAATATAGAGAGGTATGGGAAGACATAGGAACCAAGTGAAACAAAGAGAAACAAAAAAAATGCACAGGGACTATAGCAACAGAAATGGAAAGGAGGAAAACAAAACAATGAGTTATATTCATTGAAATCATCCTGACCAAGCTTGACCCCAAAGAAGAGATATGAGAAAGTATCTGTCCCTGAGGTTTACCAAGGTGTGTGTGTGGGGTCTCTGACACTGCATACAGTGTCAGACATTTTTGATGTGTTGGTTAGCTAATTTTTCTGAATTGTTCTCCACCCCTCCTCCCCATTTTTATTTCTTTGTTATAAAGGATAGTTCTCTGAGGATAGAGAGAGGGATACATTGGGAAATGTAGATGATAGAAAAACAAAAGATATTCATTAAAAAGTTATTTCTTTTTAAAAAGAACATGCAATCAGAGAGAAAAGAAAAATAACGATAAGAGATATTCCATATAGATTGTAGTAAAACCTTATCGTGCCTTTCGTCATATAAGGAGTTGATCAAGAAAGTTCCTTGTTCCATTTGATAAGACTGAAAATAAATATTTGGAAATGTAATTGTATCTTCTGATGGATGGTGTGGACATACTAACAATCTTGACAAGATCAGGAGAGCACTCTTGGGTTATATCAAGCAACACATCATGAAGAAGAGTATATTTCCTTAAATCACTTCTATTGGAGATTAATTGATTATCTTGAGTTGTATTGGGTTGATAGGAGATGAATTGATTGGCTCAGAAAAACTGGTAGGGAATCAGAATCATTTTGTGCTGGATCTATGGGGGAAAAAAACATCAATCACAAAGCTGGCTCTAGAGTTGATCCTGAGAGAGCTGAACACAGACCACAGCAGCCAAGCTGAGAATGAATCTGGGTTTTGAGGGGCTGAAGTGCAAACCTGTACAGTATATAACCTTCCATTTGGTAGCTGCAGGTGCATGTATTCTCACCATAGGAACTCTGAGTTCCTGGCTCTAGCTATGGAGAGGAAGTACTATAACTAATCTCTCAAAAAATGACTGAGTGACTAGAGTTCTTGAACACTAAATTCCTGGATGGAGGAGAGGCGATTCATTGGACAAAATTGAGTTCCCTGGAAAGACTGAGGATCAAACCTTCAATGGAGACATAGAGGAGGTCCTGGGTAGCTCTAGCCTGTAGGAAAGCAGAGGATCTTAGAAGCTAGACTTGTAGAAAGAGAAAGAGGAATTCTTGGGAGCTGTTAGCCTCAGGTTGCCTCTTCTAAAGACTCCGAATTTGAAGATTTTCTTTCAAGTAAGAATGGGGGAGATTCCTCTAAGTTTCCAGTCTCTTGGGTGGGGCAAGATGTTGGGGCTGGTGGGAGGGGGAGGGGGGGGAAAAGTTGATCACTCATGTGTTTCCTAGATGTGGAAGAACAAGAAAAAGTTAATAAGTCATGATATAAAGAAACAAAAGACTCAGATTTTGTCTGTTGTTATTAGCATGAGTTATTTTGATTGTGCAGGATTTTTTGTGAACAGAATAGTCTCTCTAGCAACCTCATTTATTTCCTTTTTTTGTGGGGGAAGGGAGAGGGGGATCTTGCTTCCCTGTGTAGTGCCATAATGCTAGAGCATGGCATACATCCCTAGGGCAAAAGTCTGACGGAAATATTTTCTTGAAAAGTAGTTGCTTTTTTAAGAATCCAGACCAGGGGGTGTTTCTATAAGTCTAGATGACTGAGAGCCCTGGGAAGGGGTGTGTGCCAGGAGGGAAGATAGGATTCACTGGAGAGGGAGGAAAATTGTATTAATTGTTTAAATGGCGACTGTTAGTACTTTATGCCTTTTCTGTGGGAATAAATTAAAGTCTATCCTTCCCTGATATATGCATTGTTACCTTAAGTACTAACATGAGAACTAAGATCTCTTCTATACATTTCCGTGGAGACCTAGACAAGAGTTATATCTGAGCTACATACTGAAATTTCCCAGAAGGATTTTTAAGTGGAGGCAAAATAAGCCAGAGAATTATGATTTGGAAATGGGAGGGGTGGTGGTGGCCTCAGTGCTTTTCCCAAGCTTGAACTTAATCTACGTAGACCCAGAGCCTGGTGGGGGATGGTAGGAGAGGTCACAGTTGTTTACACTATTAATTCTTAGTCCAATGCTTTTATAGTTGACACTTAATAAAAGTTTGTTGAATTGAATAGAAATGACACAGACACCGAAGCTTCTGAAGAGGCAGTAAAGACCAAGTCAAAGGACAGATGGAAAGAACATAATTTGTTCTTTTTTTTTTTCTATAATCTTGCAATCATATAGTCACTCAAGTGAGAACACCTCTTTCTTAGGCGTGTATACACTGGAAAAATTTTGTTTCTAATTTCTCTTTGTCTAAGCAGTTCTATGCTGGGTGGAGTGATTATGTTAGCATCTAATGTCACTTCTATTATCTTATGGTTTTATTTTGGTTCCTAAATCTATTTCTTCTTTGACCTTTGTCTGATTAATTTTTTAAGTACTTAGCACAGTGCTTGCATACACTAGGTATTTAATAAATGTGTATTTCCTCCCTTCTCTACTTAGTTCTGGGTGTCTTCTAGAAGCTTGTTGTCTATTATAGTTGGGTCTACAGGAGCCATTTTCTTTTTCTTATCATATTATACATATATATGTAAATGTGTGTATGGGTATATATACATGTATATATGTAGTGTGTGTATACATATAGTCTTCTTTCTCCACAATATCCACCTAAATGGAATCTAAAAAAAAGTTCCATTGTTATATATGTATTTCAGTGTTTGTGCTTAATGAAATGTCCCATGAAAATTTATCAGCAAATTGATTTTGCTCAGCTTGAATGAAAAAAAGACATATTTGAAAAATAGTCAAAGACCATAAACATAAGCAAAATCAATGCATATTCAATGAAGATGTATAATGTGCTGGTCTTGGATCAATGGAAAGAGCCCTGGACAAGGAGGCGAGAACCAAGACTAGGCTCTATTCCTGACTCTGCCATTTACTAGCAATGGTGATCCTGGGCTTGTCGTACAACCTGTCTTGGTCTTGGATTTTTCATCTGTAAAAATTGGAATTTTGCCCGGATTTTATCTGATGTCCCTTATGTCCATAGCATTGTATGGCTCATAACAGTATAGGTTAATCTTTGTCGATTGCTCCTCTCCCCAGTCCAGACACACTTTTTGAAATATTTCTTTAGTAAGGACAGGTGGTTGTTTTTTATGCATTCATGCAAGGGTACTGTGTGTATGCACAATATATAATGCATACAGTAATTATACACACACGAAGACATGCACACAACATATATGATGTATGTGTATAGGTGCACACACATACATGTATAACATGTATGTATGTATACATACATATATATGAATTATGGAATGAGAAATACATTTTCAGACATGGGTCCAATGTCTGGGTTTGTTTTGCTTGACCATACTTTTTTTTCTTCAAGAGAGAGAGAGCTATTATTTGGAGAAGGGGTTATGAGAGATAGTAAGTGGGGAGGGCAGTGATAGTGACGACACAAAAGGAAAAAAAAGAGTTCCACTTAAGAAATTTAAAAACACTCAGAAAAGAACAAAAAGAATTTCAGAAAGGAATATGAACAAGGAAGGTGATGCTAAATCTACCAAGTTACATCCACCATCTATGCAGTACTCTGTCTTGGTCCATTTTCCCTTTATAACTTGCCGATTAGACTTCTCCCAGTTGGACAGTTGGATGCTAAGTCAATGTGGCTCCTCCCATTAACATTCAGCCAGTAGACTCTCCTAACAGAATCATTTTACTCAAATAGTTAAAGCAAGAGCAGTAGTTACAAGACTTTCCTTCCATATACCCAAGGGGCACTTTTCCATCAAAATGGTATCTTTTGGAAAGAGTGGGCTCAAACTTGAGAAAAACAATAATGCAACATAAATGTAGAAAACACTTGTGGGTCTGATAATTCACCAATCAGGAAGTGGGTATTTTCGATGTCCTTTCCCTGCTCCCCTCCACCCCCCATGTCTTTTTTTCTCTTTTGAATAGTTAGGTGTGGTATCTGTGAGAGATGATGAGATGATGGTGGTTCCACTGTTAGGTTTGTTTTTTCTACTGCTAGTCTGAGCTAACTCCACAGAGGGCACATTGTTTCAGATGGAATGATTGATTTGCTGAGCTCTCTTGGCTGGACTACTCTTCAGTTAGGCTGGGCTGTTCTTCCATTCAACTGGGTTTCTTCCTTGATGGTAGCTGTGGTCTTCTCATGTCCCATCTCCCACTTCGATCTCAGTGTATGCCCTCAGTTGAGATAGAGTTATCCTTTTTCAGAAAGGGAAGAGATCCTTTTAAACCTAGGATTGTCAGAAGAATCAGTCGCTTCCTGGGATGGGCTTTGAGGTTTTTTAAAAAAAATCTCTAGGGTAGTAGGTGGCTGTACTGCAAAGGATATCCTGTCTCTTTCTTTTTCCTTCACCTCCCAGGCAGCTGGTGGCAACGAAGAGAGACTAAACCTCTTTTCTTTTTCTCTGTCAGGTAGCAGGTGGCAGTGCAGACATATAGTCTATGGTTTTCATGGACAACCCTTCCCGGTTCAGGGCTTGATCCCCATGGTGAGAGAGATAACAGCCTAAGTTTCAGGGGTTGGGAACCTGCAACCTTGAGGCCACACATGGCCTTCTAGGTCCTTGGGTACAACCTTTTGACTGAGTCCAAGCTTTACAGAACAAATACTTTTATTAAGGAGATTTGTTCTATGAAGTTTGAATTTAGTCAAAAAGGTCGCGCTTAAGGACCTCAAGAGCCACATGTGTCCGCAGGACTGCAGGTTCCCCATCTCTGCAACTCATGATAATGATCCAGTATATTTCACAAATTTGCATCAGCCTAGAGTCA
>CM053582.1:348467842-348494703 GCA_028627135.1 Pseudochirops cupreus | reverse complement strand
ACACATATACCCTCTTTTACATACATATACATGCATGTATACGTATATATTCCCTTCAACTATCCTCATACTGAGGAAAGTCTCATGAGTTACAATTATTGTTTTTCCATGTAGGAATTTAAATAGTTCAACTTTAATAAATTCCTTATGATTTCTTTTTCCTGTTTACCTTCTCATGCCTCTCTTGCTTCTTGTATTTGAAAGTTAAATTTTCTGTTCAGCTCTGGATTTTTCATCAAGAATGCTTGAAAATCCTCTATTTCATTGAATGACCATATTTTCCCCTGAATCATTATATTCAGGTCTACTGGGTAGGTGATCCTTGGTTATAGTCCTAGCTCCTTTGACCTTCAGAATATCATATTCCAAGCCCTTCGATCCCTTAGTGTAGAAGCTGCTAGGTCTTGTGTTATCCTGATTGTGTTTCCACAATACTCAAATTGTTTCTTCCTGATTGCTTGCAGTATTTTCTCCTTGACCTGGGGAACTCTGGAATTTGGCTATAATATTCCTAGGAGTTTTCTTTTGGGGATCTTTTTCAAGAGGTGATTGGTGAATTCTTTCAATTTCTATTTTGCCCTCTGGTTCTAGAATATCAGGGCAATTTTGCTTGATAATTTCTTGAAAGATGGTGTCTAGGCTCTTTTTTTGATCATGGCTTTCACATAGTCCAATAATTTTTAAGTTATCTCTCCTGGATCTGTTTTCCAGGTCAGTGGTTTTTCTAGTGAGATATTTCACATTGCCTTCTATTTTTTTCATTTGTTTGGATCTTTTTCATATTATCTTGATTTTTCATAAAGTCATTAGCTTCCATTTGCTCCAATCTAATTTTGAAGGAATTATTCTCTTCAGTGAGTTTTTGAAATTTCTTTTCCATCTGGCAAATTTGGCTTTTTAAGGTATTCTTGTCCTCATTGGCTTTTTTGGGCCTCTTTTGCCATTTGAGTTAGTCTATTTTTTAAGGTGTTATTTTCTTCAGTGTATTTTTGGGTCTCCTTTAGCAGGCTGTTGAGTTGCTTTTCATGATTTTCCTGCATCATTCTCATTTCTCTTCCCAATTTTTCCTCCATTTCTCTTACTTCATTTTCAAAATCCTTCTTCAACTCTTCCATGGCCTGAACCAGTTCATATTTTTTTTGGAGGCTTTTGAAGCAGGAGTTCTGACTTCACTGTCTTCCTCCTATTCCTTGCCTTGATCCTTTTTGTCCTTCCTCCTGTTCCTTGTCCTTGATCCTTTTTGAAGGATTCTATGGTCTGTTTGTGCTTCCATTGCTTGCTCATATTGGCAGCCAATTACTTGATGCTTGAGCTCTTTGCCACTGTAGAACTCTGCTTCCAGAATGGAAAGAGCTTTGTCTCAAATTGCTGGGGTTTTCACAGTTGCTGGAGCTATTAGGAGGGTGCCCTCTGTACAGCCCCCACAAGCTCTGGCACACTGCCACACACCCCAGGACCACTGCCCAAGACAGCTACCCAAATCCAAGCAGGTTAAAGCAAGAGTGCTTACTCTCCCCCTACAATCTGCAGGCCAGGAGCTCTGGAGGCAGCCATGAGGCAGCAGCTGCAGCCACCACAGCTCTGCCACTTCTTGCCTGGGGATAGGGGCTGGACCATGCTCTTCTGTCCCCCTGTTTCAACAGAGTTTTCCACTCACCTTTTACTTTCTCTTTGGCCTTTATGGGTTGAGAAGTCTGGAAGCCTCCACAGCTGCTGGTGATTCACTCTCCTGAAGTCTGCTCTGGCCGCTGTTGGTCGGGTCTGCCCTGGGGCCAGAACCCTGCAGCTCACGTGATATTGAGCTAGGCTCCCAGTGTGGTGTGATAGACTCTTCCCGTCAGCCTGCCAGGCTTCCTTTAGTGGAAGATTTGCTTCTCTCTGTTACTTTGTGGGTGGAGCAGGAGCTCATGCCAAGTTTTTGCTTTTACTCTGCCATCTTGTCTCTGCCCTCCAAAGTGATTTTCTTAAAAGACAGGAATGATCATGTCACTCCCCTACTCAACACTCTCCTTCTTCCCCCCCACCCCCCACCCCACCCATGGTTCTTTATTACCTTGAGAATAAAATATAAACTTGTCTTAGTGGCATTCACAGATCTTTACAACCTATCTCCTTCCTTGTGTCTCATTTTTTTTCTAACATATTATTTCCCTTCTTGAACTGTATGGTCCAATTATACTGGCTTGCTTGCTATTCCACCCACATGAAACTCTATCTCCCATTTCTGTGGCTTTGCACTGGCTACTTCCCTTCTGTGCATAGACTGCTCTCTCTCTTCTTCCCCAATTTTTGCAATGTCTAGTTTTCTTTGAGAGTCAACTCAAGCACTTGCTTCTTCAATAGGTCTTTCATGGTCCTCTCAGCTGTTCCTACATTCTCCTCTGATGTTAGGACTTAAAGGAAGCCAGGAAAACCAATAATCAGTGATAAGGAAGGTGAACACTTCAGGTACATGGAACAACCAATAAAGATGCCTAGACCTGAGAGATGGAACATTTTGTTCATGGAGCAACAAGGATGTCAGTGTCACTAGTCAAAGAGTACATGGTGGGGAAAAGGGTATAAGAAGACAGGAAGGATGGTGGTAGTGGAGGTTATTTATAATGGGCTTTGGATATTGAACTGAAGATTTTATTTTTGACCCTCTAGGCAATAGGGAACCTCTAGAGTTTATGGGTAGGGGATTGACATGGTTGACCCTTTCCTTTAGGAAAGTCCCTTTAGGACCTGTACTTCGGAAAAATGTTTGGTGCCTGATTGGATGATGGACTGGAGTAGGGCAGAGACTTGTGGCAGGTAGAGCCACAAGCTGGTTATTGTAATAGTCTAAGCATGAGGTGATGAGGGCCTGCACCAGAGCAGTGAGAGTGTTAGAGGAGAGAAGGGGATGCATTTGAGAGATGTTGCAAAGGTAAAATCAACAGGCCTTGGAAAAAAGATTGGATAAAGGGCATGAAAGATAGTGAGGAGTAAGGTTGAGATATAGGTTTTGAGAATGAGGGACTGGGTGGATGGAGTTGCCCTCTACCTTCCTATAAGGAAATTTGGATGAGAAGAAAGAGAGGATTTAGGGGAAAACATAGTGAGTTCACTTTTAGACATGTTGAGTTTAAAATGTCTCCTGGAATCCAGTTAAAGACTCTGAAAGGTAGTTGGAGTTGTGAGACTGGAGGTCAGCGGAGAGGTTAGATCAGGTCTGATGAACATAGATCAGATCTATGAACATAGAGATGGTAACTAAATCCATGGGAACTGATGAGATCACCAAGTGAAGTAGTATAAAGAAGAGAAATGGGCACAGGATAGAAACTTGTGGGACACTCACTGTTAGTGGGCATGACCTGGACAAAGACCCAACAAAGGAGACTAAACCAGAGTGGTCAGAAAGGCAGGAGAAGAACCATAAAAGAGACATGTCCTAAAAACCTAGAGGAAAGAAAGCATCAAGGAGGAAAGGATGATTAACAGTGTCAAAGACTGAAGAGAGGTGGAAGAGAATGAGGGTTGAGACAGATCATTGGTAACTTTGGAGAGAGTAGGTTTAGTGTAATGATGAGATCAGAAATTGGATTGTCAGGTGTTAAAATGAGAGTGAGGGGAAAGTGTAGGCATCTGTTTTAGATGGCCTTTTCAAGAGGTTTAGCCACAAAAGGGCAGAAAGGGCTACAGGATCATAGTTAGTGGAATGGGAGGATCAGGTGAGGGTTTTTTGAGGGTGGGTCAAGAATAGGCTTGTTTGCAGGTAGTAGGGAAGGAGCCAGTAGATAGGGAGAGATTGAAGAGTAGGGATGACAGAGGGGTAGGAGATGGGATGGAATTGGATTGAGTGAGCAGGCAGAGGGGTTAGACTTGATAAGAATTAAGATCATCTCATCATGTGAGACAAGAGACAAGGAGAATATGAAATAAGGAAGAGGGGTAAAGAGGGACCTCATGGTGAATGGCCTTAATTTTCTTCTGTAATGTATAAGTCAAGGTTCTCACCTGAGAGGATGAAGGGAGGGCGAGTCTTGGGAAGTTTGAAGGGGATTAAAAAGTTTGGAAAAACCATTGTGGAGAGTCAGAGAATGAGTTGATAAGGAAGTTACAGTTGGATGGGGTGTTTTAGGGAGAGTCATCATGTATGTTGAAGTCTCTTAGTATGAAGGCAAGAGTTGGGGAGGTGAGAACAATTTGAGCCACATACTAATCTTGTTGAGAAAGGACGGAGAATGGCCTGGATATCTGTAGACAACAGCTACCAGGATTTTGTTTGGATGGTATGAATTGTATGAATCTTGAAGGAAGAGATTTTATTGAATGATGACTATTGGGAGAGAATGTGGAAATTATGATAGGGAGCAAGAAGCAATCAAACTTATTTGCCTTGACCAAGGAGTTAGGTGTAATGATTAAAGACACATCTGGCACTAGGAAGGCTGTGTCTTCAGGGAAGTCAGGTTTCAGAAATAGCTAGAAGAAGGAAGGGATGGGAAAGGAAAGACTTAGGATGAAGGGAAGTGAAGTCTTACTTCTCCCTGGACCTTTTCCTTTTTCCTTATGAAATAATGCAGCATGAGATGGAGGGCCTGAGGTCAAAGGGAAAATTTCTCCTGTTTACTGACTGACTGATTGCCCCATAATATGCTAGCATACATGGGCACATCCTGCTTGTATCCTATACACACTTGTGCCCTCCCTACTTCAGAGTGATCTCTGAATGGAGAGCCTACCCTGTGGTTGCCAGCGCTCTCCCTGGGTATACTTACGCAAGATGTCTATTCTTTAATTCCTGGTGATAGAATGTCCTAGTCTTAGCCTTCAGATAACCTTCACAAGAAAACCCCTGCTGGTCCCCAGCTTTCCCCCTCCTCATGCAGTGTTACAGTCTGGGCTTTCTGAATGGGGGAAATGTCTAAAGTAATGTGCTAGGGAACTGGTGTACATGTTTTTAAAGCAACATCTTATATTCTTTTTTCTTAAACTTACATATTTTATTCATGTAAATAATAGACAAAATACATAAGTAAAAATATAACACATGTATAATATCATATTATTTGAATCTGTTAAGAGGTTTTTACCCTTATTTGTAGCTACTTCTAATCACCTTATGGCACAAGCCATTTAGGTTGCCAATGAGTGACATTATTCAGCTATGACAGAAACACAAGCAGCTATTTCATGGTCTTTAAGGCCAATTCTTTAGTTTTGGCCACTTCCCCAGAAATTTGAGTAACTGTCATTAGAACAGAAGCCATATGCCTTTTTCTATGATATTTCTCCACTGTCCAAGGTCCTTGAATTTGCTTGATTTCTAATTCCTTTTTAATTGACCCATTTCTGGTTGTTGCTTCCTCTTGGCTCTCTTAAAATTCTGGAGATCCTTCTGCAGCCAGGGTCACCTTAGCCATTAGGAAGCATGTAATTGGCTTTGGGTCCAAGACAGAAGCTGGCCTTTAGATAAGCCACAAGTTGGACAATCATAGGTTATACTCCCTCTAAGGGTAAAGATTTTCTCATTCTTTGCTCAATATATTATTTATGCTTTCTAATGTTCTCCTCTAATATAAGAGGTGTTTATTAGACTGAATGATGTGTGGCTTACCATTTAATGATAAAAGAATATACTAAATTCCTTAGCAGGGGAGCTAGGCCTGTTCATATATTTCCATAATTTTTATATCATTGATTTTAATTTCTTAAAAAAAGCAAAAAAAGGATTGTTTTTATATCAGATTCATTCCTGAATATAATCTCCTTCTCCCTTACCTAGCAAAATCTCCGTTGTAATAAATAATTAAAAGGAAAGAGGGAGGAAAAAATACTGCAGAACAACCAATAAATGCTGTATCAGCCATGTCTGACAGGAGCTAGAATGTTCTATACCCATGGCTCTTTACCTCTGTAAAGAAGAGTGTGTATGTGTGTGTGTGTGTGTGTGTGGCGTGTGTGTGTAAATTGCATTTTCGCTTTCATTTTTGTCTTCCCATGGACAATATCATGGTTGATGTGCATATTGTTTTCTTGGTTTTGCTTACTTTTTTCTGCTTCAGTTCATGTAAGTCTTCTTATGCTTCTCTGGATTCTTTAGATTCATTGTTTTGTTTTTCTTCAAAGCAGTAGCATTTCATCATTATCTTGTATTGGCATTTGTTTGAACATTTCCCAATTGATGGACACCTACTTAGTTCCCAATTCTTTGCTACCATAAAATGGCTGCTATGATTTTTTTTGCTGTATGTGAACTCTTCTTTCTGTCTCTGACTATTTTGGGGGTATGTGCCTAGCAGAAGAACCTCTGAGCCAAAAGGTACTTTTTTTTTCACTTTCTTAGCATAATTACAATTTGATTCCTACACAGTTGAACCAAATAATAACTCTACCACTTTTTTTTTTAGCATATTTTATTCACTTTCTTAGCATAATTACAATTTGGTTCCTACATAGTTGAACCAAATAATAACTCTACCAACAGTATATTAGTATGTTTGTCTATCTACATATATGGTCTCTCCAACATTTTTCAGTCTTTTGTTATCATTTTCAATTATGCCACATGAAATCTCTGAATTGCTTTGATATGCATTTTTCTCATTATTAGTAATTTGGATCAACCTTTCATATGGTTGTTAATAGTTTGAAGTTCTTATGTTGACATATTTTCCATTGAACTCTCCCTTTCCTTCCCCCCCCATACCCCAACTGATTTCAATATGACTTTTGGCATATTAGACTAAGAGGTAACATGCTGTAGCAGAAAGAGTTTTGAACTTGTAATCTGGAGAAGTCTGGGTTCAAATTCTGCCTTTAACTCTTATGAGCTTTGTAATTTTGGCCATGCCATAGTTTCTCTGATTGTCAGTTTTTTAATCCATAAAATGGGGCAAATAATGACTATACTATCTATCTCACAGGGTTGTTTTGATGATCAAATGAGATATTTGTAAACACTCTGAAAACCAAAAAGTGTTATAGAAATGTTAGTTATCATTGCTTAGGAACTATGAATTCCATGCCTTCCACCAGTACAGAGTGGCAACTGGTGTTTAATTTATGTTGTATTCTTAGTGAGTTGCCTGGGAATCCTGAGGGTATGAAAGATTTACCAATAGCCACACAGCTAGTATGTATTAGAGGCACACTTGAACCTAAGTCTTCCTGATGATTATGCCTACAAATTTTTAGCATCACTATATATCTAAGATGGTCAGGCACAGAAAACCATTCCCAAGGTAAAGGATCTCAAATTTTATTCTATCACATCACTTTTATATTTCATGTGAGAAATTCCAAGCAACTTTCTGTTTTCCTAGCCTGTGGAAATGGTAAATCCACAGTTCTTGACTGGTACATTATAATCCAGACATAGCAAAAGTTGTGACTTTAGGCCTGAAGCCTTGGTCATATATAACCTGTTGTTATACAGTGCATTTGGGTCAGCTCTCAGTTGGCTCAATGTCAATAGCGTATCTGTTTGGTCTTTCAAGATTGTGTTTAGATTTATCTGAGACAAAAAAGACATTATATTTCTACGATATAGTTGTATTTAAAAACTCTTCTGTTAAAAATGTATTTAAATGCACAGGAAAGAAGCCAAAATCTTCTTAAGAACTTAGATTTTGAAAGAAAAAAAAGACAACCAGGAATGTAGAGTTGAGTTAATTACTAATCATTAGTATTCTATGAAAAGAGTTCTCCCACTGAAAGTAAGCTTCAAAGGAATAAGAGTGAGTGGGTGGGTGACTGACAGCATGGCCTTACAGGTAATCATATGCTAATTGAAGAGAACAATCTTGGAATTGAAGGGCCATCTTGTGAAGACTGGGGAGAAAGTGATTGGGTATTTTTTTTCCTTAATTTTTTTTCCCCTTCTAATTGGAGCAGAAAGATCAAGGCTAAAAGAACATTTTGGAATGCCGTCTGGGAAGTCAGAAGCCATAGGCATGTTTCCCCTTCCCAGGCTGGATAATTGGAGCTAGCTATAAGGGGCTATTCTCTGATAATCAAACAGAAGAATTTCTGGTGTTACCTGAAGTGTTTGCATTTGAAGCAGGTCAGAACATTCTACTTGGAGCTACCTGAATCTTAGGCATAATAACCAGGGAATAACTAGCCAACTTATTGAGATAATTTCTTGCCAATTCATCCCTTTGAAGTTTTTATACACGCATACATATATACAGACATATACATGTATATACATATATTTATATACATCCACATCCACACATATGTATAGACATACACACAAACTCAAAGGCAAATGACCTTACCTGACCATTTTATCCATCCAGATAACTTCTTAGTATTCTTCTAATATTGGAGTTTGTTCTCTTGTTGCCTTTCATCTAGCCTTAATTTGATCATACTTTATCGGTATTCTTGGTTGAATTCCTATTATATCCAATACTTAAAAATCCTGACTCCCTATACCCTATATATTATTTATTCTGTATCATATTATCAACAAGATGGAGGACTAGACATTTTCTCCAGTTATCCTGAACTCTTTAAACTCTCCCAAACAAGAATTATTTGCAAGAGGTAAAGTAATCTTAGCTGCCTCTGGGGACAAAAATACCAAGAAGTCTTGTAAACTAACAAGTGTAGCAACAGAGAAGGCTAATTCCTAATCTCTAATGCATTCACTTAGTACCCCTTTGCCTAGTAGACCCCAAACTCTGTCAAGGCAGCATGATTTATCTAACAGACTTGTGCTGTGAGATCCACTTGGCAATTTCCTTCCTGTTGCTACAGTTTCTATTAGCACACTCTACTTCTGCCCTTACCCAACCATTCTGTGTCAATAAGCAACATACCTCAATTCTCCACACCCCTTCTACCTCCTTGCAGAGGAGGAGAGGTGTAGGAAAGGAGAAAAATGCTGCTTATGGTGCTACATGCTACAGGTATGATACACATACACACACACACATATATTTTATGGGGGGGCTGATATACAACTGGAGCCAGTTCTGCCAGACCAGAATTCACATGGGGCAGGAGCTGAGGCTAGTGAAAAGTGAATTCCCTAAGGTGGGGGGAGGGTGAGACAGCTTTGATCTCTAACTCCAGAAAGGGTCACCATCAAAGTGGAAGGAGTCAGAAAGTGAGTAATAGGGGAATATAAAGAAAAAAACCCCAAAATTTCCAAAGATCTCAAGGGGAAGAAAATTTAGTTAAATATCTTGAGCACAAGCAGGTAAATCAACAGGGAAGATCTTAAAACACAAGGGAAAGTGGTCATGAGGACATCTGAATAATTCTAAGCATTTCTAAATAAATATTATAAGTCAAAGGACATTGAACCAACAACTGATGAGGCAGAGAACTTTATGGACTCCCAAGAGAGCATAGAATGACAGCAGGATGTTCCTGAATGGTTCAAGAGAGAAATAAGAATAGTGAAGGCAGAATTTATGATGCCTACAGTAGAACTAAATGATATCATAGAAAAACTTGAATGTAAGTCTGTCTCAGGAAATGGAAGAAAGAACAACTAATTGGAAATAAAAATATATAGAAGTGAAGGACATTTACAAATAATAGCATTAAGATAAAATGATTTCTATAGAAGTGAAACATATTGATCTCAAAGACAAGATGCATAAAGATAATTTAAGGATCATAGGTTTCTCAGAAGAGCAAAACAAATAAAAAATAAAACAAAATCTTGAATAGCAGAATGCAAGGAATGTTATAAGAAAACTACCCAGGACTTTTGAGTACAGAAAATAAAGTACAAATTAAAAGAGTTTACATGTCCACTCCAGCAAATAACAACAGCAACAAGAACAAACTAATTCCAATATGTGGTACAGTTAGATTTTTACTATGTCAATGATGAACAATAAATTGCACAACTGATTAGGGAGAAAAATCTTCAAGTATAAAGGAAAAGAAATTGAAACAACACAAGACTATACTGCACTACCAGAAACTATAGAAAGGAATGGAATAACATATTCCAAAAAAAAAAAAACAGAACCCAAGATGCAATCCAGGGTGACATACTCTGCAAGCCTTTACCTAATCATTGATGAAAAAAGGTTGACATCCAAAAAAAAAAAGAGAGATATTTGAAGCATTAAATGAAAAAAATTCAGCTGTAAACAGATTGTTGTTTTTAACACCCCAGAAAACAGGAACATAAGAAATGACTCCATTAACAGAGACTATTAAAAGAGGAGAACTCCCCCCCCGAAAGTGAAAGGTATGGATTAAAAAACACAACAACCATTTTAAACCATTGTTATTGTTCTTGTGAGTTCCATCTTCGAAATTGCTCTATAAAGTTTTGGGTTTTCTGTTATTGGTCTAGGGATGCTAAGTTATAGAATATCTATCCTGTATATTTCTAGTCATGCTATAATAGAAAAAAATAAGTAAAATCTCAACTGAAGTATTGATTATCAAATTTTATATTACCATTTAAACATTAATCTAAATTCAAATAAGATAAGCTTTATTGTAGTCCAGTGAGACTTTGCAGCCCTCTATTATGGGCATATTTTTTTTCTCACATAAGAAAAGGCTAGAGACCTAATTTGCAACAACCAGAGATATAGGGAGGGTAAAGGACAGATCTAGGTTTTAATCACTGGAGAAACAAGGATACGATTTGGTCCCTTACAAGAGGATCAGCTGGGTCTTGAGTATAATAATCTTTGACTAACCTCCACAATAGGAGGAAGAAGGGCATTAATGATACTTTAAGAGGATTTTGCCCTCTGGATTTGATACATTCCTAGGTTATATTAACTCTAAAGGGTAATATCCAGGATATGCTAAACTCTGGAATCTTCTCATAATTAGATATTATGGCCTGGATTCTATCTTGTATGAATTATTGCTTCTCAGCAGTGTGGGTCAAGGGCAGGACCTCTAGCAGATATATCTGACTCTTTTTTATCTCTAATATCACAGACAAAGAGGAGCTAGAGATAAACTGTCAAGTCTTGGTTGAGTACAACATGGGGGTGGGGGTTTCCTGCACAGAAAATTCCAGATATGGAGGGTTTCTTCCTCCCTCCCTCCTTCCCTCTCTCTCTCCTTCCTTCCTTCCTTCCTTCCTTCCCTTGAGCATAATTTCCTTTATCTATCTCTCTTCCTCTCTGTGACCTCCCCATCCTCCCTGCTCAGCATGTGTGTGTGTTGTAGGAAAGAAATAAGTAAGTAATGACAGCTTTTAAGGTAACAGCATTATTTTGATAATTCAATATCTACAAAGTATACACGTTAATGAATCCATAATTTATACACAAACACAAACCTAACTTGGATTTTTAGTTCTTGGAGAATGAGGGATGCAGTCATACAGTCTTTTTTATGATGCCTTAGATGATCAAAAAACTTATTTGGTTTTCTTAATAGTTAGTAGGAGGGAAACTCAAGTGTCCTTTGTATTCCATTTCCCTATGGAAAATATGGGGGAAGAGCAGGAAAGGAGATTGCGTGGGAGGGAAGGTGTTGTAGGTCAGAGCTCTCCTACATAGAGAGTTAGTACAGTAACTTAGAGTTAGTACAATAAGCTTTAGTTGACAAGCCCTCTCATTGCCCTGGAGCTTAGGGTCATACTCCCCAAATCCCTAACTTCCTCTAATAAGTTCTGCTGTTTACATAGACTCCCTTCATCCAGCTAAACACTTCTTGAATCTTAGGTGGTACAATACAATACAATACAATACAATACATGCTTTTTAAATACCTACTATGTGCTAGGCACTGTGTTAAGTCTAGGGATACAAATTTTAAAAAGATACCCTCTGTTTTCAAAGAGCTTACAGTCTAATGGGGGGGGGGAGAGGAAGGCAGCACACAAATGGAAGAAGCTTAAAAGTGAGGAATGGGCAGAGGGTATCAGGTGGGAAGGCATCATGATGATGATTGTGGTGGTAGTGGTATTGAAACCAAGCTATCAGCTGGGGGGAAATGAAGAATTTGCTGGGTTTCTGGGACCTCAGAAAGGGCAGGCTTTAGGAGGAGTTTTTTTGTTTTGCCTTTCAGCCCTCCAGTCAAGGGCAGAAGCAACCGAGGGTACTGAAGAAGTGTGAGTACTAAAGCTAAAGCAATCTCCATGGCGATGAGCTTTTTTGATAAGTGGAGGTGGGAATGATGAAGGTAGAGTTGAAACCTAGAAGTTAGCTGGTGTTGCCTTGGAAAATGTAACAAATCGAGCTATCTACAGACACTAATACCTTGGTGCAAATTAGTTTATCAAATTAGCTGGTTGAGAGCTTGGCAGAGAAAATGAAGGTTCTGACTTGAGAAAAGAGAGGAAGGATCATTTTGGAGTTTGGAACACTGCCCATGGAGGCTGTGCCTAGGTGTAGAATGACACTGAGCAGAAGCGGGACAACGACAGGTGTAGAAGATAAACCTTGATGCCTTTCCAGTTTTTCTGAGGCCAGGGCCTACCTCCTGCTCTGATAGAAGCCTGGACTTGGAGTTAGGCAAAGACAAGTTCCACACCTTCTATGGATGCTCAATTATCTGTATGACCCTGGGCAGGTCAAGTGCTTTGCAAACCCTATGATGTAAATGCAAGTTCTTGTTATCACCTTGCATCACTCCTGTGACCTATAAGTTTACTAGCTCATGTATAAAAAAATGCTTCCTTAAATTTGTCCTAAAACTACCCTTTATAAGCTGCAAGACCTGTCTACCAAATTCTAGTGCACAAAGATAAGGAGAATATGTCTAACATTCTTCTTAGACCTTTTGTGATTTTGCAAATTTCAGATATATTTACTCTAATCCTTCATCTTTTTATATCCAAGACTTAAATTTTTGAGTCTTTTCTCATATGGAAATTCTTCCACCCATATAGTTGACTGGTCTGGGGCCTTTTCCAGATGTTATGTATTCCTTGAGTTTCTTCAACCTGACTTACCAGTAGTATAATCTCAGGAGTCTTTGGAAATATTTATTCACTTTTTTTTACATATAGGCATACCCCAATTTGAGCAACTGAGTCAATGAAAACCTGGGTCCGTACAACAGAGGAAGCAATAATTCACTTTTCGCCAAAGATTTACCATAGGGTTCCTTTAAATAGTACATTAAAATAGTAAATATGTAGTAAAATAGTAAATGAAAATAGTACACTTAAAATATGGTTCCATGTACAAAAATTCGCTTTCCACACAGCTTTTTCAAAATATATCTGCTGTTTAAAGCATGTGACAACAGCAAATAGTAGCCAGATGAATGAAAAGTTAATTAAGGACAGAAAGCATAAAACTTTAATCCATTGACTGAAAAGATAAAAGAGATACTAGTTTTATATTAATGGCTGTGTAAGGCCATGTGTGTGGTAGGGAGAAGGGATAGTAGAGAATGGATGCAGATGGAATGAAGTGATGAAGGAAAGGTGTACAGCAGGAGATACAGAGGGAGACGCCCATGGAGCTAGAGGGAGATGGATAGGGGGAGGAAAGGAGTGAAAGAATAGGAAAAAGAAAAAGTAGAGCTAGACTTGAGGAACCTGAGGCAGGGAAAATGAGAGAATGGAGGCTGATTGGGGAGGAGAGGAGTTAGAGCAGAGGGGGAAAGAGGAGGAATTAGGTAAAAGAGGAAATTGAAGTTGAAGGAGAAGAAAAGAGACAGAACGGAGAAAGTCCTGATGACTCTGAAGTTGTATCAAGTTAATAGAAAAGTAGCCTTAGAGCTGACCTTAGATTAAGTAGAGGTATGTGGGTGTGCATTCATGTGTGAGTGTGTGTGTGTGTGTGTGTGTGTGTGTGATTTTAAGTTACCAGGTGTATTTCCTTTCTTTTCTCTGGGTTTTCTTCATGGCAGCTGGATTAGGTTACAATAAATAGGTAGTATGTATATATGGTAGTGTTGTTCTTGGTGGTGGTAAAATCTAAGGTTGTCTTTGCCACCTTTGGCTCTTTCAGCACTGGTGCAGCGGTGGCTGAGATGGCGGAGGAGGTGGAGGCCGTATCATCATTCCTTTTCCATGACATTCAGTTGCTGGGCTGCTGGTTTTCGGTGAATCAAGGGGCACTAGGTGCCAGAACAGAGCCACGGCCGCCCCTGGACATGGTAAGTATGATAACGATGGTATCTCACAGCTGGAAAGAAGCTTAGAGGTTGTGTGAGGCTCATTTAGTGGAAAAGGACAGCAGCATTCTATGTGCCAAGGCCGAGAAGGAAGATTTTGGATGTGGTACACGTTTGAGGCCGGCAGCTAGGAGGTGCAGCGGACAGAGCTCTAGGCCTGGAGTCAGGAAGACCCAAGGGTCAACACTGGCTTCAGACAGAGGCCATGTGACCTTGGACAAGTCACTTAACCCTTGTTTGCTTCTGCTTCCTTATCTGTAAAATGAGCCAGAGAAGGCAATGGCAAACCATCTAATATCTCTGCCAAGGAAACTCCAAGTGGGAATTCACGAAGAGTCAGATGTGACTGAAAACAACTGTGTAACAACAACAGACATGTTGAAGGTACAAGACAGTCGTGTTCTGAAGAAGAGAAGATGGTTGCTGAGGTTCCGAGAAGCTCTGCTGTGCGAGAGAGAGACGATGCCGTGCCTGAGCCCAGGGGGTGAGTAACTACAGTGTGTTGTGTTGCTTCTTTGGAAAAACAAACAAATGAACCGACTAGGATAAAACACCTTTTACCCCATCTAGAGTCTCCTGATAAGCTGAAGGAGGCCCAGGACAAGACTGTATCAGGAAGTGTCAGCTGGTGGGGTTCGGGGAAGGTGTTCTCAAGGTGCAGGGTAAATTCAGCCTCGCAAATGCTCCAACCAGGCTTTCCAAACTCCCTTTGATTACCTCCCTGTACTTGGAGCTGTCCCTGAAAAAAAATCCAATTTGGTGTATTTTATGGGTTTTATGATAGCGCTGTTTATTCTCCATTCCAGATAACTAAAGCCAGTGTTAAATAATGCAGGCTCTAAAACTGCGCAGCTCAGATCCAAACAGTTTTTGTGTGCTCTCTTTTTAGGGGAGTGAGACAGGGAGAGGGGTGCAGTGTATGATTCTACTTGAGCCTTCAGTCATGCTGGGGGGGGGTGTAGCACAGCCAATATTTGTGGGGAGTGAAATTTCTTTCACACACACGCACACAGACACACAGACACAGACACACACACACACACACACAGACACAGACACACACACACACACACAGACACACAGACACACAGACACAGACACACAGACACACACACACACACGGAAGCCCTTTAAGCAAATAGAATAAACAGAAGTAAAATGCAGCGTCAGTAGGTTTAGGTAATAACCCTTCACAAGCCGTGAATTTATTAAGCCTTGGGGTGGGGAAATGAAGAGGAACAGTGCGGATCAGTTGCCACAAGTGTAATTAGACAGAATCGCCGTTATGGGGTTTCAGACAAACCTCCTATTTTTGTGGTGGCTGCAAAGGGAAGGCAGGGATCTCTGCCCTCTGAGATCAAGCTCGGGAACCAAGCCTGTTACACGGAAGAGAAGGAGCTGGGCTCCATTTTGGGCACAGGGTATTGACAAATTCTGATTGTCCGTAGGAAGTCAGCAAAGCCTTCGAAGGTTCTGGTGAGCCTGTGATCTGAGAGCTAGTTAAGGGAACACTAGGGAAGGGGAAGCTGGTGAAGATGAGACGTGGGGCAGGATGGCGGAAATTAAAGCTGTCTTTAAATACAATTTGAAGGTCCTTCCCTTGGAAGCCAGTATAGACGGTTATCGATCAACAGCCATTTATTAAATGCTTATTGTGCTAAGTATCAGGGGATACAATGATAAAAACTGTCTCTTCCCTGAAAGTGCTTACATTCAAATGCACATGCAGAGGGCAGAACTAAGGCCAGTGGGAGGAAAATTATAGGGAGAGAGACTTTGCCTTAATATATATATGGGAGAAAACTTTCTAAAATTTTGTTGTTGTGGTGGTGGTGGTGGTAGTAATAATAGTATGTCTGAGTCTTCATGATGGCATTTGATGTTTTCTTGGTCAAGACACTGGACTGGTTTGCCATTTCCTTCTCCAGTTCATTTTACAGATGAGGAAACTGAGGCCAAAAGGGTTAAGTGACTTGCCCAGGGCCACATGGCTAGTACGTGTCTGAGACCAGATTTGAATTTAGGAAGATGAGCCTCCCTGATTCTAGGCCCAGTGCTCTATCCACTGTGCTGCCTGTTTGTAAATGGAACGGGCTCCCTTGTTTAATAGCACCCTGGAGCTAGCTGGTCTCACCAGAGGTAATCAGGAATGCAGTAGAAGGGATTCAGTGTCTGGATAGATTCAGAGTATCTGAGTTTAAATTCAATACTTATTTCATTTCTATCCTTGTAATTTTGGGCAAGTAACTTAATTTCCCTGGGCCTCAGTTTCCCCATCTATAAAATAAGGGAATTTTTGTAGTCCTTTCAGGTTCCTTCTAGCTCTGGATCTGTGATTCCTGTTTTAGGTCAGATGCTGGACTAGCTCTTTTCCAAGGTAATTTTATACACAAGGATTTTATTTTAGGTGACTGGTGAACAATATTCTGATGAACCTTTGTTAGATGGTGAATTGCCTGTCACTGGAGGTGTTCAAAGGACAGCATGGAAAGAGCAGTGGCTTTGGGATCAGAGGAGCCGGGCTCATTTGTTACCTCTCATGCTCATTATTTGTGCGAACTTTCATAAATCCCTTAACTTCTTTAAGACTGGATTTCCTTTGCTGTAAAGTGAGGGGGTGAACTAGACCAGAAATGTCAAAACGCAAAGTCAACTGGCATCCATGGTCAACCACGCTGAGTACAGCTTGAACCAGATTAAAATGTACCTGGAAAATACTTAACAAAGTAAACAAAGATACAACAGAATATAGATAATGTTAGTATGTGGTTTTCTAAATCAATAAGCTGCCTGCAGGGATCCTTATGAGTTTTGGCTCCATGGAACTGGATCTAGATTTCGAAATCTTCCTTTTCCTTCTGATAAATATTGCTGCCCCCCACTCCTTGAGGCCTTGTCTCCCCTTATTAGATGTAAACTCCTTGAGGACAAACTTTTGTATTTGTATCCCCTGTGCTGGGTATATAGTAAGAGCTGAGAAGATTAAAATTGATCCTGTATGATTTTCTTATTGTTCCTATTTATCAGTAATCGATTTTGCCCTGTAACTGCTTAAGTCATGTTCTTTGTCTCTGAACTTAGTTCAGAGTTCAGCTGGCCTATAATGGCTACGTTTAAAAGTTCAGCTCCTGTCCACAAGGAACTTAACTGATTTTGGAGAATGCATGAGAAAGCAAGGGAGTTTGGGCCTGAAATCTTTATTCCCCCAAGCTATCCTTCAAGGATGCCTGGTTTGCTCTCCACAATTCTGGACCACTATCTTGAACCTGGACTCAATCAGTACTTCTTAGTCTCATGAGAAAGTAAGGGAGGGGGCATCGTTACTAGCCCCCAGGAACAAGTTTCTAGTCAATTATGTTTAAAAATTATAAAAAAAATTTTCTCCCTTCCCTCCCCCCTCTCCAAGACAGCATGCAATTTGATATGGGCTCTACATTGTACAATCCTATTAGACATATTTCTACTTTAGTCATATTGTAAAGAAAGAATCAGAACAAAAGGGGAAAACCATAAGAAAGAAAAAAAAAGAGAAAATAGTATTCAGACTCTATAGTTCTTTTTCTGGATGTGGATGAGTCTTTTGGAATTGTCTTAAATCATTGTTTTGCTGAGAAGAGCTAAGTCTATCAAAGTTGGTCATTGCACAGTGTTTCTCTTACTGTGTACAATGTTCTCTTAGTTGTACTCACTCGACTCAGTATCGGTTCCTGTAAGTTATTCCCCATTTGATAAATGGTCCATGGATATGAACAGGCAGTTTTCAGATGAAGAAATTAAAGCTATCTTTAGTCATAGAAAAAATGCTCTAAATCACTATTGATTAGAGAAATGCAAATTAAAACAACTCTGAAGTACCACCTCAAACCTATTAGATTGGCTAATATGACAAAAAAAGGGAAAATGATAAAAATGTTGGAGAAGATGTGGGAAAATTGTGACACTTATGCACTGTTGGTGGAGTTGTGACCTGATCCAACCTTTCTGGAGAGCAATTTGGAACTATGTCCAAAGGACTATAAAACTGTGCATATCCTTTGATTCAGCAATACCAATACTTGATCTGTATCCCAAAGACATCATAGAAAAGGGAAAAGGACGCATGTGTACAAGAATGTTTATAGCAGCTCTTTTTGTGGCAGCTAAGAATTGGAATTCGAGGGGATGCCCACTGATTGGGAAATGGTTAAATGTGTCATGATACATGACTGTAATGGAATACTATTGTTCTCCCTCTTTTAGAATGTAAGCTCCTTGAGGGCAGGGATGGTATCGCTGTTTTTGTATACCATATTAATATTTCAAGTGTTCAGCACAGTGCCTGGCACGTAGCAAGCATTCAATCAATGCTTTTTTCATTGATTGATTGAAAGCGACTGACATTTGTTTGTCCATTTATTCAGCTGACAAGACCAAGAAGCTATGAGCATTGGCATAGGAGGCACCTAGATGCCTCTGTGGACAGAGTGCTGTGCTTGGAGTCAGGAAGAACTGAGTTCAAATCCAGCTTCAGACATATACTAGCTTGTGACCTTGGAGAAGTTGCTTCACCTCTGTTTGCCTTAATCCATTAGAGAAGGAAATGGCAAATCACTCCGGTATCTCTGCCAAGAAAACCCCACGGACAGTACGATCACGGGATCACAGAGTCCGATGTGATTGAACAACAAAAAGCATTGGCATAGAAGTATTTCTTTGTTTTGGCTTTTCTGTCGTTTTCTATATCTGTTACTGTATTATTCGATGACTAAAGCTAGAAGTCAGTAGGCAGCTAGGTGGCACAATGGATAGAGTGCTGGGCTTGGAATCGGGAAAGTTAATATTCATGAATCCAAATCCAGCCTCAGACATTTACGAGTTGTGTGACAATGTCTGCCTCAGTTTCCTCATCTGTAAAATGAGTTGGAGAAGGAAATGCCAGGAAAACTCCAATAAAGTCACGGAGAGTTGGACATGACTGAAATGACTCAACAACCACAGAGGTCAACACCACCTAGCACTTACTAATGCTCGTTGCGGTATTTAATGACGTCTCTTATGGGCTAGGAGGTGCTGGGGATACAAAGCAAGGCAAAAAAAATAAGGAGCTCACTGTCTAGTGGTGGAGACTATATGCCAACAACTACGGACAAACAAGATATATAAAGAAAAAAATGTAGATAATCTTAGAACATTAAGTGGGATTAGGAGAGACTTTGTGTGGGAGATGAGATCTTAGCTGGGGCCTGAAGATAATCAGGGAAGCCAGGAGGCAGAGATGAGAGGAAGAACAGTTCAGGCTTGGGGGAAAGCCAGTAAAAATCCAAGGAGTCGAGAGATGGAGTGTCTTGTGATTAAGGAGGCCAGTGCTTCTGTATGGCAGATCTTGCGGAGGGGAATCAGATGTAAGAAGTTGGAAAGATAGGAAGGAACGAGGTTAGGAAGGGCTTTCAACACCAAACGAGATTTTATGTTTGATTCTGGAGGTAATAGAGAGCCACAAGAGTTAATTGAATGAGGGTGGTGGTGACATGATTAGACCTCAGCTTTAGGAAGATCATTTTGACAGTTGACCAGAGGATAGACTGGAATGGGGAGAGGCTTGGGGCAGGGAGAAGGCAATTTCAATAGTTCAGGTATGAGGTGATGATGGTGTCCAGCAGGGGGTGCCAGGGCGATGACATAGAATCCCTCCCTTTAGTCTATGCCCAGAACATCCTTCTTCACTTTCCCTTGTCACCCTGGCTCCTCTCCAGCAATCATATAATTATAATAAACTGTAGCATGCACAGTGGCCACACCCCAGTAAACCATCTCAGAAGAAGGGCTGAGTCAGATTGAGGATAACTGACAGGCCTCAAACCTGTCAGTGAATTAGGGGTTGTCTACCCCAAGTATGTGAAGACTTCTCCTAGTAGAATGGGCAGATAAGAACAGTTTATTCCATTGGCCATGAAAGTCGTTGGCAGAGGCACTGAGGAGCACTTAGAGCTTGGCCAGTCATTGAAGATACCAAGGTTATCCATTGCATCCTGGGACATCCCCAGTTGTCCTGACTTTTGTTTTCCCACTGGACTTTGATGACCCTGGAAGAGAGAGTGAGGCTGATGACTTTGTGCAACTCTGCCTCACTTAAATCCAATTCAAGCAGAAATCAAGACATCCTCTCATGATACCTTTGTTCCTCTTTGAAAATGAAGGACCAACAACAATACCAGTTATAATAACTGACATGCCCCTGGTGCTTTAAAATGACCAAGCAAGATTCCAGTGGACTGACAGAGATTGTGGAATCAAGGTGCAGAGTAAGGCATGTACTCTCTGGTGTGGTTATTGGGAGAAGCCAGCATGGGAATTTGTTTTGCTTCAATATGTGTATTTGTTATAAAGGGGTATGCTTTTCTTTTCTTTTCCTCACCCCCAATTTTTGGGGTGGAATAGGAAGAAGATGGGGGCTAGTAGACAAAGGAAAGCAAGAAAAAAGATATGAAATAGAAGAGAGTCACTGAACTATTCCAAAAAATGCACAGAAGAGAAAAAAAAGGAAAACTGGGAAGAATCACAGATAAACAGGATAGCTTTGAGAATTGCATATTAAACTTATTGTGTATTTATAAAGAAAAGCAGGCTGGCAAAATAGTTGGGCAAATTTATATACAATACTCTTTTTCTCTTCTACTATGAAATTCTCATTGTATTTCATGTTTTTTAAGTTCGGAATTTTTAAAAATGTCACCACCATCCCTCCCAATATAAAGTGATTTAGATACAGAAATGACTTTCAAAGTGCTTTACATATATTTTTTCATTTCATCCTCCCGACAATTCTGGGAGGTAGGTACTTTATTATCCCTATTTTACAGATGGAAAAACTAAGCCTCAAACTGCATAACAACCCGCCCATGGTCACACAGCTTCTAAGTGTCTGGTTTCTGGTACAGCACTCTGCTACTACATCATGCTTCTTCTGTATCATGAGGCCTAAGCTGGTGTGTGCCATCCATACCCTTATGCCCATGTATGTCATGTGTGCGCAATTCTAAAGTCCCTGTCTGCCTCCTGTTACCACGAGCAAGTGGAAAGGACTCTCTGTGTTACTTTATAATGGCTATTTTTCATCATTATTCATTCAGACCCAAATACTCATTTTGAAAGGAAAAAGACTATTTTGTGCAGAGTCCCCGGCTTTCTGTTAATGCTTCTTTAATAAGCCTTGGAGTTTTAATAACAAAATGCCTAATAGTGATCCTTGGCACTAATTGCATTTCTGAACATTGGGGAGATAGTTGATTAGTTAGACACTGGAACAGAAATTGGTATTCCCTGAAGGACACATTTTTCTGTGTTTGTTATTCTCTTCCCCCTAACAGCAATGTGCACCCAGGGCAGCACTGAAAGGCTCTCTAAGTGCTTAGATAGTCTGCTGTCCCTCACTATGGGAAATGGAAGGTGGAGGTGTTAATTATTCATCATAAAAACTCTCCTTAGTTGCTGTAATCAGGTTAATTAATAGCTCACCTGCATTGAAGATCTACAATTGTGTCAGGCTTGCATGGTAGCAGTGAACAGAGGCAGCCTGGGGGAGTGAACGGAGTGCTGGGCTTGGTGCCGGGAAGGCCTGGGTTTGAATCCTATCTAAGATACCTCCTGGTTGTGGTACCCTAGGCAAGTCACAGCCTCTTTCAGCCTCAGTTTCCAGCTCTGTCCTGACCTAAAATAGGGGCAGTAATAGTACCCCCTTCACAGGGTTGCTGTGAAGATTGAATGAAATGTAAATCAGCCATCGACTACCACAAGTTATTAAGCAACAATCTATGTTTGTGCCAAGTTCTGTGCTGGGGACACAGAATTGATATCAAAGACCCTATCCCAAAGGAGCTTATATTCTATTGTGGGAGAAAACACGCACACATACAAGTAGAGTGTGTAAAAACAAGCACACATGGGATTTGTCTTTTTCTTTTGTTGGTGTGGAGAATCACTGGCATCTGGGGTATTCCAGGGTGTCCTACTGGAGGACATGACGTCTGAGCTGAGGTTTGAAGTAAATTCTGGCATTAAGAGGGGAAAGTGAGATGAGAACGAAGTCCGAGCATGGGAGACAGACAATACAAAGGCAGAGAGAGAAGAGAGAATGTCGTGTGTGAAGAGTGAAAGATGAACAGTTTGTCTAGATGATCAAATTCCTGAAGGGGAGTGATGTATAATAAAGCTGAAAAGGAAGGTTGGAACCAGGTTGTAAAGAGCTTTAAATGCCAAATAGAGGAGTTTGAGTCTGATCCTAGAGGTAATAGGGAAGCACTTTCCATAATGTATGTAAATTCCCTTGCAAACATCAGAGTGATACATGGATGTCAGCTATCATTATGTTTATTAGCGTAGGGCCTGTAAGAAGCAATACTTCCTTCTGTCTACACTTATTCCAAAACAGAAGCCAGATGGACAGGATGCATCTGATTAATTGTCCAAGCTGGTTTCTCAACTGTGTGTGTGAGAGAGAGAGTCACTTCTTTGACTATTTCAGAAGATCCATGATTTCACCTGTGTGGGCATGCCTTTCAGGGATGGAGATCACACTTCCTTCATCCCCTAGCGTTAGCTGGTTCTTTATGGAGTCAGTGTTGGCCAACATCTCTGGTGATGGGCCTCTTCAAACTTAGCTCCCCTGGACCTCGGGTGTTGGTGTATATCATTGGGCCCAAGCTTGGACCCTTTCCAGCCCGATAGGATGCTGCATATTGTTGGTAGAGTGCGACTGACAGGGTACCCCAGAGTGACTAATGGGGCACCAGAGCAGGACTTTAATGGGAAAAGAATGCTACATCCCCCAGTCCTGGCCAAGGAAGTTTGCTCCTTAAAGCCTGGGAGTTCCTGAGTTTAGGAACAGCAAAGAGGGGGCATTTTCTCCAATTGCTGAGTGGGAGGACTGCAAAACTAGTCTGAGTTCTTCCCTTCCTCTTCCTGCTGCTTTTGTTCTCTGTGCTAATTCCCTTCTGAAGAGCTGATATTTAATTCAACAGCCCCCTGCTGGGCCTGGGCCTGTGATAGAAGTTTCTAAAAAGCTCTCAGTCAACAAAATGATAACAGCTGGTCTTTGAAACTCTGGGAGCTCCAAACTGGGGGGGTGCTTTGGGAGGGGGAAGGAAGGGAATAAGGGAGAGGGGTGAGAGAATACACTATTTGTTAAGGATAATGAGGCAAAAATGTGACAGAGGTTTTTATTACAAATAATCGACAGAAGTCTTCAAACAACAGCAGAGAGTCGTTAGAAAAAAAGAAACAGAGTTAAATAATTGTCTAATTAGCAAGCATCAAGAAGGCAAAATTTATTCCATTAGAAATTCTTAAGGGAAAGTCAATAAATTCGCAGCAGGATATTCAGTTTCTCAAGAACACAGTGAATGTGAATTTTCCTGGCGCTTTCATATGGTCCCTTGCCAAGAGTCCTTTCTGATTAGCTCTCTGGGCTCTTCCTCTCTGATCACTGGGGAGCTCAGTTGGTTTGCTCAGCCATGAAATTAAGCACTGGGCACAATGACGGGCCTTACAGAAGTCAGGGCTGCCCCAGGAATAGCCTTGGCTCTGGGCAAGCAAGGCTCAGTGCAATTTCCGAAGAGTGAAGTAACACAAATTTCCTTCAGGGCTGTCCTGATCTGTGCTGTGCACCTTCTGCTGCCTCCCTCTTGTCTCCTCCGTATCACAGCATCTCTGGGTTTTAAGTGACCTCAGAGGCATCCAGGCCAGTTTGTACTTGAAGAGGCCTCTTCCTCTACAACCTTCCTATTTACTGACCACGTGGTCATGCTCGAAGATCTTCTTTGATGGGAACTTGTCTTGTGAAGAATTCCATCCTATTTTTAGGCAGATCCAACTGCTGGGAAGTTACCTGATGCTGAAAATCAGATCCATTCCAACTTCCATCCATTGCCCCAATTCTAATCCTATACCCCTCATATCCATCACTGCTGTCCATTTATAGTATATGGAGCATCTGTGTTTTCTTGGTGTTAATTGTTAGGTCAAAATTAGCATGAGCAGCAGAGAATTGATCCATACTTTGTTGCATCTCAGCTTCAGAGGGTGCATTGATGTACAAACATTGGCAGACAGAAAATCATGCACCAACACTCCCTCCAGTTTGGTCTTGGCTTGTAGCCTTTTAAGTTGAAGAATTTACCATCAGTGTGGTAGCTGACCTTGATGCTGTGTTCATCCTCATTGAAAGCATTTGACAACATGACTGAAAACATCATACTAAAAAAAAACATAAGAGCGTGAGAGCATTGTTTTATATATATATATATATATATATATTTATATATATATATATATACCCCCCATATACACAATACACATATATGTATATATGTGTATACAAGTACATCTATGCATGCGTGCATACACACACACACACACACACACACACACACACACACACACACACATATATATATATATATATATATATATATATATATATCAGCATATGACCTCATGGGCCATTGCTCCTCCAGAATCCTCCTCTATCCTAATTACTTCCTTCTCCATGGTAAATGTCCCTTTCTCTTCTTCCACTAACCCTACCTCCAACCCCATGCTTAAGGCGGCTGACCCACAATCTTCACTGAAATTTTGAGGCCAACTGACCTGAATTCCCTTTTCACCTTGGAAGCCTTATTGCCTTCTCTTGGTTCTTTCCTTCCTGTTTCATTCTCATTCCTGCTCGGGGAATTGTAGTGGGAATTGTGACTCTTGCTTTGATATCACGCTCATGTTCACTTTTCCACTTTCATTCGATGCTTTCCTAAAGTAGCCACATTGATAGCGGTGATTCAGTGAGAACCTTGAAGGTAGGTCAGTACCTAAGCAGGTGGGGGCAATGAACTCAGTCCTTTGATTGGTAGAGATACATATAAACTGATATATGGAAAAAAGAAACCCATAGCATGCTGTGCAGTTAAGGGGGAGTCAGCTGGTGGTGCCATGCATAGTGTTCTGGACCTGGAGTCTGGAAGACCTGAGTTCAAATTTAACCTCAGACATTGACTAGCTGTGTGACCCTGGACAAGTCTCTTAAGCTCTGTTTGCCTCAGTCTCTCTCAACTATGAAGTGGGGATGATAATAGAATCTACCTCAAAGGGCTGTTGTGAAGATCAGATGAGCTAGTATTTGTAAAAAGCCCTTACTTTGCACAGTGTATGTACTTTATACACAAACGCTTGTTTGCTTTCCCTTGAGCTCCTGATGGAGAGGAACAGATAATTTTGACAATACCTCCCCTTTGGGTGTCTAGTGGTGCTCTCTTGACACGATCTGTACCCTTAGTTTCATTTTCTTCACTTCCTCTGAGGACTTCATTTTAGCAATCCTCTATCACACATCCTCCACTTCTCTGAAATCACCGGCTCCTTCCCATCAGTCTGTATCCACACTCAGGTTTCCCAATCCTAAGGAAGCCTCCCCTTGTCCCTTCAATGCCATCTTCTTTCATCTTTCCCCTCTTTCTTGATGCTAAACTTCTCACAGAAGTTGCCTACCTGGATGATGCCTGCTTGCATACTGCCTCTCTCCCCACATTGCTAAGGCCTTCTAGAGATCTAGAAGATCCTGATGACCTTACACACCTCTTTCCTTTTCCTTTTGGGTTTAGTCAAGGGGCTCTGGGTTTGTAGAGGCAGCCACTGGGCATTTGTTGTAAGAGGCCCTGGTGCGGGCTTGAAGGAATGAATGCTGGGAGGGTCTCCTTTCTCACGGTATTTTGGGTGTGTTTATGCAAAATATGGATTCACTTTTTTTCCCCTTTACATAGGGACTTTGATCCATTTCCTTCACTCCTTCTCTCCCTCTCTCATTTCCTCACCTGTTTTATTTTTTCTTCCTAATTCTTGTGACTTTTGCCATCACTGAATTTTCAAGGCTGGTCCCGCAGAGGTTAGGACTTCTTTGCAATTCCAACAGTTTCCACCAGGTGGAAAGCGGCGCTGTGGAGCACATAGAGGAGGCCACAGTGTCAAGGCTCCAGAACAACTGCGGCCAAAAATGGTGTCTCTATCTCAGTCTCTGTCTCTGTCTCTACCTCTATCTCTACATACATACACATACATTCGCTGCTGTTCTTCAGTCGCTTCAGTCACGTCCGACTCTTTGTGACTCCATTTGGGGTTTTCTTGGCAGGGACATTGGAGGGGTTGGCCATTTTCTTCTCCAGCTCATTTTACAGATAAGGAAACTGACGCAAGCAGGGATAAGTGACTTGGCCAAGGTCACACAGCTTGTGTCTGAAACCACATCTGAACTCAGGTCTTCCTGATTCCAAGCCTAGCATTTTATCCACTGCACCATCTAGCTATTTACATACACATTACATACACATAATTAGATATACACATATATGCACGTAGACATACACACATGCATATGTACATGCATATACATGTGTGCATACACCAACACAGACACTGCATATGCACATACCCACACATACATGTATGTATGCACATATCACATACAGGTGCATGTGTGGATCCACATGGGCATGCATGTATATGTGCATACTCACTAGGTTTCTATATCTATCTTCATATCTATATATTACTCTAAAGATTACAAAGCTCTTTATAATAAGCCCTCTGTATGAGCAATGCAGTATTTACAATGCCTACAGTAACTATAAATATGCTGATATAGTTATTAACCACAAAATGGAACAGGCTCTCTACATAAGAAATATAGATAGTGCATTCATTTAAATACCAGAAAACTGAGTCCCAAAACCAGAAAGTCAAAGCCAACCCAGTAGTGATGAAGTTAGCACATGTGGTCAAAGTAGTAAACA
>CM053582.1:348450383-348467342 GCA_028627135.1 Pseudochirops cupreus | reverse complement strand
GCACGGAGACTAGCTTGGTTCCAGTGTTCTCTTGCTCCACCCCTTCCTGCTACATCAGCAAGCTCAAGGGGCGTGGAAGATCTTCAAATCCCAGTATCGTTACATTAGGCCCCAAGATCTTTCATGTCCCTTACTTAGCAAAAATACATTAACAATACATTTCATTCCATAGGTTAATAGCCAACAGAATTTTACAACAACAACAACAACAAAAATAGCACACAATAAACACAGAAAACAGTATTTTAGTACAAGCTCCCCATCATCCTCTGTGTCTCATGGTGGCATTTGAGTTAAAGGCAAGGGATTCTGTAGACCCCTGGGTGGGGAGAAAGCTCTGAGGGCCTAGTCTTGTCGTTGCTTCTGTCTCTGTCCAGTCTGTTTGTTTATACTCTCAGGTAAAGAAATATTGGACTCAGCTTTGACCTGGAGAGCTTCAAAAGGTTGGGAAAGAGCTGCCAGAGGTCCCAGAGCTTGAACTCAGGTCAGAGTTTGTGGGTAGTGCATCCAGGTGAGGAGTGAAGTCCTTAATGGCCAGCTTTACGTTCAAATGAAAAGGTATCAAGAAGAGCCAAGACAGAGGGGTAGCAACTCATCCATCAGCCGTGCTACACTCAGAAGTATTCTTGTTGGGGCGAATTCTGTGTAGAAATTGCTTTAAGACTGAGCCCACTCTCCCCAGTGACTGAGCTGGTGCAGGGGAGAGTGTGTGCCTTCAAGTTTCAGGGAAAAGTCTTTGTCCTTCTGTTCTTGCCGTGTCTTCCTAGGAATTATCCTCCTGCAAAAGCTGAAAGCAGAACAAAAAGAGATACCAAAGCACTTTGTGTGCATTATTTTAATCAGACCTGATAGCGGCCTTCTGAGATGGGCGTAAGAGATAGCATTGTTTCCAGTCTAGGAAAATAAAATATAAAATTCAGCAACCATCTCTTTGTTTACAAAAACATAACTGCTGAGTTAATCACACCAATTTAACACGAATCTTAACATTAAAAGAAAGTGTCAACTAAAGCAAGATTTGGAAAAAAATGCCTGGGGATAGATTACTTTCTTATTTCTATTTTTTTAATTTACATTTTCTTTTTTTGTTATGAACTTAGCAATTATCAACAAACATAACCATTTCTGTATATAAAGAACAAAACAGGGGATTGTATGTGAATTTATGAACTTCTGTTAGTCAAATATTTATTAATTCTTCTTATGCCAGCCTCTGTGATAAGCGTTGATGATATAGAGAAAGGTAAAAGATTATTCCTGCCCTCAAGGAGCTCACTGTCTAATGGGTGGGACTACATAGTTGGACTATCTGTCTTTCTTCTATCTACCTATCTATCTATCTATCTGTCTATCTATCTATCATCTATCTGTCTGTCTGTCTATCTATGTATCTAACTGTCTGTCTATGTATGTATATATGTATCTATTTATCTATCTCTGTTTCTTCCTTCCTTCCTTCCTTCCTTCCTTCCTTCCTTCCTTCCTTCCTTCCTTCCTTTCTTTCTTTCTTTCTTTCTTTCTTTCTTTCTTTCTTTCTTTCTTTCTTTCTATCTAAAGTTATCATCAGGGACTTCAGGAAAGGCTTCTTATGAAAGGGTGGCATTTTAGCTGGGTCTGGAAGGAAGCCAGGGAAGCCAAGAGATGGAGATGAGAAGGGAGAGAATTCCAGGCTTGGGGGCCAATGAAAACGCACAATCGGGAGATAAAATTTCTTGTGTAAAGAAGAGCAAGGAGGTCATTATCAATGGCTTTCAGAGTACATGTGGTCAACTAAGATGTAATACGAAGACTGGGGGCCAGGTTGTGAAGGACTTTGAATGCCAAACAGAGGACTGTATATTTGATCCTTGAAATGATAGGGAAACACTGATGCTTGTTGAATAGAAGCCTGCATCAGGTCTACAATTTAGGAATACTGGCTTGACAGGTGAATGAATGAAAGATGGATCAATTTGGAGAGAGACTTGAGACAAACAGACCTCATAGGAGAGATGTGGTAAAGGTAGGATAGACATTGATTGGCTATTGGGGGTGAGGACAGAGAGTGAGGAGTTGAGGATGATGCATAATTTATGAGCCTAGATGACTGGAAGGATGGTGGTACCCTCCACAGTAATAAAGAAATTTGGAAGAGGGTAGGGCTTGGGGCAGCTCTGTGGCACCAGTAGATAGAGTACTGGGCTTAGAATCAGGAAGACTCATTTTCATGAGTTTGAATCTGGCTTCAGACACTGGCTATGTGATCCTGGGCAAGTTACTTAATCCTGTTTGCCTCAGTTTCCTCATCTGTAAAATGAGATAAAGAAGGAAATGGCAAACTGCTCCAGTATCTTTGCCAAGAAAGCCCCAAATGTTGCCACAAAGGGTTGGGTACCACTAAAATGACTCAACAACAGCAGGGTTTGGGGAATGGGTGAAAATAATTAATTCAGTTTTGAATGTGTTAGATTCACGATGTCTATGGATCTGTAATTTGAGATGTCCAATTGGCAGGTAGAGATTTGAGTCTGGAGGAAAGGAGAGGGTTTAGGGCTGGATAAGTATATCTGAGAATCATCAGCATAGAGATGGAATTGGATCTGTGGGAGCTAATGAGATCACAAATACAACAGTATAGAGGGAAAAGAGAAGATGGCCCAGGACAGAGCCTTTGAGGACCCCTCTAATTAGTGGGCATGACCAGGACAAAAGAAATTGAGAAGTGGTCTGATACGTAGGAGGAGAAAGAATCAGGAGAGTGTCCCAGAAACCTAGAAAGGAAATTAAGTGACAGTGTCAGAGGCTGCAGAGAGGTCAAGAAGGATGAGGATGGAGAAAAGGCCATTGGGTTTGGCAATTAAGATATCATTGGTGACTTCAGAGATGACAGTTTCAGTTGAATTATGAGGTCAAAAGACAGATCATAAAACATCAAGGAGAGAATGACCAAAGTTAGTGGAGACATCGATTGTCGCCAGCCTCATCTCTAGCTTTAAGGGGGGACATACAGAGCATAAAAGCTAGCTGGGATCGAGGGAAGGTTTTTTGAAGATGGAGGAGACAAAGGTATGTCAGTAAGTAATAGGGAAGGAGCCAGAGGATGGGGAGATTGAAGATATGTGAGTGTGGATGATGGAGAAGGCAATCTCCTGGATCTGAGGGAGGTTAGAAGTGGGTGGCAAAGTTTGTAAAAGCTGCCGTGGTAAGCGGAATAGTGAGTCAATTGTTGTTGCTCAGTCATTTTTCAGTCATGTCTCTTTGTGACCCCTTGTGAGGTTTTCTTGGCAAAGATGCTGGAATGATTTGCCATTTTACAAATAAGGAAACCGAGGTAGAGTTAAATGAGTTGGCCAGGGTCACACAGCTAGTAAGTTTCTGAGGCCAGATTTGGACTCAGGAAAATTAGTTTTCCTGACTCCAATTCCAGTACTCTATCCATTGTACCAACAAGCGGCCCCAAGGGCGAAGAATTAGGAAGAAGTAAAAAGATTACCTTACCTCAGGGAAGGCTCAGTTGAGACTAAGCAACACAAAATTGTAGTGGACCCAGTTAGCATGGCTTTGTGATTTTCTTTCTAACTTTCATGAAGTTCTTTTTAAGTGTACATTTAGTTTAATATGGTAGTCACAAAGTCTTTCTATTTGTATCTCTTTCTGAACTTAAAAACATTTTTTCCTGTAAATTTTTAAATGTTTTATTGCATCTTTTTTCTTTTTTTGTATCATTATCATTAATGACTACCTCTCCCTCTAAGTTTTTTTTCAGTTGCTAAATAACTTAATAATTCAATTGCAAATTCTTTTTGAGTTTTCTTCTTAAAGTGAGAGCCTTTTTGACGCTCTGTTTGCTGTGGCACTTCTGCGATTCGTACAATGAAAGTCTTTCCAGAAAAGCATGACTATTTATTATTTAGTACTATTTAGCTGCTTTTCCTTAGCAGAGAAGGCCCATGAGTCATAGAGTTTAGCTTTCCCTCAAGGAGCTCTCTATTCCCTTTTTGGGGAGGCCAGTAATTACTGTGTTTCTGATTCTCAGCTCTTTTATTCACTCTTTCCTTGATCCTCGTAGCAGAAAATGGTATTAGTGATTTTAATAACAGCTCCCATTTTGCAGTCCTGGGTAATTTCCAGAGTTTTCCTTACAACAACTGCATGAGGTAGTAACATCACAACATTATCCTGAGGAAACAGAAGCTTTGAGAATACGTAACTCGCTGAAACTCGTGGGAGAAGTGGGATTCAAACCCACAGTTCCTGGTTTTTGGTCTATTGTTCTTTCCATTACATGCTGCTCATTCTTCCTGAAGGGAACCACGACGGCCTTGTGTGTATTGAAGGACTGTATTTCTCCAGCAGGATCAGTGTTTACCTTGGTTAACAATCATGCTGCCAGTCATTTCTTCTTTAGTTTTCAGCTCTCTTTATGATAGATGGACCTTTAACAAACAGTAAGGTTTTCAGTGCAGCTGATAGAATCGCTCCTTTCTCAGACTAATAGTCAAAGAGTTAACTATTTCTTTTCCTAAACAATCCAAACAAATACTGAGCAGTTAGAACAAAAATCATAGAACATTCTGACACAGGGGTTTTCTTATAAAGGCACATAGAAAAGTTACCAGCCTGGCAACTGTTCACGTGGAGATATGGGAAGCATGTTTGCAGGAAGTCATTTAGGTGCTTCGTAGATGGAGGGAGAACACCAGCTAGGTGGTGAAGCAGATGAAGTGCTGGCCCTGGAGTCAGGAGGACCTGAATTCAATTCTGGCCTCAGACACTTCCTAGCTGTGTGACCCTGGGTAAGTCACTTAACCCTGTTTGCCTCAGTTTCCTCATCTGTAAAATGAACTGGAGAAGGAAATGGTCAACCGCTTGAGTATCCTTGACAAGAAAACCCCAAACGGGGTCATGAAGAGTCAGATATGACTGAAATCATTGAAGAACAATAACAACAACAAGGACGTATGAACCCAGGGATTTCTTCGTCATTTATACCTAGTTGAGAAATTTCTATTTCTATTAGAGTCTGGCTTTAATAACTCATCATTGCAAGATGATGTGACCCTGGGTACACTGAAACTGCTGCTTCAGAGTTTAAATTTCGGCAGGTCAAACAGAATGCAAACAAAATATCACCTTACAGACTCCTTTATAATTGGCATCTTCCATCTATACATTAGATCTCCCCAGATTCCATAGAACATATAAACAGAAACAACCCCATTCAATGACCTTCGAAGAATAAATACCCAGTGAAGCAGGAAACAGAGAAATATACTTGTCAAAGAGATTTGCTATGGCAACGGAGGAGATCCAGAGTAGAGTTGATGTTGAAGAGGATTTGCAGGTAGATGGGATGAGTCCTCCAGACACTCTCATTTGGGAATGATGTCATGGTGACTGCATCAAGCCGCAGGGCTTATAGAGCTGTAGGGAGGAGATCTGTGACAACAGAAATGAAATTAGGCTGTCTGGCTACACAGGCTAGTCCTAATGAATGAAATAAAAATAAGAATACCGAGCACTTACATAGTGCTTTGAAGTTTGCAAAATCCTTTACCAATATTTCCTCATTTTATCCTCATGACAACTGGGAGGGAGGTACTATTGTCCCCATTTTACAGATGTTCAATCGTTCTGATTGCCAACAGACATTTAGAGCTTATCCAGCACTTGTTTATTTAAGACACATAATACAGATGGACTGTGAAATGGGCCCAGGATTGAATGGGGGAAAGAAAGTGGATTGGTTGCCTTTTTGAAAACAGCAAAGCTCTTCTTACACCTCATCCTCACCGCTAAGCTTCCCATGTAAGTAAAGGGCCAACTTTTCAACACTGACATTTTATTGGTCTTACTCTATGGCAGAAAGACCGTGGCCTCTGAAGAACTGAAGACAAATATCACCCAGAGGGCAGTGGAGAAATACATGGTGCTGGATGTGAGCAGGCTGCCACATATGACCAACTCTGAAGATGAACAGGGGTAAAAGACATAATCACAGAATTGTGTGATAAAAGAACACGGGCTGGTCACATGGCGAGGGAGAGGGATGACTGTTGGACAGCTAATGTTCCAATGGCATCCTTTCAGTGTTGGGACAAAGTGAGGAAGTCCTCTGCTGGGTTAGGTGGACTCCTTGTGGTGAACCTTTGGGAGAACATGGACGAGAGTGACACAGGATGGACAGGTATGAATAGATTTCAACCTGTATCCTTGGAGAAATTGATGAGATAGGTATCCCTATGAACGTCTAAGTATTTCCTTTAGTTGTGAGTAAAGTTCTTTGGAAAAATAAAACAAAACAAAACCCACTTTCTGTTTTGGGTGTAATAAGGGGAACAAAAGAATTATCTGCTTTGAGAACAGGCAATGATTTGGTGACAGTGGTAGCTGGTAACAAATGAGCTGCCGCCCTCCTCATCCTTGGCAATTTTGAGCTTTCAAGTATGGGAAAAAGGCTTTATTTTATTGTTTGTAAAAATTATTAATTATTATACTGTTTAAATTCAGGTTTATGTGATTAGAGGTGGTTTGCTCCCCAAATGTTGTTTGATTCTCTAGGAACTCCAGCAATGACTATCATTTTGGGTTTTCCTGGGTCCTGAATCCACCCAAAATATTGTTTTGGGTTACCACACCCAGAACTTGTTGTGGGTCCACCTAAACCTATGTTTTGGTGGGATGATGTTTTGTGTCTTTGCCAAATTTTATTTTTACATCTC
The DNA here is from genome assembly GCA_028627135.1 of Pseudochirops cupreus. Taxonomy (NCBI): domain Eukaryota; kingdom Metazoa; phylum Chordata; class Mammalia; order Diprotodontia; family Pseudocheiridae; genus Pseudochirops; species Pseudochirops cupreus. The sequence continues at coordinate 348,460,641 of CM053582.1, read as the reverse complement.
ATTCTACCTTGCTTTCAAATTGCCCTCTTGGTGAAATTACTTAACTGAAATTAAATGTGATTCATGTGTAACCTGTGTGTGGATACCTTTGTCAAAATCCTATATAATGTAAGCCTTCCAGAACCTGGGGAGAGGGGGCCACCCATTCTTTCCAGCTTGTTCTCTTCTGTCAAATGATCAAATAAATTTCTTTTAAAAATTATTTCAGGAAATATGGAAATGTTTTACGTGGTTGTACATGTGTAACCTATATCAGATTGCTTACATATCAGGGAAGAGGAAGGGGAGGGAGGGAGTAAGGGATACAATTTGGAATTCAAAACTTTAAAAAAACAGTAGATGTTAAAAATTGTTTTTACATGTAATTGAGAAAAAGTAAAATACTATTAAGAATTATTTCAGGTTTTGGAGTCTGTTCTCACGAATGATGTAAGTGGTACAGGTTAAGCGGAGAAGAGGAAGAAAGCCCCAGAACATCACTCTGTCCTCCCTTCCTGCTTGGGATCCATTTTCTCACCTGGGGTACCAACTCCTGTAAGAAATAGATCTAATAAAAAACCGAAAACTAAATCAGAGACAGTGGTGATGGACTTCTGCCTGTTTTCTAGCATTTAGGCTTAATGCTAGATTATTTTTAGATCTGCTTTCTGATTTCTTTTAAACCTCATTTTTATGGCTTTTTAAACACTCAAATGCTTTTTTAGAACTTCCAGTAATAGATGGAGTGAAGGACAGCTGGGGAGCGGGCACAAATTGTTACTGCTGCTACTTTTCCCCCACTGTGGCCTGAATCTGGGATCGGCGAGGGACAGCACCCGCTTGTTAATATTAGCCACGAAAGAATCGCTCTCAGAGATCTTGATAGAGAAGGGAGAGCTGCCAAATTACAATGGCAATTTTTCGAGTCAATTATTTCACCTTCATCTTTACGTGGTCAAAATGCTGATCTGTTTGAAACTCCTTGCCTCTTCAGTATTTATTCTTCAGAAAAGGTCATTTAAGTTTCTCTGATGGTTCTCATAAGGTACATCTTCAGGTCTGTCATCTGATCCAAGAGATCGATTTCTGAGCCATGTCTACAGATCTCATGGTGATTTCATTAAAAAATGAATTCTCTGGCAACAACTATATTTATCCTTATATACTCATCCCTCACATTTCCTTCCCTTCTGCTATCTGCTATCCATACAGAATACTGAGAAAAGAGAGAAGAAACATATTTTTTGTTGCATCATTTTCTACTGTTACCATTTTTTGGTTTGTTTTGCAAATCAGAAACGAAGAGAATAAGAAAATCAAACTTTCCTTCTTAAGGGAATATTTACAGTAAAGTTGAATGTAATTTGTTCTTCCTGAGCCAGATGGAGGATTAATAATAGCTAACATTTTTATGGTTTTCACCATGGGTCACACACTGTGGTTAGCACTTATTATTTCTTTTGATCCTTACAAAGACCCTGGGAGGTAGGAACTGTCATTATCCCCATTTTACAGATAAGGAAATGGAGGCAGAGTTTAAGTGCCTTGCCCAGGGTCACACAGCTAAGTGTCTGAGGCTAGATTTGAACTCAGTCCTTCCTGACTCCAGACCCAGCTTGCTAGCCCCTGCTCCATCTTTTGTTATTGTTTAGTTGATTTTTGGTTATGTCCAACTCTTCGTGACCCCATTTGTAATTTTCTTGGCAAAGATACTGGCATAGTTTGCTATTTCCTTCTCCAGCTTGTTCTATAGATGAGGAAACTGAAGCAAATGCAGTTAAAGTGACTTGCCCAAGGTCACAGAGCTAGTAGGAGTCTGAGGCTAGATTTGAACTGAGGAAGATGAGTGTTCCTGACTCCAGGCTGGGCATTCTTATCCACTGCTTCACCTCGCTGTTGATTAAATTAAAGAAATAGCAAGATGTGCTCAGCTGCTGACTATTGGAGGAAGCAAGCAGGAGGAAGAGAACAGCAAGTTAGTGGTCAATAAGTTTTCTTATCCCTTAATCCCTTGTTCCTTCTCTTTATGTTTTTCCTATTTAACTCCCCTGGGCCTTGTTGATTAACTTGTCTACAAGTGATCTGTGGTAATTGCCACCGACTTAGCCAGGGAGCAAGATACCTTCAAATCTGCTGTGCTGCGCTGAAATTGTAATCTGGGTTTTTTTTCCCCTTTAAGTTGCGTGATCCATCTCCACTAAAACCAAGACAAAACTTTACAGGCAATCATCGAGGGCCTGCCATGATCTGCCTCTGATCTACGCATATAGCTTTATTTCACACTATCCCCTTTACATATTACATGTAAACATGCCAAACTGTATTATTCTCCGGGTCCTGTTCTTGTCTTTCTTCCATCTCTTTGCCTTCCCCTATGACTGGGACGAACTGCTCTGCTGTCTACTGGTGTTCAAGTCCAACTTGGACGCCATCTTCTCTGCCTTGACAGGAGTATGTGATCTTGCCCTCCTCAAATCTTTCGTATTTCTCCTTTAACTTTCTATGTTGTATCATGCACATGTCATATCTCCTTCGCATTAGACTGAAAGCACCTTGAAGGCTTTAGTTTCCATTTTTCATACTATCTCTAATATAGCCAGCATCGCAGAAAGCCTTTAACAGATGTTTGGATTGAATCAAAGGGAATCTCTCCGTGTAAATAGTACTTTTCAACTACAATCTCCATCACTGCTCCCTCTGTCCCGCCATCCCAGTGGTCCATCACATGGACATGAACAAATACTTAAAGACTTGTCTTCATTCTGAGCCCAATAAAGATGTTTGAATGATTTATCTTCCCTTTTCATTAAAGAACAAAAACATCAGAGGAAGAGAGAAGTTATTTTAATGCAGTCTCCAGTGCCGTACTATTATGATTTTTATTATTATTTAGCATTCATAGAGCACTTTAAGGTCTACCAAGGATTTTATATGTTAATAAATTGGATCCTTGAAGCAATTTCTGGGAGGTATGTGCTATTATTGACCTGATTTTACGAATGAGAGAAACAAACATGTAAGTTTGGTTACTTGTCAGGATCATATAACTAAGAAGAGAAGAATCTGAACTTGGGTTCAAACCTGCCTTATTATAGGTTCCGTGCTCTATCTACATACTACCTAGTAAGCACCTCTCTCTTGAGCTTCATTTTATATTAGTCAGTGTGATGTGATAGAATACCAGATGTGGAGTCATTAGGTCGGGGTTTGGATCCCAGCTCTGGTATTAGTCAACCTTTGTGACCATGGATAAGTCATTTAAAATGACCCAGAGAAGGAAATGGCAAACCAGTCCAGTGCCTTTGCCAAGAAAACTCCAAGTGGGTGCATGATGAATAGGACTCTATAGAAACTACTAGACAGCAACAACAATTATTAGGCAGTTAGAGCAAGGACAGTTGTTGCAGAAAGCACCATCACCCACACTCCTCATGGTCAGCATGTTCTTCTCTTATACGCACGTTGTCCTCGGAAAGAGTGTGTTCATACTTGGGGGGTTCATGTGGCCAAATAGTATCTTCACAACTCCTGTTATTGGAAGACCTTTTCTCCCTTGTGGAGTCTTCATGAAGTTCCTCTTAGATATTTCTCTGCTTGACTCTGAGTCCTGAAGCTACTTTTCCATAGTGTATCTGGTTTTCTTCATTGTATCTCTCTGTTCCCAGTTAGCTTTTCTGTCTCCTGGTCCAGTCTCTCTGTTGACACGATCAATACGGGGTGAGGGCCAGACTGATCGCTTCTTAGGGGCTTGACCTGAACTGGAATCCTCAACTCTAGAGCTGAAATCTTCAATTGCTGGGCTGAACCCCTCGGTACTGAGCTTAGTAATGAGTTGACTGCCGTTTTATACATAGGCTCAATGGACATGACTTCAACCAGAAAGATTTCTTTATTTCTTGACTCAAAGAGGTTTGTATTTTTAAACTAAATTACACGAAGTGAGCCATTGTGTTTGCCCATTTGCAATTTTTTTCACTTCCTACATCAATTGAGATGGGAATGTGAACCCTTGCCCCTGCCCCCGCAGTCTATGTTTCTTTCATTGCCATGTATATTACGACGCAATGTCCCTATAATTTAGATAACCCAAAATTGTATAAATGCATAGACATGACTGGGGAGAGCATGACAGAGAATGTTTGATCCCTGAAAGGGAGATGGCAATTTCTGCCTTGAGGGACTCAGGAAATGGGCTATGGCTGGGTGTCTGTTCTTCCTCATCCCTGTATCCAAGAGAGGTATTGAAGTAGAGTTGTATCTGTCTTACCCCTCAAGGACTGCTGGTCTAGGGATGTAATAAGTTCAGAAGAAAAGTGACTTCACAGGTCATTCTTCAGAGGAAGGCTAGCGTTTCCCTTATTTTCACCAGTCTGGCTCCTTCTCATTAAATTCTTGATAGACAAAAGACCATCCCAAATAGCAAATAAGAGTAAACCATTTATACAAGCAAAAGGAAATCAGAAATGGGAGAATGTACAAGTAGGAATGAGGTATCGAGACGAGAGTGAGAACGTTTTTTTGAAAACACAAACCAGGCCAGACATTTCAATCTCACTCAAACAGTTCTCTCTCCAAAGTCTTTAGGGAGGCAAGATGGAAATCAGGGGAAAAATTGAGGAGTTGGCTTTCCCTACATGTCTGCAACTTCCAAATTTTTTTCCTTTCTATTTCTTGGGAATATCCTTTATTCCTATCTTTCTCCTAAGTAACTCTGAACCAGACTCCACCTCTTACTCAGGTATTTAGTGCTGAGCCAAGCAGAGCCATGAATCCTTCAGTGCACAAAATGGCCCGAGCTCAGTTAGAAGCCTGGTTGTGCGTTCATATATGTGCACAATTAGTTGAGTCATTTCCCAATCAATGGGTGTCCATTTTATTTCCATTTTTTTGGCTCCCACAAAGGGATGCTATGACTATTTCGTCATTTGAAGGACCTTTCTTTTTGTCATTGGCCTCCTTGGGGTTTCTGCTCAGTAATAAGATTGCTGGGTCAAAGGGTATGAGCAGGTTAGTGACTTTTCAAGCATAATGCCTGCTATTCTCTGTTGCCCATTACTGGGAGCAAAGAAGAAGGTCACACAGAGCTGCTGCTGTTGTGATCCATTCTTTAGAGACGTCACGTTGAACCATTTGATCTAGAGGCTGACTTATATTGTACTAGGTAGAAATGACAATTTGGAATAAATCTACGTTCTCTGGCAATAGCTGTCATGAAAAATGTCAAATACACAGGAATTGAAATAAATGGCAAGGAGCAGGACTCTGCTGTTTGTCTTTTTTCCCCCAGCACAGTAGCTTCCAAAAACAGGGAGAGAGAACAATCTGGGCCCACAACTGTGCAGCTTCCAGGTACCTGGAGTGTGTTGAGAGGGTGAAGGAGGGAGGAGACTCCAAGGAGGGGGTCTGGACATAACATGATGGGGCCTTCAACTGATTCTTGTTATGAAGCAGATCTTCATTATTCAAAGCACATTCTTTACCTCTTTGGTTTTCTTCTCACTGTCTTCTGAGTAGTTATTATCCATCTACCCCCTTCTCACTCCCCCTGCCCCATTTGACTTTTAAGCCTTGCTTCTGAATGCATACCACATCTTTCTGGTTAGCCCAGGATCCGAATTCTTGCTGATTGGTGGTTTTGGGCCTTTGTTTTTTGAACTGTCTTACCAGCACCTTTATTGTTTGAACCAATATTCCTGATTTTGTCCACATAGAGGCCTTATTAAACATAAACAATTTGCTTCACACTTTGAATACATCGCCACCCCCCCCCCACTCACACACATACACAGACCCCTAATTGATCCATCTGTATCAAGATTTGCCCTGCATTGCTGCAATATGCCACAGAACTGAGAGCAATTGTTAATGTTCATCAAAAAAAAAAAAGGAATGCTGTCCTTTGGGAACAGGTAACTAGGTGGTGCAGGGGATAGAATACCAGACCTGGTGTGAAGAAGACTCCTTTTCATGAGTTCAAATCTGGCCTCATACACTAGCTGTGTGACAGCTGGGCAAGGCACTTAATCCTGCTTGCCTCAATTTCCTCACCTGTAAAATGAACTGGGGAAGGAAATGACAACCCACTCCAGTATCTTTGCCAAGAAAACCCCAAGTGGGGTTACAAAGAGTCAGGCACAATGAGACCTCCAGTTTCGAGGTCTTGCAGAAAGTAAAGGAATAGCCTTGGAGGAAGAGAGAAGCTTGTAGATCTACTCAGGAGCAATGCAGTACTTTCCTGGACTGAGTGAGGATTAGAGGATGTCTAGGAAAAGCCATAGGGGTCTTCTTGTCCAATCTTCATTTTACAGAGGACCACAATGAGAATCATAGAAATGAAGCGACTTGTCCAGGGACACACAGGAAGTGACAGATCTGAGATCTGAACCTAGCTCCTCTGACTCCAAATGCAGATAGTGACTCCATCACCACCATCACCAGGTTAGCCCAGGCTGTATCTTTGGCCTGGAATGTACTCTCTCTTCAACTCTGTCTCTCAGAATCCTTAGTTTTCTTCACAGCTTATCTCTCTTGTCACCTTCTAAGAGCCTTTCCTGATCCTGCTCAATTGCTAGTTACTTCCCCCCCATTACCTTATATTTATTAATTTTTTGTGTGTAAGCATGTGTATACATATACATACACACATACGTGTAGATACATGCATGTATACATTTACTCGTCCATGATTGTTCTCATACAACCCAATTTGTGACAAATAAGACCAGAACTTCTACCAAAGAAGGTCCATTTCAATGTTAATCTTGACTCATATTCCTAAAGGTGAAGATTCAACATATTCCTTGATCTCTTGCTCTTCTAAGAGAATAAATGTGGTCAATGACTGTTTTGGACTGCCAAGGATGACTAAAAGTCTTTCCAAGTTCTTGGAAGAAGTGTATGTGTGTATGTATATATGGACATGTGCACACACACACACGGGTATATACCTATATACACATAGGATCATACATATATGTGTCTATGCATTAGGTTCACGCAAACATATGATTCTATATGTATACACATGAACATATATGTACACATGACAAATATATACATAAAATTATCTATGCACATACAGTATACTATATAAATGTGTAAGTAGCAGAGAATGCATGACATGAATTGGTGGGAGAAGTTCCTTTACCCAGGAGTTCCCTAGACCATGCGTTCTTAATCTGGAGTCTGTGAACTTAAAAAAAAATAATGACTACACTTCAATATAATTGGTTTTCTTTGTAATCCTATATATTTTATGCACTATGAAAACATTATCCTGGGAAGGGGTTCTTAGGCTTCACAAAACATTAACACAAAAAGGTTTAAGAATCCCTGCTTTAGATGGATAAAATCACAGTTCAGTCATTTTTTTTTTCAGTCACGTCCAATTCTCCGTGACCCCATTTGGAATTTTCTTGGCAAAGACACTGGAGTGATTTGCTATTTCCTTCTCTATCTCATTTTATAGATGAGGAACCCAAGGCAAACAGGGTTAAGTAACTTGCCCAAGGTTACAGAGCTAGGAAGTATCTGAAGCCAGATCTGAACTCAAGATGAATTTCCTGACTCTGGACCTGGTGCTCTATTCACTGTCCCACCCAGCTGCCCCCAGTAAAACAACAGGTTTATTTATATCTATATCTGTATCTCTATCTATACTTTTCTATGTACACATTGTTTTTCCTCATAGATTGCTGGCCCTTGAGTGTGGGGGCATTTCTCCATGAAAACAATGAAACAATCCCCACAGGGCAGTTCACTCTGTGTAAACACAATCGCTCCCTTAATCTAGTCTGTTCAAAGTTATTAAAAGTAAAGGTCCATGAAAAGCTTCATTCACATAGGAAATATCAGGAACTTTTCTTTGAAACATTAAATGTGCTGTGTAATCAAGTAAGTAAAACATTTGTGGATTGCCCGCTGGTTGTTGGTTGGTTGGTGTCTTTCATTCTAGAAAAGGACTAAAGCGACATTGTTAGGCTGAAGTCCAGTTGCAGTGTATTTGATCAGATTGATACAAGCTCGGTGGCTCTACGGGGCAGGCCACGTCCTCCACTCACTTTGTCATCTGAGATGTAGCTCTTCCCGTGGCTGGCTGACGTGGAGTGAAGATTCAGCTCAATTAAGACCAATAAGCATTTGTTAAACACCTGTTGTACATGGCTGGCGTTGGAAATATAAAGACAAAAATAAAATAGTCTCTATCTTCCGGGAGATTATGTTCTATCTGGGGAATGCAGCATCTACACAGTTGAATAAAAAAAGGTAATGTCAATAAGAAGAACCCTAACACTGAGGAGAAGGGCAGTCAAAGGAACTCGTACTGGAATTGGCATCTTAACTGGGCCTTGAAGGAAGTGAATGATTCTAAGACATGGGTGAAGGTGAGGAGGGAGATACTTTCAGACAAGTTCTTGGGAAAAGGACTTTGCAAAGGGATGAAAACAAGAAATGCAATGGTGTCTATGGGGAACAAGTAGCTGGTTTGTCTGGAACACAGAGTGTGTGAGGGGGTGTAGTGCCAGTGCAATATTTGCAGTGCCCACAATCACAATAAAGACCATGACTATAAGTATTCCTGCATGGTGCTCGATTGCAAAATATAACAAACTCTCCATATAGAGGACAGAAGCAAAGCATTTATTTAGACACCAGAAAACCAAATCCCCAAACCAGTAAGCCAATTCCAACATAGTAGTAAAGAAGTTAACAAGCCATAACAACATAGACAGCTACAGCATCCTTTAGCCTTCCCACAAACCAATATAAGAGCAATATTTACTTGTGAGCCCATCTGACTTTTTGCCTGAGCATCTTCTCCCGTCTAGTCTGGCTCTGACTCCCAGCTTTCTGTGGGCTCTGCTTCCCTTCAGCAAATTCCTTCCATCACAGGCTCCGTGTGATTACATTCAGCCTATTAGGGGACAGAGTTTACTTTCAAGACAGGACAGGTCTTCAAATTCCCATTCCTATTACAGGGGGAGATGCCGACAGATTAGATGAGGGGAGAAGGCTGAAGAACTTGACCTCCAGGCTGTTTAAAGGGCTATCAACATGCCTAGGGTGGCTTGGGTTAGAGAGGAAGACTGTTTTCTAATCATAGATCTGATTAAAGGGGCAGGGAAAATGGCCTGGAGACTGATGGTTGACTATAGACTGAGTGATAAAGATTTCAAAGGAGAGGCTACTAAGTGATGGTAACAATGGGCTGGCCTAGAATGAGTTGTTCAACCATTCAGTCAATGATAATTTATTAAGTACTTTCTACTACGTGCCAGACACGTGCTAGGTGCTGATGCCACCAAAGAACAGGCCTACTTATTGTCCAATGTTGGATCAAGGGCAAAAAGAGTAAAAGAGAGGCTAGGCTCTTATGCACTGTCTCATTGTCTTTTAAGACAACCACATTTCCATGAGGAGAAGGACAAGAGTAGCCTGGCATAATAGACAGAGACCTTGCCTTGGAGGCAGAAAGACCTGGGTCAAAATCCTATCTGTAACACATACGTGTGACCTTGGTCAAGTAACTTAAGGTCTTGGTGCCTCCCACAACTCAAAGACTATGAGTTGTGGAGGATGTACTGATTTATATCAGTAGGGGGGTTTTCTCACTGTGGAGTTCACTCACAAGTCCAGGAAAAAAAACCTAACCGAAACAAAATACAAACTCCTTTCCCTCCCTCCCAACAACAACCAAGGATTCTGAACGACTATACACCGAGATAAATGGCAGTATTTTAGCAACAAAAGGGTGTTCCATTGAGGCAATGGATGATGAATGGGGCCAGAGGGGAATAAGGTGTAGGACTTAAGCAGGTGGGGATAAATCATAGAAGGCCATTCTACTTCAGTTCATGGTGACTCTGAAGCACATGGATTAGAGGAGGAGGAGGTGACCATAGAGTACCAACCGTAGGATGTGGGAAGCTCCAATTAACTGGAGCTCTTAGCCTCCAAGGAGTGGTGACCATGAATGGTGGTATTGCATTCTATCTCAGACAATATAAAAGAAAGGATTGGAACAGGATCCCCAGGGGCCTAACCACTTAAAGTCAGTACCAATTCTTTTGCCTGATCACAAAATGTTGGGAGATGATGCATACCCAGAAATATGCACATGGAGTATGCATTTGACGTTTTATCAATCTAATGTCTAGGCAGCTAGGTAGTGCAGTGGACAGAGTGCTGGGCTTCAAGTCAGCAAGAACAAATTCGGCCTCAGATGCAGACAACTATGTGACCCCGGGCAAGTCACTTCATCTTTTTTATTTTTTTTTTT
>CM053582.1:348383132-348449883 GCA_028627135.1 Pseudochirops cupreus | reverse complement strand
CTTTAGTGGGAAGTATCTTTGTGTGCGTTTTGGAGTTCCAGGGTTGGTTTAGAGTCCTATTTTATGGGTATTTTGGGGTGGCTATGTGAGAGCTGCGATATGTTGCTGCTTCTACGCCGCCATCTTGGCTCCGCCCCCCCAACCTGGTTTTCTTAACACAAGATTGGTTAAGTCCTTAGGATGTGGCATATGACCTCAGTGCTTTGAGATTCTGTACCCACATGTCAACAATTCAAGCCATCAATCATTTCTCAAGTGCCTGTTGTAATACAGACAATGGTCACCTATGGAAGCCCTGCTCTGACACCTCAATGTGGTGTGAAGGTGTCTCTGGGTTCTCTAAGGCATAAATTTAGATGGGGTGTAATCTATGGCAAAGCCAGTCAATTTGGAAAGATTTGAAGGATCGATCCCATTATAAACCACATTTGAACTGAGAAGTTCACCTGTACTAGGATCAGAAAGTTTTATGACCTCATAATGAATGATTCAGGGGGTACAGCAACCCACAAAGGCAACTAGACGGCCCAGCAGATAGAATGCTGGACACTGGAATCAGAAGGAGCTGAGCTCAAATGTGGCTTTAGACACCAGTCATGTCATCTCTGTTTGCATTCTGGACTGTGGAAATGAGGATGATAACAGCACCCGACTCACAGACAGGGTTGTTGTGAAGATGAGGTGATACAAAGCGTTTGGCACCGTGATAGGCACATAGTAAGCAATAAATGTTATTATTCTTGTTTTGCCACTGAGCAGATTAAAATCCACCTTGGAAAAGAATACCTTCCCCAATGAAAACACTGTCCTGAAAAACATGGAAGAGATACAATTGCAATGGAAGTTCATATTTATACATCACTTCAAATTTGCAGAGTGATTTTTTTTCACTTGTGAGCCAGGCCCCCAGAACATAGTCAGAACTCATTCTACAGATGACGAAACTGGGTCTCTGACAACTGAAGTGACTTACTCTTGAGTCCAGAGCTAAAGGGCATATCCTCTGTCCGTGGGCAGCTCCTGAGGGGAGAAGAGTTGGGGCTGAAGGCTATTGAATCTGACTCCTGGGGTGGTGTTTCCCCCACCAAGTCACTCTTCTTGTGTAGACAATTACTCTCCTAGTGTTCCAATACGCAATTACCTGCAAAACCGTGTTATTAACCTCTATCTGCCATGCTATTTTATCATCTTAGTAAATCACACCATTGGCTATTGGGTTGCACATGGCAGCTCACCCTGTATAACAACCCTCCTCCCATTTCTCTGTTATTTTCACTTCCCATCAGATAATAGATAATAATGATTGTAATAGTACCTAACACTTATATAGTGTTTACTACCTGTAAGGCGCTATGCTAAGCGTTTTACAATTCTTATTTCATTTGATCCTCACAACAACCCTGGTAGGTAGGTGCTATTTCCCCCATTTTACTGTTGAAGAAACTGAGGCAGACAGGTTAAGGGACTTGTCCAGGGTCACACATCTAGTAGTATCTGATACTGGATTTGAACTCAGGTCTTCCTAATTCTAGGTCTGGTGTTCTATCCATTGAACCATCATGGACTGGTAGGAGTGAGGGGGAGATGCAAATAAAGAAGGGGGTCAGACAGGCTGTCCATAAAGATAGTTGGTGTTGCGTTTCCTACAATTTGGGAGATCTCAGTTTAAACAACTTCCACTTATTTCTTTTCTGTCTTTGGACTGGACGATCTCTTTGACCCTTGTGCCATGATAACGTTTTGAATGTGATATATGGGATTGCAAATTTATAGCTAGGAGAGATGTTCAAGGTCATATAACCCAACTCCTTCATTTCATAGATGAAGAATCTGAGGTCCAATGAGGTTCGATGGTTTCCAAGGTCATAGACATATGGAATGACAGGGATGCGATTTGAACCCAGATTCTATAATCCTCAATCCCATACTCTTTTCTAGTGTGCCTGTGACTTGGAGCAGGTCCTATTTAGTTTGTAGAAGCTACCTGATCACAGTCTACAATCCTTTATCACCATGCTAATTTTTTAAATGATCTTCCGCACATTACTGTGTTCTTCTTTGACCTATCCTCTTCAGTGTTGGGTCATGCACTCAGTGCACATCGTCCTGAGCTGAATTCTAAAATTCCACGTTGTTTTGGGAGATGTATCCTTTGTGAGGAATGGGGAGATGAGCCTCCACTCACCTTGGCCATGAAAAACACAATTACCAATTCACTTTTGTACACATGCCCTGAACATTTTTATTTGGTTTAATTATTACACTATTTGTACCATGGGGAATATAATCAGAGCTAGGTCAAGCTTGTTGGAATCTTTTTTCAACTTGAAATTTAGTTAATGTTTCATCATTTCCTTTTATTTGCTACTGCTGTATCCAGGAACGGAATTGCTGCCATAGAATAAGATGGGTTCCCATTTGGGATTGTATTTCTCTCTTGTCTAAAAGGAAGTACTAGAAATTTTACAAGGGAATCTGCTTCTTTGAGATTTCTATGAGTTCACATAGATAGTTGCTCTGCCACAAGGAGACAATAAAAAGGATGAATGGTCCTTTGACGAGTTCAGTTCTGGGAATACTGACCTACCACAGAAGCATCCCATTTTCTGAAACAGACCCTCAAGGAGTGGAGCAGTCCCTTCATGCTAGATTGGCTCTGCTCACCTGTACTTATCAGACCGTCTGTGCTAAGCTGTCTGCTGCATCCGTGTGCCATTATTATTACTGATGCTAATCGCCCTCTGCTGAACACAGGTCAGGACCAGGAGATAATGCCAGTTCCCCATCTGCAAGGCATCACCCTTTGTGAGGAGTTAATGAGTGTTCACAAAAGGGAAGCAGAGAGAAGAAAAGGAGATTTCAGGTTTGCATACAGAGAGAAAGATGGTGAATAGGAAATAGAAGAGAATTACTTATAAAAAAGGAATTTAAAAAATTCATTCAAACATTATAAGTGAAATATTTTCTATTCCAGCTTGCTCTAAGTGAAGAGAATGCCAGCTAGTGAATGAGGAGCTTTGGAGGAGTAGGGGGATGGAGCTAAGGGGTGGGATTATACTTTCCTTTTTTTCTTTGACTTTCTGTACAAGGACAATAGCTTCTATTTGGTGGGCTAGGGTGAGTGTGTGTGTGTGTGTGCGCGTGCGTGTGTGTATGTGTGTGTGTGTGTGTGTGTGTGTGTGTATGTGTGTAGGGGGAAAGAAACCTTTCCCTTGTGATGCTATTGATGAGGGAAGTTCCCTCTAAGTGACACATTTTAGGTGGCTCTTGATGGTTGTTTTCTGTGACAGATGTTGCCAATCATTTCCTGATGAAGTGTTAATTCTGATTTCTTTGAAATTCTCTAATTCCTGATGAGGGAAGGCAGGGGAGCTGAGATATTATTTGTTAAATGAAAGGAAATCCATGTCACTACCAATCCTTTGTGGGAGAGCTATGAACTTGGTTCCCTCCCTTTTGGAATTGTCCCTGAGCCATGACATAGGAGGAATTGTATTGACAAATGTATCATGTATCAAAGGGATTAGAACCTGACCTTCACAACTTGGTGACCAACCACTAGGATAGAGATGACTGGTTGGGAATTCTGCTTTGTGAAGATCATGATATTTCTAAAGAGAACTGACTCTTTAGTGAGTTTTGCATTACCCTAGGCATCCAAATGAGGAACACAAACATTCAGTTGATCATCTGGATGTTTTGTCTGCATAAGCAGGGGCTCAAAGCCAATCTGCGTGTGTCTTTTCTCACTGGTGGAGACTGATCACCCAATGTTCCATGTGTGAGGAGCAGAGTTGGCCAGCAGTTGGGAGTAGAGAAAATTTGGTCGTCTGGCTTTGAGCTTTGAGAGATAACACATGGGTTCCAGATTCTCTTTAAGAAGAAGTCCCTGAAAGGAGAGAAAGCCTCTGGGGAAGCTGAGACGATTGATGGAGGTGCTGGCTCTTCCACATGTTGGCTTCATCCCAAAGTTTTTCTTTCCCTTCAGGCATCTCTTCTTAAAGAGAATCTGGAACTCATTACTTCTCCTTTCAGGGATCTCTTCTTCTTCTTCTTCTTTTTTTTTTTTTGCTTTTTGGAGGGGGGGAAGGCTGGGCAATTGGGGTTAAGTGACTTGCCCAAGGTCATATGGCTAGTAAGTGTTAAGTGTCTGAGGCTGGATTTGAACTCAGGGCCTCCTGACTCCAGGGCCAGTGCTCTTCACAGTGCTATTCACTGTGCCACCAACTGCCCCCAGGGATCTCTTCTTAAAGAGAATCTGGAACCCATGTGTTCTCTCTCAAAGCTTGAAGTCAGAAGATCAAATTCCCTCTTCTCCCAAGCTATGCCCAACCCTGTCTCTTGTGCACATGAAGCGTTGAGTAATCAATATCCCCCAGTGAGGAGAATGTTTTGCAAACTGGCTTTGAGCCCCTGGTAACATCTATGTGATAATGACAGCATAGCTTCAAATTTTGTGAAGTATTTTATACACATTATTCCCCTGGACCTCCACAATAGCCCTGTGTGACACTGATTGACTCTGTGACCTTGGGTAATTCACTTGAACCTCTCTGGACTGAGCTTCCTCATTTGCAAAATGAAAATGTTGCAGTAAATGTCATCTTAGTTCTCTTTTAGCTCTAGATCCAAGAGTGTATTATTGGTACTATTATTCTCATTTTACAAATGAAAAAATGAGAGAGGTTCAGTGACTTGCCTAGGTTCACACAGCTGGGGATCATAAGAAAAATTCAAAGTCAGGTTTTCCTGACTCCAAATTCAGCCCTCTGTCCACCTTAGCCTATTGAAAATGATAGCTCGGTAAAGAGCACTGGCTCAGATCAGGCAATTGGGGTTCAAGTCTAGTCTCTCTCACTTTCCATCAATGTGACCCTGAGGAAGTCTATCTGGGCCTCAGTTCCCTCATCTGTAAAATGATGTGTTTGTACTTGATGGCTTCTAAGCTCCCTTCCATGATCCATGATCCTAGGAACTCTGTGTGACACCGAGCGTAAGTGAGAAAAGTGAAGAATTTTAGGGGGTCATATAAGTAGGGCTGAGAGCTTTCTATATTGATATTAAGGGGCACAGTGTATGGTTAGAGAGATAGGGAGGATATCTTCACTATTTTAGCCAATCTTGCCTTGCCAGAATCAAGAAGGAAGGGAAGCTATTAAAATATCACAGACATCGTACACATTAAGTATAAACCAGCTTCCTGCTTTTCCTTTCACAGTCACCTGTTCAGCATGAAGAATACGACTGAGGGGGTGGGGCAATTGGGGAAGGGTGAGATATCATCACAAGCTTTGAGTTTTTAAAGGGCTGCCATGTGGAAGAGAGATTAGCCTCATTCTGCTTGCCCTAGAGTATAGAGGTAAGGGTGATGAATGCAAGTTCCAGAGAAGCATATGTTGCCTGAAAATAAGGAAAAACTTCCTAACGATCAAAGCTGTCCAAATGTGCTGTCTCTAGAGGTAGTCAGCTGTTCTTCCAATCTGTCCTCCCCGTCCTGGTTGGATGACCACTGGTTGGGCATGGTGTGCACAGTATTCTTCTATAGGTATGGGTTGGCCTCGGAAGTTTTTTCCAACTGGACCCTGATCATCCAATCCCACATGGAAAACTGCTCATTCTCAGTTGTAACAGTTCTGTTCCTGGATGTAGGCAGCAAGGACCGGAGACTGAGAATAAACGCTAGGCCCATGAATCATCAGAGTAAAGTGAATAATGGGATGATGGATGCTGTGTTGCTTGTGAATGTGGGAGGCTGATGTTGCTTTTATGAAACCATTGTCCCCACCTCAACAAGCCAAATGCCCTGCTCTGTGAAGTCTGCTGATGTTGTATCCTGAGGATGAGAGCCCAGTAATGTTATTAGGCTTCTACATACAGCCATGATACCCATGTGTGGGCATCGTTTGGCTTGGGGAAACTAATGCCTTCCGACGGGTAGACCTTTAGAAAACTGAAACTTAATGGCATTGATAAAAGAGTGCTGACAGAAGTGGAGCCTGTGGTTTCATGGGACTCAACACAGGAAACTTTGTCCAGCCCATGCAGAGAAAGGAAGGAAAGATGTGCAACCATCCCGCCACAGCAGCCTCGCCAAGAGTAATGCCGCTGTCCTGACAAGCATGACGTCATCCTTCGTGTGAGGAAGCCAACACAACTGCTGAGAAAGACACAAAGGCTTAGGTAAAGACAAGCCTGGGACCCTGGAGAGCTCATTTTGTGGCAAAAGGCTCTGTCTGTCTTTCTCACCCCTTCCTCTGTCTTTCTATCTCTGTCTTTATCTATATCTATATCACACACACACACACACACACACACACACACACACACACACACACACGCTAAAAGTGTGTGTCCATAAGGGTCTCCTCTCTCTAACAGCCATGTTAATGTTCTCATAAAAAGATATGGTGCAAGAGCAACGTGACTGAAAGGCTGATTAGCATTTTATGGCAGAATTAAGCTGCATGACAAATGACTCAGTGGTTTTACAGCCAAGAAAGTCTACTTGCCCAGCCAGGGTTTTTGTTTTGTTTCTTGTATTTAACTATGAAGCAACCAGGAGGAGTTTCAGGGAACAGAGAAAATCAGGGGATTATAGAGCAAGAAGGCACCTTAGAGATCATCTAATCCAATCCTTTTATTTTTCAGGTGGGAAAACTTCGGCCCAGAGAGGTAAACACAGTGTCACACAGGGCATCGTGGCAGAATCAGAACTTGAACTCAGCTCCTGGGGCTCCAAGTTAATAGCTCATTCTACCACAGCATGCTGATTCTATCAACATATTTGTAGTTACAGGAGTTTTTAACCTGGGGTCAATGAACATATATGTAAATATATATGTATATTTATGTACATACACACACATGCATATGTAAAAATATTTGAGAACTGTTCAGATATAGTTGGTTTCCTTTGTAATCCCATATATCCTATTTCACCCATTTAAAAACATTATCTAGAGAAGGGGCGATGGGCTTCATCAGACTGCCAAATGAACCCATGCTACAAAAAAGACTAAGATTCCTAGCAAGAAATGTTTTGGTTAGTAGTAACATTTACCAACTACATTCAGTTGCTTGACCAATTCTGGGTGGGGAAAGGGGAGGGCAGGGAAAATGTATTCACTTGCTGGAATGCCAAGAGTGTGTTGGGTTAAGAGAGGAGGGAGAATTTTGGGACTCAGGAGACCCTCTCCACCAATCAGTTCTGAGAGCAGGTTATCACTCTTAGGAGTCATGTGACTCGACAATTGTGCAGTTAATTCCCTCTTGCTTTGGAGAGTCTCTTCAAAGCCATTTATTTCTGAGTCTTGCAAGGAAAATGACTTCCACTTTGGTGAGATTGCTAGTTTCCAGATAAAAGAAACCAATACATTAGGAAGTCCCTCCAGGGGATCAGAATCTATTGCTTTGGTGCAACGAAAGAATCGGGGTAAATGGGTAAAAGAAGCAAAAAGAGACTTCTTCTTGGGTGAAAGATGCAGGAAATCACAGGGAGCTGTGATGTGGAATTGGAAAAGAGAGTTCCCAGTCACCAGTTACAGGATGGGGGAGGTTCCAAAGATTACAAAGGTTGTCACTTAATCCTGACCTCCTTTCCCATTTGTAGAAAATTAGCCTTGTTTGTCCTTGGTTGTTCTTTCTTTTATACTTTTGGCCAGACACCTGTGTTGTTCTCAGAATGAGCCAGCCCAGTTTCCTCTAGCTTAAATGGTGGATTAGTCCTTGCTCTCTGCTCAATGGATTCCCTTGAGCTGAACTGTAGAATTTACAGGTTTTTTAAGAATCCGCTTAGCTCAGGGTAAGGATACCTAGATCTTGACAGAATCCTAGAACCTCAGAGTTGGAGGGGATAGTAGAATTCATCTGTTCTGGGCTGGGTCGGACAGGTCTTCCCTTTATACTACTGTTGTGATGGGGGGCTGTGTAGCCTTTCTCTCCCACCCATTCTATTTCCCAAGGCAAAGCCCATTCCATTTAAAAATACTTTTTATTTACAGAATCAGAGAATTTTGAGAGTAGGAAATGACTTCATAGACTACCAGGGATGGGTCTTCAAGTTTGGTCCTAAAGGGCCACATGTGGCCTTGAGGCTGCAGGTTCCCCACCCCTACTTAATCCAATTTACGCAGGAAAGGAATCCCCAGTACTCTCCACAGACCTAACAGGTGGCTATCCAGCCTCTGCTTGAAGATCTCCAAGGAGGGGAAAAATAGCCACTCTCAGAGGCAGCCCATTCCTTTTTTGAACAGTTATAATAATTAAGAAAGTTTTTACTGGAAAGACTAAATTGGCTCCTTTGCAGCTTCTACAACTGGTCTTGGTTCTGCTCCCTGGAGCCAAATAAATTGATTTCTCCCTACTGAATAAACTACAGTGGCTCCCTATCACCTCTAGGAACAGATATAAAATCCTTGCTCAAAACCCTTCTTAGCCTGATCCCCTTTACCTTTCTATTCTTCCTTGATTCCCCTCTCCACTTCATCCCTGTCCCCCACTATATACTCTGTGATCTGGTGACACTGGCCCCTTCATTATTCCTTGAATAAGAGACTCTTCCTTACAACTCTGGGCATTTACAGTGACTGTCTTCCATTCCTGGAATGCTCTCCCTTATCTGTGCTTCTTGGTTTCCTTGGTTTCATTCAAGTCTCAGTGGAGACAAAATTCTACCATCTATGGGAAGGCTTTCTTAATCCCCCTTTGTTTTCCTTTTCTCTCTTTTCCTTCCTTTTTCTTCTATCCATGAAGATGTGGCAAGTGTCTGGGGAAATACTCAATGTTGTACATTGCGTTGGTAACGAAATATGAATAGAATCCTCTTTTCCTATACCCTGGGACCATGTAGACACAGACACGAATTTGGTTTTTGATGATAAATAAAAGATCTAGGTTCCATGGCCCTAAGGTACGTGGCAAAAAGCACCTAGCAGGGGTGACTGGAAGTATAAAGTAAAGAAAGAGAAAGATAAAGAGGAGTTTTCACAAGAACAGTGGTAGCTGTGTCTGGGATGGAAGCTGAGCTGGAGTCTTGAAGGAAGGAGCTGGAATGATCGTGATAGTAGCAGTGGCAGCGGCAGCGGCAGCAGCAGCTTAGTATCTGAGGATTCTTGAATTAAAAAAGATATATGGGCACCATAGCAACCTGGTTGGGTTGTCTGGATGAGTGGGGGCTATGGGAACATATCAGGCATGAGGAAGAAGCTCCAGTTGCTCCAGCTTTTCGGGGACCTCCCTACTGATGTCGTATAGTTGTTCTTTGCTATGAGCACCGAGTCTAATTTATGTCCTTAGTTGTTTTTGTAACAAATATATTCAGGTCCAAAATTCCCATTGCTGGTCTTTGTTGCTGGTAGATGAATTGACTTGACTACTCTGGAAATGAATTTAAGTCTGATTGATTACCTGGTTGGGGACTAAATGGGAGCACCTCGAATATAAATTTATTGATAACCCCAAGACTGAACTCAGCCCATTCATTCTCATTTGATACATCAGCTATGTTTTGGTTGGAGTTTTGATCTTTTTTTGTATGGACATATAAGGCTATCTATATTCATAGCCTTGCATGAGTAAGTTATGTTGATTTTTTGGGGTCTAGGTTACATTGCTGTTCTTTGGGTTGAGGGAGATGGGCACAGACTAGATGGGGAATAGATGATCTAGGATGCAAGATGGATGTCTTGTTGGTATAAGCTACAACATGAGAATTGCACAATTGTGTTGTTAACCTGGTAGCAATGACATGGCACTAATTGGGGGCAGAATCCTGAAAGGAACAAGGCATGATATGTATCCCCTGTATCCTTATGGGTCTGCTCTGCTGCTATTTTCTGATTGGCTGAGGCAATAAAGCTTCCTGAATAGACCAGCAGTCAGAGGACAGAGGGAATTTGTATCTCGGGAGACTGGTGATCATCACAATGAAGGTTTCGTAGTGGACTGTAGGCAACTTCTGTTTTGGGGGTGAGTCGCTACCTGTCGTTGGAGCATCTGTTTGGAGGGTGCCTTTGGACTACATAATGTACATATAAGATTTATACACTCCTGTGGACTCTTTGGAAAGATGTGAAGTTCTGGACTAATATTAAAGAAGGAAGACAATGCAAGATATTTCCCAATCCCTAGAGAGATCTTTGGAAAAAAGAGAATTTATAAATTACTCAGTAAACCTATTTTTGACCAGAACTGGCAAAATAAGCTGGAGCCCTTCACGGAGAAGGGGGAAGGGTTTATGGAAGGTTTGGCGCGATTGCTGAGGCTGAGAAGCTCTCCTTGTTGGAGACCGGTCATGAGGTCATATGGTCACAAATCTAGAGAGAGAAGGGACCTTAGAAGTGCAATGTCCGAAAATGTATGAAAATACCTGAAGAAACTGAGGGCCAGGGAGGTTAAATGACCTGAATTAGGTCAGACAGGAAGTAAGTGGCAGAGCTAAAATTCAACCCCAGGTCCTCTGACTCCAAATCTAGTACCTTCCTACTGGAAGATGGGAACCGTGGACTTTGGCCGAGGGGTAAATGATCAATGAAGCAATAGCGCCAAAGTGGGGAAACTATGAACACTTGTGGTTACTCTCTAGGAAGGAATATTAATTTATCTAGAGAGGAAGACTTTGATACCTGTCTGGAGGTAGGTGCATGTGGTAGGGTCCTGATGCAGAGAAACACTAGGAAGCCTGGGTACACTGGTATACCTCCATGTATAATCTGCATCTAGTATAATTTTCAGGAAGTATCTTTTTGTTTTTTGAGGGGAGAAAGCAAGACAATTGGATTTAAGTGACTTATCCAAGGTTACACAGCTAGTTAAGTGTCAAGTGTCTGAGGCCAGATTTGAACTCAAGTCTTCCTGACTTCAGGGCCAGTGCTCTATTCATTGTACTACCTAGCTGCCCCACTTTTTTTTTTTAAATGAGAATGGCATGTAATGGGAGGATGAACATTTGCCATTGTGTCAGGATTACTATCAGTGGTCGTAAGCTCTGTCCTGCTCACTCTGGTGTTATTAGCAGTATCTATCTGGGACTCGGGACAATTTGTCTGACCTGGTATTCATCACTGGAGGTGGTGGCAGGAGTTGAAAAATCAAATGAAGATTAGAAGTCTTTTTTCCTAATCTCAAAAACAATCAGTAGGCCCTTAGAAGGGGTATATAGGTGGCATTCTGGTAAATGTTTAATAACCCACTCTGAAAATGCAGGACACATTTTAAAGCTTAGTCTGCATTATTAACACTTTCTTCATCACTTTCCTAAGTCTTTATAATAAACAAAACAATAAATCAAGCCCTAATTTGTAGCAATTGCCAATTTCTCAGATGTAAATGGTCACGCTGAAAATTTAACAGATGACTCCAGCAAGGCTATATGAACTGGCTTTAGCACACGCTTGGGATCCAGACAATGTTGCCTGATGCTAGGCAGAATGTGCTTGCAGCAAAGGCTGAGGAACTCTGGTTGAGAAATGGGAGCCAGCAGGTCTTGGGAGGTCTACACACCTGCCCGAGTGGTCCTTTTGTTTACCGTGTGCACGGGGCTGTAGGCCAGAGCAACTAAGGCCCTAGGAATGTGGTGACCAGTCTCCAAGCACGTTGATCTAAGCTGTCTTGAAGATTCTAAAAGAGCTAGAACATTTTTTGGGGGTAGTGATGACCGTAGTAGTTGTAGCAGCTAGGTGGAGCAGTGGATAGAGTGCTGCTCCTAGAGTCAGGAAGACCTGAGTTCAAATCCTACCTCGGACACTTTCTAGTTGTATGCTGTAGGCAAGTAACTTAACCCTCTTTGCCTCAGTTTCCTCATCTGTAAAATGAGCTGGAGAAGAAAATGGCAAACCTCTCCAGTATCAGTGCCAAGAAAACCCCAAAAGGGTCATGAAGAGTCAGACATGGCTGAAATGATTGAACAACAACAAAGTGATAGCAACAGTTGTAAAGCTTGGAAGTTTTGAGAGTGTATGGGGAGTAGAGATGGAGGTGACAGCAGAAGTGGCCTCAGGACCACTGGGAGGTAGATGACGGCTATGGAGGCAGTGGATGCTGGATAGAGCTACAAGGAATTCCTGGACCAAGGTGAGGGGTTCCTGGGCTAATCCAGCAATTCAGTCTGGCAATAAGACAGTGGCATTGGTGGAGAAATGGAGTCCTGGGGCCAAGTGAATGAGTTCCTGGATCACCCTGGATCACACAGGGCTAGAACTGAAGAGCAGAAAGGTGCAGAGTCATATTGTTGTTGGTCAGGCTTGTCCAACTCTTTGTGACCTCATTTGGGGTTGGTTTGCCATTCCTTTTCCAGTTCATTTTACAGATGAGGAAACTGAGGCAAACAGGTTAAGTGACTTGCCCAGGGTAGCACAGCTAGAAGGTATCTCATTTGAACTCAGGAAGATGAGTCCTGACTTCAGGCCTGGCACTGCACCTGACTATATGACTGTATGACAGAGGAGCAAATCCCAGCTTGCCCTTCACTGTTTCTGTGGGTTATGAAGATTTTGCAGATGTAGAAGGGGCTGTTAACACTCCACCATGTCTGAGTTCTTTCTCCATTTGAGTGGGAGTCAAGCTCAGTGTGATGCTGTGTCTGGCCCCTGGCGAAGGTAGAGTTCACCGTAGGGATGGGTTTCTTGATAGCTCAAATACAAGTCCTTTATACATTCATCATACCATATTCCCTGCCTTGTTTTTGTGGTGCTTGCAAGGATAACTGAGAACATAGTGACAATCTTGGAAATCAGTCAGACTCAGAAATTTCAGGAAAGCAGACTTGGCATGTGGGGACCTATCATGATGCTATAATTGACAAGTCTCCAAGACTGAAGCCTGTCTATTGGACACATGAGTTAGATAGAGAGTAACTCTGTCTATCTTGCCTGCTCAATGAGAATCTCTTGCCTCTGAGAGGGGGAGGGGTAGATCCAGGTCCTTGTGGCCAAGGGAATACCTGTTACCTAAAGTTTATATAGACCCAGTTATCTGTAAAGACCCAATTTCAGCTTTTATAGTCTGAATTTTGACGACCTAGGAATATATTTTGCATTTGTAATATCGTTCCTGTGGAGCTAAGTTCTCCCTGTAATGTTGTTTCACTCGATGAAAGGTTTTTTGCAGAGACACTTAACACCTTTTTGGGTGTAGCAATGCTCATAGTTAAACTGGTAATGTTTTATAAATTCAAACATTCCCAAATGTACCCAATTAAAGGGACTCACTAATAGACAAAGCAATAATACCTGGAATATTTTCTAACTCTTTCTGTAGAAAGAAATAAAAACTGTGGCCTCCTTAGGGGCTGGTGAGGACTGCAGGGAGTGCTGGGTGTTCCCTTCTGCCCCTAGGCATTCTGGGAAGAAGTCTGGGAAGCAGCAGGGTTAAGTAACCAAGTCAACTTCTCTAAGGGGAATTGTGATGGATTAAGAGGCAAGGCAACTAGAGACAGAGTGGAGCACCCTTCTAAGACTGGACCCAATTGAAGACCTAGGTTTGAGGGTGCGGAAGAGAAAAGACTTTGATGAGCTACCGCCCACTATGCATCATCAAAGTATCCATACCTGCGCACAGAAGTGCTCCATGCATGTTTGTTGATCGAATTATTAGCCAATGAGAACGTTTCTCATTTCTCATCCATTGAGACAAGTTTCATGGAGGGTAATGGATTTAGAAAGCGGCTTGGGACTGGGAGTCGGATGAAGGGGAATTGACCAGGGTTTGAAGGCATATTCTTTCAGCTTTGCTCTTGGAGAAAAGTGTTTGGTGGATGATTTTGTTGGTTGCTGGTTTGGTGTTGCAAAAGGGCACCTTGGGAACTCAGGAGGAGGGCAGACACCATAGCACTGTAATTCATTACATGAAATAAAAGGTATAGATGTGTCATGGTGGCAAAGGGATTACACTAGCTCAGGCACCCAGGTGAATGGGTAACCAAGGGTGTCTAAGACCAGTTGAGGTTCATTGATGTTTCCTCTGAGACTCCATAGACTCCCAGATATACTTGGTATTTCCCTACTACTTCAAAAGAGATTGACTGAAGAAAAATATATTGTAAAGGGTTCTGGATTTACAGTCAGAGGATCTGGATTTGAAACCTGGGCATGATCTTTACCACTTATGTGACCTTGGGAAAGTCATTGTTTGATCTCTGTGGGCTTGTTTCCTTATTTGTAAAACGCAGAGAGCGGATTAGAACTCTAAGGCCCCGGTAAAATCCTGCGAGATAACATCCAGATTCAGTTGCCCTTTTTTGCTTTAAAAAAAAAAAAGACAAGTGCTTTTGTTGTTAGATCACATCAAGCCTTGGGACATTCCCCAGTCAGGTTTCTGGTGAAAGGGGTGAAACCTTTAAACTTTTGCCCCCTACCCCCATCCTCACCCCATTCTAAAGGTGGTCAGAAGGGACAGCTCTGAGTGGGTGGAATGTTCCTGAGCTGGAGTGCACTAGAAAAGCTATAAGGAACAAGATGTTGGAGATTGTGTGGAGGAAGCTGCAAGAGGGAAAGCTGAGGCCTGGAGAGAGTTAGTTGGCCAGGGCCAAATGCTCTGGTGTTCTATAGAAAAGGCTTTAGCTAGAGGAGATACTTTTCCTGAGGGCACGTTCCCTTCTCTCATACTAATTAGCGCTGTCCAAGCTATGTAACAACTGGCCACCCCCACCTCCACTGGGGAGGAGGACAGGAATTAATGTGGCAGCAGATCGGTTGATAGGTGTGGGTGGGCAGCTGGATACTGGGCTGTTGACTGGGTCTGGATTAGACCTGAGAGAGTGATAGATTTTCAGGAAAAAATTAGAATAGCCTGAAGCAAGAAAGGAAAGCATTTTCTTACTCTGGAGGCCCTGTTATTCTTCGCCTTCTATTTTTTTTTATCCTTGAAGCAATTAGCAGAGTGTTTGGCACCTAGTAGGAGTGCAATAAATATTCGTTGATCGATTAGGAAGGCCTTCTGAGAAGAGGCCATCCAGGGTTTTCAAGGCCAGGTATTGATGCATAAAGAAGCAAAAGAGAAGAGGAAAATGTCAATTTCTTTTTTCCTGCAATCACAGAAAATGTGTAAGCAAAAACAAGACCATCTTTAACTGGCAACAATTCAGCTGAAATAGCCTGTTTAAACACAGGAGGCAATATTACTGAAGTCAATGTGGGTATCGACCCTTGTTTAGCGGCTGCCCCAAACAAAATATTGAAAGAGTTTCAAATGAATAAAAATGTATTCCATACATAACCAAATTCCCCCAAACTATTCTTGTATGGGATTTTTAATTTCAGGTCCAATAGCCCCACTCTCTTAATTCTTTCCTCACATTTATTTCCCAATATTATTGAGAGACAGTACACACAGTAGAATGAGCCTTAGAATTGGAGTTACAGGTCCTGGATTCTGACATCAGCTGTACCTCTTCCTGCCTGACTTGAGTAAGTCAACTTCTCAGAACTTCAGTTTCCCTTCCTTTAAAGTTAGGGCTTGGACCCAAACACATCCAAAGTCCCTTCCAGCTCTATTTCTATGACCTCCCAACTATTTAATCATTTGGGACCCTCTCCAAGTTCTCCTTATGCAACTTTCAATGAGATCTAGTCTTTTAGTAAGCTTCTGACCCAAGCTGAGTATAGTCTTTGCACCTCTTACCATGGTCTGCTGAAAATTGCTCCCAGGCCCATGACTGTTGAGGAGTGATTAACTATCTCAAACTACAGGTCCTGAGCCTCCATTTCTGCTGAACCTCTCCTGATCTAGCCAGAACAAAATGTACAATATCTGGGTGAAGCGAAAAACATTATTAAACCTAGAAAGGAAGAGAGCGAGGAATGGGACTGAGCAGCAAGCGCCCTTACCACCCTCATCGGAGACTATTGGCTTCAGGGGCACCAGGAGGGGGAGGTTACAAGTCCATTCTCCTTCCCATCCCTTCACAACTTCAGCACAATGGGAGAAGGATTCTGACAATTTCAGCCACTCCCTGGGTGTTAGCATGTAAGAAGGAGTAGCTTCCCTGCTCCCTTTGTCTTGAAGGACACTTGTATTGTCCATTCTGGCAAATACCACAGGGACGGGGGACCTACTGCTTTGAGGTCACATATGGCCCTCTAGGTCCTCAATTGTGGCCCTTTGACTGAATCCAAATGGATGGGACACATGTGGCCTCGAGGCCGCAGGTTCCCCACCCCTGATCCTAGGTCCTCTGTCTTTCTCTGGGTTTCTAACGGCATCTCCCCATACCATTAATCTTCTGCCGAGGATGGTCAAAGCATTCTGAGGTCATTACTGTTGAGGATGTCTATCACCAACATGAACTAGCCACTATTGAAGGGAATTGACTGCTGCTTCTGGCATTTGCATGGATGAGATGGCTACCCCTTTTCTTTTGTTTGCTCCATCTCTATCACTTTGGTTTCTAGCCTCATCCTACCCAAACTGAGGTTCCTATCTTCTTATGAACCTGGTGGAAGGGGTACTGAAAGCTATTCAGCTTATGGGCCTCTGAGAGATGTAGTTCTCCCCAGACCATGAGGGTATATGCCTCCTTAACGTGAGTTCAAGCATACCTTGGAGATAGTACAGGTTTAGTTCCAGGCTACTACCATAAAGTGAATATTGTAATAAAGAGAGTCACATGAATTTTTTGCTTTCCCAGGGCATATAAAAGTCATGTTTACACTATGCTGTAGTCTATTAAGTGTGCAATAGTATTGTGTCTTTAAAATGTACTTATCATAATTAAAAAATACTTTTTTTTTGCTAAAAAAGTGCTAACCATCATCTAAGCCTTTAGTGAATAGTAGCCTTTTTGCTGGTTAGGGGTCTTGTCTCCGTGTTGATGACTGCTGACTGATCAGGGTGGTGGTTGCTGAATGTCGGGTGACTGTGGAAATTTCTTAAAGTAAGACAGCTGTGAAGTTTGCCCCAGCAACTGACTCTTCCTTTCACTCGAACACTTCGAGGCCATTGTAGGATTATTAATTGGCTTAATTTTAATACTGTTGTGTCTCAGGGGATATGGAGACCCAATGAGAGGGAGAGAGGTGGGGGAATGGCCAGTCGGTGGAGCAGTCAGAACACACACAACATTTATTGATTAATTATATAGCACAGTTTGTGATACCCCAAATGAATTATAATAGTAACATCACAGATCACTGTAACAGATAAAATAATAATGAAAAAGTTGAAATATGGTGAGAATTACCAAAATGTGACACAAAGACAAAATGTGAGCATGTTCTGTTGGAAAAAATGACTCCGATAGACTTGCTTGATGCAGGTTTACAACAAACCTTCAATGTGCAAAACCCACAATTTCTGTGGAGCACAACAAAGCAAAGTGCGCTTGTGTCCTGGGGAGGTCCCACTAGGGGTAACAAGGTGTAGTGGAAAGAGCAACATCTGTAGAGTCAGAACAGCTGGATTTGAGTCCTACCTGGAGACCCTTGCTGTGAGATTTGGGGCAAGGAATACTTAATCTTTCTGAGTCTTATTTACTCATATGAAAAATGAGACTAATAAGATTTATACTCCCAATCTCACAAGGATGCTGTAAGGATCAAATGAGAATGTATATAACAAGTTTTGTAAGCATAAAGCACTTTATAAATGTCAGCTTTGATTATTCTCCCTTTCGATTCTGCATTTGCATCCTGATATTCTTTTGGCTTTTAAAACTAGAGTAGGACCTTGCTGTCTCCAAGACAGCTTGTTACTCATGCTGATCCCTTGACTGCTTTTCTTGGCTATTTTTGCACCGAGCGGATTCTTCATCACATTGTATCTGTGCAATTGTGTTTTCCCTGACAGATGTACTCCTCTGCCCTTATCCATGTGAAATTTCATTCTGTTTGTTTTGACCAACTCTCTTTGTAGTCATAGGTGAGTGAGAGCATTTGTGGAGGGATCAAATGTCATACTTTGTAGAGCAGCGAAAAGCCAGCAAGAAATTTTTATTTAAAAATGACATTGTGCATTTGGTCAGAAGCATGCTGAAGCCTTTCCCTCTCCCTTTCTCTCCCCTTCCTCCAACCACCCTGGCCCCCAAAGCATTCAGGCACAGGAGGCAGAGTATCAGCCCTGATGGATCGGTAGTTTGATATGAAATAACAAATTCTAACGAGAACAAAATGACGGATGATAGCTGCTAGGCAGCCTTCCAAATGTACCATACTTTTTATTCCAACAGTAAGGGGGCTTGCCTCCTAAGCACTCCAGTTGTATCTTTGAGACCTCTTGGCAAAGGCATTTCAGGGTGCTTGTGTGCTAGTGCTAATGAGTTAGATAACTCTGGTGATTAAAAAAATATGAATATGTTTTGCATGACTTCATACACATAATGGATATTGTATCTCTTCTATGGATGGGGGACAGGGAAGGAAGGGAGAGAATTCAGAATTGAAAATAAAAATAAAAAATATATGCATATGTGTATATTTGTTTATATATGCATACAGCTTTTGTTTCTTTGGGCTTCTTTTCAAGGTTAATAACTTCTACGAGGAAGTAAAATGTAATTGGTGTTCCTTTCTGTTTGACATTTAAAGTTCTTTAGAATCTGACCCCATCCTGCTTTTCTTGTGTTCTTACTCAGTGCACCCATCCACATACTCCAAGGTCCAGCCACGTTGACCTACTGGCTGTACGATAGTCCTTCTTCTGTCTCCTTGCCTTTCCACTGGCTGTCTGCTAGACCTAGAATGCTCTCCTCATGGCTGCCTCTTGGAATCCCTGGCTTCCTTGAAGACTTCAAGTATCGAGTTCCATATGAGGCTTTTCCAGGTCCTCCAGCAAATGTTAGTCCCTTTCACAAGGTTTCAGGTCTTTGCTTTGCATATGATTAGCTTTTATCTATGTCCACACTGTCTCCCCACTATAATGTAAGCTACTGGAAAGCAGAGACTGTTTGATTTTTGTCTTTATATATCTATATTTTGTTCCATCACTTCAATTGCATTCAGGCCTTTGTGACCCCATTTGGGGTTTTCTTGGCTAAGCTACTGGAATGATTTGCCATTTCCTTTCCCAACTCATTTTACAGATGGAGAACTGAGGCAAGCAGGGTTAAGTGACTTGCCCAGGGTCACACAGCTGGTAAGCGTTTGAGCCAAATTTGAACTCAGAAATGAGTCCTCCTGGTTTCAGGTCTGGCAATCTGTGCCACCTAGATGCCCATCTAATTATATAGTAGGAGCTTAATAACTTCTTGACTTACTGATCCTTTAGTTTTCAGTCCTGAATGATATAACTGGATAGCTCTCAACAGTTTCCTTTTCCTAATTATTTAAATTTGTTACTTTTGTTGCTATTTTTCAAAACATTTTCCATTTCTTTAAATGTTTCTAAGAAGTATGGTGGCCTGGCAGGTAGAGTATTGGGTTTGGAGTCAGGAAGACCTGTGTTCAAATCTGCCCTGGCCTCTGTGTGCCTCAGTCCCTGCCTGGGATTTAACTACTAAGTCATGGATATATTGTTAATCTGCATTTGTGGAGGTGGTTCCCACAATGGGCATTCCTCATACTGAAGTAGTATTTAGGTCTGTGAAAAAAGCATTTTCTTTTCTGAAACATCATCCATCCCTTTTCTTGCTGCCCCCCTCTCCCAACTGTCTTTTTTTGGTCACTGTATTATTATTATTAGTCCTATCTAATGTATTTATTACATCAATTCATTTACATTGATCCCTCTCTGGCTCTTTTTTTTTTTGAACTGACAGCTAGGCAGCACATTGGAGAGAACACTGGGCTTGGAATCAGGAAGACTAATCTTTATGAATTCAAATTTGGCCTCATACACTTAATAACTGTGTGACCCTAGGCAAGTCACTTAACCCTGTTCGCCTCAGTTTCCAGTAAACTGTAAAATGAGCTGGAGAAGGAAATGGCAAACCACTCTGCCATCTTTGCCAAGGAAACTCCAGATGTGGTTATAAAGAGTGGACACAACTGAGAATACGAAAAGCAAAGCAAAACAGAAAAACCTAAGCAACAACTGGCTTTTTAAAATGTGCTCATTCTTTTGTTTTGCCTACACCATGAACTTAAGTTTTGAAGTAATTTTCTCTAAGATTAATCTTAGGTCAGGCAAGGGGTAAGAATTGAAGGGATTGAACAAAAAATACTCTTCCTCTCACTATTTACTACCCACCCTTTCTCCAATTTACCAAAACTCGTCCTCATTTGTACACTCCTTCCAACCCCCTACATTTCTGTTGGTCCTGATGACCACCTCAGCCTTCTGGGACTCGTAAAGGTCATTAAGAAGATGATAAGGGAAGAAGGGAGACCGGGACTGGACCACGATGTAGTCCAAGAAAACTAGAAATCAGAGCCAGGGGATCTGTCATTCAAATAGAAGCACTCATTTAAACTGTGCCCAATTTCACTTTAGACATATGAGGAAACATAAATTATGGAAAAATTCTTGTTTGTAGGAGAGTGTTGATAATTATCATCTTGTTACTGGAAACTGAGGGCAGCTGGATTACGCAGTGGATAAGAGCACCTGGCCTGGAGTCAGGAAGACCGGAGTTCAAATATGGCCTCTTATTTGTGTGGCTCTGGGCAAGTCACTGCAACCTGGTTGCCTCAGTTTCCTCATCTGTAAAATGAAGGTAACCGCACCAGTATCTTTGCCAAGAAAACCCCAAATGGGGGCACAGAGAGTCAGACATGACTGAAATGAATGAACAACACCAGTAATACTGGAAACCCAAAGCAGCATGTTGCTAAGGAGAAGGGCTGGATGTGATATCAGAGGATCTGGGTTTGAATCCCAGCTCTGCAATTTACTACCTATGTGACCTTTGCTAAGTCACTTAACGTTTCTTGGCCCACGTGTTCTCATGTGTACATTGGGGGGCTTTGACAAGACGACCTCTCAAGTCCTGTCTAGTGCCAGATCTGAGATTCTGTTAAGGGATCCACAGAGTCAGGACCAAGGACTTAGCTCCACTCTCAGATTAACTCAGAAAGTGTTTATTGTCCTCACTCAGTGCCCAGCACTGCCCTGGGTACAGTAAATTTCATGTCTTGCAAGGGATATGCCGCCACTGTACTCATAATATCTGTTCTTTTTTATTGAACAAAGAACTGCAATATACCACAAGCTAAATGAAAACCAATACTCTGAGCACTAGAAGGATCTTCACCAATTCTCTGTTATTTCATCTTCTAGCTTTTCTCCCAGGAATCAAGGACAAGAACAGGTATTTAGTGAGTTCTTACTATGTACATGGCACTATTCAAATGCTGTGGGGGATACAAAGGAAGTATCAGACCCTTCCCTGGCTCTAAGACAATGGTTCTCAACCTTCCTAATGCAGTGACCCTTTAATACTCATATGTGGGCATATCTGCATGTGGGAGGACCCGCCTGGAGACGGTAGAGAAGCGGTGTCTTGGTTCCTAAGACCATCAGAAATATGTGTTTTCCCATGGTCTTAGGCAACCCCTGTGAAAGGGTTGTTTGACCCCCAAAGAGGTCGTGACCCACAGATTGAGAACCACTGCCCTAGGAGGTCATTCAGTCTAGTTGAGGAGTAAATAATGTCTGAGGTGTGAAATAGTTAACAGTAAAAGGCAGTGTTTGATTAAGCATTATAATGTACAAAATTAGAAAAAAACCCCAAACCAAGATCTGTGGGAGAGAACCCTATGGGCTGAAATGCTCTCAGAAGAGAGTTTCATGACGGAAGTAACCTGGAAGCTGGGTCCTATAAAATGGATAGGATTTGTGTAAATATGAGACAGCTAGGTGGCATAGTAGATCAAAGATTGATGTTGGACCCAGGAAGACCTGAGTTCAAATCCTGATTTAAAAACTTACTTTCTCTTTGACCTTAAATTTTCAGCTTCAGTTTTCTCATCTATAAAATGTGGTGAATGGAGAGAGAATAATCCTATTTACTTCATAGTATTGTTGTGAGGCTCAAGTGAGATAGTATATGTTTAGTGCTTTCCAAACCATAAGGCGCTATATAGAAAATATTTCTTATTAGTATTAATAAGAAGAAAGACTTGTGAAGACCCCTTGGGGAATATGAGCCCAAGCAGAGAAGTAAGAATGAACATGGAGTGTGAGGAGCCCTGCTTCACTGGAGTGGACTGTACATTAATGTAAAATGTTTGGATAAAATGATGGAGGGCTTCCAAGGCAAGTCTTGGATTTCATCCTGAGGAAATTGGGAAACCACTGAAGATTTGGTTTTGGAATGAATATAAACATTCTCAGAATAGTTAGGAGACTGGCTTGGCTAGGCCCTGATCTTTCCCTTGTTCATTCTTTGATGTTCCTACACTCTTTCTCTTCTTTGTCTTCTCTCACCGTCTGTCTTACATTGTTTAAGTCTTAGAAGTGTAGCATTTGAGCAAATACCAAATGAGGGTCTAGAGACACTCCTTTATAATGACCTGGTTTCTTAAAGCAACCTTGGATAAGGCACTTCAAGGATACACATGGAAGTTCTATAGACAGATGGCCAATGGCATTTTTCTTTTTACTTTGTAGTAATCAGGAGGAGCCTGATCAACCTAATAAAATTGATTTTGCCTTTGAGTATATCTCCTTATGGAAGCGATGGGCATTCCCACTGACATCATGTTTGGGACTTTGAATATGTGTCTTTGTTGATGTAGGCATCTCTACTGATAGCACACTGAGATCAGTGACAGTTGCCGTATCTGTTATGAGGTGGGTGGGTGGGGGATCATTGGTCTGGGTAGGGCTGCTCATCTACCTGTAGCTCCAAGAAGCTGCAGTTGCCTCCCAGTAAAACTGTCTTAGCAGACAAACTAAACCAGGTTGAGGTTAACCAGCAGATCTCAAAACCATCAGTGAGTTAGGAGGATGTCTAATCCAAGGGTGTGAAGACTTCACCTGGCAAAATGGGTGGATGAGAGCAATTTGTTTTAAAGGCTATGAGGGTAGTAGAAGCAGGTGCCATGGAGTGCTTGTGTGCTTGGACAATGGAGATGCCAAGAGCACCTACTGCACCCTGGGCCATCACTAGTCATCCTGACTTTTGCGCTACCACTGGACTTTGATGGCTCTGGAAGAGAGAGTGAGAATGGTGACTTTGTAAGACTCTGCCTCACTTAAATCCAATTCACACACAAGTCATCCATCACCCATCATCCACTATGTTACTATTTAACTCAGCCACAAACACCTTATACCTTGACCCCAACATTGTGATGCCATTGATCTTCAAGTACAAAGGACGAGCAATGATTGCACATTGGCACCACATGGGAATGCCTGACCCTTGGATTTGACTTATGAAAGTGAACCTAGAGACCAGAGAAACAGAATGAGAACTCTGATAACATACAAGGATAGCTGAATACAGGGAGAATCTAAGGAAGGACAGAGGTCAAGGCGGAGACAGGGACTACAGCTTGAGAGAAGACTTGAATCCCAGGGGGAGAGGAAGTCTATTTATCTAAAAACCTTCCCTGGGAAAGTTCTCAGTCCCAGATAGATCAATTATGAAGAAACGATGGTAGAAGCTCTTGGCTTAAAGATGTAGAATTCACCAAAGGAAAACCACTTTATCCCAGTAAATGAGGGGAATCATATGATCCTTGAGGTGGTAACAACTGGACAGTAATAGAGTTCTTAGATCCAATCTTTCCTAGAGAGAAGAGGAGTAGCCATGTGACCTATGGAGCTGAAGGATCAGTAAGGGTGGAGATGTGATGTAGAGAGCAAAAGTGAATCTTGTCCTCCGTTACTTTGAGCTATTCAGACTGTGCAGGTCAGATGGTTTGACTCTGTAGTAATCCCAAGTATGTTTCTCTGCTGGGGCGGGGAGGGGAGGAAGAATAGTGATAGGGCCTTGGGGGGAAAGTAGGACTCCACAGAGAGAGAGCAGTGACTTTTGGCAATCTATGGGCTCCTGTGAGTCCTTTTAAAATATTTTCTGAGCGATAGATTAAAGATTGTTGCACATGTTATGTATCTTGTTATCAAAAGTGTTAATATCTTGCTTTTATTTAGATTTCTTTACAACAACCTTAGGAAGCAGAGAGTGCTTGGAATTGCTTTACCTGCAACTTCCCTTGGCAATCTGGTTTTATTTATAGCAAGAATGTCAAGAATGATAGAATTCAGTATCTCTAATAGGATGATCACTTAGTCACTGGACAAGGATTTCACATTTTGAGCACTAAGAGCTAAATTAACGTTTGTAGATAGTTCATAGTGCTTGATGGTGCTTTCATCCTTGACAGTTTCTCCTATTATTCTAGGTGCATTGATTTTGTTCATGCAAGAACTTTTAAATTTTATATGACTGATTGATTTTATCCTTTGTGATCACATTTATGCTCTATTTAGTTAAAAAAAAAATCTCCTTAGCCATTTTTGTGAAATGTTCCTTATTTCCATTTGACTTTTTTCTTTTTCTTTTGTAAATGATGCTCCTTTTTGTATTAAAGTTGATTATTTGGAACTTACTACGGTATATGCTTTAAGACGATGGTTTAAACCTTTTTTTTTTTCTGAATTGCTTTCTAGTTTTTCCAGCAATTTTTATTGAACCGGGAGCTCTTCCCCATATCTGAGTTTGTGTTGGGGTTCTTTGCTTAATTGTTTGTAGGTCTTAACCCTTTTCCTGAGGAAAATATTTGTGATGTATGGAGGGAGATTTTTACATAACCTACTAGCCTCTGACTTCTTTTGTATTTTTTTTCCTGCTCTTGAGCTAGGTTTCCCAACACATTTTCACTGTATATTTACATTTGCACCGAAGTTACCAAGTATTAGCATATATTTATTTAATTTGGAGATTCTCAGAAAGCACTTCAAAGAATTTTTCTTCCTTCTTATCCTTGCAACACAATTTGGCACATATGCTGAAATTATCTTCATGGTGGTCGTTTTTACAAATGCGTGTCATGAATTAATCAATCAAAGGGTTTTTTAAAATGCCTACTATGTGTGAGACAGTGTCCTAAGCAATCTTTTCATCACATATCTCTGCTAAGTGTCTGATAATCAAGATATATAGGACACTGGAGCAAATATAGGACTAAAAGCCACTTTCCAATAAGTTTTCAGAGGAGGAGGACAGTCTCAGAAGAAGAGATGAAACCCTCTCACCAAACATATGAAATACCAAGTATTAATGATAAGAATACTAGTATGAGGTGACCCAGAAAATGGTGGTTTTGTTTGTTTGTTTTGCCTTTGGACGCACGACAAAACTAACTGTGCCTACCTCCTTCTTTGCCTTTCCTGTGACTCTTCCATCCATTTTCCTACAACTTTTTTTTTTTTAATATTCTACATTTATTTAAAATAAAGATATCCGGAATGATATAATTTACTTCTCTAATAGTACGATCACTTGCTGGTCACTGGACAAGGATTGCACATTTAGAGCACCAAGAGCTAAGTTAAATTGTATAGATGGCATAAAAATGGTCTGATTATAAGCACTGGATGCCTCCTTTACAGTCATTCTGTTACAGTTACTGTTACTGTTGCTGTGGAGGTGGGAGGGGGCCCCACAGGGCTGGGAGTTCTTTTATATTTTTCTTCATTTAATGGGTTACCATGTACAAATAATTAATTGAGACAATGGACAACCTCATTGAAATGGGCCTTTTCATACTCAGACAGGTTCTTGCAAAGAAAACAATCTGTTTCTAGGGCTGTCCAGGACCACAGTGTCACAGACTCAGAGCCAGAAGGAACATTAATGGCATTGACTTTGACTCTTTAAATTTATAGATGAGTAAAATGATACTGTCAGAGGTTAAGTGACTTGCCTAGGGTTGTATCACTAGTGTCTGAAGCAGAATTTGAATTCAGGGCTCTCTGACACCAAGTTCATCCCCCTAAACCTTTACCTCCTCTACTCACAACCTTTGTAATGTGGTAGGAACTCTCAGAGTTTACATTCCACTGGTCTCTGTTTTTATAACCTGGAATCACCTTTGTGCCGTATTAAGATCTTAGATTATGATTTAGTGAATAGGAACGATGAGAAGGACCCCCATCTCATTCCTGGGAGATCTCAGATCTCTGCAAACCATCACTATGAATTTCTTATGACAAAGGGAAGTACATTTGGGACCTGGCCTTCACCTTCTCTTATCCCTTCTCCTTTCTTCGCTCCTTCCTGTCCCCTTCTCTGTTCTTTCCCCCATCTCCTTCTCCTTTCCTCTTCTTTTCTTTCCTGCTCCTCTTTTTCTTCCTTTCCTTTTGCTCTTCCCATTCCCTCCTTCTCATCCCCCTTTTAATTGCCATTGTCTCCAGGGCCAGCTTCATTGATTTGGAATCATTGGAGCCATTGATTCCCAGCCATCCTCAGAAATAGTCAAATCCATCCCCTCTCTGAAACATGAATTCACTCTACAATATCCCTAAATAGCCACCCGGGGTCTGCTTGAAGACTTTCAGTGATTGAATTGCAATTCCACTTTTGGTGGTGCAGTGGATAGAACACTGGGCCTGGAGTGAGGAAGCACTGAGTTCAAATCTGGCTTCAGATGCTTACTAGCTGTTTCTCTCCCAGACTCAGTTTGTTCACCTGTAAAATGGGGACAATAGCACCTACCTCCCAGCGTCATTGTGAGGATAATATGAGATAATATTTATAAAATGCTTCATTGACCTTAAAGAGCTATAAAACGCTAGCCTTATTATCATTATTATTTTATTATTTACAATAACAGCAATAGTAATAAGTTACTCTGATCTCTACCCACTGACCCTAGTTCTGCCCTCTGAGAGTTCTTACCATGTTAGAAAGGTTTTGAGTAGAGGGAGGTGAAGGTTTACAGGGATTAACCTGGTGTCAGGAAGCTCTGATTTCAAATCCTGCTTTAAACACTAGTGATATAACCCTGGGGAATTCACTTAACCTTTGACAATATCATTTTACCCATCTGCTAAATTAGAGAGTTGGAGTTAATGGTCATTAATGTTCCTTCAGGTTCTATGTCTATGATATTATTCTTCCCAGGTAGTCCTGGAAACAGATTATCTGTTTTACAAGCAAGAAGTCCTGCAACATGACCACCCTTCAAATATTTGAACGCAATGATCACATACCTACGTAAGCCTTCATATGACCTGGCTTCAAACCTCCTTGCCATTCTGTTTGCTGGTCCCCTTGATCCCAACCTCCACCCCAGGTTCCAGTTTCTCAACATCTTTCCAATATTGGCACCCAGAACTAGACCCAATATCCCAGATGTGATTGGAGGAAAGCATAGCACAGCACAGGATCATCAGTTCCCTCTTCTATGCATCTAACCTTCTTTCCTACAGAAAGACATTCTATAATCACAACCTCATGGCTTCTCACCTGGCAACGTCTGCATCTCCACAGCTTCCTCCTTGCCCTGGGGACTCTGAAATTCGGCCGCAATGTTCCCAGAAGTTTTCCTGTTCGGATCTCTCTCAGGAGGCGATGGGGACCTTATTTCAGCATCTACTTTCCCCTCTGGTTCTAGAATATTGTGGCAATTGCCTTGAGAATGTCTTGAAAGATGATGTCTAGGCTCTTTTTTAATCACGGCTTTCATGTAGTCCAGTCATTTTAAAATTGTCTCCCTTGGATCTATTTTCCAAGTCAGTAGTTTTTTTTCAATGAGATATTTCATATGGTAGTCTATTTTTTCAATCTTTTGGTTTTGTTTCATGATTTCTTGATTTCTTATAAGGTCATTAGCTCCCATTGTTCCATTCTAATTTTTAGGGAATTATTTTCTTCAGTGAGCTTTCGAACCTCCTTTTCCATTTGACCAATTCAACTTTTTAAGGCATTCTTCTCCTCCCTGGCTTTTTGGATCTCTTTTGCCATTTGGGTTAGTCTGTTTTTAAGGTGTTATTTTCTTCAGCATTGTTTTTTTTATCTCCTAAACTGTTGACTCTTTTTTCATGATTTTCTTGCATCACTCTCATTTCTTCTCCCAATTTTTCCTCTACTTCTCTTACTTGATT
Source organism: Pseudochirops cupreus (assembly GCA_028627135.1). Lineage (NCBI taxonomy): Eukaryota > Metazoa > Chordata > Mammalia > Diprotodontia > Pseudocheiridae > Pseudochirops > Pseudochirops cupreus. The sequence goes on along the minus strand of CM053582.1, from coordinate 348,421,959 downwards.
TTCAAAATCTTTTTGAACTCTTCCATGGCCTGTGGCCAATTCATATTTTTCTTGAAGGCTTTGGATGTAGGAGATTTGACTTTGTTGTCTTCTTCTGATTGTATGTTTTGGTCTTCCTTGATGTCAGAATAAGATTCTATAGTCTGATTTTTTCCCCACTGCTTGATCATTTTTCCAGCCAATTACTTGACTTTTTAGCTCTTTGTTAAGGTAGGTCTCTGCTCCTGCTGTGGAGGGTATACTGTCCTAAGCTTCAGGGGTTTTGTGCAGCTGTTTTCAGAGATATTTCTAGGGACCTGTAAATTTTCAGTTCTTCCAAGGTTGTATGATAGAAGGAGAGGTGTTTACTCTTCTCCTGGTCTGTGCTCTCATCTGCGTGTGACCACAAGCACTCTTTTCTGCCTTGAAACTGTGAGGAGGATTCCCGCTCCACCATGTCAGTGCTCCTCCTTGCCCCGGGACTGCCAACCAGGACTGAGACCCATATCCAAGCATGGGCAAAGCAAGAGAATCCTGCCTCAGTGCCACCAAAGAGATCCCTATAATCTGCCTTTGATCAGCTGCTGTATTTCCCCACTGTCTGTGAGCTGAAAGCTCCACAAGCAGCCACGGCCACTGCCACCACTGCCCTAGCTGTGGGCTGGGCTGGGGCCAGGCTGGACCTTGTTCCTCTCTTACCCAGGTCTGATAGACCTTTCCTACTGACCTTCTAAGTTGTCTTTGGCGTTTGTGGGTTGAGAAGTCTGGAAACTGTCACAGCTGTCAGTGATTTGTCCCCTGAGGCTTGCTCTGGCCCAGTCTATACTGGCGTGGCCCATGCCGGACTGTGCCCTTTTCTCAGGGTGGTCCAACAGACCTTTCTTGTCAACCTTCCGGGTTGTCTTGGGCTGGAAATTTGTTTCACTCTGTGATTTTGTGGGTTCTGGTGCTCTAGAATTTGTTTAGAGTCATTTTTATAGGTATTTGGAGGGGTTTGGGGGAGATCTCAAGCAAGTCCCTGCTTTTGTATATCACAGACATAGAGCTGAAAAGGGCCTTAGAGTACAACCTGTCATGCAGCAGGTGCAGAACCTGAGTCCCGAGCGGATTAAGTGACCTGCCTACTGTAGTCCCGTAGGTAAGAAGTGATAGAGACAGGATTCAAACCCAGGCCATCTACATCTAAATCCAAATGCTATCCCCTGAGTCATTCTGTTTTTCTATCTTTAACACTGATTTCTTTCTTTTTTTTAATCCACAAAATAGAAATATTTATTTAGTGAAAAATTAAGTTGCATTTTTAGAGTGAAAGGTCCAAACCTCCAGTGGGTGGTGACGTACCTGGGGAACAAGCAGATATAATTTTCAAACCTTGCCCAAGGTGGACAAATGCTTTTTAGGACTGGCCATCCTTTTTTTGTAACATGGGCCCAGAGCTGTACCCAGCATGAGGGGGAAAATGTAGAGGGTGCTAATACTATTTCTATTTTGTCTGTAGGTGGGAACAACTGAGTTTATTACCTGGTAGGCAAATATAATTAGTTAAAATAGGAAGCTACTAGATAGAGGCACTTTCTTCCTCTCTCCTAGCCCTCATGCACCCAAAGTATGCAGCCACATTCCATGTAGGCTCCTCTATGGCCTGCCTCCCTGCCTCTTGTTTCTTTTTTTTTTCTTTTTAGAGGGGGGAGTTCAGGGCAATTGAGGTTAAAGGACTTGCCCAAGGTCACACAGATGGTAAGGGTTAAGTGTTAAGTGTCTCAGGCTGGATTTGAACTGAGGTCCTTGTGACTCCAGGGCTGGTGCTCTATTCATTGAGCCACCTAACTGTGCTACCCCCTCCACCCCTTGTTTCTTTACCTAGCTAGTCTCTTACTAAGAGAACTTGTATATTTTAGGCTCTCCATCTTTTCCCTGGAGGGCAGGAGTCCAGAATCTCTTTCCCACAGAGCTTTGGGTCTCAAATCCTGAGGTCTCTCCCTGAGCTTTCCCATTTCAAAGCTCAACTGAATTTGCCATACTCATTGTATGAGGGAGGTTGTGTGCTTCTTGTTCTTGAACAAGGCTCATTAGTTACAACTTTGGAGCAGTTTAGTGAAACTCAGAAAAAGTGTTGGTAGGTCACTAGTCTAATGACTCTCAAGATTAGATTTTAATTTGTGCGAAATTTCCAATTTTATATGTTATATGGGAAATGCCAACATGGAACCAAAAATATAACTTCTAACATCTTGAACTAAATTAATTATGCTAAACCTAACAGGAAGGAGAAAGAGTAGAATCTATGAATATTTTCAAAAGACTTAAGCCTTAGCAAAACATTAATATAAATTAATATGCCATAAATAACTGGTATCTAGCATGTATTTATCTATCTACTATCTGTTTCTCTCTCTATATTATATGACATATGTATGATATGTAACAGATAGTAATTATACATGTACATTATATATATATATTCAATATGATTTTTGTGCCCATGTCAATAGGACCATTTGATGTGAGTTTCACAATTGAAAAAGTGTATGACATAAAGACTTAAAAAGGCAGGCTCGAGCAATAGCCCAGCAGAACCAGCATGGAAAATGAAGCCATCATACCATAAAGACATGACCCTTCCTTCAGCAATATTGGAGGCCACCTCTCAATATTTTTCAAGTATCTATGTACTGCTAAAAAGTGCATAGATATTTGCCTAGCTTTCTGTTGGGGGATGTCTCTTCGTTAGTCATAAATAACATCTTTGTAGCCCGTTATTGTGGACCATGGGTCACGAGTTGGCCACCCACAGACAAAATAATTTTCAGTTCTATACTTCTGTGAATTGGGACTTGGTCTTCCCTAAAGACAAAATGATGGACTAGGTAACCAGTTTAAGTTCTGTGATTCTCACATTTCTTCCCCAACTAGTTTAGCCGTACAGACTGTGCAGTAGGTCAAAGGAATGGGTTGTATTCCTGTGCCTCTCATTAAATGTCCTTTTTATGGTGTGAACAATTAATTGCTGTTATCATTGAGACTCCTAGCAACCAACTTCCATCCCACTGACGCTACCAAGGAGGCTGCTTTCCTGGGCTGATGAAGAAGAACAACGTGTGAAGAATCTTTTAGCAATTAGCATGGCTGGCCAGACTTTCTCAGGAGGATACAAAGCATCACACTCCAAGAACAAGAACCCAGCCCCTCAACACCAAAGAGAACCATTTGATGTCTTCAATATTTAATAAGTGAACTGAAGCGCTAATGAGGTGAAGACAATATACACAGATGAAATTTCCGGAGGGATTAGTGGGGCCAAACCTCCTCAAGAGACATCATGTACCGATATTATTTAACTGTGGGCTTCTCTCTTCCAATTGTGGGGAGTTCACTGTTCTGTCTTTTCTTTTCTTTTTTTTTTTTGAAACCTATGTAGGGCATGCCATCAGAAGCTGTTAGCTCTTCCCATCCCAGGGGGAGATGTTGTGGAGAATGGGATGATGCTGCAGAATGAGAATTTTGCAGGGAATGTTAGGGCTGTTAACATATGGTAGTAATTCTCACTGTGTGGGCTGTAACACTTATGGGGTGAGAAATAGCAACAAGGTCATGGAATCTGAGGGTTGTAGGGTAGAAGATTAGGCTGAGGAAATTGCTGTAGATCTGACAGGTGGTCTGGGATATGGGGTCATGGAGAGTAAGCCACGTCTATGGTGGTGGGGTAATGAGAACGTAGCGAATGGAATAAAAGTAAAAACTCCTCAGGTGACATTCCAGAAATCTGAACAGAATTGTAATAAAGTACCAAAGACTCAGTGACCTGGGCTGGGAGCCTGGGACCCTCGCCTTACTTCCCTGGCCACAAGTTGAAGTTTTTGCTAAGCTTAGCTAATGTGGAGGGGGGAAAGCGCAGACCCTGCAAATGTCCCAGACTTGTTTCCACTGACCACCATCTGACCTGTACAAACATAAAACTGGAAATCCCATTGTGGAGCTCTGGGCAGGTCACCATGTCCTAAAATCCCCACAATTCATAAAATATTGTCGGCTTTCATATCTATGTTGGTACTGGTGACATATTTTGTCTGTTTTCATGTCCACTAGACATGTACCTTCTGCTTTTTGATATTACTGACATTTCATCTGCAAATGCCAGCAGATTTTTACGGTCAAGATTGTGCACCTCAGTTCCTAATTAATGGGAACAGGACAGAACAAGGGAGGGGGGAAAAGGGGTGGTCATTTGGGTATATAACCAAGCTTTTCATTTTGTATTTTGCCTCTCCTACTAGACTGCCTCTAGTAGTGAGACCCCCCCTTCTTGCAAGAAGAAATAATTAAATAAATCCTTCCTGTCTCTACTTGGAGATATCTCTGCCTATTTTATTTGGGCGAGGGTCGTCTTTGTCCCACACAAGAGTGCACAAAGTCCTCCTATACTATTGGGTCATAGAAAAATTGATTTAGAGCTGGAAGAGAAATGAAAGATTATCCTATTCCAGTCATCTATTTTTTTAATGGATGAGGAAACTGAGGCCTGAGGAGACTAAGTGACTTGCCCAGGGTTACACAGGTGTTAAGCAGTGGAGGTATGTTTAGAGTATTTTCTGCTCCTCTCTAAGTGCTGGGAGTGCCAGGGTCAGATGATTCCAGCCTGGCAGCTTTACTCTGAGAGGCGGCAATAGTGCATGGATAAATCTGGAAGTACGGACTAGTGACACTATGGAATAGTGACAGATGGCTCACTTGATTACCAGTAACATTGTTCTCCCTTGACTCTTCTTCATTGATTTTTAACCCTTTCCTACATTATATTCCCTGCCTTTACTCTACTATCCTTGCCCTAGCTCTCCGTTGTCTTTTTCTTTTGTTCTAATCAATAGCTTCCAATTATTAATGGAACTAGTTAGTGTATAAATCCCAAATAACCATAATGTGGCAGCATAGGGTATAGAGAGCAGATTGTAGATTCAGGAAGACCTAGGTTAAAGTGTGAGCTTTGACACACAATGGCTGCGTGATTCTGGAAAAGTCCAGACCTCTCAGGGCCCCACACAACTCTCTCTAAGACAACAAACTGAAGAGAAGGTGCCGATTTGTATTGATGAGAGGGTATTTTCCACAAGGAACTCCTCATACCGATGAAATCACTTACCTAGGTAAAATATTATTATTAATATGCCATCATAAACTATGAATACTTATTATCAATAAAGATAAGTAGGGAGTATTAACAATTACATATTACTAATCATATAGATGGTGTTGACTATTACTGCCAAGGCGTCATGATTTATGATGCATCTTCTTAATAGCTTTCATTCATACAGTGCTTCATATTCCAAAGCACTCCAGGAAATATCAATTAACCAATAAACATTTATTAAGCATCTACCATGTGCAAGGCACTGTGTGAAGCAGTGGGGGTACAAAAGAGGCAAAAACCCAGTCTCTGCCCTCAAGGAGCTTACAATCTAGGGAGGGAGACGTCATGCCAACAAATATGAAAAAAGCGAGCTCTATACAGGGTAAATAGGAAATAATCAAAAGAGAGAAGACAATAGAATTAAGGGGGCTTAGGAAAAGTTCACTGTCAAATGCAGAATTTTAGTTGGGACTTAAAAGAAGCCAGGGCAGTCTGTAGGAGTGGAGGAGGGAGAGTGTTCCAGGCACGGAGGACAGCCAGAGAAAATGCCGGGGACAGAGAGAGGGACTGTTTGGTTTGTGGAACAGGAATGAGGCTGGTGTCAGTGAGTTGAAGATGTGATGGTGAGTAAGGTAGAAGTCTGGAGAGGTATTTCCAGTATGTGTTTTACATTCCTTTTATCCCCAACCTCCCCAAAATGATATATCCTGCCATGTACCCCTTTGCATTTAGGTATGGTTGGTCAGGACCTAGGGTGATCTGAAGAATCATTGAGTTTCCTTCATAAGATCCTGTGGGACCTAAGAGAGACATTGGAGGGATGTGTCAGCTCTTGAATGAGTGAGAAGACAAATACATCCAAGAAATACTAAAAACTGATGCAAAAGAAAATAGATGGAAATTGTAAAGGGTATGTAAGTAAGACAATTTTGTTACGACTGCATTGTTTAATATACACTTAAAAAACAAGTGTCTTTCATGATCCATTTTTGGTTTTTCTTTGCATGTTGAAATGGTTGTGTTTGTTCATGATTGTGATTTCATAATAAGCAGGGAAAACTGAAAAAATAAATGATCTCACATGTTCAGGGGACACCCCTCTCTGAGGTCTGAGGGAGAAAAGACAATGAGATTTGTAGTAGTCATATGTGAACTTGGTGTTGGTGATTCTCTAAGTAATGGAGGAATCTTCGGGCAAGCCTTCATGAGGCCAAAGGTCAGGAGGAGAAGTAGCAAGAGGAAACAGCAAACATTTTTATTAAATGCCTACTATGTGCTTGGTATTGTGCTGAGCACCCGGGATACAAAGAAAGGGAAAAGCAGTCTCTGCTCTCAAGGACAAGAATGTGACCGACCAGCTATGGACAAACACAATACATACAGGATAAAGTCAGTAGCCTCACTTTCTCTTCCAGAGCCATCTGGGTCCAATGGAAAGACATAGATCAGGAATCCTGGAGATGGCCCCCTCTTCATCCTCCACAGCTGAAACTTAGAATGCATTTAACAAATGCTGATTATTTTCTTACCTGGGTAGGGTAATTGCAAAAGGTAGTGGATAGAGGACTGATTAGGAAGACTTGAGTTCAAGTCCTTCATTAGACACTTGCTATGTGACCAAGTCATTTAGCTGCACTGTGCCTTAGTTTCCCTACCTGTAAAATGAGGGTGCTGGCCTTGATGGCTGTTAAGGTCCTTTATAACTCTAAATTTATTATCCTATGAGGACAGATTCCAATGACAGAGAAAACTTCTCCTCCATTGGACATCTGGGCTGTGCCTGAGAATTGTCTCTGATACTGCCCACTGAAAGCTGCACAGAATTGTGAAGAACTGTAGGAGATGATGATGAGGATGATGATATGATGATGATGGTGGTGGTGATGATGGTGATGCTGATGCTGATGACTGCTGGGAGTCCTACTTAGTCTTGACTATGACCAATGCTTAATAGAAAGTTTCGTTATTGGGAGGGGTCTTCACCTCTTCAGAGCTCTGTTGTGAATCTTATTTTGTTTGCATGGATTTGATTGGTCTGATTAAGCTTATTTTTTGAAGAACTGACTTCCATGACCTCAGAGATGATGAATATGGGACCACAAGAATCCTCTAAGTAGGGCAGATGATGGAAACTTTTGAGAACCCCTGCTTTGTGGAATCTCAACACCAATCTAAGTCTTGAAGGACTTATGGCAAGGGCTATAGGTCATAAGAGTGAAATAAGGTATGAGTACTATTGTGAACGAGAGTGATAGGAGGGCAATCTACCCTGAGCCTATTAGCTGAGGGATCGCCTTGGAAGCTACATCTGTGTCATCAGAAATTTGAGATTGGAAAGGGAATAATAAACTATTAATAAAAAAGTGGGCTGAAATGAATTGGATATAAGTGGTATATGGATTGTGTCCCTGGATGTGTCGGAAGAAGCTGGCAGATAATTGCAAAAGAGAGGCTTATGTCTTTCATGGGGCTAAAGCCAGCCTCTTCAAGAATTCCCGTGAGCTTTTGGCTGAAACACCATTTTGAGCTGAAAAATGATTCTTTAATTTTTTTCTCCTTAGCTGTTAAAATTTGGTGAATTTTGATTTATTTTGGTGTTTATTCCACAGTGGAATGGGCAAGGGGTAGAGAGGAACCAGGAACAAGTACTGGCAAGCACTGACCACTGACCCTCAAGTTCAACCAAAATACATCAATCATGGAATTATATGGAATTGGAAGTTAGATTATGGGGCTCTGTGTGTATGTGTGTGAGTGTGTGTGTGTGTGTGTGTGTGTGTGTGTGTGTGAGTGTGTGTGTGTATGTGTGAGTGTGTATGTGTGTGTGTGTGTGTGTGTGTGTGTGTGTGTGTGTGTGTGTGTGTGTTAACAAGAAACACCCGGCAGTGATTAAGATAAAAATGAAGCAGCCTTTTGGACTCAAGCTTATAAAGGTTAAAAAGACAACATGAACTCCTTTCAGTGACAGGAAGATAAGGATGAAATGTTCTGATTCCCTCAACCTTTAGATGATGTCCATAGCTCTCTTGATACTGTTGAAAAGAAACTTGAGATCTTTCTAAGGTGTCTGTTAAAAAACAAAACTAAACCCAGCAGCTGCTTCAAACTTTTTCTTTCTTTAAATCCCCACACAATTCCTTATCGTCTTCCCCCCTGCAATGACTTTGGTTCCCTTTCTATGACATATGACATCAGTTCCCTTTTATCTCCCTTCCACCACTCTTCAAAATTGTGCTGTCTTCTCTTGTCCTTTTTCCAGTCTTTTTCATAGCAGTTGGGGTTAAGTGACTTGCCCAGGGTCATAGCTAGTAAGTATCTGAGGACAGATTTGAACTCAGCTTCTCCTGACTCTAGGGCTGGTGGTCTATCTACTGTACCACCTAGCTGCCCTTCTTTTCCTCTAGTCTTAAAGAGTGTCTGCTTCCTTGTCAAGGCTACCCTCTCCAAGTTGTGTCCTTGATTCCGTTAATTTTCCTCTGTTGGTTATACTCAGAGTCCTCATTCTGGAGCCAGAAGAAACTTTGGGGATCATTTCCTCCAGGACCCTTCTCTCCGGATCATTTCCTCCCTTTTCTCTTCTTCAGACTCTTCATCTCCATTATCTATCTCCTTTTGTCTATACACACACACACACACACACACACACACAGACACACACACACAGACACACAGACGCATACAGACACACACACAGACACACACAGACACAGACACACAGACACACACAGACACAGACACACACAGACACACAGACACACAGACACACAGACACAGACACAGACACAGACACAGACACAGACACACACACACACACACACACACACACACACGCTTGCCTTGACCCTGATGCCTATTACGACTTTTATCAATATATCCCTCCTTCCTTTCATTACCCTCCTGACTTCATACCTGACTTTCTCTGTACTTCAAAATCATGTTTCTGCCTCATTCTGGAATTTTCCTCTGCGCCCAAGGCCTTCCTCACCCTGAAACATCTGGCAGGCCTATGGCCTGCTTCACTGGAGCATCCCTCCACAAGGCCCAGCTCCTTTCTCTGATTGGTGAGCTCTTCCTGGAGCCTCCATTGTGTGATGGGGCTCAGGCTGACCCGCCTTGATTCCCATCCCATTCCTGCTCCTGATGTACCTGATGCTTCCAAATCATGCCCTGCTCTGGGTACTTGGTGCCTCTATCTTCTCTTCTGCCTTTTGCGAGGTTCCTCCAAGAGAATGTGATTTCTTTTTGCTTGCACTCGTATTTTCTGTACACACAAGTGCTTCACAAATGTTTGCTTTCTTAGTTTCACTGATAAAAGTTTAGAAAGAATCGTCCACACTGGCTACCTTCACTTTCCCAAAGCCAACTCACTTCTCACTTGCCTGCACTCTGGCTTCCATCACAATAGCTAATCACAATTTATATAGCCCTGAATGTGTGCCAGGCACTGAGCCTTGGGCTTTTACATATATTATGTAAGTTGTCATCAGAATTTTTTGAAACTTTTCTCTTGAAAGTCACCAATAACCTCTTAATTTTAAAATCCAGTGACCTTTGCTCAGTTTCCATCTTCCTCAGCTTCTTTATAGCATTTGACCCTAATATTCCACTTCCCCTCCCCTTACTTCCCTCTTGATAGTTCTTTCTTTTTTGGTTTCCTCGCTGCCCAACTTCTCCTTCATGGGTCTTTTTTTACAGCTTCCTATTTTTCTTCCATACTCATATCACCCTGATCTTCATTCCTTACTTGATTTTTCCATCCCTGCTAGCTGTCATTGCATATCTTTCTTCCCTTTAGGTGGCAGAGTGAGTAGAATGTTGGGTCTGGAATTAGGAAAACTTGAGGTCAAATCCAGCTTGAGACACTTACTATCTATGTGACTGTGGGAAAGTCACCAAACTTCTGTCTGTTACAGTTTTCTCAATGGTAAAATGGAGATAATAAGACCTACCTCCTAGGAGGTTTGTAGAGATCAAATGAGAGAACATTCATAAAACACTTAGGGGCAGCTAGGTGGCACAGCGAATAGAGCGCTGGCCCTGGAGTCAGGAGGACCTGAGTTCAAATCTGGCCTCACACACTTAACACTTACTAGCTGTGTGACCTTGGGCAAGTCACTTAACCCCCAATTGCCCTGCAAAAAGCAAAAAGAACCCCAAACAAATGAAAAAGAAAAAGAAAACCCAAACACTTAGCAAAATACCTGGCATGTAGTAGGTACTTAATAAATGCTTGTTTCCTTCCTTCCTCATGGCTAAACTCCTTGGAAAGGCCATCTACACTGGGCGACTCCACTTCTTCTCCTTTTATGCTCTTCTTAACTCTCTCCAGTCTGGCTTCCCTGGTTCCAACACTGGTGACAGAAGCAGGATGTGAATGGAAGTCTTTCTGTCTTCAAGTTCCATGTGGATTCTAAAACGTGATGTCACTCCTTACACAAATGAGTTATTTTCTTATTTCTCTTCTTAGTGTAGTCTGGGCTTGCCTACTCCCACCCTGCCCAGGTCACTTTATTTTCTCCCTTCAGAAGACTTTTTGACCTTGGAGTCATTCTGGGCTTGGAGGCTTTGGTGGCATACTTCCTTCTTGGACACCCTCTGCCCTTCTCCTTCTTCCTTCTGGCCATTTGGTTTACCTCTACACCATGCCATTCCACTATTGGGACAAGAATCGGTAAGTCCCACTGCTGCCCAGAATGAGTCAGATACCAACCCATCCTCTTAGTCCAAGCGGAGTGGGAGGCTCATTGGAGTTCTATGTTGTCATTGGTAATAATGATGATTTGGGCAGTTAGAGAAGAGCTTATCTCTCTAAGTCAAAGAACACTAATTTTGCTTATTTCTTCTCAAAGCAAGAAACTGGCGAGTGCAAATATGGGAGGAGAGTGTTTGAATTGGCTCATTCCCACTATCTGTAATATGCCTAAATAGACAGAGGTCCACATAGCTAGAAGATCCAAGACTCTATTGTATAAAATGACTAGAGGGTATTGAGGGTATGTTTAAAAAAGAGCGCTGATGCTGGGAATCCTCTGTATTATACTTCTTTGCCTCCCAGGCCCCTGTTGGGTTTTTCTCAATTTTTCAAAATATATAAGGGGAAGCTGGGTGAGGTGTTTGAGAGGTGTTCAGCTCATTATCCTCAATGCTCAGTTTTACATGAGACACAAAAAGGAGAATTAGCTCTGTTTCTCCACATGCAGGGAAGAATTGAGCTTGTTTCATGCTCAGAATAAGCTGCAATTAATTGTTGAATTCCCAAATGCACTTCAGACATTTGGTCTACAGAGGGGGCTCACTAAATGCTGTTAAGGAACTTAGAAATAAATCCTTTTCTAAAGGAAATTGTTTCTGAAGATGTGTATGGATGCTAGATGCAAATTTATGAGTCTAAATCATGTTCTCTGATACAGGGAAGGAATGAAAATCCTCTTGAACACCTGCAGTGAGAAAGATGGCTCCTCCTTCCCCCATATAAATGCATGTGGAACTTTTACAGGTTTATGCTAGTCAGAGCTTTGACCCATGGACCAAATAATAAGGTTAATTATTGCAGTTAAACCTCATTAATATTGACTTCACCGTGGTCCCCATCACCCAGTCTAAAAACCTCTGCATCACCCTTGACTCTTTCCTCTTCCTTAGCTCCCACATTCAATTAGTTGAAAAATCCTATTGATTCTGTCTCTACATAGGATCATAAATTTAGATTTGGAAAAGGGCCTTAGAGGTTATTGACTGCCCATTTTACAGATGAGGAAACCGAGGCCAAGACGGGGTAGACGACTTGTCCAAGGTCACACAGTTGGTAAGTGTCTGACACAGAATTCAAGCCCAAGGCTTCCTGACTCCAAGTCCAACAATATTCATTATACCATGATGTCTCTCATATTCTTTTGTACCCATCTCCTCCTTACAAACTACATAGCTGCTACCCTAATTCAGGCCCTCATCACCTCTTGTCTAGCCCCTTTTAATCACCTCTTAAGTGGTCTCCATTTCCTCCAATCCATCTTTATATATCTGCCAGAATCATGTTCGTTTCCTCAGCTGCCATGGTGGATTTTTAAAAGAGTAGGTAGGCAGGTAGGTCTGACCATTTCCTTCTCCTTGATAAATAAGTTCCAGTGGTTCCCTATTACCTCTAGGCTGAAATAAAAGCTGCTTACTTTGGAGGTCTGACTGTGCTAGCCTCCAGCTTGTCCACTGGGTCACCAGGAAAAGTCATAGTTCATCCTGTTCATTGTAGTCTCTGCAGTACAATGGAGAGCTCAAGATCACAGAATTCTGTTTCCTGTCCCAGAAGGGGTGGAGTATGTGAGAGCTGTTGTATCTGGAGGCCAAAATCCAGGGCACAAAATCCTCAACAGAGGACCACAATCCTGTTGTAAAGATTCCTGAAAGTCTAGCATTAGTATGAAAGGAGAAACACCAAAACACCAAACCCCCATTTCCACAGTCCTTGGTGGGATGAGACTAAATTTGCTCAGTGTCTTCCTTCTACAGCTTTTGTGCAGTACTTTAGGCTCCTTCACCTCTCTTTAGGCTTCAGAGGTGATACCATTTCCTGCTTTGGGCTTGTGCTGGACTTTGAGACCTGTGGTGTCCAAAAGAAGATGATGTCAGTCTGGGTAGGAAACTGGTCACCCCTGGGATTTGCCAATATTCCTTGCATATGCATTTCTCCACCTCATTGGTAAAGATATTAATTAGCACAGGGGCATGCACCAGTTCTGGGAGATTCTCCTGAAGACCTGCTTCTAAGTTAATATTGAACCATTATTACTACCATTTGGGTCTGGTTATTTAACCAGTTCTGACCCCACCGAGTTGGGACCTTTTCTAGACCCCCATCTCTCCATATTTCCATAAGAATAGCTTCAGAGACTTTATCAGATGATTTGCTGAAATCTCCCCTCAGCTGCTAAGGTGGTTTTCCTAAAATTTAAGGTCTTACCATCCCAGGCCCCCCACTCAGTAAGTTTTCATGGCCCCCTATTATCTAACTTTTTACTAACTTTCCAGTATTCTTACACTTTACTTCTTTTTGTACACCTTCTGGTCCAACCATGGCCTTCTTGCAGTTCCTCAAAAACAGCATTTCATATCCTTCCTGCATGTATTGGCCTGGCATAGGGAATTGTCCTTGAGGGGACTGTCTGGCCCCCCACTGCCTATACTTGGAGGATATTGGCCATCTTCTAAGCTTGGAATCTGGTGCACTTTGCCTCTACTTCTTAGTTTCCCAGATTTCTTTAAGAATCGTCTCAAGTCGACACTAATGCATTCCTGGTGAAGTTGTACTGATTCGATCATTCTGTAGAGCAATTTGGAACTATGCCCAAAGGACTATAAAACCATGCATACCCTTTAACTGAGCAATACAATTACTAGGTCTGGACCCAAAGAGATTAAAAAAGAGGGAAAGGACCTATAACTACAAAAATAGGTATAGTAGTTCTTGTGGTGGCAAAGAATTGGAAATTGAGGGGATGTCCATCAATTGGGGAATGGCTGAACAAATTGTTGCAAAAGATCATTATGGAATACTATTGTTCTATAAGAAATGATGAACTGGATACCCACAGAAACACCTGGAAAGGAGAAATACCTGGAAAGGCTTACATGATCTGATGCAAAGTGAAATGAGCAGAACCAGGAGAACATTATATACAGACATTGTATATATGCTATATACAGAACATATATTGCATGATGATCGACTGTGAATGTCTTAGCTATTCACAGCAAGACAATTCTTAAGGACTTGTGGTGAAAAATGCTATCAATCTCCAGAGAAAGAACTGATGGAGTCTGGATGCATATCGAGGCATACTTTATCTTAACTTTATTCATCTTGTTTTTTATCTGTTTTCTTCTACAACATGACTAATATGGAAATGTGTTTTGCATGAATGCACATGTATAATCTATATCAAATTGCTTGCCTTCTCAATGAGAATGGGAGTGGATGGAGGAAGATAATTTGGAACTCAGAAATTTTTTTTAAAAATGTTAAAAATGTTTTTACGTGTTAAAAATTGTTTTTACATGTAACTGGGGAAAATAAAATATTAAATTTAAAAAATCTTAAAAAGGGATCATCTCAAGTCCTCCTTCTACAGAGACCTTTCCTGATTCTAGTAATGTTGCTAGTGCATGCTCTCTCTATATCTTACACGTAGCTGGTTATTTGGGCTGATAGGCAGTGCAATGGGTAGAGTGCCTGGTCTGAAGGTAGGAAGACTCATCTTTCTAAGTTCAAATTTGGCCTCAGACACTTACTAGGTGTATGACCCTGGGCAAGTCAATTAACTCTGCCTCAGTTTCCTCTTCTGTAAAATGAGCTGGAGAAGGAAATGACAAACCACTCTAATATCTTTACCAAGAAAACCTCAAATGTGGTCATGAAGCGTTAGACAGAACTGACTGATAACTTCAATATATATTTGTCTCAGTCATTAGAATGTGAACTCCTTGAGATGAGTGGCCACGTTTTGCCTTTCTTTGTTTCCCCAGCACCTTGCTTAGTCAGTGCCTTACTCATAGAAAGACTTTAATAAATGCTTTCTGCCTGCCTGCCTGACATATCTACCAGATTCCCTTGATCTATCAGTCTGAAAATCATGTCAAAAAAAAGAAGATAGTTAGTTAAGCATAAGCCATTTTTGATGAAGCCATGTTGGCTCTTTGTAGTCATTGCTTCTTTTTCTAGAAATTCACTAATTGTATCTTTTGTAATACATGTCATCATTTTGTGAGCTCACTGTTTCACAGTATTCATTCTGTTCCCTTTTTATAAAATTGGAACAAATTTGGGAAAATTGGGGCAATCCTGTGGTTCCTCCAGTTCTCTTTCTCTCTTTTTCTCTCTTTTTTTTTTGTTTTTTGGAGGGGGGAAGGCTGGGCAGTTGGGGTTAACTGACTTGTCCAAGGTCACACGCTAGTGAGAGTTAAGTTTCTGAGGCCAGATTTGAACTCAGGTCCTCCTGACTCCAGGGCCGGTGCTCTGTTCACTGGGCCCCCTAGCCGCCCCCTCCAGTTCTCAGTAACTTTTTAAAAATAGAATGGTTCAACAATTGTATTTACCAGACTTGTCATGAACAACACAGGAGGAAACATATGCTGTTGCTCAGTTGTTTTTTTGGTCACGTCCAACTCTTTGTGACTCCGTTTGGAGTTTCAACGTAAGTAACTTGATTTTCAAACTCCGTGTTTGTAAATTCATAGCACTTACAATTCTGAAGTGATGATAAATTAAAGCTGCAAAAGACTTTTGGGACACCTTGTAAAGCAGCAACAACAAGGGTGATAATAATGATAACAGGTAACATTTATATGGTCCTTCCAAAGTGCTGGGTACTACATTAAGCTCTTTACAATGATTAGCTCCTTAGAGCTTCATAACAGCCGTGGGAGGCAGGTGCTATTATTATCCCCATTTTGATGAGGAAACCGAGGCCAACAGAGGTTAAGCAACTTGCCCAGGACAACATGGCTAGTAAATGTCTGAGGTTAGACTTGAATTCAGGTCCTCCTGATTCCAGGCCCTGAGGTCCATCCCCTGCACTGCCCAGCTGCCCTAGTATGTGATTATTACTGTTATTCATGTCCTAGAGCAGTGGTTCTCAACTTGGGGGTCACGACCCCTTTGGGGTCACAGGGGTCTCCTAAGACCATTGGAAAACAAATATTTCTGATGGTCTTAGGAACCAAGACATGGCTCCTCTATCCATCTCCAGGCAGGTCTGCCCACATGCAGATATGGCCACATATGAGCATTAAAGGGTTGCGGCATTAGGAAGGTTGAGAACCACTGTCCTAGAGCATGGTTCACCCAAGACTGTGACCTGAACTTATGAAAGGCAGGTGAGTTCTCTTTTAATATCTCCCTCCTCATCTTGGGCATCTACTCATTATCCACTATTATTTTTTCTGTATTTTCTAGTCCAAACTTTGTTCTCTTTCACAGAGAAACTAGAAGCTAAAGAAGAGAGAAAGAGTCCGTTGTCCACTGTCATTAATCATCCTCCCATCTATCCCGAGTAGTCATCCTAGCCCTTCTTTGATCCTTCTTATTTCTCCACAGGAGCTTTTTAAAAAAATCCCATCCTTTTTATAGCCCTTCCCCTTCCTTTCCAGCTTCAGCTCCTTCTCAGTTTCTGCACTCTTGACATTATTCTTAAAGGACCATGGTACATTTTTGTATTCAGCTTCTGTTATCTGCTCTTCCTGGATTTTCTCTACATGTTTTCTTTTTTTAAAAAAAATTAAGTTAGTTGATGATTTCCCCATACGTCCACACAAGTCTCTGTAGACAATGCTCCCTTTTCCTCTTTATTGGTACTGCTTCTCTTTGTGTCTTCAGAATTTAATTTTTGAAAACTTCTCGTCCCTCAGAGACTGACTTGCTCTGTTGAATTTTTGCCTCTGGGATCCTACCTATGCATTCTTTGAACTGTCTGAAATCTGCTCTCCTAGGATCTAGAGTACATGTCAGATCATGCCTGGTCTCCCTCTTCTATCCCAAATTCCAAGATGGAGTCATCACTTCTCCCTAAGGTTCTGATCATTTCCATCCCCTGGAAATCAGTTTCTCCTTGTTGGTGTGAATCAGATCCAGAATAAAATTCCCTCTGTTGATTACTTTCATTTCATTTTTTAAAGGATGAAATTTTCATTAAAGCAAATCAAGAAACTGTTTTGGAGAGTTCTGCTTTGGAGAGCGAGTGAATGAGAGAGAGAGAGAGAGAGAGAGAGAGAGAGAGAGAGAAAGAGAGAAAAGCCCTATAAGATGTTCAGCTAATTGAAATTCCTGGTTGCTACCTATCAAGCTAAAAATTGTTTGAGAATGGGTCTGGGGTGTGTGCTGTTATAGGACTAGGCTAGCACTATCAAATTAGCTATTATATTGAAATGCCAGGCTTGTGACCTATTTTCCAAACTACTCATCTATTTCCTGTTTCTGCCTAGGGGGTCTGTAGAATACCCCAATGGCAATATTGCTTCTGTTTGTTCCTCCATTAATCTTTTAAAAATATTTATGATTTTTGCCTTTTACATCAGTCTTATCCTATATCTTCCATACCTTTTCCTCATTGAATCCTCCATTTCAACAAAGGACAGTTAAGCCAAACCAACTACCAGAACTACCCTTTCAGAAAGCAATACGCAACATTCTACTTCATTCTCTTTGCCTCCCCTGGTTCCTTGACTGGTTCTCCCCACCCCTGTACCCCACAAAGTCCACCCCCAGTTCCTCCAAGCTTTCTCTCACTGATCTTTACCTACACACTCTATCCAATGCTTTTTCTATTCTAGTTCCTGGATTTCCTTACACAAATACATCTCCATTTAACCAATCTGTTCCTTTACAGTAAGCCATATAGTGTTTTAAACATAGGTGCTTAATGCTTTTTTTAAAATTAGGAATTTATGATTACTGGGAGAGTGGTTAAAATTACTTTTGCACTGTGAATGAGAGAAGAAAATATTTTTTAAGCAAATGAATTATTTGCATAGTATTATAAGAGGAATGTTTTAATTACTTAAGAGGAACAAGCTTTTTTCAAGCACACTTAGAAAAACCATATAAGCAATGAATAGCAATGTAGAGGGCAGAACTGCTTAGCTTTGTGTTATGATGCAACAATTAGAAATCATTCATATTTCACCATTAAAACAGAAACTCTACTAAGCAGCGCTTGTTAGCCTCCTTTCAATTAATATAGGTAGTTGAAAGTAGCTCAACTGCTTTTCTCTAAAACCAAAACCAAAACCCAAACAACCTATAATTTAGCTCAGCTTTCCTTGTAGTTCCTCCGAATCGATGAAGTCTCTATTAATAGTTGATTAACTGTGGCACATTTTTCCCCAGTGGTTATATACATCAGTATGCACACTGGCAAACTTGTCAAAAGCCATACATCTGCTGGTACAGGGTACATTTTGACCTTGGGGCTGAAGGAGAAGGAATTCATATCTCAGTAAAGCCAGGTAAGTATTCTCCTTCCCTTGACCTCGTTACAAAATGCCTCTATCACACTTTCCCCTTCCACCTCTTCATTTCAGCAGTGAGTAAGAGCAAATCAGTCGTCAGTCTAAGCTCAGTGTTGTGTGCATTCTACACATGTGTGTTATTGTTCAGTCATTTTCAGTTGTGCTGATTCTTCATTAGTCAGTTTGAGATTTTCTTGGCAAAGATACTGGAGTGGTTTGCCATTTCCTTTTCCAGCTCATTTTTACAGATGAAGAAACCCTGAGGTGGCAGGGTTAAGTGCCTTAACTAGCTTCTGTTGTCTGCCTACTAAGTGTCTGAGACTGGATTTGAACTCAGGAAGATGAGTCTTCCTGACTCTAGGCCTGGTACTCTATCCACCATACCACTAACCCTCCTTTTTTGTTCTTCAGGTTCATTTTTATCCTGTTTTGTATACTTATTATCCATACACAAGAATAACTGTATTCTCTTCCTCTTCTTCTCAAGCCCCAGAGATCATATAAAGTTTTTCAAAGCTGCTTTCCCCTCCATTTTAAACTCCCCGGACCCCGCCTTTCCAGAAACAAACAAACAAAAAGCAACATCGCAAAACTGTCAGCCCACTGCTGAAAAATCCTGGAGAAAGTATTACTTCCTTACCTCTAAGAGAAATTCAAGGGTTGTAACAGTAGAGGTAGGTGTAGTAGTATCATGGGACACACTGCCCCCGAGCCACGTCAAGGCACCACGCATGTGTCAATGCTCCAGATCAGTCGCTGTCCTAAGTGCTGAGGATCTAAGGAAAGGCAAGAACGTGCCTTTGGCTCGAAGAAGCTCCTGGTCTAATGAGGGAGACAATATGCAAACAACTATGAAAACACCAAGTATATACAGGCTGCCCCCAAATCTTAGTGCAGTTTTAAGCTTTAATAGCTTAAATAAGGTTTTAATAGCATAAAACTTCACTACTCCATGATAAATCAGAGATAATGTGGGAGGGAAGGGGCTAGAATGAAGGGGGATTGGGAAAGGCTTTTTGTAGAAGGTGGCATTTTAGTTGGGACTTGAAGGAAGCCAGGGACGCTGGGAGACAGAGACTGGGAGGGAGAAAATCAAAGGCACAGGAGGGCAGGAAATGAAAATACATAGAAGTGAGAGATAGGGAGTCTTGTCTGAGGAAGAGCAAGGAGGCTCGTGTTACTGGACCTCAGCATATGTGATGGGGAGTAAGGGGGCAGAAGACTGGAAAGAGCTTCATTCAAGAAATATGGATGCTACCACTGACTTACCTCGTCAGTTTGTACAAGTCACTTTCCCTCGTTTCTTTATCTGAAGAGTGAGGGGGGATCTCGAAGTCCTTTCCAGCTCCAGTATTCTGTGATTCTGTGAAATGCCCTCCCTGTAAACCATGTTGCTTGGACCATAGCTCTGCCTGCATTTGCAGAGTCACTGGAGGACAAATGGGAATTCTTTATCTCCAATAGCTAAGCTGTTTTGAGTGAATGCCTTTAAAATTTTCCCTAAATGTTGAGAATTGAGTGAGCCATCTGAATGGAATGAAGTTAGATATTCTCATTAATATAAAGCGCCAGAGGCTGGCAGAATATATTTACTCAACTTGTAATTAAACTCGTGTGCTATAGTTGTGTTTATATGGTTGTGACAGAATCAAATACAGCCTGAAGTTTCACTTGGTCAAATTAACCATGGGTTTTAAAAATATCTCCTCTAGTTGTGAGATTTCTTCAAGTTCTCCTTTCCCTGTAGGGGCGTGATGATGGGCTGGGGTGAATTGAACCAACCAAATCTTATCATTAGGGCTCGTTCTGTCATGGTTGTATAGAGGATAGGCCCTTAACTTTCATTTTAACCAAGACCCTTTCTCCCCTACTTCAGAGTCATGGCTAGGCATTTCTGCCTTTGGGGTAAGTGCTGTAAACTCTCCCTATGTCAAGTGATACAAAATTTGCCTTCAATTGAAAGAGGGGGGACAGAAGGTGGGCAAAGTTGGGAGAAGGGCTGGGGAGAAGAATGGGGCAAGAGATGAACTCATCTCAGGCCATCATTAAGTTGCTTTCAATTTTGACTAACTATTCTTTTGCTAAGTGCTGGGTGGTACAGTGGATGGAGCACTGAGCTTGGAATCAGGAAAGCTCATCGTCATGAGTTCAAATCTGGCCTTACACTTTTAATAGCTGTGTGACTCTCAACAAGTCACTTAACCCTGTTGGCCTCATTTCCTCATCTGCAAATGGTCGAACAAGGAAATAGCAAGCCACTTCAGTATCTTTGCCAAGAAAACCCCAAATAAGTTACAAAGAGTGAGAAACGTTTGGACGACAACTAAGGTTGTTGCTTTTTCTTCATGTTTCTATGCCTCAGAGACTGTACGGTATAGTTGGAAGTGATATTTGGAGTCAGAAGACCTGGGTTTGAATCTTGGCTCTGACTTTACTTGTGTGAACTGAGTTTCATCATCCGTAAATGAGGGGATCGGACAAGATAACCTCCAAGGTCCATTCCAGGTCTAAATCTAAATGATACTGTCAATGCTTCTAATGTTCTGCACCCTGGGGCAAGGCCTCATTCACTCTGTCCTAGTTTAAGCTCTGCCCTGTTTTCTTCCATCCCCAGCACATGCACACCCACGTGGGTACACACACACACACACACACACACACACACACACACACACTGGGCTCCAGCTGACAGCTTCTCTCCAAAGACATACTGCTTCCAAGTGCTTCTTGAATTAAAAAGAAAAAAAAACCCAACCAAAAAAACCCCCAAAACAAACCCAAACCCAAAAAAAAAACCCAAAACCCTATGATTAGAACAAACCTGTTTATCTTAGAAGCTTGTGGTTTCATTATGTATTAGAGCCTAGCGTTCTGATTTATTTCCTCTGTTTCAGCTTTGCCTGCATTGTGTAGTGGAATTTGAATCTAATCTTTGTGATCAATTATAATTAATTAGACTCTCTTCTTCGGCAGTCATGGTGACGAAGGAACGTTGATGGCGGTCTGAGGGTTTCTCTCACTCGAAGCTGTAAGCAGAGATCTGTTTGCTGGATAGCTGTTAATTAATCGTTTAGTTTGTCAAAACAACACAATAGGCTTAAAAATATATTTTGATAGCACTAGTCCTGGCTGCAACTTGTGAATTTCTCTCAGAGTCAGGAGAAAAATTTGATGCAAAGAATGAAGCTTTCTTATAAAGTTGCAGATGTCTGTGTGTAAATCTCAGTCATTCGTTCACGTATGGGGCTCTGTGACTACATATATTTTTAGGAACGGACACCGATGTGAGTGTAACTGATAACTTGTGTGGACAATGTACCATCTGTAATCTATTTCAGATGGATCACAACTGACAAGTTGCAAAGTAACTGTAACAGAAAGCCCCAGATAATATCCATAGATAATACAAGGCTTCATTTTCTCCTGGACTTTGCAACGTTCTCCCCTACCATACCTTTCACCAGACATGGAGCTGACATGGAGCCACAGAGAGGGGCTCCTTGGGTTTCTTTTGCTCACCTTCAGATCATGATGCTAACAAACAATGAAAGAATGGGAAAAGGTAGCCAGCAGATAGGGAGAAGCACAGGCCTACATTATCCTCTAATTGGGTCATTAAAATGTTCCCTTTCCAGAATAACTGAGAACTGGCTATACTGGATGTGTTAGTTATTACTCCTTCTTCTGCTCCCAGAAGATACAAAGGATTATTGCCCCTGAGATTGACGGGAAGAAAGAGGTGCTTGTGTCTCCCACTTATTTAGAGCAGGTGCTTTTTGAAGGTATCCAGGGGAAATATGACTTAATAGTGGTACAAGAAAACTATTAGAGAGGGATGGCAGTGCAGTCCCATATAGAGGAGGGCTGTTTCAGATGCTCTAGTGCCAATTCAATATTTACAGTGCCAAAAGTCACTATAAATATATCGGTATAGTGCTTGATTGCAAAATATAACAGACTCTCTATAGAGATGACAGAAACAAAACATTTATTCAGACACCAGAAAACTGAATCCCCAAACCAGTAAGCTGATTCCATCACAGTAGCAAAGAAGTTAATAAGCCACGATAGCACAGAGAGCCACAGCATCCTTAAGCCTTCCTACAAACCAACACAAGCCTAGCTTTGTTCACAAGCCTAACTGTCTCCCTCAGATATATCCTCTCCTCTCAACCAGCTGCTCTGACTTCCAGCTTCCTGTGGGCTCTGTTCCACCCTTCAGCAAACTCCTTCCACCACAGGCTCCATGTGATTGCATTCAACCTATTAGGGGGCACAGTATATTTTCAAAGCAGTGAAGGTCTTCAAATTCCCATAACCATTACAGATGCCAACCCAATGGCCATCATTTTTGAATCCCTCCTTTCCAAAGGTTCTAATTTTGTTCTCAGGTTTAGGGTTATTATATTAGAAAATCTGAGGTCACAGAATTATATATCATAGAGTTAAAGCTGAAAGGAAGGGAGGAAACAAACACTTATTATGTGCCTAGTGTGTGCCAGACATACCAGGTGGCTCAGTGGATAGAGCACTGGTCCTGGGGTCAGAAAGATCTGAGTTCAAATCTGGCCTCAGACACTCAGTAGCTGTGTGACCCTGGGCAAGTCACTTAACCTCTATTTGCCTTAATCCACTGGAGAAGGAAATGTCAAACCGTTCTGGTATCCTTGTCAAGAAAACCCCTTACAGGGTCACCAAGAGTTAGATATGACCAAACAATATGTGCCAGGCACATGCAACTATTATCTCATTTGATTCTCCCAACAACCCTGGGATGTTGGTACTATTGTTGTCCCCACGTTAAAGGCAAGAAAATTGAGGCAGAAAGAGACTTCATGCTTTGTCTAGGGTCACATAGTTTCTAAGTGTCTAAGTCTGTATTTGAGTTCCAGGCCCAGTGCTCTATCCGCTATACCACCAGCTGCCTCTAAGGGACTTTAGGTGTCACTGGAAAGATGAAGAAACAGGTTGAGAGAATTAATATGATTTGCCTACGATCACACAGGAAGTAAGCAGTAGGGCTGTGATTCAGACCAAATGCCAAGTTCTTGGCATTTAATTGGATATGGGAGGTAATGGAGAGGAAAGAATCATGGATGACTATGAGGCTTCAAGTCTAGATGACTCAAAGCAACAGAAATGGAAATTGGAAGCAGGGATTAGTTTAGGGGAGGCTGACAATTCGATGGTGTATATGATGAGTCTGAGTTGATACTGATATAAACACAAATGCTGAGTTTGCACTAAAATCCCCACACTACCCTTGATTCGTGTGCCTTTTGCATCACACACTGTTGACATTTGCTCTTAGGAAAGTTTCGAATCTCAGTCATTTATGGCTGAATGTACCTACAAGGCTATAAGCTCCTTGAGGGCAGGGATCGTATATTGTTTAATCTTTGCATTTCCTTTGCTATGCAGCACAGTGCTCTCTCTGCACATGGTTGTCCTCAGTAAGTGTTTGTTGAGATTGTTTTAACGAATTTCCTTCCTTCCCTTCTTCCCTCCCCCCCACCCCAACCTTTAACTAGGGACTTTCTTTTCCTAGGAACCCTTCTCAGGGTCTCTTTCCAAAGTTCTGTTTTTCCTCTTTCACTATGGCATACTGGATTGACTTCTGAAACTGGAGTGGGGAAGATTGGGCTTCAAATGCTGCCTCTGTTACTTACCAACTGTGCAACCATGAATAAATCACTTGACCTCAGTTTCCTCATCTGCAAAACCTGCACAATAATACCTGTAGTATAATAACCAACTCACATATCTGTGTGTGAAGGCAACGACATAACATATGTAAAGTGCTTGGCAAACTTTAAAGAGCTGCATAAATGCAATTCATTACTAAGCTCCTTTAAAACTATGTTTGCTCACAGTGGCGCAGAGCTCACAGACATGTACAGAACAGACTCTAAAATTCTGCAACGTGGGTCTCCAGGTAACGTATGCCAAATTTGTTTCCTAATGTGTTTGTGTTATAAAAGCAAGATTCTACATATTGAGTAGTTCATTAGAATTGGATTCAGTTTGCCAAACTGAATTGAGCGCCTACCGTGGACAGAGTGTGGGAGAGGCAGCATGAGGGGAAACAGTGATGGCCTTGGAGCTGGGGGTCTATGTGCAGCTCATTTAACTCCTCTGAACCTTCATTTACTCATTTGTACAATGAAGACAATCATAATTTCATTACTCACCTCAGGGGGTCGTTAGGAGGTACTTTTACACCTGAAAACTGTACATAAATAGGTTGTTGTTGCTGGAAACACTCTGGGGGCATCAGAGAAGAGTTTAATAGCTCATAGTCTAGATGGGGAGCCAGTGCATGTACACAAAAAGCTGTGACATAAAGCACCAAATTGTGAATGCATTGCCTTTTCCTTCAAGAGTTTCCAGATACAGGTTTTTTGTAATGTCCCAATTAGAGTAGATCTCTCCTTCCCCAGTCTCTCATGCCTCTCTGTTTGACCTCTTCTATACTTTTTTTTCCATTCTAAATTGTAGTTTGTTAATCACATATTGTGGCTTATACCCTTATTAATTTGCTGTCTCTAACTTACAACACGTTGTGTGTCTTCGGGCAGGTCACTTCTTTCTAGGTCTTGGTTTCTTCAAATGTGAAATGAGGTAGTGGGACTAGATGACCCTGGAGGTCCATTATAGCTCTAAA
The DNA here is from genome assembly GCA_028627135.1 of Pseudochirops cupreus. Taxonomy (NCBI): domain Eukaryota; kingdom Metazoa; phylum Chordata; class Mammalia; order Diprotodontia; family Pseudocheiridae; genus Pseudochirops; species Pseudochirops cupreus. The sequence goes on along the minus strand of CM053582.1, from coordinate 348,397,192 downwards.
TCTGAGGATCCTGGAATCTTATTTTTAAAATTTAATTAAATTTTTTAAATTATTTATTTTATTTTTAATTTATGGAATAAAACGAGCATTTCCAATAACATAGTATAGTAAAAAAGATAATTGCACATGAAACTGCAAATCTATTATGCACAACTTGCTATTCCTTTTAAAATATATAATAAAGTCATCATGTAAATTTTTTTCTTTTTTTTCCCTTTCCTTCCCCCCATCTGCCTTGCCGCAGCCTCTTAAGATGGTTACCAATCTTTTGAGGGAAGGGATAGTATTAGTCTTCATTTTTGCGTCTTATTTGGAGGGATAGGAACTGGCCCCATGATTTCATTGCTAGTTTAGGTGACTCCCTCTCCTAATGCAGGCTATATCCTGCCCAACTAATGGAGAGCTCACTACAGCACTGAGGCATTAAGTGGATTCCTTAGGGTTGCTCAGCCAATACATGTCAGAGGCAGGACTCGAATCCAGGTCTTCCTGCCCAGTAAGCCATCCTGCCTCTGCCTTGTGTGTCACTGATATTTAATGAATGATTTTGAAATGAAGTACACCAAATTCAAAGCCAGTTTCCATCAGTGAACATCATCTGGTTTCAGACTTTTCAAATTCTTCCTTTTCCCACATAGACACAGACTCCAACTGGGGTCCATTGCCCTCTGGGTCATTAAAGAGGAACTTTGTCTCTCTTTGACCAACATGTAAGGTGCTAGCTGAGGAGACACATAAGAACAGAAATAATATTGATGCTAGCTGGCATTTGTAGGGGACTTGTAAGTCTGCAAAATGCTTGACATAAATGGTTTGATTCTCACAACAACCTTGGGAGGTAGGTGCTATCATTCTCACTTTATACAGGAGGAAAGCAAAGTTGAGAGAGATGAAGTGATTTGCCCCGAGTCTCAGGGGCTAAAAAGTATCAAAGTCAGGTCTCCTGACAAGAAGTCAGTTACTCTATACCCTATGCCACCTAGGTCCCCCACCTAATATTTTAGGAACAAAGGTCCTCTCTTGATCAGCTCCAGCAAAAAAACTCATAAACTCTCCCTCAACTCAGAGGTACTGCTTTGTAAATAATTTCCCAGTTATCAATCTGTTGACAACTTCCAGGTCAAGAATTACCAACCAGGAGGAGGAATCTGCACCAGGTTTTCTTTCACCATCTCCAGATGGTGTGGCTGCATCATCAGGGCATAGGTGGGTCTTCAGAAGCCCTGTGGCTGCCTTCCAAAGCTTGTGAGTCTTTCTGCCACTGATCAGGCCAGCTGTGATGGCAACAGCTATGAACTGCTGTCAGATAAGTTAAATGTTATATGAGAGGAATGAGGAAAATGTTATGGAGCAAAAGAGAAGAGAAAGCTCAGTTTCAGGTCATGGGGCTTTTGAGCTGGGCCTTGAAGGATGGTTAGGATTTCAGCTGACAGATGGGGGTGAACTGAGGAGGAGAGAGCGATGTGTCACATGTCACAGGCAGCTGTGTTAGTAAAAGGACAAAAGCCTGAAAGCTCCCTGCCTGCCCAAAGAAGAGTAAGTAATTACCTTGACTAGACCATAGGATGCATTCCCACCCCTGAAGGAGGCAGGCCTTTCCCTCCCCTTCCCCCAGCTGCTAGTGCCTTTCCCTCTCAGACTGCTTTCCAGCAACTCTGCATATATTTTCTGCATGCTTCATCATTCACACACTGTCTCCCCATTAGAATGGAACACCCTTTGTATCCCCAGTCCTTAGCATTAATAATGGCTTAATAAATGCTTGTTAACTGACTAACTGATAACTGTGGAATAGGGCCAGATCATAGCATGAACACTAAGCGAAGGAATTTGGATTTCATTTTTGGAGGCAGTTGGAAGCCACTGACAGTTCTTGAACATGGGGATTACTTTATTTGAACTATATTTTAGGAAGATTAATCTGGCAGCTTTGTGGAAGACAGATTGAAAAGCCAGGGAGACCATTGCTATTGCAATAGTCCAAAGCCCATCCTGAGCTAGGGTGGTGACGTTGGGAATAAAAAAGTGGGGATACGTGTGAGCATCATGGCAGAGACTCTGAGCAGCTCTGCTAGCCTCTTCTTAGTTAATATTTCAAGATTCAAAGAGGAATGAATTCAGATTTGGAAAGTGGGGAGCTGTGAAAATCTCATGCTCTAATGCTATCAGAAAAGAAGCTACAGGGATTCTTCCTTGGGGTGTGTGGACTTGGCTTTTTTTATAGCTGTATTTCAATATGAATGGTTTCCTTTGTAATCCTGTGTATTTTATCTTATGCATCTTAAAACTATTTATTCTGAGAAAGGATCATTAGGCTTCACCAGACTCTCATGCCTTAAACAAGGCTAAATACCTTTGGTTCTTAGCACCTATCTATCTATAGTTATCTATAGGTTCTTAATACCTACACCTATCTAATGAGCCCAAGACTGTGGCTATCATTGTGATGATTTGATGATCATTTATTAAATGCCCACCATATTTAAAGCACTGGGCATGTCACAAGGAAATGCAAAAAGAAACCCAAGCCCTGGGGCAGCTTAAATAATCTATAAAAATTGCCAGCAGGGAAATGAAGCTGCTGTGCATCACGACGTGCTTCACATCTGCTGCTCAGCCTAGTTTCAACACGGGGGAACAATATGTCCTCCCAGGAAAAGCTCATTATTTTTAAAATGACCACCATGCTGCTTACACAAGACTTGATTGACATGACCTCCATCATCCCTTTCTCCCTTCTAATTAGAGGAGTGGGAGTGGGGGTGGAGTACAAGACTCTTCCCAAAAACATTCTTTATAGAGGGAAGAAACTGGACTGCCAGTTCACTCCATCTGCTGCTCAGCCTGGTTTCAACTCCATTGAAAAATATGCCCCATGCTGGGTACTACTTGGTGTCACTCTCTCCTTTTCCTGTATCCTTCGGTGTTTTGTCTCCTTCCATTAGATTGTAAGCTTCTTGAGGGCAGGGATGGTCATCTGTGCCCTGCCTGGCACAATGCCAATACAGAGTAAGTACTTCATAAATGTTTATTGGATGGGAGCTGTAGATCGGGTTCAGGGAAGGAGGAAAAGGGTGCTAGGGAACAAAGGAGGGAGACAGATTTAAACAGCAACAATAACTGGCCTCTAATTGGGTTAGCAAGGTCTGGAAAAGGTAGATGTGAAGGAAATGGTGTTTATGTGGTGGGAGGGCTTTAATTAGTCTCGCACCATCTTCTCTGCAGAAGTTGCCCTCGGATTTGTGAATTATTTAATTATGTGTAAACAGTGATCTGACTCCATTTAGCAAGGTAAAGTGAAAGCACTGGCTTTTTTTATTTTAATATCTACGGGGAACAAGAAAATCATCATAAGCCAATACACATGAACTTTCCTTCTGGGTATATATGAAAATAAATCCCATTTACTGAAATGTAAAACGCATAGACTTAACCCTGTCTATCCTCAATCCTTCTCACTCCATTTCTATGGATAACTCTCCATATCATGTCAGAAAATATCATGGACCTGCTTTTCATGGCCTTTTAACAAAACCCTTCTTTCTAAAAAATTCCTTGCTGATCATCTTCTCTTTCCCCTTAAGAATTGGGGGGGTTACCATTTTTTGTCCCTCCCACTGACTTAATTCCAGATCATGCTTCCATATTGAGTCATGAAATTCTATGTCTTTGGAGAGGCAATGTGATATAGAAGAAAGTACAATGGCTTCTTCATCAGAGGTCCCAGGTTCAATTCTGGGTCTTCCACTTACTACCATTGAACCCAGTCATGCTGTGTTACCTCTCTGGTCCTCAGTCTCTTCATAGTTAAAATGAACAAGCTGACTTTCAAGATTCCTCATGGCTCTAAATCTGTTCTCCCTGGATTCCAAGCCCAAGGTTATGTAAAATCTCAGAAGTAGAAGGCAGATCAAGTCAGACCCCCACCTGAAGTCTGAATTGCTTCTGCCTCATCTCTGACAAGCAGGCATCAAACATCTGCTTGGTGATGTCCAATGATGGGGATCCTATACGGCAGTTCATTCCATTTTTGCACGTCTTAAATGAGAACACTGGGCCTGGAATCAGGAAGGTCTGAGTTCAAATCTGGCCTCAGACATTTTCTATCTGTGTGTCCCTGGCCAAGTCACTTAACTCCTATTCACCTCAGTTCCTCATCTGTAAAATGGGGGCACACTGGAGAAGGAAATGGCAAAGCACTCCATTGTCTTTGTAAACAAGACCCCATGAACAAAAGCTGATGGGTTCACCTAGAGTCAGACATGACTGAACAACCGAGCAAGGAAAACTAAATGTGAGGAAATTGTTTCTTCTGCAGACCCAAATCTGCCTCCAGAGCTGTGACCATCTGTAACTTTGTTCATTGGTGGGATGGGAGAATGGAGGCAGGATAGAAGTGCTGGCAGGACAGCAGTGGGGTGGAGGTCAGCCCCACCATAGGTGCAGTTCCTCTGGGAGGTGATAGTCTGGGAGAGCCCTTCTCTTCATGGCGGTTAGGGTAAAGATAGGCCCCAGAAGGGTAAGGCCAAATCAATGGGACCCTGGAAACGGCGACTAGACATGGGCAAGAAGGAAGCATGTTCCTAGATGGAGGAAGCAGCCACGTAGGCTGTCCCACCCTGGAACAAAAACCCCATTCTCTCCACACTAGTTATGACTCTCTGCTTCTCTGTAACCTTCATTCAGTCACCCCTATTCTCCTCTCTGGTGCTAAGCAGAAAAAAAACTTTTGTTTTATGCGACTCATTCATTATTGTGGATTGCTCCTGAAATAGGGTCTCCTGGTAATGGGAGAATATATTGCTCAAGTGGAAAAGGCCTGGCAAGCCAAGTAAGAGACGTTCAATTGGATTTAGTCTGGGCCTGGCCTATGAAGCTTAGTAGACCCTAAAGCCCACAGGGCCTAAGGGAAACACGCTAGTATTAGACTCTGGAGGTTGGTTGGTTAAGTGGCAGCTTGAGGTAAATAAGTCCCTTCTTTAATTATATATGCATTGTAGGCCTACCCTTCCTTTTTCTAGATTAAAGTTATTTTTATGAAAGACATGTACATGTGGAGACTTGAAAACAATCATTTGTAATGAGACTGAGGCTGACTCATTACCAGCATCTGACGGGAAAGAAAACAATAGGGAGCCCATCTAGCCTCTTGGGTTTCATTTGGCTCTAGGGTAAGAAGCTAGAACCCAGTTAAGGCATAATGTGGAAGAAGGGGTGAAGTTAATAACAAGGATTTGGATCAAAGAAATGAGGAAGACAGAGAAATTGGGGCAGTGTTGATTCAGGGCGGGGAGGGGGTGGGGGGGGGGGGAATGCAGCGATGGAATTTAACCTGTTCCTACCCCTTGCAAACACTGCAATCCAGACACACTCGACTTCTTTCTGCTCTTCATACATGGCACTCCATATCTCCCATCTCCATGCTTTTGCATCGGCTGTAACACCCCACTCCCTTCCTCCAAGATATAGAATAAGCAAAGCTTTCTACTCGAAGCCTCTCTGGATCCTCCCCCCACCCCAAACTACTAGTGCCCTTCTCAATTTGCCTTAAAGTTAACTGTATGACTATAAATATTTATTCTCTTTATATTTATACTCGTTTGTGCACTTTTCTCCTCTGATAGAATGAAAGCTCTTTGCAAATAGGAATTGTTTTATTTTTGCTTTTGCATTTCCAGTGCTTAGCACAACGTTGTCATTGCCAGCCGTTCTCAACCTGTGGGTCACGACCCCTTTGGGGGTCGAATGACCCTTTCACAGGGGTTACAGGGGTCGCCTAAGACCATCGGAAAACACATATTTCCGATGGTCTTAGAAACCAAAACACTGCTCCTCTCTCCGTCTCCAGGCAGGTCTGCCCACATGCAGATACACCCACATATGAGTATTAAAGGGTCCTGGCATTAGGAAGTTTGAGAACCACTGGATTAAACCCTATATCCCAGGTAGCATGATACATGCTGGAGATGCAAATAAAGGAAAAACCAGAGGCTCTGCCCTCAAAGAGCTCACATTTTAATGAGGAGGTGACATGGAAATAACTCGTCCATAAAAAGATACGTACAACGTAGAATATAATTTCAAGGAGCCTGAAAAGGCCTCCTACAAAAGCTGGGATTTGGGCTGGTAATTGAAAGAAGCGAGGGAAGTCAGAAGGTGTCAGTAAGGAGGGAGAAGCATTTCAAGTGTGGGAGGATAGGCAGTAGAAAGGCAGAAAGTCAGGAGACCAAGTCTAATTCTTGTGCAAGTAAGAGAAAGAAGACCGGTGTCATTGGATTATAGAGTATATGGAGGTGGATGAAGTGTAGGAAGACTGGAAAAGCAAATAGAAGCCTTGTTGTGAAGGGCTTTAAAAGTCATGTATATGATTTTGTTTTTGATCCTGAAGATAATAGGGAGTCATTGGAGTGTGCTAAGTAGGTACTGACATGGTTAGCTTTGGCTTCATTTTGGGAAAATTTCTTTGGAAGCTGAATGGAGGATGAGCTGGAGTGGGGAGAGATTTGTGGCAGGCAGGACACTAGCTTGGGCATGAGGTGAGGGCGGGTCTGCACAAGTGTGTTGGCTTTGTGATTAGAAAGAGTGGGGCACATAGAAGAGATGCTGTGAAGGCAAAAATAAGACTTGGGAACAGATTGGATATGTCAAGTGAGTATATATAGAGAAATCAAAGATGATACTGGGGTTTAAAGAATGGGTGATTGGAAGAAGGTTGGTGGCCTAAATAGTAACAGGAAAGGTTGGAGGATGAGTGTGTGGGGAAAGATAATGAGTTCTCTTTTGGATCCTGTTTTTTTTTTTTGAGAGAGGAAGGCAAGGTAATTAGAGTTAAGTGACTTACCCAAGGTCACACAGCTAGTTAAGTGTCAAGTGTCTGAGGCTGGATTTGAACTCAGGTCCTCCTGACTTGCTGAAATGCTTATGCTATATCCAGTTTAAGATGTCCACTATCCTGAAAAGGCAGCTGCTGATGTTGGAGGTCAGGAGAGAGGTCAAGGATAGATACATAGATCTGGGAATAATTTGTATAGAGATGAAAATTGAATCCAGGGGAACTGGTAAGATTACCAAGTGAGATAACAGAGGGAAAAGATAAGACGGTCCAAGATAGAACCTTGATGAACACTGATGGACAGTGGGCATGACCTGAAGGGAGATCAAACCAAAAAGACTGACGAGAAGCATCCAGATGAGAAAAATAGAAGCAGGAGAGAGTTGTGTTATGAAAACTTAAGAGAGAGGAGACTCTTGAAGGGAAGAGGGTGATTGACAGTGTCCAAAGATGCAGGGAGGCCAAATCTGGTAATTATAAGATCACTGGTGATTTTAGAGAGATTGGTTTCAGTGTAATGAAGAGGTTGGAAGTCAGATTGCCAAGAGTTTAGAATCTAGTGAGAGGAGAGGAGGTGGAGACAGTGTATGTAGATAGGTTTCTCAAGGAATATAGCCAAGAAGGGGAGGAAAGATGCAGGACAATACTTAGCATGGATGGTTGGAACAAATAATTCTTTTTTCAAGGATGGAGGAGAAAGGGGTGTATTTGTAGGCAGCAGACATATGTCTGTGGGCAGTAGACTATAGATTAGTGAGAGTGGCAATGATAGACAAGAACAATCCCCTGGAAAAAATAGAATGGAGTCAAGGAGGCATGTAGAAGGGTTTGTCTTTTTGATTTGGCAAGAAGGAATACCTCTTCATGAAAGATGGGGTAAAGGAGGTAGTAGGTGAAGACATCTGATTGGCATGAGATTAAGAGGAAGGGAGAAAAGGGAGCAATTATATTTTCAGTGATATATGAGAAAGGTCCTCCTCTGATATGATGTGGGAAGGAGGACCATGGGAGGTTTAAGAAGAAATGAAAGTTTGGAAGAAAATTTATTAGGGAGGTATAAAAAGAAATGCCTTGCCACAGTCAGGGTCAAGTTGAGATTATATAATTTAAATTTGTAGTAGGCCCAGTAAGTATAGTTTCATGAATTTCTCCTTTTCTGTTCAGCATCATGTGAATAGGAGCAAAGGCAACAGATGGTGGGATTAAGCCGAGACTGGGGTTTGGCAAATTATGATAGGTCACATGACAAGGGAACAAGGGATTCAAATTTAGAGGACAGTACAGAGTTGCTTGTTGCTTGAGGCAGAAAGGCATATGGAAAGGAGACTTACTGGAAGGATTTCTAGTTAATTTATCTAGGCTGCTGTGTTACTTCAGAAGAGAGTTTTGTCCTGAGTTTGGGGATTGGGCCTAGAATCCAACCAAAACTTACTTTGCTTTCTTTGAAGATCAAAGAGCTGATGTGTTAGAATTAGGACTAGGGGAGGAAATTGGGGAGAAGGGTAATGGAAAAAAAATCCCACATAGAATCGTTTAATTTTGGTGTTAGAGGAGAGAAGAGAGTCCATCCAGTCTAACATATTTATTTTACAGGTGAGAGAACTGAGGCCCGTAGAACTTGCATATTTGCCAGTGCCAAGACTAAGATTCAAATGTGGTGATTTTAGTTGGTCTGAGGCTGAAGCAGACTAGGAACCAAGAAGCTGTGCATTTGTCAAAATCAAAGTTTATACCTAGAATTTGTCTGTCTGCAAATAGCTTGGACCAATATATCACTAGGACTTTTGGGATTCCTTGTATAAATGTGAGTCACTGTTATTGTATCATCATTATGTTTTCTCTTCTTCAGACTGAATCATCTTCATATGGGATGTCCTCTAGGACCATTACTATCTTGGTCACGCTCTTCTGAGTAGGCTTAAATTTTTCAAAGCCCTTCTTAACATATAGGGACCAGAAATGGGCATAGTTTTCGGGTGTGCTGTGACCATGGAAGAAGCCTCTGGGAATGTCATGGCCCTTGCTCTGGACACTATGCTTCCTTTACAGTGGCTCAGTGTCACTAGGGGTTTTTTGGCTTCTGTTCCAGGATAGATTTGTATTTAACCTGTAATTCTTTTAAAACTCTCGGATCTACTTTTCACCCAGATAATTGCCGTGGCTTCCTATTCTGTACCTGTCAAGTTGATTTTTGAATACAAGTGTAGCCTTTTGCATTCATTAAATTTCATTTTAGTCGCTTTGATCCCCATTCTTCTGGCCTGTCTTGATCTTTTTGGATCCTGACCATGTCATTCAACATATTGGCTCTCTGCTTTGTGTCTTCTGAAAATTTAAATAGGTATGTCATGTATTCCTTCATTTCTTCATCCAGCTCATTGATGAGAATGTTATATAGCACAGGACCAAGGACAGATACATTCCATTAGAGACTTCCCTTCAAGTTGACATTGATCTGCTAATGACTAGTCTTTGGGTAAGGCCATTCAAACAGTTCCAAATAGGCCAAACTGAATGTCTGTCTAGCCACATTTCTCTGTCTTGTCTACAATGATAACATTGAAGACTGTGAAATATTTTGCTGAAATCTAGGCATACTACATGTCTGCATTTGCCCAACCTATTAGTATAGTAATGCTGTCAAAGATGCAAATGAGGTGACTTTGTCTATAATAAAGTCATTCTGTCTCTTGGTGATTACCACTTCCCTTTATAAATGCTCAAAATTATCCCTTTAATAATAAGTTTTAGAATTTTGACAAGAATCCACATAAATCCCTCTGGCCTATAGTTTATAGATTAATCCTTTTTCTTTAAGAATTAAAAAGTTGGGACACTTGTCCTTCTCCAGTTCTGCAAGGCTTTTCCCATTTTCCATAACCTTATAAGCAGCTCAGCAATTGTATCTATTGGCTAGTTCTTTCAATAACTTAGTATGTAGTTTACCCAGGCTTAGTTAGGGACTTAGTAATTGTTGGGGATTAACTGATCTCATTCATCTCCTCACTTCACTTATCTTGGATTTTAAATTTTGTTAATCATTTTCATTCCATCATTTCCTGTCTACAGATAATTTTTCTTGGCAAAGAAAACAAAAACAAACTGAGTTGTTCTGTCTTCTCTCTGCTACCTTTTATTATCATGTTTACCCACCCTAAGCATCAGTCCCATATCTTCTTTGAGTTAGCAACAAATATGGTAGAGAATCTTAGCTGGGGGTGTTCACTAGAGATTCTAACACATGGATCCTGTATCACCTGATATCCAGCACACAGAGGAAATCCAGGTGAGAAAATTGACAACCTGATTCCTCACAGTGGAACTCCAGATCTTTCCAGGCATCTTCATGACAACAATATCAGTTTGGCCCTACTTTCGCCTGCAGCAAATATCCTTTTTATTTTTCACCCTAAAACGTCCCTTTTTGTTGTCTTTAGCGTTCATCTCCAGCCTCTGTTTATTCTGATTTTAGAACTCTGACAAGGAGAGACTGTATCCATCTTTTGTATTCGCTGTCCATTAGCTGCTCTTGCTTCTATCTTCCTTGCATCACTTTGAATCTGAGGTGATTGATGAGTTGCCTATAAATCAGCACTGGCCTCTTTAAACAGTACCCCATTTTCATCCTCATCAGACTTATTTCTCATTGTGCTTTTAGAATGTAATTCTCCCAAGCTCTTCATTCCTCTTGGGCTGACCTCACCTCTAGAATTTTTGGCCAGAGGATCCTACCAATTCTCTCTCTCTCCCTCCCTCCCCCCCCTCTCGTTCTCTCTCTCCCTCTCTCTCTGTCTCTGTCTCTCTGTCTCTCTCTTTCTCTGTCTCTCTGTCTCTGTCTCTGTCTCTCTCTGAACTCTTGGAAAATTGCTTTCTCAATAGCTAGTCAGGGCACATGTCAGATAGTGACTAGTATTCCACCTCCTTTTATATCACAGATTCTCTAAGGAAGTGGTTCCCTTCTCCCAAGGCTTCCACTTATTGTTACCTCAAAAATGAGGCCCCCCTGTTGGTTAGAATTAGCATTAGGGTAGCACTTCCTTTTTTTTCACTTTTTCCACATTTTAAAGAATGCTTTTTTCATAACTATAAATTAGCCTGCTTTCAGCTACCTTGATTTTGGCCAGGAGAGCTCCATCAGATGTCTTGATAGTTGAAGTACTTCTATCACCATTAAAGCATGACTCTCTGCCTTGGTCCTGTTCTGTCTTCTGAGTTCCTCATTATTTCCTTCTCCTATTCAAATGGTCTGTACTGTTATTATCTCATGACAAGAGCTTTCATGTTTCTCCCTCCTGATCTCTAATCAGGAGGGTGAGATATCTCCAGGAGGCTTCCCCATGTCAGTTCCTAGACTTACTCATTAGTGTATCTTCTTAATAATATTAATACTTAGCTCTAGGGTTTGTAAAAGCACTTTACTTAGGTTAACTCATTAGCATTTATATAGCACTTTAGGGTTTTATGTGTGTTAAGTCACTTGATTCTTATAAGAATCCTGCAAAATAGCTGGTATTATTATGTCCACTTTAAAGATGAGGAAACTGAGGCTAAGGGAAGTAGTGACTTGTCCGGGGTTACAAACTAAGTTTCTGAGGCAGGATTTGAACTCAGGTCTTTCTGACCCTAGACCTGTGATTTATACACTATGCCACATAGCTGCTTTCTTATTATGATAGGGTTATGGTTATCTTATATGGTTCATTCTGTTCTCATATGATTTTGGTTTGTTCTGCTAGAGGGTTGAAACTTGTTTATTTTATGGACTTTAAAGTTTATAGTGTTTGGTATGGTGTTCTCTATTTTTTTTTTTCTTTTTGGAGGGGGGAAGGCAGGGCAATTGGAGTTAAGTGACTTGCCCAAGGTCACAGGCTAGTAAGTGTTAAGTGTCTGAGGTTGGATTTGAAGTCAGGTCCTCCTGACTCCAGGGCTGGTGCTCTACTCACTGCACCATCTAGCCACCCTGACCTCTATTTTTTAAAATATATTTTTATTTCATTAAATATTTCTAAATTACATGTAAAATGTTTTTAACATTGATGTAAAATTTTTTTGAGTTCCAAATTCTCTACTTTCCTCATATTTTCCATACCCATTGAGAAAGTAAGAGGTGTACCAGTTATACATGTGAAGTCATGCAAAACATCATTCCATTTTAGCCATTTAGTTTTCCAAAGAAAACACACACCTCCACACACAAACACACATAAAAAATAAAGAAAGCAAAAAAAAAAAAAAGCTCCAAACTGCATTCAGAGTCCATTAGTTCTCTCTCTGGAGGTGGATAACATTTTTCATTATTGATCTTTTGGAATTGTCTTGGATCATTGTCTTGATGAGAATAACTTAGCCTTTCATAGTTGGTTGTATTTATAATATTGCTGTTACTGTGTACAAGATTCTCCTGGTTCTGCTCATTTCACTTTGCATCAGTTCATATAAGTCTTCCCAGATTTTTCTGAAACCATCCTATTCATTGTTTCATTTTAAAAAATTGTTTAATGTTAGTTTAAAAAAATGTTTTAACATTATTTTCTTTTAAAATTTTGAGTTTTAAATTCTTTCCTTCCCACCCCTACCTCACTTATTGAGAAGGCAAGCAAAATGATATCAATGATACATGTGAGATCATGAAGAACATATTTTGATATTAGCCAGGTCACAAAAAAGGACTAAAAAATAAAGAAAGCAAGTAAATTATGCTTCTATTTGCACTCAGAATTCATCAGTTCTCTCTCTGGAGATGGAAAGCATTTTTTTTTTAAATCATGAGTGCTTTGAAATTATCTTGGATCATTGTGTTGATCAAAGTGGTTAAGTCTTTCACAGTTGATCAACATTGCTGGGACTGTGCACAATCATCTCCCAGTTCTTCTTACTTCATTTCATATCAGTTCCTCATCATTTCTTATAGCACAATAGTATTCCATACAATTATATACCATAACTTGTCTAGTCTTTCAAGCTGGCATAAATATTTTTGTACATGTAGCTCCTTTTCCTTTTTCTTTGATCTCTTTGGAATACAAACCTTATAGTGGTATTGCTGGGTCACAGTTTTATAGCTCTTTGGGCATAGTTCCAAATACTTCTCCAGAATGCTTGGAACAGTTCACTACTCCACCAGCAGTTCATTAGAGTACCTGTTTTTCTTTCATTCCCTCCAGCATCTATCATTTCTGATAGGTGTGCAGCGATTCCTCAGACTCATTTTAATGTTCATTTCTCTAATCTATAGTAATTTAGAGCATTTTTTCATGTGATTATAAATAGCTTTGATTTCTTGTTATGAAAACTGCCCTTTCATACCCTTTGACCATTTATCAACTGGGGAATTGCTCTTATTTCTATAAATTTGGCCCAGTTCTTCAATGTAGTTGAGAAATGAGGCTTTTATTGGAGAAATTTGCTGTAAAAATTTTTGATATTCAATTTCTTTTAGCAAAATGTAATTTTGCTTATTATGTCTTTCAGTTAGGCCTACTTTTGCTTTGAGATCATGATTGCTACCCCTGCCTTTTTTTACTTCAACTAAATGAAGCATAATAGATTCTACTCCAGCCCTCTATTTTAACTCTGTATTGGTCTGTTTCAAGAGTATCTCTTTTAAACAGCATATTGTTGAATTCTGTTTTCTAATCCATTCTGCTACCTTTTTCCACTTTATTTGTTAACTCATCCACTTCACATTAATTGTTACGATTACTGTTTATTTTCTTATACCTTTTTTCTTCTGTTTGTCATTCTTTCTCTTTTTATCCTGCCCCTCCTCAAAAATCTGTTTTACTTCTGATCACTGTTTCCCTTAATCTATTCTTCCTCTTATTATCCTTTCCCCCTTATGGCTTATCGCTGTCTTTTTCTGTGTATGTATTGGGTAATAGAGATTCCTATACCCACCATATATTTTTCCCCCTTTGAAGCAATTCGTTGCCTGCCACTCTTCCCCTGCCCCCCTCCCCCTGCCACCCCATTTCCTGTTTCACTATCAAAGCTCTTCTTTGGGTGTCTCTTTAATTTGAGAAAAATTTCCCTTCCCCAAGGGCTTTCATCTTTCTCACCCATTCATTTATCTTTTTGGAGGCAATTGGGGTCAAGTGACTTGTACAGGGTCACACTGCTAGTACCTGTCTCAGGCTGGATTTGGACTTAGGCCCTTCTGACTCCACAGTCAGTGTTCTATCCACTATGCCACCTAGCTGCCCCTAACCCTTCATTATAAAAAAAAAAA